>OY294048.1:19470358-19825920 GCA_958510825.1 Brachypterus glaber | reverse complement strand
GGTTTTTATTTAGTAACTCAGGAACCCTTTGAGAAATATCAACGAGGTTTTGCACGTCAACTAATCCTACCAAGGCCCGTTTTTATGTGTTATTTTCATGTACTTATTTCAACCAGGGGTGTGCGAAACAGGGGGGGCTTATCAGTTTTTTGTCCCAAACTTTTTTCTGTCTAACTTTTTTGCAATTTTATTTTTGAAATATGATTCCTCAGGTCAAAATACATAAAAAAGGTACTCTTGTTGTAATACTGTAGGATTAACCGTTTTCGAGAAAAATTCATTTGAAGGTGAAATTCCACGGTTCGAGGACGAAAAATTAAATACTAAAATGTTGAAAACCACAATTTTAATGATGCAGGGCGAATGTACATTAAAAACTAAGAAAAAAACCTCATATACAGGTACTTCCAAAAATCAATCCTAATGGTAGCTTTAAAAGCGTTTTTTCGACCTACATGTATGGAAACTTTTTTTCTTAGTTTTTGATGTAGAATAACACTGCATCATTAAAATTTTGGTTTTCGACATTTTAGTATTGAATTTTTTGTCCTCGAACCGTGAAATTTCACCTTCAAATGAACTTTTATCGAAAACGGTTAATCCTACAGTATTACAACAAGAGTACCTTTTTTATGTATTTTGACTTAAGGAATCATATTTCAAAAATAAAATTGCAAAAATGTTACACAGAAAAAAGTTTGGGACAAAAAACTGATAAGGCCCCCCCGTTTCGCACACCCCTGGTTTAAATAAGTACGTGAAAATGATATACAAAGATGGGCCTTATTAGGATTAATTCACGTGCAAAACCTCGTTAACATATCTCAAAGGGTTCCTGAGTTATTAAATAAAAACCAATTATGACGCATTTTTAGACATATGTTTATAGGAACTTTTTGTCATATTTTATGATGTAGAATCACCTGTTTTGCTACACTATTTCAAATACACCCTGTATTGCGTTACGTTATTTCGCTGTCCCGTTCTGTCACAAAAGAATCTTGCGTAGGCTGGACTTTTAGTCCTCTTTTCTTCTCTATGGTATACCCATGGTTATACACAGCCAGCGAAAAAGGCAAAAAGAAATTTGAAAGTTTATTTCGTTTTTACTTTATTGATATAATACATATGTATATGTGTACCCATATTATGGGTACGCATATTTATCTAACGACATTTTTTTTAATATTTCATCCACCAAAAGTAATCTTATATTTATCGGCTTTACAAGAAAACGTTGTCTTGCGGTCATCAAAAATATAACTATAAGCATCAGGACAACGGTCCTTGAAGAATTTAGGATAATTTTTAGGCCATTCGGTCGATTTACAGGTTTCTGGTTGATCATTGCCTCCCCTGCAACAGTATTCGTCGGTGTTAAATGCCCCGCAAGCCGATTTGCATCCGATTACTTGATTTTTATGCTTCAGCTGAAGTTCTTCAGGGCACTCTTGATTAATATTTGCGATGCAATTAGCTTTTGAGCAGCTGTACTGACCACCGTCACCTTGGCCATCTATTGGCTCGATCTAAAAAAAATAATATTTCACTATTAAAATCAATATAATAATATTATTAATATACATAGATTAAAATTGCTTTAGATAGATTCGTAAAATATAAAGTTATTTTTAAGTATGCGTATTAGAGTGAAAAGTTCCTTACATATGTTTTGAAGTTTTTCCATACACATGTACAAATGTCGTCAGTATAGTTAAAGAAGGGTATCGTTTTAAATAGGAGTTTTGGGCTAAATAAGAAAAATATATTTTTGTTTAAAAAAGTGCAAAATGATGAAAAAAAAATGATAAAAAACTGTTTTATTTGTTGATAAAGAACAAAATGAAAAAGAAAAATAAAAACTAAGGAATTATTTGATATCGTAAACTCGACAACATCGCATTATTCTTGCGCTAAATGTGACTATCATACTGAAAAAAAGCAATATTTTTTGTTTATTTACAAAACCAACATAAATACGTTTAGATAGAATGTATAATAAAAACACTGTTCAATATTAATTAAATATATTTATTTTTAAATAAATATATTTAATTAATATTATAGTTAAAAGTCTATGTGTAACTTTTTCATAATCTAGTTTTAAATCATATCATGGAAATAAACTAATTTAACATCTTAAAAGCCAGATTAAATTACTTTCTTGGGTAACACTGTCCCATGGAACTAGATGCTTTGGGTTATCGTTGAAGCTAATGGTTTGCTTACAATGTTATTATAGTATAAATACCTCAAAAATAACTCCATAATCGTACTGAAACTTAAGAAACTAGTCACATAAGTCCAGCCTAATTACACATTGAATTACAGTATATTAAATCCGTGAAAACTAATAAAACACAACAAAATATTTTAATATTATAGTCAAGAGCAGTGAACACAACACAGACCCACTTTGGCCCCACTGTAGTAGTTAATGTGCAAAGTTATTTTTATTTTGACGAGATGAAATTTGACACTTGAAGTTTTAGTGTAATGTTGCCAAATCGTACATTGACATATGTCAAAAATTTTAATTAAAATAATTAATTAAAGTATGTTCCGGGATGTAAAAAGGGCTGAAACTTTGGCTAAGTATTTATTTTTTATGTATCTATAAGCATGTAAAGTCTTATCGTTGCAGGTGATTTAGCCTAAAATGCGATACCCTCCTTTGCATACCTTACTCGAAACCTCAATTATATGTAACATATATTATGAAAGTTATAGATTATTTCGTTACCGCGTTTTTAAAAAATTACCATGCATGTAGAGGTTAATTATTTCCAATACATGTATGGGAAGTTTACTATAACTTTTTTTTGTGTAAGTTTGCAAAGGAGAGCATATTGGAAAGAATTGGAGAAAAGTGTCTTTTAGGAAAAGCTAGTTAGGGTTCAAATGGTGTATCATACGTATATTATACACGACATGAGCGCCTATTTATGAGCGCCTACTTAAAGATATATTAAAGAGCTAGCGAGCGAATACCCTTGGAATACTACTTTTAAATCATAAAGGATGTACAAATTTAAATAAAACAAAGGAATTGGGATAGGGTGGGATGGACAGCTGACTCAATCTAGTCTTGAGACTGATGGTGAGGTTAAATTAAGCTAAATGATGGTGAGGTTAAATTAAGCTAAACAATTTTTCGACACTAATATATAAGCTTCCATGGGCGCCGACTCTGGGAGGGCCGAGGGCCATGGTCCCATAGACTCATAACAGGGGGGCGGACTCTCTGGAATACTGTCCATACTTTTAAATATTATAAAAGCTTCAGAATTTTTAAATATATGTTTAGTCTTTTTGTAAAATATTTGTTCTTCAAAAAATATTGCCTCCCACCCTGGGATTTGGAAAAGTCGGCACCTATGTAAGCTCTAATTTAATTTAATTTAATTTAATTGGAGCGACTAGTCATACACACACACACACTGTCATTTTAAGGTTTTAAGGTATGTTTTTCTCCAGAAAGGTACTCTTTCTGTTCAAACAAAAAAACACAAAACCTGTGAAAAAACAACATAAACCAACGACTAAAAAAGTTAGGTTATCTTTACATACATAATATGTATTACATATGTATGCTAAACTCTGTTAACGTTTAGTTTAGTTTAATTTTTAGTATAATTTCTCATTTAATTGCCTTACTGAATTTATTATGTTTTCAAACTTTCGCTACTTTATTTTTGGATGTCAAGGGTCTATAATTGTAATGGGTGACGATATTTCTATGTTTTTTTTTGGGATCTTGACTGTACTACTACCAAGAAGGAGGTACAATTTGGATACTTTTAAGTTGGTACTTTAGAGAGATCACTGGGCATGGAAATTTCTTGTTAGATTTTTGGAGGAAATCATACTGAGCTTTGTTTCATTGTCTCACCAGTTTAAATTTAGGTCTTCAATTTAAATAGGCCCTACTATGGTCTATTTCATCAAGCAAGATAGTAAATTAAAGATCGCACAGTAAATATTTTCAAAACAGATTCGAATATTGGATGTGGAAATATACTGCGTAGTTTATTTTATAAAACATAACTATATTCTATACACAAACATATACTATTCGAACCTGTCGTAAAATTATTTACTGTGCGATTTTTAATTTACTATCTTGCTTGCAAAAACAGACCATAATTTAATTATAAATTAATATACATTAATAGTGTTTTTTCACAACATCGTAAGCGACATTGACATTTAAATTAAAAACCGTCTATATATTATGTTATGATTGATGACTCATCAATTATGACTTACCATATTGCCAATATTCACAAACTAGTATTGGCCTGTGCCAATATTATATTACTTTTAAACGTCGCTTACTGTGTTCTGCAAAAATAGTTCTATTCTAACTGATATACTTACTGATGCTTTTGTGTTGAATCCGTCCATCAATGATACATCATAAAAATCAAAACCTTCATGCGCTTTTAGACTTATTTCTATTAGAGTGACTGGAGGAGAACCTCCATTGCCACCACATTCCAATCTATTACCACAATCTCCAGTTTTGCAATTTTTGTCGCTAGCATTGCACAAAGTTCTGCTCCAGAAACTTCCTTGCCAGTCGTCTGGAGCATAAATAGTTTTCTGGAAAAAATACAATCGTATTTAAAATAAAACAGCAGAAATAGTTGGGCCGTTTTCTCGTTACACTTTTCATATAGGATAGGAATCTGTAAAAAGCATAAAGTTTTAATTTTGACATATTATAATATAATTATAATATACTACATATTATGTAGTAGTAGTGGTAATTGGGCCAAAGCCGGACCACCAGCCCATTTTTGGCCCTTTTTATCACCAGGCAATCCCAGCTATTTGCCAATTTGAATCATCCTTAAACCTGCCCATTCTTTTAATAAAGGTCACGATATTGGCCCAGGAGAGGTCTCTAAGTTCCTCTTAGTTGAGTCTTAGTTTTAAAGACTTGCAACCTGATCCTGTCGTATCAGGCACACTAGGCGAGTTTGACCTATTATAATATATATTATATTTAATGAAACATAAAAAAAGTTTCAGTGGAAACCAAAATGTGGTACTAAAAATAAGTATGTTCGTTCGTTCCTGCACTCTTGCACTAGACAGTTAAACACAGCCCTTTTCCATATTTAACAATGAAAACACAGATACAAAACTTATCTGGTTTGGTGTAAAGTGTACGACAGGGCAAGAAGTGCATTCCCCAATGAACAAACCTAATACTGTTTTCACAAAACGTAGAGTTTTATTGTTACATCGTCGTATCAGAACAACAAGGTTTCAACTAACATTTTTTCAGGTTTTCACTTTTTTGCATTTTTGAATAAAGCTATTTACTAACTTTTTACCTGTACTTAAAAAATAAAACTATTATGCACTATCTGCATTTTTTGAGTTTTTTTTTAGTAACAAGATTATAACTGATAATAAAGTTTAATTTGAATTTCTTACTGAAAAATCAGGTACTCCGTTAATGAAAATTAACTAACTTAAGTCACATCGATGTCACTAATGCATAGAAAGTTTAGCCTGTGATTTTTCCAAAATTATGGAGGTTGATAAGGAATGATTGTGCGAAACAACTACTAATTATCAATTTTGATAGTGATTAATAATAATTGCATTTATGTACAAATTATTAAAACAAACAGCCAAAAAACATGTGAATTTTATGGAAAACGGTTCTAACTCAGAACTCTGTTGTACTACTACTTTTCATAGATTTTTGGGTCATTAAAGTTCCAACTGATTATTTATTATAGGTAATATTTAAAATATTAACAAAATATTATAGGTACTAATTTATCCTAATATAAGGTCAACCCAGCATAATACACCACTTAATTATGAAATTTAAGGTAAGTTTCATGATTTTAAAGTTTTGATTGATCATAACTCAAATCTATAATTTATACAGTTAAAATCTTGTTGTTCTCATACGACGAAATGTATACACTGTAAAAAATAATGGGAAAAAATACCATACATACTTAAAAATGCACGAATTTGAGTTAATCCTCAATTCAAAAGAATATGAAGGTGTTTAAAGTGTATAAAATAAGTCAGTAACTCAATTCCTAACTAATAAAGGTAATTGTTTTCACTAATTATTTAGAAATAAAATATTTGGACTTTGATTTTATAAAGTAAACTTTATTTTTATTGTACTATAAAATTAGATTTTTTGAGGTGTGGCGTTATTCTCGCAGGGGTGCGATATGTATAAATCAGTGTAGTAAAATTTCCATACCTTAATCGAAAACACGGCTACATATGCTATAAAAGCAATTAATTTTTTTGATACCTCGTTATTGAAAAATTACCATACACATGTATGGGTTAATTACCTCAATAAATATGTGGGAAGTTTACCACAATTTTTTTAGAGTGTAGTTGCAAAAATAAAAGTGATAATAAAAATGTTTTAAAATCTAACGAACGACTTTTTTATCAGACATTTTTTATATTTTTAATGTTTGACAACAAAATCTTTTATTTTTTTCTTTACACGTTTACTACACGTTTACTACTGTTACAAAACCAGTGACTTATACCTTTTCAGAGAATGACCAAATCTGAAATATTTTGTAGTCATAGCAGCACATTTTTATTTCCACTTTTCTCGTTTTGTCAAAATCAAAACTTCAAAGTTTTTTTTACAGATTCCTGTAGTCTATCCTGTATAAAAAGTATGCCCAAACACTTTTAAAAATGTTTTCAAAAAAAATCAAAAAAAAAACTTGAATTGATTTTTGAACTTTTTCTTATTTTCTTTTTGTGAAAAACAAAAAAATTACGAAAAAAAAAGGTCCAATCTAAAAAAAAGATCTTTTTTTGAAAAACGAAAGTTTTGATAAAAAATTCAACAAAAAAAACTTAAAAAAAAAAATTTCAATTTTAATTTATGTTTTTTGCCAAAAATAAATAAATAAAAAAAATAAAAATGATGGTTATTTCATTTTAAAAAAAAGTTAAACCCTCTACAACTTTTTTGTTTTTAGGGGGATTACTTTCAAAACTGGTATCTATTTGTAATTCTAGAATTGATCCTTACCATAATAAAAGTAAATTTTCCTAAAAAAGTTACGGTAATCAAAATTTTCTCTCAACTTTTCTCTTTTTTTTAAGTTTTACCCCCCATAACTTTTTTTGTTTTTGGGGGGATTACTTTAAAATAAAAAAAATAAAAATGATGGTTATTTCATTTTAAAAAAAAAGTTAAACCCTCTACAACTTTTTTGTTTTTAGGGGGATTACTTTTAAAACTGGTATCTATTTGTAATTCTAGAATTGATCCTTACCATAATAAAAGTAAATTTTCCTAAAAAAGTTACGTTAATCAAAATTTTCTCTCAACTTTTCTCTTTTTTTTAAGTTTTACCCCCCATAACTTTTTTTGTTTTTGGGGGGACAGTATAATAATGAGTTAAAACTGAGAATGAAAATAATTTCTTTTAAGGTTAAGTTATTGTCAAGTAATTGATATTGTATATGAAGTTGCCTAACAATAGATGAACTGAAAGTGTTTTTTCTGAACAAATATACTTTTGAGTAAGGCCGTCTAAAAGTGTGCCTACGTTAAAAAAAATAAGTTTATCCAATACTTAATAAGACAATTACTAGCTTCATTTTAAACAGAGAAACTTATAAATAACACACGCGTGGCTTTTATCTTATTACTTGCAAAGTAAAAACCATTTATCTGTCATAATATTATTGCTACAAATTTTAGATTATAAAATTAAATCTAGAACTAAATATCCGTATTACACGGAAAGAAATTAGTGGGCTCTGCGCTATACATTATAAGATATTTGGTAACAGTGGCAAATTATAGTGATTTAAGCTATAGATTATAAGGGACACAATAACTAATAATGTTAAAAATAAATTGGAAACGATTATATATATTACAGACACGATTATATTTATTACAGGCACTATTATAAATTTACAGAAATTTTATTATATTATAAAAATTATTAGCACGGACAATAATTAAATCTATTTAAGCTATAAATGCCATACTATTTGTTATATTTTATTATTCACTAAACAATTAAAGTATTTCATATAAATTTTTACACTGACTGCCATAATTGTAAGAGAAAGCCTTGTATTTATATAATAAGCGTTTATAATTTGCTTGGTATGTGTGTTATAGCGCTCCTAGCTATAATTTTTTTTTCCGTGTACTTACATGCATTATCTGTTATCTAACGATATTTTTTTTTAATATCAGTTATGAACAATGTTTTTCTTTTAATTTTTATTGGGAGAGAAACTGACATTATGTCAACTTGCAATTGTTTCAGATAAAACTTCAAAGCAGCCTACTAAATTTAATAGACGACGTTTTTGAAAGGTATTTATATGTTTGAACCAAAAATTGACACAATATTTAAATGAAAAAAAAAAAACTTTTAAAATGGGTATTAGACAAAACTTTGTATGACACTCATGGGTAAACCGATATTGCCCTCTCTAAAATCTAACTTTACCCACTAGTACCATAAATAACTATTATCATTCTAGCGATATTTACCTTTTCATTTTGTTGTAGCATAAATCCACCATTGTTTAAATGATCATATCCAGGATTTCCTTGAATCCCGATCCAGACTGTAGCGCCATCTCTATTTTCAATTTCAAAATCCACACCCCCAACTGCCAAAATTATGGCGGATATCGGCAAGACTTTTAAAAGCATTGTCCTAAAACTATATGGTTTATATAAGGAGACCCGGTAAAATATAGTCGTATTAATGGTGTATGTCGCTTGCAAAACAATTTTACACTACGATATTTCAAGAACGCTTTGACACAGAGACTTCAATTTTGGATCAAAGATTTCCAACATGGCACAAAGCTTTTGGTCAAAATTTCAAGCGTTCTTAAAATACATATCGTAGTATAAAGTTGTTTTGCAAGCGACCTGCGCCATTAATTGGACTTTAGCCTATTTTTGACATTGGAGATGAAACATGTTTACATGTATATTACATGTAAGCTTATAAGCTTTATGACCCAATCCGCACAGATTCAGGCAAAGTTGAATACACTATAGTGACGGATTTGGCTGAAATTTGGCATACTTGTTCCTTAATTGAAGATTCCTTAGAGGATTTTGCTCATTTTTTTTTTCCAGAGATACAATATATTAAAAACTTTCGATAAAAATTTATTTTTGTGAAAAGTTAACTTTTTTGTGGAATAACTAAATACTAAAAGCCTATCCAGAAGCTTGAATAAGAACATAAACATAAGAATGTGATGCCGTGATTGGCTTACAAGATACATGGCGACATATCAAGCCAATCACGGCATCGCATTGTTATGTACTATGTTGGTATGCGAACCTGTGGATATGCCCTAAGATAGCTTAAAACGGTTTTCACTATTAAATAATAAAAAGGGCATAGATTTCTTATATGTTTCACATAACTTTTACTTTTTGCAAGGTCACATTCAGATTGTAGTCGACTGGTGTTCTAAAAATTCATTAAATTTAAATATATCTGTGTAAATGCATGACTTACACCAGAAAAAGGGCTTTATAAACTTTGATTATAATATCAACAACACTTTACTAAGTAAGGTGAAAGAAATTAAGGATCTTGGCGTTTACTTTGATACAAAACTTAGTTTTTCAAAACATATAAATAATTTAGTAAAATCTTCCAACAAGTTATTAGGATTTTTATAATAAAGAATACTAGAGATTTTTCTAGCAATCATAGCCTCAATTTATTTTTACGCCAAATTTAAAAGAAGATCCGATATTGAGTTCAGAGGAAAAATATGTAAAAGGAATTTGTAAATAAAATCCAGTTAACTTGTTTTTGCGTCAAATACTTTTCATATATTATATATAGGGGAGAGTGGGGATGTTTCGACCTCTTAATGTTTAAATCGTTTTATAAAATATTTAATAAATTATTTTATTTTATTTTTTCATGCCAATCTATAGTTTAATATGTTTTCTATTAAATAATATAGTACAAGTTGTATTAATTTAAGGAATAATTAGTTTTATAAATAAAAATAAAAATAGTTACATTTGGTTGAAACATCCCTCTAGGGTGGGAAGTTTCAACCAGATGGTGGGGATGATTAAACCAGGGTAAATAAAATTAAAATTTTTATTAAAATATTTAAAATTTATTATTAAAACTTTATAATATAGTTCTAATATAGTTATACAAATATAGAACCAACATTAAAATGAACCAAAAATTATAATTTTAATAAAACATTAATAATTATTAATCTTTTATTAAAAATAACTAGAACATGAACAAATAATTATAGACTAATATTAAAAGGAACCAGAAACTATTTAACTAATAAAAAAAACAATACAAAACTACCTAGTAAGTAGCAGGTAATCTGATATATTAAAATTATATTGGAAAACTAAAAAACGGATTGGATTTTTAATATTATTTTAATTTTTCGAATGTTCCATCCAGGTCGAATCATCCCTATATGCTCATATTTTAAATAATATGATGATACCCGGTTAAATAAACGAATTAGGTTAGGTTCAGTGCATGAAAATGAAGCCAATAAAACACTTGTTTAATCATATAAAACCGATTTTGAATAGATTTTACCACTATAAAAATATCAATAAAAAAAATGTAGAACCAAAACCTTACCTGATTTTCACAAAAAAATGATTTTTTCGTAATTTTTCTTAGACCTTTCCGAATTTGACCAAACTTTAACTAGGCACTATAGCCACTAAACTTATTAGCTGACACTACTGGAAGCACACAAAATTTAAATAGTTTTTAAATAAAATCAAATGGTTGAATCCTCCCACTGGTCGAAACATACCCACTCTCTCCTATATATATAAAGACCAGGGGAGAACTTTTTATTCAAATATATGTAAACATATAAAATGCGAGTAGCATATTTTTAACCAAAACTATATAATATTTTATAATTCTGATTCGAAGAAAAGTTAAATAGGAAAACATTTTTGGATCATAAAAAGTAGCATGTTATAGCTTTTGCTATTATAAAAAGTAATCAAAAGTACTCTTATAAAACCAATTACCAGGACCATTTTAAAAATGGTTCCATTCTATTTTTGAGGTAATGTTTGGTACTGTTGAGTTCGTCTATCATTATTACTCAAAAAGTATATAAATCTTACATTGCATCTCCAATGCCAAAAACGAGCTATTTTACCGGTTCTCCTTTATAAAATAAAATTTAATTGTTGATGATTTTACGGTATTAACACAGGCCGGTCAAAATGTATTCATCACTCATACTTTCATAAAAAAAGTGGTTAATACTGTGTTAAAACAGGGCCGGCTTTAAAATAATTTTATTTTATGCTGAAAAAATTATTCAATTAAGCGATTTCAGATAAGTACAATAATCGAGGCATATAATGATCGTCCATTAATAAAGTAACTTATATTTTTCAATTTTTTTCCTATTATGCTTTTTATAGCTCTCAAGCAGAAAGTGTATTTACAAAATACTCAATAATTACCCTAGCATATGTGTTAAAAAAATTATAAAAAAAGAGAAGTCCAAACAAACTCCAAATTTACAGGAAAAAATAGGTGGGCACGAACAGTTCAAATTCATATTTTGCCATCTTTTAAACGCCTTGGCCGAGAAACATTAAATTAGGTATATATATATATATGTTTGTTTAACCTCGTACTATTCTACTTAATTAAGCATCCCCTAAGTCCAGGACTTGTGTGGGCTAGTAGTAGAGGGAACCACCGGCTTATACTGACTTTCGAACCAGTTTCTAGGGAGTGTCCGTTTCACTTATCGCCTTCGACAAATTTCAATTATTAATTAACTGAAAAAGGCAAATCGGCGCCAGTGAGAATCGAACTCACGATAGTAGACTTGCTATGCATACGCGCTAGCCACTACGCTATGCCTCCCAGGTATAGATGGCCTTTGTATCAAGATCAATTGACCCACCTATCAAGTTGACAGTTTAAGATCATATTTTCCTAACTTTTAAACGCTTCGACCTGAAGACACTTGGAACCAGAGCAATTGACGTCCCTACCAACATGGCAGTTTAAGGTCACTTGCTCTTGTTCCAAAGCGCTCCTATATCAAACTTTATGTCTTTAGGTCTAAGCGTTTAAAAGTTAGCAAAATATGATCTAGAACTGTTATTTTGACGAGCATTGATTGCTCTTGTTAGTACAACCATACCAAATTTTGCGTTTAAAACTTAAGACCTTGAACTGTCATTTTAAGCAGTGGGTCGTTTGTTCTTGATACAAAGGCCACCCATACTGGGTAGAGGTCTTTACAGCCCAGTCCATTACCACCGTTGCCGCGCCACCGTTACCGCGCATGGAATTTACCGCGAAAGCCATTACCGCGAAGAAAATTACCGCTAGGGGGTCAATACCGCGCATGGACTCTACCGCGAAACCATTACCGCGCATAATTATTTAATTTTTTTTGCAGAAAGATTGAATAAAACAAAATATTTTGCAGAAAACAACAAAACAAACAAACATGATATAGCTGCTGGGTCCGGGTTGTGGGCATGACTAGTTTCCTTTAAAATATTTCCGTCCGAAGTATGCAAACGCCTTTTGAAGCAAAGCACTTCGTAATTTACGCACTACCAATTTTTTTTATTTTTTACAGTCTTTTCCTTCCTGTATATTAAATGTTTATATACAGCGAGGTCTTTGTCTCTAGCACTTTCTATTATTTTGATCGACATGCCGATTCGTACTAAACTGATGATTCACCGATTTATACAAATCAATAATTTATATCTGTGTTTGGGTTTTTTTATGTGTGTTTTTTTACTTTTTTATTTAAGAATTCTAAAATTATAAGTAAAAAAACGCACATAAAAACCCAAGCAAAGATATATGGGTACATTTAGTAAACGTTCCACTTTATCAATAAAAATACAAACCAAAACTAACCAAACCAAACTGCCATCAATCTCACGGAAAAACCCTTACATAAAATTAAAATAATGTATAAAAAATGGCCGGGTAAACGATTTTCGATGTAAAAGTGATACGCGGTAAAGACCGTTCGCTGTAAGGGACTGCGCGGTAATGGCCTTCGCGGTAAAGGACATGCGCGATAATGGTTTGCCGCGGTAACGGCGATCGCGGTAATGGTCTTCGCGGTATTTTTTCCCTGTAAAGTCCGGCATTTAAAAGTTGAGAAAATATGACCTGGAACTGTCAGTGCATCTATCCCCTACAACTTTTACTTTCCCCAAGGAAAGTCTTGCGTTAGTAAAAAAATTCGAAAAATGTTTATAGCTTTTTTTACATTTCTGGACGTTTTATATCCAAAAAATATGATTTCCGTCAAAAAAAAAATCTGTCTGTCGGTCAGTCTGTCGGGCTGTATGTCCGGGAAATTTGTGACCACGATAACTCAAGATCGCTTCGGGCTAAAGACTTCAAATTTGAACTACAGGTTGACTATCCAAAAAAACTAGGCTGGGATTGTTTTTCGTAGAAATCGGGTTGGGGTAAGGGGCTAAAATGGGGTAAAAAGAAATTTTTTCAAAAACATATTGTTTTCAATTTATTTTTCAACTTACGAAAAAAGAAACTTTTTTGAAAAAGAAAATCTTTTTTGAATAAATTTTCTTTTATTTTTTTTTGTTTTTTAATTTATTTTTCAAAAATTAATTGAGAGCCCCGAGCACAAGCCAAAAGCTTATTTGGGGCTCTCCATGCAATATAATATTTGCAAAAATAAATAATAAACTAATAAATTAACCTATTTTTTTCTAAAAAAATAGTTTTTATAACTTTTTATTTTTAAAGGATATTTTTTTAAAACAACAAAAATTTTTATCTACGGTAATTTTTGAAGATTTTGTAAATACAATACTTCTTCAGTTCGAGAGATGTAAGAGTATAATAAGAAAACAAAAGAAAAATGACCGTTACGTAATTAATGAACGATCATTATACAGTACGTACATTAAGTCTGGAATCACCCGATTAACTTTTTAGTTATGTCCTTTAAAAAAACGCTCGGACAGGTCAACTTTTATTTTTTATTTTGCAAATGTTGGTGTAAAAAATTTATCAAAATCTTCACCCCCCTGAACCCTCCCATTTTCAAATAGCAACCTACCCCTTGTGATACATCATTAAAAAGGTTATTTAATTTTCTTTCTAACGGTGTATCGTAAAGCCTTATTTGGCAAATGAGTGGCTATTTGAAAAAAAAATGGAATAGGTGGATGTAAGGGGGTTAAAATTGTGATAACATTTGATGTAAACCAAAATTTTCAAAATTAAAATTAAAAATCGACCTGTCTGAGTATTTTTTTAAGGGGTCTTTCTACCTTCAAATTTTAAAAATATTTTGTTTTTAAATGTTTTTTTTTATATAGAAAGAAAAAAGATATCATTGTGAAATTTTGTAGGTATGTTTATTTATATTAAAGAATACAAATTTTTTTTATAACCTAATTTTTTCTAAAAAATAGTGTTTATAACTTTTTATTTTTAAAGGATATTTTTTTTAAAACAACAAAAAATTTTATCTACGGTAATTTTTGAAGATTTAGTAAATACAATACTTTTTCAGCTCGAGAGATGTGAAGAGTATAATAAGAAAACAAAAGAAAAATAACCGTTACGTAATTAATGAACGATCATTATACAGTACGTACATTAAGTCTGGAATCACCCGATTAACTTTTTAGTTAAATCTTAAAAAAAAATGCTCGGACAGGTCGATTTTTATTTTTTATTTTGCAAATTTTGGTGTAAAAAAAGTTATCAAAATCTTTACCCCCCTGAACTCTCCCGACTTTTTTTTTTCAAACAGCAACCTATCCCTGATGATACATCGTTAAAAAGGTTATTGAATTTTCTTTCTAACGGTGTATCGTAAAGCCTTATTTGGCAAATGGGTGGCTATTTAAAAAAAATGGAATAGGTGGATGTAAGGGGGTAAAAATTGTGATAACATGATGTAAACCAAAATTTTCAAAATTAAAATTAAAAATCGACCTGTCTGAGTATTTTTGCTAACAGGTCATTTTCTACCTTCAAATTTTAAATATATTTTGTTTTTAAATGTTTTTTTATATAGAAAGAAAAAAGATATGATTGTGAAATTTTGTAGGTATGTTTCATTACATTAAAGAATACAATTTTTTTTTTAAAGTGCCATTTTTTTGTCACAAAATTTATTTGAAAAAAACATCAAAAACCGGTGGTCGCCATGATTCCGGCGGCCGTTTGGATTAAAAAAAAACGGGATATTATTTAGTATAGAAGTCCTTATCTAGAAGATTTTTTTTGCCAAAAAATGACAAAATGGCGGACGTTTTTCAAAATTTTTGAAATAATTTTCAAGAAAAACGTCTGACATTTTGTTATTTTTTGACCAAAAACATATTTTCTAGATAGGGCTATAGTGATTTCAATACTGAATAATATCCCGTTTTTTTTTTAGTGGATTCAAACGACTGGAATCATGTGACCACTCTTTTTTTCAAAAAAATTTTATGGCAAAAAATGGCACTTTAAAAATCTAAAAAAGATTTTTTTTTGTATTCTTTAAATATAAATAAACATACATAAAAAATTTTACAATGCTATCTATTTTCTTTCTATATAAAAAAATGTTTAAAAACAAAATATTTTTAAAATTTGAAGGTAGAAAGACCCCTTTATATAATAAATTAAAAAAATGCTCAGACAGATCGATTTTAATTTTTAATTTTGAAAATTTTGGTTTACATTAAAACAATTTTTACCCCCTTGCACCCACCCATTCCAATTTTGTTTTTCTTTTTCAAATAGCTGCCCATTTTTTATAAGCCCTTTGCCAAATAAGGCTTATTATACACCGTTAGAAAGCCTATTAAATAACCTTTTCAACGATGTATCGCAAGAGGTAGATTACTATTTGAAAAAAAGAGTTGTGATGGGAGGGTGCAAGGGCGGTGAACATTTTGATAACTATTTTTAAACCAAAATTTGAAAAATTAAAAATTAAAATCGATCGTTTTTTTAAAGACTTATAACTGAAAAGTTTATTGTATGATTCCAGACTTAATTCACGCACTGTATGCAACGTGTACTGTACTTATCTGAAATCAGTTAAGGGGTCGTCCATAAAATACGTCACGCAAATTGACCAAAATTCATACACTTCTTACCCCGTTTCTCGCGTTATTAAAGGATGTAGAGATTTCTTATTTTGGCTACCGCCCCAATAGGGGGTGTTAGGGGGGTAGCCCAAATATAAAATCTCTATAGTCCTTAATAACGCGAGAAACGGGTGTGAATTTTGGTCAATTTGCGTGACGTATTTTATGGACGACCCCTAATTGTTTTTTTTTTTGGCATAAAATAAAATAATTCCAAAGCCGACCCTCTTTTAACAAATCACTTTTTTGATAAAAATATGAGCCATGAATACATTCTGTCCGACTATAGACTATACGATTTCATAATCATCCCACAGCGTTCATTGTCCATTGTCTATTGTAAAAATTTATAATGAATTCGATTTTATCCTTTATTTTGACTGTCCAAAAAAAAATTACAACAAAGTTATAGAATGATTTATTTTGGAAAAAGAAATATGAACATTATTGTGACCCACCAAAATTTCAAATTAAAAAATTTGGAGGTCTCACCCCTCAAGTTTGTTCATTGTGGTAAGAGTATCATCCCTGAATTTTTTCAGAATTTTTGAAAAAAATCTAGAGGTCGCTCACAGACATTTTTTAAAAAGATATGTCTGTTTAGCTTTTTTATTTTTTTTTAAGTCCGAAAGAATTTTTATTTAAATCTTTTTAATACGGCACGGTATAAAGGGATAGTAAATGGATAACCTCAAAAAAAAAAATCAGAATGTTTTCTTTCAAAATAGCGGAGCTGTGCCCTTTTAAGTTCGAAAATGCACTAGATTGCCTCATTTTAGGCGAAATGACAGGTACAAAAAAAAATTTTTACTGTCTTAAAATATTGTGCTATAAAAACCACTATATATAATTTTTTATTGGATATACGGGGTATCCAGAAAAAAAAAAATATATATATATATATATATATTTTAGAGTTTTTGAAAGATAAATTCGGTTTTTAGCCAATTTAATTTAATTTTTTTAAGTTTTTTGTCTCTGGACAAATTCTGATATACCGGGTGTCCCAACTCTATTTACCCAACGATTTTCTCGAAAACTAAAAGAGATAATCAAGTTCTGCGAAAACCATATTAAACTATCTTTTAGCATACATCGGTCCTACCGCTGACTATTGTTAAAATAAATAATAAAAATAATAATAATAATTTGCTCTCAAAATGTGGGCAGGGGGACACAGGAGGGTCTTTTTAAAAGTTAAATGGAAAGTTGGGTCCTGTGATACATCATTTTAAAGAAAATAAAATTCTCGTTTGGACTGTATATTTTTTAAGTTTTTAAACAATTTTTTTAAGGTTTTGATTCTTTAATTTTTTATGCTAAAAAATGCTATTTCTTAAGTTTAAATTAGTTTAAAAGTATAATTTACGTTTTTTTATCATGAAATTAGTAACTTAAGAAAAAATGATTTTTTTAGTAATTTTGACAAAAATACCCATTTTCAACCCTATTTTAAACCCAAAAAAAATGCTTAAAAAAAATAAAAAATATAAAGTTAAATGTAGAATTTAATAAGCTTTAAAATGATGTATCACACGACCCCCTTTCCATTTAAAAAAAAGTCCCCCTATACCCCCCTGTCCACACTTTAAGAGCTGAAAGTATAAAATATATCTTAAAAGATAATTTCAGTTGTCTTATTTAATATGCTTTTCGCAGTATTTCATTATCTCTTTAAGTTTTCGAGAAAATCGTTGGATAAATAGAGTTAGGACACCCGGTATACAAACATAAAATTTGTAGTAATTTTTTTATTGGATATATATATTTCATTTTTTTTTCTGGATATCTTGTATATCCAATAAAAAAATACTACAGATTTTATGTATTTATATATCAAAATTTATCTAAAGTAAAAAAAAATTGAAAATTAAAACTAAATTGCCCAAAACCCGAATTTATCTCTTATATTAAAAAAAAAATATATATATATATATATATATATATATATATATATTATTTTTTTCTGGATACCCTGTATATACAATAAAAAAACTAGATGAAACGTTGCAAGCACCCTGTCAAAACATCGGCACTATTGTACACTAGAGCCATCTGGTTTGCAAATTTTAAACTAGGTGTTTTGTTTGATTTTAAATTCTGTATCTTTAAAACATTATATTCTAGCAAAAAACTGTATATGACATTTTTTATAGAGCTTAAAAAGAGCTTTTATTTAAAATATAATTTTTTGAAATGTGGTTATAAATATGTGAGATATGCTAAAAAAACCATTTACTGTTTAAACGCCAATATCTCGAAAACAATGCGTTTTAGGAAAACAAGAGATAAAAAAATTGTTTTACTGATTTCGACTCAGAATGGTCTAAAACGTCGAGAAATGTGAAAAAAACGTGGTCAAAGATTTTGACTTTTTACTCTTAGTAGCACTAAGTGCCGATGTAAAATTATAGTGGTTTTTATGTGGGGACATATTGGGCTACACGCACAGCCTTTTAAGACAATGAAAAAAAATTGTGTCTGTCATTACGCCTAAAATAAAGCAATGTAGTGAATTTTCGAACTTAAAAGGGCACGGCTCCGCTAATTTAAAAGAAAACTTTCTGATTTTTTTCAAGGTTATCTATTTACTATCCCTTTATACCATGATGTGTTAAAAATATTTAAATAAAAAATCATTCGGTTTAAAAAAAAATAAAAAAGCTTAAGAAACATATCCTTTAAAAAAAATGACTGCGACCTCTAGATTTTTTTCAAAAATTCTGAAAATATTCAGGAATGATACTCTTACCCCAATGAACAAATTTTAGGGGCGAGACCTCCAAATTTTTTAGTTTTAAATTTTGGTGGGTCACCCTAATGAACATGTATCTAAAAATGCATAGTTTCGGAAACATATGCATTTTGCTGGTAAATTGCATGTCACCACTGCAGTGTACTGAAAACTAGTATAATTAAAATCCACGTAAAATTATCAATTGAATAAAGTTCTTACCTTTAGTACTTCACTTTTAGAACTTGGATATAAATATATTCTGAAGCTTTATATATTAAAATGTAACTATAGTTTAATTTCATGATAGTAATTATCTGTATAAATTATTATTTACGAAATTCCCTTGAAAATAATATAAACAAGGTAAACAATTATATTTTTATTATTATTATTTTTATTTAACATGTATTTTTCACGCATCAAATTTAATTTATCCTAATAATCATAACATTTATGATCTATTTGTGTCTTGGGAATTAAATAAAAACAAAAAACAAAAAAAAAACAACCGTGAATATACAGATAATCCATCGATTAAGTATACACTTGAAAGTAAAATAAACATTGTAACAATTAATGGATTAGGTATTTCGTGACATAGAACATTAGAGGGAAAACTGTGTACAGCACTGTTTCAACCTTATTTGGTATCATCAGCACAGTATATTCCCAATGGCCTAATGTTTGTTCTAGTTAAAAAGAAAAGAAAAGATAAATCACATAAGGTACAAGTGCCAAATATTTTAATATTTTTATCATTTTATAAACATTTCCTGAAAAATTTAATGCCTTTTTTTTTTCATTTTTCACTATAAAACGATAAAAATACTATAAATAGAATATTTTTTAGGTTTAGTTACTAGTATTTAGTCTTATGAATAGAATCCCGTTGCAATTTTTAATCTATGTGTTACAAAACTGTGGAGCCGTTTAAAAAGTGTCCTTTGGAAGGCCCTCTGAAGTGGTCAAGATATACTAAAAATGCAAAAAAAAATTCTTAATATGTTTTATAAATATGTCCAAAAGAAATTAGTTCAATAAATACAATATTCTTTTCACAAAAAAAAATAAATAAAAAACTTATTTTTTTCCAATTACACAGGCCCACAAAAAAAATTGGATTCCAATATGCTAAAATAATCTACTCCATACCACTTTTACCCTCTTCCTCCAAATTCTTAATTTCGTAACCCCATAATCCCCTAACCTCGAAATACCATTACTCCATAACCTCAAAACCGCGTAACCTCATTAAGTAGAAAAATCTGGTTCGGGAAAACAGAATAATTACGTGAAATTTTCTTGTAGAACATAGTTATGAATAAGTAACTGTATAACCCTAAAATCCCATCACACCTTCTAACCCCTTCACTCCGTAACCTCATATATTATAACCTCTTAATCCTATCATCCTATTCTGTGGAGAAGTTCATTTCTCGAAATCATAAGAGTTTTATGTTACAAGGTCTATTTCATTATTTTTTTATCGGACTTGTCCACAGAATAGGATAACGGGATTAAGGGGATATAGTATATGGGGTTACGAAGTGAAGGGATTTTGAGATTATGGTGTTAGGGGATTTTGGGGTTATAGAGTTAATTACCTATGACTATGTTCCACAAAAAATGCTAAAGAATTTGTTCTGTTTTTCCAAACTAGATTTTTCTACTTAATGAGGTTACGGGATTTTGAGGTGATGCGGCTATGGTATTATGAGGTTAGGGGATTATGGGGATCTGGAATTAGAGAATTAGCAATTTGAGGACAGGGGGGTGACAGTGGTATGGCATAGATGATTTTAGCGGTTTCAGTAGTTTTTCGGGTGTTTTTGAGGTTATAAATCCTGACGTGTAGGGGTTAAACGGGTTGCGGTTTCAGATTCAGCGGGAAAAAATAGATAGGAATATCATATTGGAATCCAAGACTCACAATTTTTTTTTGTGGGCCTGTGTTATGAAACGAAAAGTCCCCTTAAAATCACCTATAAAAGTAGATACATCAAAGTCAATTTAATTTCGCGATTTGATTTTTTTTTTATTTGATGAATGTTATAAATGTGTCAAAAACAATTGAATATGTCGAATTTTCAAGATAAGAAATAAAGCATAAACGCTACATAGATTTTTGTCACGTATATAGAAAAGATGAATGTGACTAAAAAATGAATGCTACAGTAAAATACATTTATAGATTTTTTTTGATATTCCATTGATAAAATCTGAAATAAACTGCAATGCAGCAGAATGGATACGGTAAGACCGTGCATAGAACCTAAAAAGTTGCCAATATTAAAAGGCAAATATTTTAATAATTACTTAATGGATTTAAACAATTCTTTTTTTATTTTAAAGCTTAAATCTTTTGTTTTTATATGTTACTTAAAAAAGCACACTTTTATCGATAACAACAAAAAATGTATAAGGTTGTAAAAAAGGTTAAACATTTAAGCTTTAAGTAATAAACATACTTTTAAACACTTGTAACTGGCTATAATGGCCTTGTAACCAAAGCCATAAAATTAAAAGGAGAAGAAGAAGAAGAAAAATAAGAAGAAGAAGAAGAAGAAGAAGAAGAAGAAGAAGAAGGAGAAGAAGAAGAAGAAGAAGAAGAAGAAACGTACTTTTACAGTATTAGCATTAATCAAAGTTTTAGTATTATTTGCCGATTTTTATTATACTAAATACTGTAACACGCTTTAAACCAGATCTATAACAGAACTAAAAATATACAGGGTGATTCAGAAATAAGTTACAAAATTTTAAGGGGTAATTCTAGGTCCAAAAATATGAAAAAAAGTTCTTATAAATGTTGGTCAGAAAGTTCTAACGAAGCTACGACCCTCCTAAGGGTAAATCACAGTGACGAGCTTTTTTACATGCCTTAACATTGATAAAGGTTATCATTTTATGTAATTTTTGTTTGGTAATTTTAACCAGGGACGTGCAAAATGTGGGGGCGAAGTCACCTTTATGCCCCAAACTTTTTTATCTGTAAATTTTTTAACATTTTCTCAATAAAATATTAATCTTTGATTAAAAATACATAAAAAAGGTCCTCTTTATGTAACACCATAGGGTCAACCGTTTTCGAGAAAATTAAAATTAAAGATGCAATTTTACGTTCTGAGCATCAAAAATCGGAACTAAAAAATGCACCAATAAAAATTTCCAATACTGCTGGGCGATTCTACATTAAAAACTATGAAAAATAGCTTCTATACATCTAGGTTCGAAAATCAGTTTTTAGAGTACTCTTAAAAAAAATAACACTTTTTAAGGGGCCGTAGCTCCTTTAAAAGCGATATGTGGATATTTGTGTACGGAGACTTTTTTTCATAGTTTTTGATATAGAATCGCCCTGCAATATTGAAATATTTATTGTTGCATTTTTGAGTTCCTTTTTTTGATGCTCAGAATGTGAAAATGCTTCTTTAATTGCAATTTTCTCAAAAGCGGTTGGCCCTACGGTGTTACACAAAGGGTACCTTTTTTATGTATTTTTAATTAAAGATTAATATGCTATTAAGAAAATGTCAAAAAATATTCAGATAAAAAAGTTTGGGGCAAAAAAGTGACATCACCCCCCCCCCCATTTTGCACGCCCCTGTTTAAAATTACCAAATAAAAATTACATAAAATGCTAACCTTTATCAAGGCTTGTGCAAAAACTCGTTACTGTGGTTTATAGGGTTCCATAGGTATTAAATAAAAACTACTTTTCAGACGTACCCTTAAGAGGGTCGTAGCTCCGTTAGAGATAATTTCCAGACCAACCTTTCTAGGGACTTTTTTTCATATTTTTAGACCTAAAATCACCCCTTAAAAACTTGTAACTTATTTCTAAATTACCCTGTATTTACGTAAGGATTCCTTACTAAGGAAAACAATTTATTTATTTAACTAGTAACATTATCTGTGTGTAACACCCAGCCTTAATCTCCCCTATGTCTAACGTTTTAATTCGTAACCTAGTATTGTGAGTTATTTATATAACACATGCAAATTTAAACTTAAATGAATTCCAAGCTTATAGTCAAATTTATGCCCAAACGCATATACCTTTGGATAAGTATCCTGAAAGATATATAATTTTCTCTTTCTTCCTGGAGTTTAGCTTCTAATAACTTTATTCGCTTGAAGTAACAAACTTTAAGTGGCGCGCCATGGCATGAGGTACTTTTAAAGTGAGAAATGCTTCTGCATAATCCTATATTCTAGGCCCGAAGACTATTGACTGGGGTAGGGGAGACTCTTACAAAACCGGGTAGTATGATAAAACCGGGTACTGGCCCATTTTTGTAAACAGTTGCTGTCATGTGTCCGCTAACACCAATATAATATTGTAAATAGAATCAGTTATTATGAGAGCATCACTAGTGATGCATTTAGCTTAATTTTTAAGGTACGGTTTGACTCATATTTTTTTATTTAATGACCGATTAATATTGATTTTGAAACATTTTGCATGTAGCCTAATAAATAACCTCTAAATTTGTATAGGATTTTGACTTATATTTTATAACCAAAATTTTAGCACACCATTTAATCTTTTCATGTGCAGTTTTACACAAACGGGTAGTCATGATGGCTACAAAACCATGGTACCCACATTATGTTCCATTATACTTCGGAGAAAGAAAATATGGACGATGCGTACCTTTGATGCGATGAATTATAGTTATAGTTATAGTTTATTTCTGCAATGTAATAAATAATAATAATAATATTAATAATACATAATACATTGTTTTTAATTAGTAATTACTAGTAATTTTTAAAAATACCCCTTGCACCGTGAAAAATACAAAACTAACATTCTGTGTCAAATTACATTAGTTTTTTAATTGAAGCAAAAATAAAATTATAATTTTTTTATGTCATTGATTTAACATGTCATTCAAAATGTATAAATTAAAATTTGTGCCAAATTTCAGTATAAATTAAAATTTGTGCCAAATTTCAGTATAAATTAAAATTTATGCAAAATTTCAGTATAAATTAAAATTTGTGCCAAATTTCAGATAAATTAAAATTTGTGCCAAATTTCAGTATAATAAAGAAATTTGACAGACAGGGTGTCATCATTTACAACATACTAAAAATTTAGCTCATTATTATTCTAATAGTCCCTTTGTGCGCAGTCTTTAAACGTAAATACAAATTTAAGAATGACTTACCATACACACGATAACTCAAAAACGAATAATCCGATCTACATGAAATTTTCAGAAAAAATCAATGTCTATGAGGGGAAGATCCCTATTGTTTTGAAAGTAATCCCCCCGAAAACAAAAAAGTTATGGCTGGTCAAACTTTTTAAAAATTGAAATTACTATCTTTTTCAAAAAAAAAAAATAATAATTTTTTTTGTTTAATAAAAGATTTTTTTTGGAAAAAAAATGTTAACAATATTTTTAAATATTTTTTCGTCTTTCAAGGATTTTTTTACATAGAAATCTAAAAAAAAAATGTTAAAAGTTTTTTTTTTTTTTGAAAATAAAAAAAATAAAACTTTTTTCCAAACGAAAAAAACTAATTTTTTTGTTTTAATGGACCTACGCCGTTCACTGAAAAAGTATTCTTTTGTTGGCAGCAATATTTTATATTGCATAACTGATTGAGATCCATTCTCATATTGGACTTTTGATAAATCAAAATTAAAAATTATTATGACTACTCCAAAGTTTTTTATTGGAGCATAATAATTTTTAATTTTGTTTATTTTGCGTTTTAAATAATTTTAACTTTAACACTGTGAATAATATATAATGGAATGCGTAGCATTAAATATCTTCACGGCTTGTTTACAGGGTATAACGGATGTAATTTCGGTAAAAAAGGATGCCAATACATTTACATTTACATGTTTGTTTGACCTCGTACTATTCTACTTAATTAAGCATCCCCTAAGTCCAGAACTTGTGTGGGCTAGTAGTAGAGGGACCACCGGCTTATACTGACGTTCGAAATAGTTTTTTTAGGGAGCGTCCGCTTCACTTGTCGCCGCCAAATTTCAATTATTAATTAACTGAAAAAGGCATATCGGCGCCAGTGAGAATCGAACTGACGTTAGCTTGGCTAGTTGGCTTGTCATGTAGACGCGGTAGCCAACTACTAAACTCTCCCATAGAGTACGGGTAAGAAGTTTCTCATGTTTAAAACAAATTGTTGTTACCACAATAACTTATTAACTTTCATCCACTTCATAAATAACAAAGTAAAACAAGACGTGACGCTACGCATTCCATTATATACTATTCACAGTAAATGGTATATTGCATTTTCCCAAAACTTGATTTTTTTTTTCAAAAAAAAAAAAACTTTAAAACATTTTTCAAACATTTTTTTTATTGTATAAAATATAGCAATTTACTATAAATAAAATGCTTCAATAAAAAACTTTGGAGTAGACATAATAAATTTTAATTTTGTTTATTTTGCGTTTTAAATAATTTTAACTGCGTTATTTAGAAAAATGCAATATACCATCCACTGTGAATAAAATATAATGGAATGCGTAGCATTAAATATCTTCACGGCTTGTTTACAGGGTATAACGGATGTAATTTCAGTAAAAAAGATGCCAATACATTTACATTTACATGTTTGTTTAACCTCGTACTATTCTACTTAATTAAGCATCCTCTGTCCAGAACTTGTGTGGGCTAGTAGTAGAGGGAACCACCGGCTTATACTGACTTTCGAAACAGTTTTCTAGGGAACGTCCGCTTCACTTATCGTCTTCGCCAAATTTCAATTATTAATTAACTGAAAAAGGCAAATCGGCGCCAGTGAGAATCGAACTCACGTTAGCTTGGCTAGTTCGCTTGTCATGTAGACGCGGTAGCCAACTAACCAAACCCTCCCATAGAGTACGGGTAAGAAGTTTCTGATGTTTTGTTGTTACCACAATAACTTTTTCAACTTTCATCCACTTCATAAATAACAAAGTAAAACAAGACGTAAAGATATGTAATGCTACGCATTCCATTATATACTATTCACAGTAAATAGTATATTGCATTTTCCCAAAACCTGATTTTTTTTATTTAAAAAACATTAAAATATTTTTCAGTAATTTTTTTTATTGTATAAAATTTGGCAAAAAAATTTCAAAAAAAAATACAATTATTTTTTTAAGACTTTTTTAAAAAACAAAAAAAAAAAATTTCAAAAACTTTCAACATTTTTTTTTATTTTCTTTTTGCAATTAACAAAAACTGAAGTTTTTTTTAATGATAGTTTTTTCATTTTTTAAATAAATTTAACCCCATAACTTTTTGTTCTTGGGGGATTACCTTCAAAATCGGTAGAATTTATCATTATAATAAAAGCATTTTTTCCTGAAAAAGTTACGTTAATCTAAATTTTTTTTAAGCTTTTTTCGATTTTTTTAAAAGTTTAACCCCCCTTTTCTGTTTTTGGGGGGATTACTTTTAAAATTAGTATAATCGATCCTTATAATAAAATTAATTTTTCCTGAAAAAGTTACGTTAATTGGAATTTTCTTTCAGCTTTTTTTGATTTTTTAAAGAGTTTAACCCCCCATAACTTTTTTGTTTTTTGGGGATTACCTTCAAAAACAATAAAGATCTTCCACCAAGTCGATTGGATTTTTCGTTCTTGAGTTATCGTGTTCCTAAAAATCGTGACATCGGACGGACGGAGGGACAGACGGACAGACGGACAGATGGACGGACAGACGGACGGACAGACGGACGGACAGACGGACGGACAGACGGACGGACAGACGGACGGACAGACATAAAAAAAGTTGCTTATTTTTTCATGAAACAAATTTATATCCAAGAATTTTTTCGGTTTTTTTAAAAGTTTAACCTCCATAACTTTTTTGTTTTTTGGGGGATTACCTTCAAAAATAATAAAGATCTTTCCCTCGTAGAACTTAATTTTTCCTGAAAATATCAAGTCGATTGGATTATTTGTTCTTGAGTTATCGTGTTCCTAAAAATCGTGATATCGGACGAACGGAAAGACGGACGGAGGGACAGACGGACGGACGGACAGTCGGACGGACGGACAGACGGAAGGACGGACATACATTAAAAGTTGTATATTTTTTCGTGAAACAATTTTTTGTTTAGGACGATTTTTGAAATTTTTTTGAAAATTCGAAACTAGCGTATAATACTATTCATGCGTAGGCTCTGTGAATAGTATGATAACTAGAGAGTTGCTATATAGTTTTCAGCTCACGTGGCGAAGTAGCTCTTATCGCGCTTTTTTCCTAGTTTTTGGTTGGCGATAAATTTAAGTTCCATCAACTTCTTTTACTTTAATTCGCAAAAGAATGTGATTAGTTTACCGAGAAGACTTAAATTAAAAGTCTTGCGCTAGCGATTTTTCTGCATTAGATTAGATAAACCTGACTTTTTGGAGAGAAAGCTAATAAATTAAGTGGAAGGGCGCATCTTTAGCGATAGGATGCCATAAGGGAACGAAAGATAGTTTAGTACATATGGGGACTAACTACACGGAAAGAAATTTATAAAATATTAATACAAATTGTTTTTGTGACAGTTATTTAAAATACAACTTTAAACTTGCTAAAATTAATCCAATGTTATAAACCAAACATCCGTATTTTCAATACTAAATATTAGTAGTGGATTAAAAAACTTTTTACATTTTTTTACATTTTTGTTTAACCTCGTACTATTCTACTTAATTAAGCATCCCCTAAGTCCAGGACTTGTGTGGGCTAGTAGTAGAGGGAACCACTGGCTTTAATTGACTTTCGAACCAATTTATAGGGAGTGTCCACTTCACTTACGCCTTCGCCAAATTTCAATTATTAATTAACTGAAAAAGGCAAATCGGCGCCGGTGATTATCGAACTCACGCTACTTGGGTAGTAAACTCGTCAAGTACGACGCGGTAGTCCACTACACCAATCCTCCCAAAACTACACCAATCCTCCAGTACTTAATAATATTATTATATATTATATTATAATATTAAATTAACGAAGGTTAGGTTTGAAAACGTAAATATTGTTAATGTGACCTACGCGCATGCGTGAGCTCGGCATTTAGATCTACAATTAGCCGCTCCTCACATTTTAATAATCTAAATGCCGAGCTCATGCATGCGCGTAGGTGGACATCTCATATTAACAATATTTACGGTTTCAAGCCTATACTTCGTTAATTTAATTGCTTCGATGTTTTCAAATCACTCTGCACAAAAATGATTTTTTTCATTTCGCTCAAAATTTAAGACTTGATAATCTCGTGTGATACATTACCGTAATCAGAAAAAAAAGTGTATTCAAAATTGTAAAAATACAAAAAAGCGCCCATAAGAAAAACGAAGTTAATAGTTGTAACTCTTGCATCTAAAATGTCATGGAAAATATGAGAACAGATTTAGATTCCTTGCAAAAAAGTACCTTAACAATGTTTCAATTAAAAACGTCTAGCTTTGTCGGTTTTCGCTCAAAAAAATAAAAACGAAACTCGGTATTTTTAATTTTTTTTCAATAATTAAAAAAAAATGTCAGGTTAAATTTTCTTTCAGACTATTGCTCAGCATAAAAATGCGCAACTTTTTTCTAAATTAACTGATCTTGTATCTCTTATAAAAACCGAGATACCCATGCTTGAGGTCGGAAAACGGACAATCTGTATACGTTATAAAGTGTATAAATTTCAATAATTATAATTATTAAAAATTATACACTATGATTTGCGAAAAAACTGCGTCATAAATCTTTTTTTATGGCGAAATCGGTTGGAATTAATTTTCAGGAAAAATAAATTTCTACGAGGGGAAGATCTGTTTTGTTTTTGAAAGTAATCCTCCCAAAAACAAAAAAGTTATGGGGGGTTAAACTTAAAAAATTGAAAAAAGCTGAAAGGAATTTCCTATTAACGTAACTTTTTCAGGAAAAATTACTTCTATTATAGGGATTAATTCTACCAATTTTAAAATTAATCCCCCTAAAAAAAAGTCCCCATAACTTTTTAAACTTAAACTTAAAAAAATAAACAAAAAAAACTATAACTTAATTTTCAAAAACTTTTTTTTTATTTCGATTTTCGAAAAAAGAAAATAAAAAAAAAGAAAATTGAAAAATGTTGAAATGTTTTTTAAACATTTTCGTTTTTCACGAAAGGGAAATTATTTTTTTTTTATTTTTCGTTTTTCAAAAAAAAAAAAAATAAAAAAAAAATATTATATTTTAAAGGTAATTACATATCTTTACGGATTCGTTTGATTTGTTCTTAAATCATTCAAAACAACTTATTTTCACTCTGTCAGCCAATTTAATTTACAGCGACAAATATGTGATAGAATTTTAAAAATACAAAAAAAGATTTTACGTACATTGTGCAATGCAAACAGAATCGATCATTGCAAACCACTTTTTATTCAAAGCAAAATTATGACAGTATACTCATTATTTTTTTACAATCTTTTAGTTTTTGTGTATAAAAATAAATCTAAATTTATAGCAAATGGGGATTTACATGATATTGGTACAAGGCAAACCCACTCCCTATGTACTCCCAGACATAGAACGGCAAGCTTTGAAAGAAGCACGAGGTATTTAGGAATTAAAGCTTTTAATAAGCTACCTGTTTCAATTAAAACGTTAACATTTCGTAGCTTTAAGTTAAAACTTAAATGTTTCTTTCTAGCCAACCCTTTCTATTCTAAATCTGAATTTCTCGAGGGAAATTTTAAATTTTAATTTTAAATCAAATGTAACTTTAAATTATGCCATTTTTTAATATGTAATGTTAACTTAGTGTTATGTAATTATGTAATGTTAACTTAGTGTAGTGGTATAATGTGGATTGAAATTATGAAAACTCGTTTAAAATTATGTAATTATTTTTGACGTCTGCCTGTAATTTGCTTATGTAGATTTAAGTGGCAATAAAATTCTATTCTATTCTATTCTATTCTATTCTATGCTAGGTATGTTTAAAAATGTATTACATAATTAATAAAGTGTCTTCTATTCGGAACACCTTTAAAGGTATTCAAAATGTAAAAATAGTAAATGTCAGTTTAAATCATACATAAAAAACACCACCAGAAACACTTGTTTTGAGCACTATTTTAAATGTCAAAAGTGAGTTTTTTTCCACTAGTGACTAAAAAATTTTTCACCCACTCTTTTACGTACAGCTTTTGATCTCACCCAAAATTAGTTACATACCCTATTAATTAAGTATTATAACTATTCTATAAATAGAAGCACGTTTAAACCATAAAAATTAAAGAAAACCCCAAATTATTCTTTAGTTTTTGAATAAAATACTGTTTTTATTAAAAATTCTGTCATCACCGCGTCCATTTTGACGTTTGTAAGAAATGTAAAACTAGCAATTGTTTATTTTTAATAGGCATACTTAGGCCATGGCTACCTATTATTTTAGTATTAAGAAAACTTAATCTTAATATTTTTGACATAATTTTTCGCAAAATTATAGATTTTTATTTAAAAATAAAAGGTGTTGGATAAAATTAATTCTCAACTCGTGTATTAAGTGATTTTATCCACTTAATACATTAGTTAAGAAAATAACTATTTTTATGAAAACCAAAATACAATGATAAAATATCTACATCTTCCACAAGTATGAATTACACTAACACTAGATTATAGGGGTTTTGCGTCCAAGTTTTTTTCCTTGCATATTGTTATCCTATAAATTTAAATCCGTCTAAAGATAAGCGCCTTTTAAACCCACATAGAACGTACTAAAACACACTGTTAGGTTCAATTACTCAAATTTTTGACATTACTGGGTTATTCTACATAAAAAAAGTGCTCCAATGTATATAATATGTCCGTAAATTATTTCCAGCCTAGCTACATAATATGATTCTGTTTATTTTTAGAAAAATAGACTAAAATTCGTTTCTTTTTAGTTACGCTAGTAAGCATTTGACAACGTACACTGTAAAAAAATCGGGGTAATATAAAGATTAAATATAAAGATTAAATTATAAAATCCATGTGATCTAAACCGACTTTTTTACTGTTTTATAAATAGGAAATTTAACTAAATTTTTAAATTTGCCCTTTTATGAGGGTATCGAATTTTGGGCTAATCGCCTGAAATGATAAGGCTTTAGATGCTTATAGATACATAAAAAATAATTACTTAGCCAACATTTCAGCCCTTTTTACATCCCGGAACATACTTTAATTAATTATTTTAATTACGATTTTTAACATATGTCAATGGACGATTTGGTAACATTGCACCTAAAGATGGTTCGTGTGATGTGTCGTGTCATGTTAAAATAAAAATAACTTTTTCTGTGGGACCAAGGGCTGTGTATTGTGATGTGTTGACTGAGCTTGACTGTAAAATTAAAATATTTTATTATTGTTAATTTTTTCCGTTTTTTTTTTGAGGTATGTATTTATACTAACAATAGTGTAAAGCAATCGAGTCCAATGAGACAGTGTGAACCCAGACTAGTAATTTAATGTGGCTTTCAACGTGTTAAATACCTTTATTTGCATGAAAATTTTTAAGACACTTTTAAGCTGTAGTGTTACATTTAATTAATATTATACAGTGTTTTTATTATACATTCCAAATGTTGATGTTCAGGTACACAAAAAAAAATGTCACTTTTTTTTATTTTTTAAGATAAGATATAGGCATTTAGCAAGTAAAGATTGTTGTCACGTTTACGATATCACAAAAATTGTTAAGGAAAAAATTATTTTGATCAAAATTAACAAATAAACTCATTAAACAGTTTTTCATCATTTCTTTTCATCAGTTTGCACTTTACAAAAAAAAAAAACATTCTCATTTAGCCCAAAAATCCCCTTTAAAACGATATCCTTCTTTACTATGATGACGTGATATCCTAAAATCAAGTTTTAAAACTACAATATCGTCGGCTTACAAGTAAAAGGCACTAAGTCACTTTTTTGCAAAAATGGGATTTTTAGGGTACTGTAATTAATTTTTGATGATCTATGTACAGGTAAACCGAACTAATTTCTAGGTGGAGAGAGTTACCCACTATACAAAACGCACCAGTTTGATTTTGAATAAAATTTTATCTGGCAATAGGCACTAAGTCACTTAGTGCATTTAGTGCGTTTTACTTGTAGATTATTTCAAATGTTTCTGCACTAAGCGACTGAGTGTTTGTTTAGCGAAACGTGCATTTTTGTAACAATTATTACAAAAATTAAAAAACACAGTGAAAGTTAAATTTGTCAATATCTCAAAACCATGTTTTTGGATTTTTTGCTCTTTACTTGTAAGCCGACGATATAATGTACTTTAAAATTTGCTTTTTAAATATTGGTACCAGGTTAATTAAATTACAGCAATTTTTTACAGTGTATGTTCATATAAACCTTTTTCTTATTTTTTCATGCAGAATACCCTGTGGTATCAAAAATTTTATTGCTTAAACTTAACACCATATTCCGGTATGTTTTTTTTTATTTTCCGCATTAAAGGCGGATTAACTTTAAGACGGTCAACTAAATATATTTTCTTGACGGATTTGGATTCAGGAGACAAAATTACAAGAAAATGTGAAAAATTTCATGAACGCAAGAAAAAAGTTGAAATTAGTGTAATTTGTTGTATTTGTGAAATATTTATTAAGTATCCCTTTATGTATTTCTTTGACTAAATTCAAGACAACATTTTGATTAGTTGGTGCCGTAGGAATATGAGAAAAATGTATAATGGAGGCGTGATTTATTTTATTTTTAATCCTACTTTTATTACGACCGTCTCGTTTTTATACATTACAATTCATGGTATGATGTTTGCCAGATAAAAATATACCCTGAACAAAGGGTTTAAAAAGTTAGATTAATGTTTTAGATGGATGATGTTATGAAATAATATTGGGTAAGACAAGCCGTGAAGCTTCTCATTCTACAGTATACTCAGGGACGATCCGAGCTTATTGTCGTGAGGGGGTGTGAGGGTAAGATTTGCCGACTACCACAATTTTTTTCTCAAAAAAAAAAAAAATTCCCCTAGCAAAAATTTTGTTGGCTAAAAAAATGCCCTCACCTTCAAAATTTTGCCGAAGCCTAAAATTTGCGGATCCAAAATTTTTTTTTTTTCACTTCCAAGAACAAAGCTTTACCCCTGACAGAAATGTTGTTGGGTAATGGACTGCCGTCTATTTAGATTAGATAAAGAGAGAAGTTCTACAGAAAGAGATAAAAGTGTAATTATTATCGTTTTAAAATAAAATTATGCATATTTTAGGTAAAAATAACATTTTAGATTATATTTTAAATTACATTAATGTAAGATATTCGTTTTTTTTTAAGTAAAAAACTATTTTTTTTTTAATTTTTACACAGCTACAGTACAGTAGGTCTAAAGTTTCCTAGATAACTTATGACCTACTCCTTAATTAAAGTAATAATAAATACCCCGTTGTGTGTAAAGATTTTGTACTTGTTTTTGTGTTTAATAAGGTGTTTTATGTATTCTTTAATAATTTTGCATATAATGCACATTTTTTGTTGCACTGTGATAAAGTCCAAATATAATATTATTAGGGAATTTTCTTTTTGGGTTGGTATTGAAGACCTAAATTTATGTTGCCTAACATATTGGACTGCTGTCCATTCCATGGTAACTGACGTTACAGCCGCATAAAAAATTACACTTTCATTTAAATATTTTATTATATTATCATTTTTTCAGAAACAGTCTTTAAAAATAATAAATAACAAACAATCTTTAATAATAATATAATAAAATATCTAAAAGAACGTGTCATTTTTTCTGCGGCTGTAACGTAAGTTACCATAGAATTGCCCTGTTGAGTAAAATAATTTTGCCGACTCAAAATTTTTTTGCCTCCAAAAAAAATATGATAACCAAAAAAAAAATAACAAAGAAAAACGGTGACTCCTCTCAAAGCTACTCATCTGCTGAATTTCCCGACTGGGTCATTTCGTGGGGGGGGGGGGGGTGGTTGGTGGTTGGTGCAATGAAAACAAAGTAATGAAGTAAAGGTAAGTGTAATTTGATCATCAATTCTGATACAAGCTGTTCAAAACATTTTTTGTATTGGGAGCCTGTTTTGTTCTCTCGGGGTGTAGTAATGGTCGGCAAAGAAATGTTGGTAAATTCTTAATAAAATCCATCTTTATTTTCATCAACAGTAAATAATGTTCTTCCTAATAGACTAAGTAACTACATAACTAATGTAACTTTAACTGGTAACAAGCGTTACTTTAATAATAATTTTTAATATATTTTAAGAAATATTTGTTTTCATTTTAACGGTATAATTTTGACTGACTTGCGAGCATATTCCAGGAAACAATACACTTCAAAGTTGGGGCTGCTCAAATATTACGGTACAAAGCCCTAAATTAAATTATGCGGCAACGTCCCGCGGGCGCGCTCACCGGAGGGTTAAGATATGTTTTTTCACCTAATTTGAATAAACTATTTACAAAAGTATTATAAAGTTTTAATCCTTTTACTATATTATATATTTATGATAATGAAGTCAATCAAGTTTAATGAAACCATTAACCAAACTTTTATGGAAGTCATTTGGTTTTTCATTAAACTTTAATATTCTAGCGTATAGTGGGAAACATAACATAAAATTTATAATGAATGAACACAATTTCATATTTTCCAAACCAAATAAAAATTATTAAAAAAAAAGGTTTTAAATACACGCGCTTTTATTGTAGATGCAATAAAAAATATAAAATAATCTTTTTAGCTATCATATCGTATATTTTTATTTTGGAAAAGAAAAAATAAAAAGTACGTTTTTATTCGACTGAAAGAAACCTAAAATAAAGGGGTTTTATGGGTCTATGATTTATATGTATGTCTAAATTGTTTAGTTTTAGTAACATTTTTAATAAACAATTTTAAAGCGAAAATACTGCCAGCATACATTTATAATACTGAAGGTAAACCTAGTTGATAAGCAGTAGTAGTCCAGTCTTCAGGTCAATAAAAGAGGCTTTAGCTGGAAATAATTCAGGGACTTTTGATTTTTGGTTTATTGGGTAGGTAGGCAAATAAAAAAACAATTTTGCGACGTTGAACTCGATTTGGAACTGTCATTTTTTCAACGTGTTTTTCACAAAAAATGGCGTTTTAAAATATCTCTTAAACATAACACTATACGTTTTTAGATTTTTAATGTTTTTTTCGAAAAACCAAAATTATTCTTTATCGTCGGTTGGGCACGCCCCTGAGAACATTTTGGGTGAAAATGAAAAAAATCTATCTGGCACTTTCTTTTTAATTTACGTAAAACTATTTATTTTTTTTTTAATAATTTACACATTTGTGCCCCATTATTTCGAGTAAACCGATTTTCGATTGAATCACTATTGTATTAAAAAAAACTTCCTAACCGAGTCATAAAAGAAAATCTAAAACCCTACTGTGTAACGTTTAAGGCGGTGCCGTGAATTAGCTAAGTCGTACAAAAAAATATATGACACAAAAAATGTTGGAGATTTGGTCCTCTTTATTTTCATACCAAAAGTTTTTTGTTCTAGCATGCACCGATCTTGAGATATTTTAAAAAGTCTGTTTTTTGTGAAAAATAAAAAAATGACAGTTCCAAATCGAGTTCAATGTCGCAAAATTATTTATTTGCGGGCTTAAACCCTACCTAATAAACAAAAATCTAAACTCCCTGAATTATTTCCAGATAAAGCCTCTTTTATTAACTTGAAGACTGGACTATAACTAGAAATACGCCGGGTACTGTTGATAAGTCATTACGAATTTAAATACAATCTTTGTTAGAGAAGCGAGGACGTAGAAGATTGTTATTATACTATACACAGTGCGTAAGCGCTAGAATAGTATTATACGGCGGATCTAGGAGACTTAGCCGAATAAATTACCGCGAAATTTTTACCGCGAAAACATTTACAGCGAAAGGTTTCACCGCGAAAAAAGTAATTACCGCGAAAAATTATTACCGAGAAAACATTTACCGCGAAAACTATTATCGCGACAATAAAAATCGCGCATACTTTTACCTCGAAATAATATAATCGCGCATACATTTGCAATAATATAATCTTTAATTTTAATTTAAAAAAATAACCGTAAAATATATATTATAATTTTTTGAATGAAACGGTTATTTTATAATCATAGTTCTATTTTTATTTTTTATCAAAAACAAAAACAAACAAGCCAAACAAAAAATTTAATCATATATATGATGGGGCAATTAGTGTAGTGGACTACCGCATCGTATTTGACGAGTTTACTACACAAATAGCGTGAGTTCAATTCTCACCGGCTCAGATTTGCCTTTTTCAGTTAACTAATAATTGAAATTTGGCGAAGGCGTAAGTGAAGCGGACACTCCCTATAAATTGGTTCGTAAGTCAGTTATAGCCGGTGGTTCCCTCTACTACTAGCCCACACAAGTCCTGGACTTAGGGGATGCTTAATTAAGTAGAATAGTACGAGGTTAAACAAATAAACAAACAAATACTATACACAGTGCGTAAGCGCTAGAATAGTATAATACGGCGGATCTAGGAGACTTAGCCGAAAAAATTACCGCGAAATTTTTACCGCGAAAACATTTACCGCGAAAGGTTTCACCGCGAAAAAAGTAATTACCGCGAAAAATTATTACCGAGAAAACACTTACCGCGAAAACTATTATCGCGACAATAAAAAACGCGCATACTTTTACCTCGCAATAATATAATCGCGCATACATTTGTAATAATATAATCGTCTTTAATTTTAATTTAAAAAAATAACCGTAAAATATATATTATAATTTTTTGAATGAAACGCTTATTTTATAATCATAATTCTATTTTTATTTTTTATCAAAAACAAAAACAAACAAGCCAAACAAAAAATTTAATCATATATATGATGGGGCGATTAGTGTAGTGGACTACCGCGTCGTATTTGACGAGTTTACTACACAAATAGCGTGAGTTCAATTCTCACCGGCTCCGATTTGCCTTTTTCAGTTAACTAATAATTGAAATTTGGCGAAGGCGTAAGTGAAGCGGACACTCCCTATAAATTGGTTCGTAAGTCAGTTATAGCCGGTGGTTCCCTCTATTACTAGCCCACACAAGTCCTGGACTTAGGGGATGCTTAATTAAGTAGAATAGTACGAGGTTAAACAAATAAACAAACAAATACTATACACAGTGCGTAAGCGCTAGAATAGTATAATACGGCGGATCTAGGAGACTTAGCCGAAATTTTTACCGCGAAATTTTTACCGCGAAAGGTTTCACCGCGAAAAAAGTAATTACCGCGAAAAATTATTACCGAGAAAACATTTACGGCGAAAAGTATTATCGCGACAATAAAAATCGCGCATACTTTTACCTCGCAATAATATAATCGCGCATACATTTGCAATAATATAATCGTCTTTAATTTTAATTTAAAAAAATAACCGTAAAATATATATTATAATTTTTTGAATGAAACGCTTATTTTATAATCATAATTCTATTTTTATTTTTTATCAAAAACAAAAACAAACAAGCCAAACAAAAAATTTAATCATATATATGATGGGACGATTAGTGTAGTGGACTACCGCGTCGTATTTGACGAGTTTACTACACAAATAGCGTGAGTTCAATTCTCACCGGCTCCGATTTGCCTTTTTCAGTTAACTAATAATTGAAATTTGGCGAAGGCGTAAGTGAAGCGGACACTCCCTATAAATTGGTTCGTAAGTCAGTTAAAGCCGGTGGTTCCCTCTACTACTAGCCCACACAAGTCCTGGACTTAGGGGATGCTTAATTAATTAGAACAGGTTAAACAAAAAAAAAATATTTATGTTTTTTTTTTAATACTAAACTTATAAAACCAATACAAAGAAATTGGTTATACAGGGTTATTCACGGAAGTGGCCTATTAAACGTTTATGGAGAACCAATAACTTTAAAAGTCTGCTAATTTGCACTTTGGGGTTTTTGAATATGGCCTATCGATTAAAAATATTTTCATGCTTGTGCCACTTCCGGTTGTACCGGAAGTGGCACTTAACTTTGAGTTTTTAAATGGAACACCTCATATATTTTTTAATTTTTAAAATTTGCATTAAATTTGCTTTATTTTGATGTATAATACTTCATGTCTATCTTCAGTAGTTTTTGAGTTATTCAAGTTTTTAGCGAAAAATAAGTAAATTCAAGCACCCCTAAAAACAATAATTTCTCCTTGATTTTTTCAATTGGAGAAAAGATGTTTTGTGTTTTGCTCAATGATGCTTAAACGAATTATCCTATGCTAAAATGGAACCCAAAAATTATACAGGGTGTCTGAAAAAGCAGGTCAAATCTAACAAATTTAATATAGCCATAACTCATTTTTTTTAAATGGCACCCTACATTTTTTTTTATTTGGTTAAATAGAGAATTAAATTTGCTTTAAAATAAGTATAGGATACCCTATACCTAACTTTAACCGTTTTTGAGCTATTTGCAAATTATTGTGAAAAAGCCGTATTTCTGTTAAAATTTGTTATATTTTATAAAATAGGCCAGAAAAATTAATCGATTTTTATTTATTTACCTCAAAGATCATTATATTTACCTTAAAACTGGATTTTCATGCGCCCAGTAGTGTACATTTCTTCTGTTAAAAATACCCTGTTGAGAAAATTTAGCCTCGTCCGTCCAAATTATTCTTTTTAAAAAGTTTTGTTTTTCTTGAATATTTATCAAAAGATTTTCACAAAAGTCCACTCTATTTTGAAAATCATTAGGTTTTAAGGCCTGTATTTTTTGCTTTTTGTAATCGTGCATCTTGTGGTTTTTTAAAATTCTTTGGATGCTTGAATAGGAAATTCCCAAGTCGTAACTAGCTGCAGGAATTGAGGCATGTGGATATGCATAAAAGTAACCCAAAACATTGACTTCGTTATCTTCGTTGTTTGTAATTGGTTTCGTAAGAGATTTCACTGCATTTTCTTTTCCAAATTGCGAAAAATTTTTGTGTATTCTTCTAAATTTTTTACATGACATTCTTGGTAAATCAGGATATTTTGTATTAAAGTTTCTGCAGGTTCTACTAATTATTTTATCATTTTCACCAAAAATAGAAAATAAATCCAAAATAACAGGGTAAGAATAAGCCTCTGCCATTATTTTACACTAATTTATCACGATAAGAACAATAACATTTAGGTTAAAAGAAATAAAAATACAATACAATTTTAAAAATTTACGTAATTGCAGAAATACTGCAAAATACTTCTTTTTCACATTAATTTGCAAATAGCTCGAAAACGGTTAAAGTTAGGTATAGGGTATCCTATACTTATTTTAAAGAAAATTGAATTCTCTATTTAAACAAAAAAAAATGTAGGGTGTCATTTAAAAAAAAAGAGTTATGGCTATTTTAATTTTGTTAAGTTTGACCTGCTTTTTCAGACACCCTGTATAAATTTTGGATTCCATTTTAGCTTAGAATGATTCGCTTAACCATCATTGAGCAAAATACAAAACAACTTTTCTTCAATTTAAAAAATCAAGGAGAAATTATTGTTTTTAGGGGTGCTTGAATTTGCTTATTTTTCGCTAAAAACTTGAATAACTCAAAAACTACTGGAGATAGACATAACGTGTTATACATTAAAATAAAGCAAATTTTATGCAAATTTTAAAAATTAAAAAATATATGGGGTGTTCCATTTAAAAAATTAAAGTTGAGTGCCACTTCCGGTACAACCGGAAGTGGCACAAGCATGAAAACATTTTTAATCGATTGCCCATATTCAAAAACCCCAAAGTGCAAATTAGCAGACTTTCAAAGTTGTTGGTTCTCCATAAACGTTTAATAGGCCACTTCCGTGAATAACCCTGTATATTATATTTATTAGTAATAGAATCATAATGTTATTTATATATTTTATTAAAAACCAAACCAAACAATTTAGTTATATTAAAATTCTGTTAATTCTGCAATTATAAAACTGAATACTAAAAAGTATCAAATATATGCTTAAAGATAGTTTAAGTTGCCTTATTTAAGGCGATATCTAAACTCGTTCAAAAGTTAAGAGGGGGGGGTGACTTTTGGACCGCTCTGTATAGTTTTTTAAGAACCAAACCAAATAATTTAGTTATATTTTTTAAGTTCTTTCTATAGCTAACAAAAAAGCAATATAAAAAAACATATTTTTAGAATTTAAAATTAGACGCGGAATTTGCTTTTGCGAGTTAAATATTTTCGCGGCTTTTTTTTTCGCTATATATTTTTTGCAGTAATTGCATTTCGCTATTAAAACTTTGCGCGGATATAGTTTTCGCTATTTTTATTTCGCTTTAATATATTTTCGCGTTAAATTTTTATCACTGTTAATGCGCGGAAAAACAACATTTCGCGGTAATTTTTTCGCGGAAATATTTTCGCGATATTTTTTTTCACGGTAAATTTTTCGACTAAAGCTCCCTAAAATTGCTGTTTCCAATTTCCCAAAATCGCCAAAAAACGTCCTAGACAAAAAATCTTGGATACAAATATGTTTCATGAAAAAATAAGAACCTTTAAAATTTACGACCGTAAAATGTGACGTTTTTTGCGTTCACAATAACTCAAGAACGAATTATCCGTTTGACCCGAAATTTAAGGCAAAAATCCAGTTCTATGAAAGAAAGATCCAAATTATTTTTGAAAATAATTCCCCAAAAAAACAAAAAAGTTATGAGTTATTAAAAAAAAAAAAACGAAGAAACGTTTTCTCAATTTTTTTTTTCAAAAATTTTTCGTTTTTCAAAAAAAAAATCTAAAAAAAATATATATTTTTTTAAATTTTTTTAGTTTTTCGAAGAAAAAAAAATAAACTTGATTTTTTGTTTTAATGAACATAGGCCTACAGGGAAAGTATTATTTTGTTGACATCGAAATTTTATTTTGTATTTTAAATAATTTTAACTTGCGTTCAGGTATTTGAAAAAATGCAATATGGTATATGCGAATAGTAACTAAAGAAATGCGTGGCATTACATATCGTCTCAAATGAACTTCTCCTTTTGAACAATGAACTTCGCAAACTTTAGCATAAGTATTAAATCTTTAAAGAATTATATGAAATCGAATATTTTAATTTCTCAACTAGGTCAGTAAATTAGAATTTTCTACGAGATTATTGACTTTTATTAAGTTTGGACTTTTTAGAACAATTATTTAATTTAGCATAATACGGGGTGTTCCTTGAGGAAAGGGAAATATTTAAAGGATGTTTTCTAGAGGTCAAAATAAGAAAAAAAGTTCCCATGAACATAGTTCAAAAACGACTCGTAAGGGAGCTACGCCTCTTCAAAAGGGGTTCCAAAATTTCGATTTTTTATTAATAATTTAGTAACCCTTTGTGTTATGGCACCGAGATTTAGCATGTAATCTATACTTTATAGGACATATCAGCCAATGGTGTATGCATGTAGTTAGTTCAACCAGGGGCGTCCGTAACGGGGGTCTTATCACTTTTTTCCCCAAACTTTTTTCTGATTAACTTTTTTGTAGATTTATTTTTAGAATAGTATTACCAAGGTAAAAAAGGTACTCTTGTTGTAATACGATAGGATTAACCGTTTTCTATAAAAATACAATTAAAGGCAAAATTACACCTTCCTAGAACCAAAAATTAAACACTGAAATGTTAAAAATCAAAATTTCAATAATGCAGGTTGATTCCAAATCAAAAGCTAAGAAGAAAAGTTTTTATACATGTAGGTCCAAAAAACGATTTTAAAGGTACCATGACCCTTTAAAATTTTGGAGACCGTAACATTGATTTTTGGAATTTCGTGTATGAAAACTTTTTTTCTTAGTTTTTGGTGTACAGTAACTCAACACTATTGAAATTTTGGTTTTTAACATTTTAGTGTTTAGTTTTTGGTTCCCGAAAATTTTACCTTCAATTGTAAAGAACCCTCATTTCACAAGCCCCTGGTTGAGGCAAGTGCATACAAATACCATTGGATGATAGGCCTTATTAAGAATAGCTTAAATTTAAATCTTGTTGCAATAACAAAAAGGGTTCCTAAGTTATTAATTAAAAATCAAATTTATGGAACCCCATTTGAACGGGCGTAGCTCCCTTACGATTGGTTTTTGGAGATATGTTTATGGCGACGTTTTTTCTTATTTTGACCTCTAGAACACATCCTTTAAATATTTCCCTTTCCTCACGGAACACCCTGTATAATAGCCTACTATTATACTTACAAGGAATATCATATTTCATCTCTTAAGTCCGACTATGCAAAAAACAATTTGATTTTTCGGTCAAGCTTGCCCATCATTCATGGGCCATCAAACAATAACGCGCTGGAAAAAAGAGATGCGCACTTTGGCGTTGGAGATACGTATTTTTTTAATGTAGTTATTATAAATAATAATCTACATTATAGTATATTATATTGGTTTAATTACGTCATACGAGCATATTATAATAAATTAGAAAAATACTTGATAAAAAAACGATCGGCCCTAATGATTTTTTTATATATATATGGTGTGTTTAAATAAATTATGAAAAAAAAAAGAGGAGTCGGGAACAAAAATTGAAAAAAATCGCGAAAAAAACAAAAACTTAAAATTCAAATTGGCGGAATAACTATGACCGATTTATTTTTTAAATTTTGCCAAAATTAACGAAAATATGACATAAAACAAAAAATTATGAAAACTTCAGCCCATTTTTATGGGTTATTTTTCTTATATGTAATAGTTACTGTAAAAAATTAATGATTTTTGCCAGCCTGTTCTTTTTTATTTAAAAAAAATAAATATTTGGTAAAATATGAGTCATTTTTTTAATGTATGGGCCTAAAAAGTTGTACTTTGTAAATCTGTAATTATTTTAGGGTAATTTTGTTTAATATATGATATTTTACCAAGTTTTTAATATATTTTTTTTTTTTAAATTAAATAAAGAAACAGGCAGGTAAAAATGCATGAATTTTTTACATTAATTACTAGTACATACACGGTGTATTTGAAATAGCGTAGGAAATTTTAACAGGTGATTCTACATGATAAAATATGACAGAACTCATGACCCTTTGAGATATATCAACGAGGTTTTGCACGTCAACTAATCCTACCAAGGCCCGTTTTTATGTGTTATTTTCATGTACCTATTTCAACCAGGGGTGTGCGAAACGGGGGGGGCTTATCAGTTTTTTGTCCCAAACTTTTTTCTGTGTAACTTTTTTGCAATTTTATTTTTGAAATATGATTTCTCAGGTCAAAATACATAAAAAAGGTACTCTTGTTGTAATACTGTAGGATTAACCGTTTTCGAGAAAAATTCATTTGAAGGTGAAATTCCACGGTTCGAGGACGAAAAATTAAATACTAAAATGTTGAAAACCAAAATTTTAATTATGCAGGGCGAATGTACATTAAAAACTAAGAAAAAAACCTCATATACAGGTACTTCCAAAAATCAATCCTAATGGAGCTATGGTCTCCTAAATATTCACCATTTTTAAAGGGCTATGGTAGCTTTAAAAGCGTTTTTTCGACCTACATGTATGGAAACTTTTTTTCTAAGTTTTTGATGTAGAATAACATTGCATCATTAAAATTTAGGTTTTCGACATTTTAGTATTTAATTTTTCGTCCTCGAACCGTGAAATTTCACCTTCAAATGAACTTTTCTCGAAAACGGTTAATCCTACAGTATTACAACAAGTACCTTTTTTTATGTATTTTGACCTGAGGAATCATATTTCAAAAATAAAATTTCAAAAAAGTTACACAGAAAAAAGTTTGAGACAAAAAACTGATAAGGCCCCCCCGTTTCGCACACCCCTGGTTTAAATAAGTTTGTGAAAATAACATACAAAGATGGGCCTTATTAGGATTAATTCACGTGCAAAACCTCGTTAATATATCTCAAAGAGTTCCTGATTTATTAAATAAAAACCGATTTTTTTAGCCAATTTCAAACAGGCGTAGCTCCCTTATGACGCATTTTTAGACATATGTTTATAGGAACTTTTTGTCATATTTTATCATGTAGAATCACCTGTTAAAATTTACTATGCTATTTCAAATACACCCTGTATAAGGAAAAGGAAAAGTCCAAACCCATAAAATATGGGTTTTCATAATTGTTTGTTTTGTGCCATATTTTTGTTAATTTTGGTGAAATTTAAAAAATAAATCGGCCATATTAATTCCACTATTTTGAATTTCACGTTTTTGGGTATTGGTCTGCATTAAAATTAACAAAAAAAAAAGCCTTTATACCAAACTTCAGCAAAATCGGAAATTTTTGGCCAATTTTGAACCACCCTAATGACAAAATATTTTTTTTTAGATTTTTTAGTATTTTTTTCGTAATCAGCGGTGCAAAAAATGGCTATATGCAAAAGAAAAACAAAATTTTGTCACTTTTTTTTTCTGTTCCCAATTTAGATGTTTTTTAATACGACTTTTCTGCCTTAAATATTACAAATAAATTATATTTGGAACTAAGCAGTTTTTCTCCATAAATCATTTATTATTTTAGGCTAATTTTGTTTAATATATGAATAGAATAGAAAAATTTCTCATATTTTGCCAAATTTTAAATAATTCTTTTTTAAAAATTAAATCTAAAAAAAACGGGCAGGTACAAAAGCTTGAATTTTTTACAGCAATTAATAGCACATATAAGGAAAATAACCCATATAAGAATGGGCTGAAGTTTTCATATTTTTTCATTAATTTTGGAAAAATTTTAAAAATAAATGGGCCATATTTATTCCGCTAATTTGAATTTTAGATTTTTGGCTACTGGTCCGCATTAGGATTAACAGAAGAAGCCTTTATACCAAATTTCAGCTAAATCAAACATTTTGCGATGAGGCCCTTGGTAGAAGATCTCTAAAGGATATTCGGTAGCATTGACACTTATTCATAAAAGTTTGGCATCTTAAAGAGACTAAATGTTCTTTTTGGCACGATAAACCGACAATAAACTTCTATCGACAATAATGGCGTCTTACGCGCGTGAAGTCATTTTTGTAACTGCCGTGTTACCAACTTTTTTGCAAGAAAAATAACTAAAAATAATTATTCAAAAATTTCCCGCTAAATTTCCTAAATTTAATTATCTAAACTAATTTTTATATGCAAGAGAATTATACAAAGTGTCACAGCGGACACCGGTGACTATTATGTAATTTCTCTTCAGGCCACTGCGAAAACCGGGTCCCCTGGAGTACATACGATCTGCACTGATAATTATATTAATTTGGATATGGCCAATTAAATTATTTGGTTGTGAGTAAGAAATTTTATTTGATTCCAATAAATATTTAGTTCACGCATATAAATATTTTAATTTCAAAATCATTTATTAAGGGGAACAAAATAGTTTATTTCATACAAATAAAATTTATTTGTTACAACCAAATGATTAAAAAGTCCATATCCAACCAAATGTTTTGTACACACAAATAAACTGTGTTAGTGTGGTAGACTTGTAACCGTCAATACATGTATTCCAGCTATTTCGCTGGATCCACAGCCTTTAGATTGTTATTATTTTTATATTCAAAAATAGATAATTTTCATAACATTTTGGATGCCATTTTCACATAACTAAAAAAAAAATAATTAAAGAAAACACCCTGAAATTTAGAAAACTGAAAATGGTACCACGGTCTTGGCCCAGTAGGCAAAAATTCAAAAATTTTCTCCGCGCTCAACCTGTCAAATACAATATAAATTAAGCTATATAAATATTTAAATTAACTTTTAAATTTTTCGTATTATAGGCGTAAGTTTTTTCATTTTCAATAATTTAGCGAAGCTAAGGTGCGATCACAAATATCATCTGAAATCAATTGAATTAAAAAAATGCTTTTTAAAAGTAAAAACTTTGTTTAAAGGGTACCAGCGCGTCAATATATCAAGTTGATATCATCAACGTTTACAAAAATCACAGAAAATGACAAAAGTGAGGTTATAATTTCTTATTTACGTAAATACACATTTCTGTTTCCAACTGAAAGTATATTTCCCGATGTTAAGAATCCAGAAATCTACTTTCAGCGCTAATTATAATTATCAAGAAATCGGACTCTAAATCATTGGAATCTGCCTTAAAGCCTAAAATAGAATAGTATATACTAACTAGTATGGAATAGACAATATTCCGCGTGAGCGGAAAGTTTGTCATACGAGCCGGTAGGCGAGTATTACGGTCCCGCGAGCGCGGAATGACCATTCCATACGTGTTGTAGACTATAGTTTTTCTTCGATTGCAAATATGAAACACTGTATGGCTTTAAACTGCGGACAAGGTTAAAAACAATGTTTTTTGTGACTCGACATTGTAAATGCAACAAAACTCATATTTTTAAATAAAGCAATTAATGTTATTTAATAATTTTATCAAATCAGTACTTAAAAAAGATTTTTATTTAATTTTAGCACATATTTACAAATTATAATGCAAAAATTAATGGTTATGTCAGATTTTTGTGATAGATATCAGGTTTAAATATTTAACAGTAGATGAAGCAGTTTTAATTTTTTAAACTAAATTGATAAAAACCTGGTCAAATATTAAGAAAAACTAATAAACTTTATGTAATTTTAATGCAAAACTTTAAATTGCATTAAATTATTTAATATTTCATGGTAATATATATATATATATTTTTGCTAATTTTGCTACAGTTTTCTTTACTTTTATGGACAAGGGATGGCACTACATGTGGTCATTCTAACATTTGATACGGAATATTCATACCGTATATAGAGCTAGAATGGATTAATTCTGTGTTTGAAAAGTGTGTGTATTTACATTCTAAAGCAGTCGTAGAAAAAATAGCATTTCTTGCGCCATCTTTATTTAAAAGTGTACCTACAGCTATCGTGGATAACATGATACAGATGCGGGAGTAAAACAGTAGGTTTAGTTTCGCAAAAGAGGGAGTAAAAATAGCGTTTTAGTGCCGGTCGTACAAAAAATATATTTTTAATTTAACAAAAAACACTGTCGAATATACATGTAGTCAAATTAAAGTCGCAAGCAAGTTGCAAAACAATTTTACACTATGATATTTCAAGAAGGCTTTGACATAGAAACTTGAAATTTTGAACACGTTTTCTCTATTACTTAGAAAATCTTTGTTTCAAAATTCAAGTCTCTGGGTCAAAGCCTTCTCAAAATATCGTAGTGTAAAGTTGTTTTGCAACTTGTTTGCGACTTTAATTTTACTATACCAACATAAACATACTGGTTTTCTCATTTTTGAAATTTTAGATAATTTTAGATAATGTTGAATAAAAGTACTTACTCGATATCCTTTGAAGTAATATTATATTTGGTTCTTACCTAAAACAAACAAAAAAAAATATTTATACAGGGTGATCAGTAACTGGCATGCCAAAATTTAAGAGGTGATTCTACATCCAAAAATATTAAAATAAGTTCCTATAAAGTTTGGTCCGGAAATAAGCCCCAAAGGAGCTACGGCCCTTTAAAATTTTACTAAACATAAGATTTTTAATTAATAACCCTGGTACCCTTTAAGCTAGAGCGACAAGGTTTTGCATGTTTACTAGTACACGGTTAGCCTTAAACAAAGTTAAATGGAAAGTCAAACAACCCCGGATTTTTAGATTTTAGGTTGTTTTTGGGACATTTCCAAACAGTTTTTGACAAAAATTAAAATCACTCACGAAACCTTTTTAAATAAAGTCATTCTTCTTCTTCTTCTTCTTCTTCTTCTTCAAGTTTTTTCTGACTTCACAATACGCAGTTTTTTCTATGACACACCCTATAACATAGGTACTACCCATGATACCCAATATAATCACGACCATTCACACGCCTACTTTGTTAATAACCAAAATTACGGTCTTATTTTGGACACCAAGAGATTCGTCTTGATTACGCGAGTGACATAGGCAATAACAAATTTTAGTTTTGTTTTTTTTTGTCAGGTATTTTGGCACCTTGGTTTGTTTAATAAACTTCTTTTGTCATATTCATACGTCTGTTTGAATTATAAACTTTTGGGTATGGATCCACACATACCGGGTGACCCAACTCTATTTACCCAACGATTTTCTCGAAAACCTAAAAAGATAATCAAGTTCTGCGAAAACCATCTTAAATAAGACAACTTAAACTTTTTTAGCATATATTTGATCATTTCAGCTATTAAAATGTGGGCAGGGGGGCATGGGGTGAGGTTTGGTTTTTAATGGAAAGTGGGGTCGTGATACATAATTTTAATTATTATGTCAACTCTATTTGACGTTCTATCAAACTTCAGTTATTTTTCCAACTTTTTATTATTAAGCAAAAGCATTTCTGTTCGTAATATATTTTTTTAATAAGAATATTAAAAGTTACTTTTACGTCATAAGGTAATAAAAACAGTTCTTTTCGTCAAGTGTCATTTATGGTTTCCCAAGAGAGCTTTAGTTCTTTAAATATATCAATTTGAAACATATGAATGTCCACTAACTCGAGAACAACTCATCGAATTTTTAAAAACGATATACTGTTGAAACTAAGCAGGTTCCTATAATAAAAAAAACAGGACAATAGATTAGTTAAGTAGAAAGTAATCTAGAATTGTCTGATCTAGTGTCCTTACCCTTGAAGACAAAAGGTTATGATGTCACTCGTATTAGTTAAATCAAAAGATTTCCTGCCACAGATTTCACATATTTCAAATCTGTGTTTCCTGCTCAAAATAAAAGTCGACCTGTTCAAGGAATGTTAAAAAACATTTACAGAATCGAAATTATCATTTTTAAAAATTCCATACGATATAATAAAACTATCAAGGATAAGTTATCTCTGGAAAAATTATATCTCATACATACCGGGTGACCCAACTCTATTTACCCAACGATTTTCTCGAAAACTTAAAAAGTTAATCAAATTTTGCGAAAAACATCTTAAATAAGACAACTTAAACTATCTTTTAGCGTATATTTGATACTTTCAGCTTTTAAAATATGGGCAGGTGGGCATATGGGGACATTTTTTTAAATGGAAGGGGGGTCGTGTGATACATAATTTTAAAGCTTATTTAATTCTTCATTTAACTATATATTTTTAATTTTTTTTAAACATTTTTTTTTGGCTTTAAAATAGGGTTGAAAATGGGTGTTTTTGTCAAAATTACTCTAAAAAAATCAAACAATTTTTTAAAAGTAACTAATTTTATGATGAAAAAACGTAAATTATACTTTTAAACTAATTTTAATTGACATTATTAAAAATTTGCAAAAAACACTTAAAAAATCGCATTTTTTAGCACAAAAATTAAAGAATCAAAACCATAAAAAAATTGTTTAAAAAATTAAAAAATATACAGTCGAATAGAGAATTTTATTTGCTTTAAAATTATGTATCACACAACCCCCTTTCCATTTAAAAAAACTCCCTCCCGTAACCACATTTTGAGAGCTGAAAGTATCAAACATATGCTAAAAGATAGTTTAAGCTGTCTAATTTAAAATGGTTTTCGCAGAACTTGATTATCTCTTTTAGTTTTTGAGGAAATCGCTGGGTAAATAGAGTTGGGACACCCGGTATGTCCCCAAAAAAAACTTGCATGACAAATTTGATCAAAATCGGACGATGTTCATCCTTTTTTAAATTTACTTAATTTAGTTTTTTAATGTTCAATATATTTTTTTATACAGTTCAAATAATAGCATAATTTTTATTATTATATTTTATTTAAAAAGTTAACTTTTCAACTTTTAACTTTTAACTTTTAACTGCTCGTAACTTTTTAGTAATTTTAACTCTTAGTGTGTTTACTATAAGTATCTAAATAAAATGAATCTCTTGTAGGTCTTTATTATAAATTTCGGATTGGAAAATACAATTTTAACACCAAACCAAGGTTCTAATTCTTCGGAAAACCCACATCTCCCCGCTGAGCATTCCGCCACAACCCTATACACGGTGTATTTGAAATAGCGTCGGAAATTTTAACAGATGATTCCACATCATAAAATATGAAAAAAAGTTCCTATAAACATATGTCTAAAAATGCGTCATAAGGGAGCTACGCCCCTTTGAAAGTGGCTAAAAAAATCGGTTTTTATTTAATAACTCAGGAACCCTTTGAGATATATCAATATATCAACGAGGTTTTGCACGTCAACTAATCCTACCAAGGCCCGTTTTTATGTGTTATTTTCATGTACTTATTTCAACCAGGGGTGTGCGAAACGGGGGGGGGGCTTATCAGTTTTTTGTCCCAAACTTTTTTCTGTGTAACTTTTTTGCAATTTTATTTTTGAAATATGATTCCTCAGGTCAAAATACATAAAAAAGGTACTCTTGTTGTAATACTGTAGGATTAACCGTTTTCGAGAAAAATTCATTTGAAGGTGAAATTCCACGGTTCGAGGACGAAAAATTAAATACTAAAATGTTGAAAACCAAAATTTTAATGATGCAGGGCGAATGTACATTAAAAAATAAGAAAAAAAACCTCATATACAGGTACTTCCAAAAATCAATCCTAATGGAGCTATGGTTTCCTAAATATGCACCATTTTTAAAGGGCTATGGTAGCTTTAAAAGCGTTTTTTCGACCTACGTGTATGGAAACTTTTCTTAGTTTTTGATGTAGAATAACATTGCATCATTAAAATTTTGGTTTTCGACATTTTAGTATTTAATTTTTCGTCCTCGAACCGTGAAATTTCACCTTCAAATAAACTTTTTCGAAAACGGTTAATCCTACAGTATTAAAACAAGAGTACCTTTTTTATGTATTTTGACCCGAGGAATCATATTTCAAAAATAAAATTGCAAAAAAGTTACACAGAAAAAAGTTTGGGGCGTAGCTCCCTTATGACGCATTTTTAGACATATGTTTATAGGAACTTTTTGTCATATTTTATCATGTAGAATCACCTGTTAAAATTTCCTACGCTATTTTAAATACACCCTGTACAGACATCGATAATATTTATTTTAAATGATTACATTATATTTCCTTTTACGTCTGCATAGTGAGATAATTGTAGAGTTGAAATAAATAATGTGCTAAGTGCCAAAAAATCAGAAATTTGAATAAATATTATTTAGTGTGCAGTAACAGTTACTGAACACTAAACAGGTATTTACTCAAATTCCTAATTTTTTGGTACTTAGCACATTATTTATTTTAACTCTATAATTTATGAAAATGTAGCTTAGTGTCAACTATTACATATATGCACGAAGTTTACCATTTCCATCACGTACTGCTGTTCGACTGACAGCATGTCGACTGCAGTCTAATAGAAAAATGCGCTTAGACGCCAAGAATTAAATTTTATTTAAAAACAAGCCGCGAAGATTTGTAATGCTTCATATTCCATAGTATACTCTTCACTGTGAATAGTATATCGTCGACAAAAAGATAAAATGACCCGTCCCCAAGTCATTTCAATAATATGTCAAATCGTGGATATTTTCCTGGCAGCATGAGAGATTGTGGCATTGGCGACCTGTGGACAGTTTACCTTTTGGTCGATAATATTACGTTTTCTTTCTTCAATGTGTCTCGACCAAGGTATTTAAAAGTTGTCAAAATATGACCTTGAACTGTCATTTTGACAGTTGGGTAAATAGGTTCCAAATTTTATATTCTACGTTAAGGCGTTTTAACTAGGCCAAATATGTCCTTAAAATGTCATTTTGACATGTTAATTGATCTTCACAGAAAAAAAATCAGACAATCACACAATAAGTTATGTAAAATTTTACAGAACTTATTGCCATATTTTTAAAATTTACATAATATATTATGTATCTTCACATAATGTAATTTTTAGGTTTCACATAATATATTATGTATTTTCACATATCTTATGTAATTTTTGGCGCATTTTATTCACAGAACATAACGTTGTTAAGGATATTGCCAACGTTAAGTTATGTGATTTTTACAGAACATTTTCTGTAAAATTTTATTTTAAACAAATTTTTACAGAATACAGCCTGTTCTAGAACTCGCGTACAGAAATTGGGTATATTAAAAACCCTCTAGAAAATATTAAAAAAAATTCAGAAAGATCCCTCTTTAATACTAATTAAAAAGGAAGCTATATAATCTGATCAATCCTGTTGCGGATGTTAAATTACCTACAAATTAGTTTTTATTAGTAACTTAGTTGCATTTTAATTGTTGACGTGTGCATTGTTTGAGACTTTCAACTTTAGAATCTTTTTAGGTTATTATATTTTAACAAAACCGACAGAGGCTATCAAATTATAGGCGGTGGTTTTTTGACATTAATAAATATTTATGTCACATTAATCACCATGTCAACCTATAGAATATGTACCTGCAATAATTAAATTTGCTTCCATAGCTACAAATTCAACTTTTAAAAGTAATTTAACATCAGCAACAGAATTAGTCCACTTAAAGCGTTCTTATTTTTGAATTGAACGATTTTTTTTTTTAATTTTTTTCATATTTTCCAGAGGGTTTTTAATATACCCTCAAACTTATGTACGCGAGTTCTGGAACAGGCTGTATGTTTCGTAAAATTTTATTTCACATAATTTTTTACAGAATATGTTTTGTAAAATTTTATTTCACATAATTTTTTACAGAATATATTCCGTAAAATTTTATTTCACATTACTTATTATGAAATTTAACAGAATATGTTCTGGAAAACTCACATAACGTTGTCAATATTCTTACAAATATTTTTATCAGTGTTGTTGCAAAGATCACCCATACCAAATTTCATGTTTAAAAGTTGACAAAATATAACATTGAACTGTTATTTTGACAGTAAGTTGATTGGTTTTCTTGCAAAAAGCACCCATATAGTGAACATATTCTCGAAACCAAGTCACGTTACTATCGATATATCGATATATCGTGCGCTCTCTCCCACTCTATGATTATGAACGGCAAAGTGGGAAGGACGTATGGTCACGTGACTTGGTTCGGAGAAAATGTTTATTATACCTAATTTTAAGTTTCTACATCAAAGCATTTGATTGGTCTAAGAACAAGAGTGGAGAGAAAAAAAAAGTGACAAAAGTCTGATTTTTTGCATAGGGTTATTTTTTGCAGCGCTGATTATGAAAAAATATTGAAAAAATTGAACAAAAAAATTGTGATATTAAGGTGGTTCAAATTTTTTTAAAAATGTCCGCTTTAGCTAAAATTTGGCAAAAAGGCTTCTTTTGGTAATATTAATACGAACCAATACCCAAAAATAAAAATAGCGGAATAAATATGGCCGATTTCTTTTTAGAATTTTGCCAAAATTTACGAAAATAAAGCACAAAACAAACAAAAATTGAGAGATTCAACCCAATCTGTTATGGGTTATTTTCCTTATATATACTATCATACTAATTACTAATTTTCTACCGGCTCGTTATTTTTATTTAATTATGAAAAAAAACATATTAAAAAATATGAGTAATTTTTCTATTCTATCCAAATATTAAACAAAATTACCCTAAAATAATCAAAGATTTAGGAAGAAAAACTATTTAGTCCCATACATAATTTATTTTGAATATTTAAGAAAGGAAAATCGTTATAGAAAATCCAAATTCGTCTCAGAAAAAAGTGACACATCATTTTTTTTTCATAGGGCTATTTTAAGCACCGCTGATGACAAAGAAAAAAAAATAGTGACAAAATTGAAAAGAAAATTGCGGTATTAGGGTGGTTCAAAATTTTTGAAAAATGTCCGATTTAGGTGAAATTTGGCACACGGGCTTCTTTTAGTAATATTAATATGGACCAATACCCAAAAGCTCAAAATTCAAAATTTCGGAATGAATATGGCCGATTTATTTTTAAAATGTAGCCAAAATTAACGAAAATATGGCACAAAACTAACAAAAATTGAGAGATTCAACCCATTCTGTTATGGTTGATTTTTCTCTTAACTTTTGTTTGTTTTGTGCCATATTTTCCTTAATTTTGGCAAAATTAAAAAAAATAAATCGGCCATGTTTATTCCGCATTTTGAATATTGAGTTTTTGGGTATTGGTCCATATTATTATGCAAAGTTTCACCTAAATCGGATATTTAAAAAAATTGAACCACCCTAATGTATCAAATTTTTTCCAATTTTTTCACTATTTTTTTCGTAATCAGCAGTAAAAAAAAGAGCCCTATGCAAAAAAGCAGACTTTTGTCACTTTTTTTCTGGGACTTTTCTGGTCTTAAAGCAATAAAAAATACACTGCCCAGTAAAAGAGCTTTCCCATTTTACACCTCCGCGCGTAAAATGGATTTTTATTATTAGATTTACTTTTGCAACTTTAAAAATATACCAATTTTCACGAAAACTACCACCAGGCGGGTGAAATTAGAAAAAAAATATTATAAATTTTAACTGATAGATTATTTTAATTTTGCTCTTAAATCCTTGGTTACTACATAAATAACAAGAATATAAGAAAAAAACTAAAGTTCGCGGCAAGTTCGGAAAACAGCCCTTAGAATTGCACCGTGAAGTGTTTTATCATTAATAATTCATTATAATTATTGACTTTAGGAGATGCTTCTTTGCCGGCACATCCGATGGCCTCTGAAAACTGTCTTAATTCTGGCATAGTAAGCAGTTTCATATAATTAATACTAATTTTATTAAAGTCCAAAATGGAAACTTTCTTTAAACAATAAACAAGTCCAAACCTTTATTTTAAAAATCTAGTTTTTGAAAAGGTATGTAAACATCTTGTTTTCTACTTTATAGTTATACGTTTAATTAATAGAAGGGTTTTAATTTTAAATAGTTGTTTTTTATATTATTTTATTGACTTAGTGCTCTTTACTTGTAAGCCGACGTCGTGGGCCTACGAGTAAAAGGTACTAAGTCATGTCTTTTTTCAAATTTAGTTGAATTAAACTACTTCATTTTTTTTTTATTTAACTGCAAATGGGACATCATTATGTCCAAACATGTCATTGAAATTTGCGGTATTTTTGTTCCAAAAACAATTATTATAAAAATTAAAAAACAACAATGAAAGTTGAATTTGTCAATATCTCAAAACCATGTTTTTGGACTTAGTGCTCTCTACTTGTAAGCCGACGATATAATATAATACCATTTTTACGATTATTCTAAAACATTATAATATTATATATAAATATTAAATACACTATCAAAATTGTAGATTCATATTATTTAATAATACAACAACGTTGTTGTAAAAATAATAGTTTTTTGAGGAAGGATGATTAATAAAGATGGCTACAATCAGCTGATTCTAATAAATGTTTTACCAAAATATTGAAAGTAGGCATTTTGGGCTAAAATTTTTATGTGCATAAGTATACCCAACAATAAGCATGTACATGTACATGTAATTACATGTGATATGTAGTTTCTATGTGCTAAATATTTAAAATACAGTAAACCAAATTTGTAAATGCAGTAGATAGTCGGCCAGGATCTCTGCTAGCCAGCCGGACTTTTGGGTCAGCTGAATTGCCTGCGTTTTGAAGCGAGGATCGTGACGTAGGAAGTAACGGCAATCCGACCCTGCAGATTTGCAAGTGAACGCCCCGCTCTTTGCGAGGCAAACAAAAATCTGATCCCTTAACAGTTTGTTGTCGTAAATCAAACAACTGCATTAGTTTGTAAATACCGAAGACGTTTTTGTTGTTGTATTCAATTTATAGTGGTTGGCGCATATACACTTTTTTATTGTTGTATACTATAATCTAATTACGTTATTAAGCTAGTGTTTGATCAGTGTATACAGAGTATTCTGTTATAAAATCTTTTTGATTCGAAGGAACGCAGGAGAGGGTTAAGCTATTCCGAAAAGCTTTCCAGAATATGATGTTTTTGTAGTTTTTTTTTATCGATTATGGCACAGTTTTAGTTTTATGTAACAGGCCCTATACCAAGTATTCTTTTATGTTATTACGAAAAGTTCTCCAGATTTTAATATTTTAGTTAATTATTATCGATTATAATCGTAATTACTGGTGCCGTAAGCGAACTTACTTTTAATGACACTTTCAGTTTTATGTAACTGTATACAGAGTATTCTTAATATAGTTGGGAAGCTGGTGACAAATTTCATTTCATTATATTCCCGGCTATCCTTAAAGTACATTCAAATTAAGCTATTTCCAACTTACTATGTTCTGGATCCGGTGTTGTGTTCTAAAAGCTCAAAACGTTATGGAAATGAGGTACACTAAAAATATTTTTTTAACTTTTCGAGTCATTTACATTACATTTCCCAACCAAATGGTAAGGGTTTTTTCCAACTATTTTGAAAAACCGGAAAAACTTACCACAGAAAAATAAAAAATTTTGATGACTAAAAAAAAAACCCTCACAAAAGAAAAAACAATAAAAATACATTTCCCAACTTTACCACTCAATTTTCCCAACTGCTCCGTCAATTTTTCCAACTCTCTACAAATTTTCCAACTCTACCAGTAAATATTACCTACTTTACCACCAATTACCAAAGTCTGCCACTCAATTTTACATACCTTGACAGAGGAGGGGGTGGCGCCCCCCATACTCCCCCCCTTAGCGTCATCCCTGTTCTCGACTTTTTTATGTTTACTTTTATATTTTAGAATTCTAAAATTAAAAGTATTGAAATACACATTTTTTTTTTTGCTTAAATCAGAGTGTAGTAAGTGGGTCAAAGGTAGTAAAACTACAAAAAAACTATAAAATTAATTCGTTTTTCGAAAAAATAAACTCTTTTTTTTTTAATTTAGTTTTTTGCTTTTTTTTACTTTATAATACATATAAGGAAAAGTATTTTTTGTGAGCAGTATTATTTCTGAATTTTCTTTATGTATACAGGGTGATCAGTAACTGACAAGCCAAAATTTAAGAGGTGATTTTCTACATCCGAAAATATAAAAAAAAAGTTCCTATAAAGGTTGATCCGAAAATGAGCCCTAAGAGAGCTACGGCACTTCGAAGATGGGCATATGGGGAACAAAAAAAAAGCACCAATAAAATTTTAATGCTGCAGGGTGATTCTTTATTTACTACTAAGCAAAAAAGTATTCTTTACCGAAACACCTAAATTTAATATCAAAGGAGTAATAGCCTTTTAAAAAGTAACATTTTTGGTGGCACAAAATGTTACTTCTACTTAATTGCATTTTTTTAAAAAACGGTTGTTCCTATATATATCGTTACACTATAAGACATTTTTTATGTATTTTTACTCAAGGAATCTATATTTTTTACACAAAAAAATCAAAAAAAATACACATAAAAATGTTTGGGGCAAAAATGTGTTAAGCCTTACACATTTGTCCGTCTAGGCACGCCTTTGGATTAATTCAAAAACAAATTAACATTAACAAATTGCCCTTATTAACACTAGTTAACATGCAAAAACTCGTCGCTGTAGGGTACCAGAGTTATTAATTAAAAACTAAAAAATTTTAGTACAATTTTAAAGAGCCGTAGCTCTCCTTGGAACTTTTTTATATTTTTGGATGTAGAATCACCTCTTAAATTTTAGAATGCCAGTTACTGATTATCCTGTATGTTCTGTTAATGGCGCCAGATAAACTACTAAGAATAAGTCACGAAGCTCGATTGACAATTACCAAGTCCGGAAACAATTTAAAATGGAAAAGATAATCAATTGCGGTCGTTAGATTTTATCTATTTTTTTTTGCATTACTAGGATCACTCCATCCAGCGGCAGCTTGTTGATACTGTTTAAAGTCTAAAATAAACGGCATGCTGCGGCACGCATTCTATGAAAACATAAAAAAAAATCGTTGACTGGCTTTTTTTTTAACTTAACACTATAATCAAGGATCAGTAATTATCCTTGACCTAAAAAAATAGGTTTCCTTATAGATTTTAAGCTGCTAAATTCATATATACTTTTAAAATTTAGTTGACTTTTGTAGTTTTTGCGTAATCTTGACCTAGTGTTTTTTTAGAAAAGTTTATGTTTATGTTTGTTTTTAACCTCGTACTATTCTACTTAATTAAGCATCCCCTAAGTCCAGGACTTGTGTGGGCTAGTAGTAGAGGGAACCACCGGCTTTAATTGACTTTCGAACCAATATATCTAGGGAGTACGCCTAGGAAAGTATGATATTTTTCTGATATATTTAGAATGTATGCAAAAAGTACAGTTGGTACCAACAAAACTGGAAAGGTGGGGTTATAAAAAAAAAGTACATTGTGAACTATCTTTTATTTGACAAATATTTGTTTACTTGTTAATAAATTAGTGTCAATATTGTTATTGCCACATCAATGTCAAAGTCAAAAAATGTTGGTGTATTTTTTTAAAATTGGGAGAGATAAAGCAGAAAAACAAAAATACTCAAAGAATACTGGTGTAAAACCCATAATTATAATTTTTAAATTAAGAAACTATGAGGAATACCTAGTTGTAGGAGACCAATATACTAGTAGTGTTTTTTAAAAATAAAGGTATTTAAAACAAGTTTATTAGATACAAAATATATTGATAAGGGGATTTAATAATAGACATTTTAGAATAGGGATATTTTAGAGCAGAAATACAGTAATTAACAATAGAGATACGCTTCAAAATCCAAATAGTATTTACTAAACACAAATGCATAGAATAACATATGATTTTTGACATGGTTAAACTAACCTTATTTTTCAAACAGGCATAACCCCATTTAAATAATCCACATTCACACAACTAAATTTTATGGAAAACATGAAATTTTACTTAACCCCACTTTTCCAGTTTTGTTGGTACCAACTGTACTACAAGAAATGTCTCATTTGACCTACAAAATATTATTTATAATGACGGATGACTGTCCGGAAGAACTTTTACCATCATCTAGATAACCTGAGCAACTAGTATTTTACTCATTATATTTATGTAAAGCGCCCAGCTTCAGCTTAGAAGATCAACCATCAAATTTCTTTGATAAACTTTTTAATCTAAAGTTTAATTCAGTAGGGGTGTGGTCAGGGTAAAAGTGGCGATTCCCTAGAACCACCGCCGGATAGAGTAACCCTAACCATTACAAATGGAGTAGCTATTCCATTTTTCACGACGTGATTACTTCGAGAATTCGACGTAAATCTTTAATAAACGGTTTTTAAGTTTAGATAATTACATTTTTACAGTTTTTTTTTTTGTAATTTGTATTTCATCACTTTTTCTTTATTCTAAGTTATAACGAAGTTATGCAGCAAGCTACAAAGCGAAAATCCTCCTATCCCGTCACAATTTTAAGACACCCGTAATATACATGGTTATTCAGAAATAAGTTCGAGAAATTTAAGAGGTGATTCTACGTTAAAAAATATGAAAACAGTTCCTATAAAGGTCCCGATATGAGTCCCAAGGGAGCTCTTTAAAATTGTAATAACAATAAGGTTTTTAATTAATAACTCTTGTATCCTTTAAGCTAGAGCGACGAACTTTTGCATGTATACTAGTATTAATAAGGGCAATAAGTTTATATCAATTTATTTTTTTGAATTTTTCCAGAGGCGTACCTAGACGGACAAAATATTTGAGGCTTAACATATTTTTGCCCCAAACTTTTTATGTATATTTTTTTGGATTTTTTGTAAAAAATTTAGATTCCTTAAGGGGAAGTAACATTTTGTGCCACTAAAAATGTTACTTTTTAAAAGTCCAAACTCCTTTAATATTAAATTTAGGTGTTTTGGTGAAGAATATTTTTTTGCTTAGTTTTAAATGAAGAATCACCCTGCAGCATCAAAATTTTATTGGTGCTTTTTTTGTTCCCCATTCAATATGCCCATCTTCGAAGGGCCGCAGCTCTGTTAAGGCTCATTTCCGGACCAACCTTTATAGGATCTTTTTTTCATATTATTTAACGTAGAATCACCTCTTAAATTTCTCGAACTTATTTCTGAATAACCCTGTATAGGTAAGGCCCGTAAGTGGACGAACAATTTAGTAAAAATCAGTATCGGATTTCTACAAAAAATCAAGTATTAGAAATAGAAAACATGCGAAAATATCGTCTGGTCTCTTCGATTGAAAACACTTTTCTACACTCAAAAATTTTCCACCATTTTAATTGATTCTAGACCTGTTTAATTCGCTGTATTCGTAACCTTGTTTCGTTTTTCTCGATCAGCTCGTTTTTATGAGGTATAGCACACAGTGTTTTTTTGTGCCTATAGTTGTAGTAATAAAAACAATAAACTTTTTTTGATGTGAATTGTTCCTCTATTAATAGGGCAGCACCCTGTAAAGATATTCTGTGACACACAGGCCTTAGGGATCATTTAACGAACCGTTCACAAATGCGCCTATACTGCTTTAGATACTTTTCCATCTTTTTTCTTGTTCCTTTTCAAACAGGATGATTCTTAAGAAGATGCATTCATTTTATAAAATAAATTTAAGGGGTCTTTCTACCTTAAAAAATTTAAAAAAAAAAAATGTTTTTAAAATTTTTTTTATATAGAAAAAAAAAGTCCAAAGGAAATTTTGTAGGTATGTTTATTTATATTTAAAAATACATTTTTTTTAGACTTCTAAAATGCCATTTGTTGCCATCATTTTTTTCCAGTCGATCCAATCGGCCGGAATCATGGCGACCACCGTTTTTTGATATTTTTTTCAAAAAAAAATTATGGCAAAAAAATGGCATTTTAAAAATCTAAAAAAAAATGTAATCATTAAATATAAATAAATATAGCAGCAAAATTTCACAATGTTTCTTTTTTCTTTCTATATAAAAAAAATGTTTAAAAACAAAATATTTTTATAATTTGAAGGTAGAAAGACCCCTTAAAGAGATTTTGTATGAAATAAATACGAAAAGAAGTTTGTAAACATCCCACTCGGCATGTAATATTACGGAAATGTTGTAATATGTCTGAAATATTTCAGACCTCTTTCATTTGAAATATTAGAAACGAAATATTTCATACATATTTCGTTTGTAATATTTTAAATTAAATATGTCTAATATATAACAACGAAATATGTCTGAAATATTTCAGACATATTTAGTTATGTTTTAAATTAAGTATTAGTGATTTAGTTAAATAATTATATGAAATAATACACAAAATATATAAAAATAGGAATTTAAAAAACACAAAATATACAATGAATTGCAATTATAATTGCATACAATACAATTACCTAACAAACATTAAATATTACAATAGAACTATTAAATCAAAGATCTACTGTGTGTTATTTGCTGTGTGAAGATTTGGAAAATTGTAAAATGCTAATTTGTTGCAGACAACAATATTGACTATACATATTAACTATAAATGTATATATACCGGTGTTTTTCGAAGAAGAATCCGATAATCGATTTTTATCTTTTAAGAATACGAAAGTTTTTAATTTTTATTTATTGATAACTTTTTTTCCCACCTAACTCGTTTAAATGGAATCATTAAAAAAAATCAAGATAACAAGAAATAAAAATGTAAATATTTAAAACCTCGCGTCATCGCTACAATCGACGCGGCGCCTATGCGAGCACTGGAAATTCGCCGATGACTGATTATCACGGACAAAAATCAAATCTCAAAAGAAATATTTTCAAAAAACAAGTAGTAAGTATACTTACGAATTACCTGTTAATACATTATATTAATATACCTTTTACCTAAATGTTTCATCGTCATATTTTTTAATCATTTTTTGATGATATTTGATTCATAGGTGCCTTTCAGAAATACTGATATCAGTATTCCTAAAGATCATGATATGACTAAAGTTATAAGCATAACTATGCTTATAAAAAATTCTACACAAACTGAAGTGGCCCTTTTGGTGTAGTACACTTACGTTTCCTGAGTATTCACAACATTCTTAAACTTTAGAATCGAAAACAGTCAAGTGAACTAACGATTTCAATTTCAAATATCCTTAACACTATTTTATACATACAGTGCGGTCCAAAAGTCACCCCCCCCCTTTTAACTTTTGAGCGAGTTTAGATATCGATTTAAAATTTAGAACTCTTAAATAAGACAACTTAAACTATCTTTTAGCATATATTTGATATTTTCAGCTCTTAAAATGTGGGCAGGGGGGCATGGGGGGACATTTTTTTAAACGGAAAGGGAGGTCGTGTGATACATCATTTTAAAGCTTATAAAATTCTCTATTTAAACTAACATTTTTAAATTTTTTAAAAATGTTTCTTAAGGTTTTGATTTTTCAATTGTTTGTGCTAAAACATTCTATTTTTAAAGTTTTTTTTTATAAATTTTTATTTATGTCACAACATTCTTAAACTTTAGAATCGAAAGCAGTCAAGTGAACTAACGATTTCAATTTCAAATATCCTTAACACTATTTTATACATACAGTGCGGTCCAAAAGTCACCCCCCCCTTTTAACTTTTGAGCGAGTTTAGATATCGATTTAAAATTTAGAACTCCTTAATAAGACAACTTAAACTATCTTTTAGCATATATTTGATATTTTCAGCTCTTAAAATGTGGGCAGGGGGGCATGGGGGGACATTTTTTTAAAGGGAAAGGGAGGTCGTGTGATACATCATTTTAAAGCTTATAAAATTCTCTATTTAAACTAACATTTTTAAATTTTTTAAAAATGTTTTTTAAGGTTTTGATTTTTCAATTTTTTGTGCTAAAACATTCGATTTTTAAAGTTTTTTTTTTATAAATTTTTATTTATGTCAACTAAAATTAGTTTAAAAGTATAATTAACATTTTTTTATGATGAAATTAGGCATTTTAAAAAAATTATTTGTTTTTTTTTAGAAGAATTTTGACATTAATACCCATTTTCAAACCCATTTTAAACCCGAAAATTATTTTTTTTTAATTTAAAAATATGGAGTTAAATGGAGAATTTTATAAGCTTTAAAATGATGTATTACACGACCCCCCTTTCCATTTAAAAAAAAATGTGCCCCCATGCCCCCCTGCCCACATTTTAAGAACTGAAAGTATTAAATATATGCTAAAAGATAGTTTAAGTTGGCTTATTTAAAAGTTCCAAATTTAAAGTCGATATCTCAACGTGTTTAAAAGTTAAGAAGCGGGGGGTGACTTTTGGACCGCTCTGTATTTCCACTGACTTTATATACAGCATGGCCGATAAGTCACTTTACCATTTAAAAATTGAATAACTTTTTTGGTTGTCAATTCTTTTTATTTATTTCTTTTATAATATAGAGTACAGGAAATGGATTTTTTTTTAACTATGCGTGATAAATCAGGTCTTTTTAATGACGTCCATTTTCCGCTTTACAAGCACGGGCTCTTTTCACGACATTTTCCATGACGGCTCCTAAGCTGTTGAATATTCCTGGGCTTGTTGACATACACCGGATCTTTCAGGTAGCCCTAAAGAAAAAAAAATACGGTGCTGTCAAATCGGGCGATGGTGAAGGAAAATGAAAATCCGAATTTCGCGAAATTATTCGCTCTTCGAAAATCTGCCTTAAAAGCTGCATTGTGACTCTGGCCGCATGGGCATTCGCCCCATCTTGCTGCCACCATGTTTTTGGCATGTTCTCCACTGCAGGGCGCACAAAATTTTCCAGAATTGCGTGATATCGGTCGCCGTTGACTGTAACTGTATTGCCATTTTCCTAGCAGAAGTAAAGCCCGATTACCATTTGGAAAGTTACACCGCACCAAACCGTGACCTTGAGGGGGTGCATGACCCTAGTTGGAGCCATACATGTTCAGAGCCGTCATGGAAAATGTTGTAAAAAGGGCCCGTGCTTTCAAAGCCGAAAATGGACGTCATGCTGTCAATGTCAATATTTTTTTCATCAAAATTTTTCTGTAAAGTTTTTTAATGAATAAAAGAACAATAAATAAAGAAAATGAGTGCAGTTGCTTAATACGAAGATAAATAATATGGGAAACATAATGATTTATTAAGAACTAAAGAAAAAAGAAGAAAATTTAAAATTTACTGTCAGAAACATAATAATTATAATTTTGGTTAATTTTGTATGCCTAAATTAATGGGGAGTAGCCAGAACAAGCTTAAAGCTTATTTGGGACTCCCCATGACTTTGTAATATATTGCTTAATAAATAAATAAATAAATAAATAAATAAATAAATTTAAAACACTTGATTTTTCATACATAGTTCAAAAAATTTTCCATTTTCTGTACTTTATATTGTAAAAGAAATAAATAAAAAAAATTGACAAACATAAAAGTTATTCGATTTTTAAAGTGACTTATATGTATATATACCGGGTGTTTCAGGAAGGTGGTTTACCCCGCTTAACTTTTTTATTTTTTTAGATAGGATCTTGCAATTTTCAGAAACTAGATTATATATAATTTTGGATTTTTTGACATAGTAGAATTTTTTTGGCGCTTCCGGTTTCGCCGAAAATGAATCAAACTTTTGATTTTTAAATGAAACACTCCGTATATATTTACATATTTTGATTCAGAAATCAATTCTGAGAACAAGAATGTGTCACTTGTCACTTTTTGACAGGTCATGTCATTTTTTATTTAAATTTTTATTTTAAATCTAGTGTTTTAATGCCAAATTTTTCCAAATAAACTATTTATTTTAACCTGAGCCACCCTCTTTCCGTATGAAAAAAAAAATAAGTTATGGACCAAAGTATGATTTTGGAACTTTTAAGAGCCCACCAAATTTATAGTTTTGGGAAAAAGTCAAAATAGTATTTTTCTTAAGGTACTAGACCAAAAATTAAGCGAATAAGCTAATTCAAGGCACTCTAGATTTAAAATAAAAATTTAAATTAAAAATTACATGACTTGTCAAAAATTGACAAGTGAAAAATGTTTGTTCTCAGAATTGATTTCTGAATCGAAATATGTAAAAATATACAGGGTGTTTCAAACCAAAGTATGATTTTGGAACTTTTAAGAGCCCACCAAATTTAGAGTTTTGGGAAAAAGTCAAAATAGTATTTTTCTTAAGGTACTAGACCAAAAATTAAGGGAATAAGCTAATTCAAGGCACTCTAGATTTAAAATAAAAATTTAAATTAAAAATTCCATGACCTGTCAAAAATTAACAAGTGACAAATGCTTGTTCTCAGAATTGATTTCTGAATCAAAATATTTAAAAATATACAGGGTGTTCCATTTCCAAGTTCGATTCATTTCCGGCGAAACCGAAAGTGTTAAAAAAATTTCAACTACGTCAAAGAATCCTAAATTATACATAATATAGCTTAAATGCAAATTTCACGAACCTACCTAAAAAAATAAAAAAGGTAAGGGGGTGAACCACCTTCCTGAAATATCCGGTATATATTCAGAAATAAGTTCGAGAAATTTAAGAGGTGATACTACGTTAAAAAATATGAAAAAAAAATCCTTTAAAGGTTGATCCAGAATGAGTCTTAAGGGAGCTACGGCTCTTTAAAATTGCAATAAAAACAAGGTTTTTAATTATTAACTTTTGTACCCTTTAAGCTAGAGCGACGAGCTTTTGCATGTGCCACTAAAAATGTTACTTTTTAAAAGGCTATTACTCCTTTAATATTAAATTTAGGTGTTTTGGTGAAGAATACTTTTTTGCTTAGTTTTAAATAAAGGATCGCCCAGCAGCATTAAAATTTTATTGGTGCTTTTTTTTTCCATTCAATATGTATGAAAAGCCGCAGCTCTCTTAGGGCTCATTTCCGGACCAAAAAGTCCAAACCTTTATAGGAAGTTTTTTTTCATATTTTTTAACGTAGAATCACTTCTTAAATTTCTGAATAGCCCTGTATAGTAGGAAGTGATTTGATTAATAAAATTCTTTTATCCATTGAAAAACACTTTTATATGCTATAGAAATAAAATACCTTTGTTTGAGTCATATTAAAACGAAAGAAGTTTCTTGAAAATTAATTTGAATTCTAAAAAACTTTCATTATTCATCCGTTCTTATGTAGAGGGCCTTATATCCGTAGATGTTTTGTGGCAACGATAATTCAAGATAGGAGTATTTCATAAACACGAATACTTCAAAAATTGAAATTAGCGTTTTTTTTAATTCCAACTACGTTTTTTACAAATTTTAAAAAGTCCAAACCTAGCGAGACGATTAGGCCCAATTTATCTCGAAACGCTAACGTAAAGTTGAAACTTTAGCCAATATTGGCTCTTCAAAGTTTCAAGTTCTAAACCATTTAAATCAGTTCTAACCAATAGATCTTCAAATCTGTATACCACATGAATAAAATGTTAACCTTTATTGGTTCGGATGGTTTAAAACAAACCCAAAACAGGCCTTAGATTGTTAATCACAAATATTCGTATAAATTATTAGCAAAAGTCAATCAAATGAATGTAATAAACTAAAAAAATAGAACAAAAATGTATATTCATACTCAGGGTTTTTTATATTTTGTTTCCAGGATATTTACCGTGGAGGCTCTATTTCAAAAACTAAGATGGATAAGTTTCTGAAAAAAATTTACAGACGGAATGGAAACTTCTTTTTGTTCGATTTTATCTATAAGCGCCACTTTTTTTATGATAAACCTGTACGAAAAGTCTAATTTTTCGGCCTAGGCCGAAAAATAAAATAGTCGACGTTGGTTGTGAGATTGATATTAAAACTGTTGACATTTGAATTTTAACCTCAAATTTGTTGTCAAAAATAGAAATGTATTTATTAATATATTACAATCGAATAAAAAATAGTGTATGATACACGGACGAAAAGATTTTTTAGGGCGATTCCGGTTGCTAACCTCGCTCTCTGAGCTTGGATGGCAATCTCTTTTTTTATCGATAGCTTGCTTACGTATATAATTACACAAGAGGCTGAGAATTATGCGGAAAAAATTCGCTGTCTGGAAATAATTACGACCTGCAGGGGCGATGCCCTTGGAGTAATTATTTTCTTTGATAGCTTTGAATGAAAACTGTGAATTTTTCCCGATAATTGGATGAATCATGCGTTATTCGAAAGATTATTTTTTAACGATTTATAATATGTCGAACCTACTTTTATATTTTTTTCTTCGCAAAATGATATATAAAAACTGTCATTAGATTTTATAAAAAGAATATTTTGAGGTAATTTAACAATAATTATAAACAGTAATATATTTTGATTTTCACCTGGAAAAGGTGTAGTACTTTAATATACTATAAAAAAATTGCAGCGAACATAAAACTCTGCTGATTTAGTACAATTAAAGCTAAAAGAAGATAAAACCACGTTTTTACTTTTATTTCATTTTAAGAAAATTGTAAGCGCCCATTTGTCTGGATAATGATAAATTACTTAGTGATACTGGAAATCTAAAATTTGATTAATTAATATTGACCCGGGCAGCTTAAAATGCTTAGTGTCACGAACAAGTTATTAATTATCATCGGGTTTTTAAATAGGAAATAAAAATACAAAGCATTTTTAGGGGTGGCTGCACCCGTTATTATTGAAATCAACTTAAAATTTAATTTTCTATTGTATTGTAGGTAAAATTTTGTTTTAGTATTACACTGAGAAAAAACGACTAAATATACTATAGGGTGATTTATAATTATAGCCGGGATCAAAGTAGTAATTTACCAGGGGCATGAAAAAATTAGAATGTAAAAAAAAAAACTCTTTTTTCAAGTAAATATACACTTTAAACTATTGTTCACCAAGCGGAATGTCATGTCGACGCTGTTAATGCTCAGTGAGTCACTTGGTCATGGTTCATGACTCCTGGAGAAGGACTTTTTTTGAAAATTGTTTCTCTTTTCAAAAAACGAATAGTTAAAACAAACATATTGTATTTTTTTTTCTATTAATTATTCGTTTCTTGAAAAGGGAAACAATTTTCAAAAAAAAAAAAAAAGTCTTTCTCCATGAGTAATGGATTTACTGACCAAGTATTAACAGCGTTGACATTACATTCCGCTTGGTGAATAGTAGTTTAAAGTGTCTATTTACTTGAAAAAAGAGTTTTTTACAATAATAATTTTTGCATGCCCCCGGTAAATGGCTACTTCGATCCGGGCTGTGTTTATAATTATTACATTATAATGTTAATATTATATACTTACACTAGGCAACACGGTTTCTTGTCCTGATTGGAATCATATGTTTTTTAACTAATTTTGAGTCGATGAGTCCGAATCTGTCCTCAGATTTTTCTATTACCTCAAGTTTTTGAGAAAAATGAGATAAAAGTGGCAAAATATCATTATTTTAGCCCTTTTTTAAAAGCATGGAAAATAAAAATATTGTGAGTACTTTGGATTGGGCGACTCCAGATTTGTTAAAAAATACCGAACTTAGATTATGAAAACTTTAAATTTATAGGTAAAATAAATAGGGATACTAGGGAAAAAACATTAAAAAGAAGTAGATCCTGTCACACATCTAAGTAGGGAGCGGGGTGAGGAGATGGGTGCATAAGGGAACAAGCTTAGCGTCACCTACTTGCTAAAAAACTTCAAAAAGCATCACTAGTTGGTCAAAAATGAACTAGAAATATGTTACGTAATACGGTCCTTATGTAATGAAGTAACATTTTTATGAACACAAATATATTTTTATTGGTAACAGAATAGTAAATTCTACCAAGAATATTACTTTTATCCTTGTTTACTTAATAGGAATAATAAATCTGCCTTAACTACGCAATTACTCAATAGAATGACCACCAGGGTTATATTTATTTATTTATTTATTTTTGGTGTAGGTTCATAGTCATGGAGAGCCCCAAATAAGCTTTTGGCTTGTGCTAGGGGCTCTCCATTGATTTTGATGAGAATACAAAGTTATAAAAAGTTGTAACTACTCAGTTAATTTTATAGTTCCAAATTCTTGAAAATATTAACTCCAGTTCATTAAAAGTAAGTCTTTTCTATCCATGCCTAATTTTTCTTAAATTCCAAGCTGCATAAACCATAAAGTTTGATAAAAAAAGTTTAAAAGTAAATTTCAAGGAATGGCTTTGACAGGTCAAAATTACTAAAATATTCCAAAAGGTACATCGCTGCAGCCATAAAAAGTTACCATAATCCCACTTTAAAGTAACCATTCCTATTTGGTTATAATATAGGTAACAACTACGTTTTTAAAACTTTATACATTACTAAACAGCAACTGATTACTTTTTAGTTACTATTTTTACCCGTTGGCCCGCAGGACAATTGTGCATAACTATAAAATTAGCTTACTCTGAATGCAATAAGTGTACCCCGTAACATCGTTCCCATCAAATCTTACGTAAACGCCCAACTAGCATTTGTCGAAATAGTTTAGCTTTTTTGTCGAAAGTGCGTTGTAAATATTAACTTATTATGCACATCATCCATTTCGGTTTGGAAGTAAAACAATCTTCTGGTATGAAGATAGTAACGACCGAATTTTTTTAGTGAATATTAATAAAAATAATTAAAAAAAAACTAACGGGACAAGAAAATTATGTAGTTTGATTGTGATGAATGTGTTATAATGTATTGTTATCATTTGGGAATAAAACATTGGTCATTATTTAGTTACTTTGTAGTGAAATTATACTTAATTAAATATTTTTCCAATACTACCTATTACTATTTAAAATAAAATATGGCGATAAAATTAAAACTATATGTATTTTTAATGAGTAGCTATAACCGCGCGATACAGTACAGAGTGGCCCAAAAAAAAACCGGACACTTTTTAAACCTCTTTTGCCTTTTTACCGATTTATACCAAATTTGAAATGAATATACTCAGAACATGTAAGATTTGGAAGATAATGTTATTTACTTAAAATATTTTTATATTGCTCAGTAATTAAGCTTTTTCCGAAGGGTTTGTTTTAAAGCGTTGGGGATTAGAGCAAAAGGTATAATATGAAACTTTCTGACCTAACTATGTTTAGTGATCTTTCTTCAATAGATGAGTATGTTTAAATTTTAATTAAAAATTGTAGTTTATTTTTTATTCATATTTTTCCGAATGGTTACATATTGCAGTAAATTGATTTTTAAACGTAAAAAAACGATTCAGTAGGTGTGTTATTTATCCGACATCTCTAAAAAAATAATCTCTTAATTTAAAAAGTATTTTGTTTGTTTGTTTTTTTGTTTGTTTTTAACCTCGTACTATTCTACTTAATTAAGCATCCCCTAAGTCCAGGACTTGTGTGGGCTAGTAGTAGAGGGAACCACCGGCTTTAATTGACTTTCGAACCAATATATCTAGGGAGTACGCCTTCGCCAAATTTCAATTATTAATTAACTGAAAAAGGCAATCGGCGCCAGTGAGGTTTGAACTCACGATCATTAGATCAGTGTCAGGCTATATCGATGGCATTGACCGCTGAGCTAAATCTCCCATTTAAAATGAGCAAAAAAACTGAAAAAATGTCGAATTACTTTAAAAATCAAGAAGAAAATGTGAAAGCTGAATTCTAGATGTATATTTTAAGAAATATGGGTATTAAATAATACAAAAATTTTAAATGGCGTATGGAAATTTGAAAATTTTACTACATTAACATGAGAAATAATAAATTGCTAAAATAAAACAAGATTTGCTAAACGAAGAAATACTTTTTAGAAGTAATATATTTTTATTACAAATGAATTAAATTATATTAAACACTGTCTTATTTTTTAACAATAATATAAAAGCACATTATGGTACAGGATCTTGGTTGGTTATTTGTAGTAATAATTCCATATTGGTTTACAAAAATTCCCATCATCCTTTATTTTAAGTTAAGCACTTTTTTTCGTTTTGACAAAAACTAGACTTATTTCTTATTTTTTCTACACAATTTCTACTCAATTTTGTTTTTACATATATTCATTCTTTCTTATTCCACCACAATGCAGTTTTAATACGTTTTTCTTATTTTTTTGATCGGTGATTTTCAATATTTTTAATTTGACATACTATTTTTTGAGACATGTCAAAATTACTTTTAGATAACCGCCTACTTAATCATTTTTTTAAGCTAAAATATCCATTTAACGCTATCTGTAGCCTTTCGGAAAAATAATTATAAAAAATAAATTACAATTTTAAATTAAAAGGTAAACACACAAAACTATTGAAGATTATGTTGAACTGGGAAAAAAGGAATGCCGGGCGCCGTATAGTTCAAATGGGGGTCGTGGTTTCGTATAAGAAAATCAGTAATGTAGATCAGAGTTCATTTATTGTAGGAAGCAATTTCAAAATACCCAGAGTTAGGTGACCGATGTTATGTATGAACATAAATAAGTTCCAAACTAAAACTAATATAAATAATTAGGATTTAATAAAAATATAAATTAAATAAGACTTACCTAATCACCAGGATAATATTTATTAATAGATAAATATTTTATCCCTAAGGATGACTGTTATAAAAATAGAACTGTATGAATCGGTTAGAATGTCAAAGATACAATACAACAGGTGAACAGGTAGTTCCAGCAAAATATATTGGTAACCTAATTTCCTTATTAATTAAATATCCCTAAATGGTCAAGGTCACCTAAATTAGGGTAATTTGACAGAATGTAAACATAACCAAAGTTAAAGAACAGTGTGAAAATATTGTTTTACCACATCTACCCCCCCTTAGCTCGTTAACGCTTTTTTTTTTTTACTAAAAAAAAACTGTACGGGATAAACTCAAAACAGAAAAGGTTATAAAAGTAAGGTAGAAGGTTTGTTTCAAAGTTCAGACTCCGGGTTATACTTTTTCAAATGGCATGCATGAAACATTCCTCTTTCATTTTCATCTTCAGGATTACTTAAAATATATGTGGATAGATCAATGATCTTTTTTATTTTATATGGGCCCTCATAGAGGAGCATCCATTTTTTTATTCGTCCCTCTATTGCAGACGAAGTAGGGTTTGCCCTAAGTAATACCTTATCACCTACATGAAATGTAGCTAATTTCCTAGAATGGGTGTGTGCGTTTCGACGTAAGGCACTACTTAACAAACTCTCCTTTGCAAAATATAATTTTACGTGATTATCTAGGTTTTTTGTATCAACCGGAAAATTTAATATTTCTCTAAGTGGTAAGTCAGGGGATTCACCCAGGTGCAATTCTTTGGGGGAATACCCGGTGGACAGGTGCGTTATGTTATTGAGAAAATTCGCAAATTTATCAATTTCTAGGGCCCACCTGGTGTGTCGGTCGTGGCAAAATGTTCGGAAGAGCCTAGAGAGCTCTTTCATTATACGTTCGGATGGATTACTACACGGATGGCGCACCGAAGACTTTATGACTTTTATGCCCAGAGGCTCGAGGGTTGCGGACCAAAGGTCGGCCGTGAATTGGGTCCCGTGGTCCGTCAAAATTGCTTTCGGGATTGAGTATTTAATAAAATAATCCTCCTGAAGCTTTTTGAGCGTATTTTTGCAAGTTGCATTTTTCAGAGGGTAAAGAGTGACAAATTTTGAAAAAACGTCGAGTACAACGCAAATGTATTCGACGGACCCACGTGATCGGGGCAAGGGCCCGTAAAAATCGAGTGCCACAAGCTCTCCTGGAGCTTCTGGAATAATTGCTTTCAACGGTGGGTTCGGCAAAGGACCAGATTTTACCAGTTGGCAAATTTGGCATGCTTTTAGCTCTTGCTTAATATCTCGCGCCATATTTTGCCACCATACCTCTCGCTTAATTCCAGCATGGGTCTTAAAAACCCCAAAATGACCCATGCCTGCATGATAGGCTCTAATAAAATCGGGTATACGATTTTTTGGAACGCAAAGTAGGTAAGGCTCACCTTCGGATTGTCTGATGTAAAGTATATCTTCATGCATCACAAATCTGGGGTGAGCTTCTGGGTCCTGTTGGACTTTTTCACGAATTTGAAAAAGCTTGGGATCATTTCGTTGGTCTTCAGGTAGGGAGTTCAGATTTCTACAGAAAACACTATCGAGCTGTATGGTTTGGCCTAATATTTTAAAGCAGCGATCATAAGGGGTTGGTAGCCTAGAACTAGGATACCTGGATAAAGTATCGGCTACAATATTGTCTTTACCGGCTACATGCTTGATAGTAAAATCAAAATCCTGTAGTGATAAGCACCAACGGGATAGTCTAGGTGTGAGGAGACGACAGGTATTAAGATAACTTAATGCCCTGTTGTCGCTGAGGCAATAAAAATGACGGCCGATTAAAAAAACTCGCCATTTTTCGAGCGCCCAGACTACACTGAGGGCCTCCTTTTCTGAGGAACAATAGGCACGCTCCCTGGGGAGAAGAACTCTACTGGCATATGCCACTACTTTTTTATGACCATTAACAATCTGAAAAAGCTGAGCACCTAAGCCAACATCAGCCAACTGTCACATTGTACCCAGAAAGGGAGAGAGAATATTGGATGAAACAAAAGTACTTCTTGTTTAATCAGCTCTTTCAGGTTATTAAATGATTGGGCTTGAGCAGGACCCCAAGTCCATTTAGTTTTTTTTCTCAGGAGGGAAAATAAGGGCTCTGCCACAGTAGCATAATTTTCACAGAATACCCTGTCATAGTTGGTCAACCCTAGCCACGCCTGTAATTGTTTTACATTTTGTGGAACTGGGTAGTTGACTACAGCAGATACCCTGGAAGAATCACTTTGAAGGCCACTTTCAGAAAGGATGTAGCCTAAAAATTGAATTTCCTTCCTAAAAAATTTACACTTATTTAACCGTAGTGTAAATCCGGTTTGTGCAAATCTGGATAGCACACTATCTAAGTGTTGCAGGTGCGCATCTACCCCAGAGCTCAGTACAAGGACATCATCTATGTAAATACGGATGAATTCGGAAAATTCTGGACCTAAAATAACGGACATAGCCCGAGTGAAACTACTAACTGCGGTCTTTAGACCAAAAGGGAGTACTTTAAAATGATACGATTTACCATTATATAGAAATCCAGTATATTTTCTGTCCTCAGGCCTTAGCTGAACTTGCCAGTAGCCATTGGTCATGTCCAAACTCGAAATAGTACGAACTTCAGGAGGTAAAGTTTGCAAAAGCTCTTGAATTTTGTTTGGGAGTTCTGTATCGGGTTCCATTACACTGTTAAGCTTCCTTGCATCAAGGCAAACTCTTACCGTTCCGTTTTTGCGGACCGCGGTACATAGGGGGCTGCTAAAAGCAGATGAAGAAGTACGTTCAATTATGTTGAAGTCCAGCATACGCTGAATTTCAGCATCTACAGCAGGCCTGTGTGCAATGGGAATGGGATAACTCTTTTGATTAAAGGGTGTGTAATCAAAAAGGGTTATTGAATGGACATACTCAGACGTAAGACCAGGTTTTTCTGAAAAAACACTTTTATGCTTACAAAGTAAGTGTCTAAATTTAGCTTTTTGTTCAGGAGAAAGTGGAGTCTCTCTAACCACAGCATCAATATCCTCATCACTTACTTGATAGTAATGATCAGGTTGCATAATAGGAGGGGACTTTGATATAGCACATACTTTTGTTAAAGGGGAATCTTCAAGGGCAGTATAAGTGTGCAATGTTTTAGTTTCAGGGATGGTTAATACTTTATTATTATGTTTTATAAAAATGCATTCTTGTTCTAAACTTATGCTTACCTTAAAAGTTCTTAGAAAATCACAACCCAGGATAACTGGAAAGACTAAGTCTGGGATGTAAAGCATCTCGAAATCAAAAACCTCATCTTCTAAAGAAAATGAAACTAGGGCCTGATGGGTGACTTTTCGGTTTTTATTCCTAAAAGCTCCAGAAACCCTAATACCATTTACTGGAAACATAGGAATAGACATGGATGTGACAGAATTTTCTACCACTGTAGAAAAAGCACAACACTCGCTACCGCTGTCAACTAAGCAAGGATAGTTGGTGTGATTTATGTTGATGGTAATTACAGGGGTTCGACTTATATCACTTAAAATTGGTTGATGGTTAAAATCACATTTTTGTAACTCACTCTTGGGATTGTTTACAAAATTTGTGAGGTTAGGTTTTGCAGTTGTGGAAATGTTACCTAAAGATACACTGCTTATATCTTTAGGTAAAATTAGTTTCCCTCATTCTGTTCTAAATTATCGATATTATCGCTAATGTTATCGATATTATCGATTTGAATGTGAGAAATATTTTTATTGAAATTTTTATTTGAGAAATTCCTATGTGGAACGACTGCCGGTTGCGAAGAAGGTTGCGCAGAAGAAGAAGAAGAAGAGGGATGTCTCATGTTTACCGTTTCAAATGAATCCGCTAAACGAAGCCTTTCTAAAACTTCCGCTATACATCTACTTCCTATTAAAGAACAACTTATGGTTGGAGGAAAGTGTCTACTAATTATTGCTATAAGTTCCCGTTCTAAATATGGAGGGTTTAAAAATCTAGCTTTTGACACTTGGCCCAAAAAGTAGTTCGAATAGCTGGTAGTTCTATTGTACTTTCCCAAATCAAGTTGGAGTTTAACCTTGTTTTGTTGAGAAAATCCCCAAAAATTATCAATAAAACTGTTTTTAAATGCGTTAAAATCATTAAAATTATATAATAGTGCTTGTATCCAGTGCTTTGAAGGCCCGATAAATAGGTCTGGTAATTCTGGTGAAAACATATGAAATGGAATATTGTAATTTTGTAGTGTTTTTTCCAGTCTATTTATAAAGTCACAAGGGTGAATTTCACCGTTTTCAGAAAACACTGGTAACAATTTTTTAATGCTAGAAAGTGTTTCGGCACTTGGGATTTGTACCGGTATACAGGGCTGTGCATTTTGTGGTACCTGTACATATGAATTTGTGTTATAACCCTGTGGAGGTAAACTAGGGAAATTGTTGTTTACGTTTAAGCTACTATAAGCTGGAGGAGGTCTATGTGGCAAATCTACATGATAATAAGGTAAATTATAACTTAAATTACTACTAGCTCCTGAATAATTTCTTCTAGGGACTGCCCCAGTACTTGTAGTATGCTCAAATCTCTGTGGCCCAACGCCACTTGCATTGGATGGTAAAGTTGCCATTGTTGGAGGTGAATGTGAAATTGGAATATAAATACCTTGATTATTTTGTTGGTGTTGTGTAACCTGTGGTGATAATGGTGGCGGCTGCTCTTGTAGTGAAGTTGTTGACATCCCAGCAGTAAGTACGGGTTGTACTCTGGTGACATGGCTGGAAGTTGTTGATACTGCAGTAGTTGTTGGTAATGCAGAAGCCAATGCTTCTGAACCACCTTCAAAACCCAAGAAGTCGAGTGATTGCTCTCTACGAGGACCTCTGTATGAATTTCCACTTCTCGTCTTGCCATTGGTTGGTGAATGGTCGATAGGCATTTTGTTTTCACTGTATACTCTAATACTACCACTGTTTTCTTTTATACCCTAGCTTTGGACGTATCTACAGTATGTCTCTATGCCTCACGGTGAGTGCCAGATATGTTGAACTGGGAAAAAAGGAATGCCGGGCGCCGTATAGTTCAAATGGGGGTCGTGGTTTCGTATAAGAAAATCAGTAATGTAGATCAGAGTTCATTTATTGTAGGAAGCAATTTCAAAATACCCAGAGTTAGGTGACCGATGTTATGTATGAACATAAATAAGTTCCAAACTAAAACTAATATAAATAATTAGGATTTAATAAAAATATAAATTAAATAAGACTTACCTAATCACCAGGATAATATTTATTAATAGATAAATATTTTATCCCTAAGGATGACTGTTATAAAAATAGAACTGTATGAATCGGTTAGAATGTCAAAGATACAATACAACAGGTGAACAGGTAGTTCCAGCAAAATATATTGGTAACCTAATTTCCTTATTAATTAAATATCCCTAAATGGTCAAGGTCACCTAAATTAGGGTAATTTGACAGAATGTAAACATAACCAAAGTTAAAGAACAGTGTGAAAATATTGTTTTACCACAAGATAGACCATTTAACATAATACAGACGAAAAGTTATCATTTTTTACATGTTGCTCTAATCCCCATGGGTCTAAAATAACGCCTTCAGAAAAAGCTTTCTTACTAAAATATATAATAATATTTTAAATAAATAAAATTATTCACCGAATCTTACATGTTTTGAGCCTATTTATTTTAAAGTAAGTAAAGATCGCTCAAACAGCAACAAAGTTATAATGGTTTAAAAAGTGTCCGGTTTTTTTTGGGCCACCCTGTAATTGTAACTAAAAAGTAATCTGTTACTGTTTAGTAATGTATAAAGTTTTAAAAACGAAGTTGTTACCTATATTATAACCAAATAGGAATGGTTACTTTAAAGTGGGATTATGGTAACTTTTTATGGCTGCAGCGATGTACCTTTTGGAACATTTTAGTAATTTTGACCTGTCAAAGTCATTCCTTGAAATTTACTTTTAAACTTTTTTTTATAAAAATTTATGGTTTATGCAGCTTGGAAGTTAAGAAAAATTAGGCATGGATAAAAAAGAATTACTTTTAATGGACTGGAGTTAATATTTTCGTTTGGACAACTTTTTATAACTTTGTATTCTCATAAAAATCAATGGAGAGCCCCTAGCACAAGCCAAAAGCTTATTTGGGGCTCTTCATGACTATGTAACTACACCAAAATTAAATAAATAAATAAATAAATAAATAAATAAATAAATAAATAAATAAATAAATAAATAAATAAATAAATAAATAAATATAACCCTGGTGTTCATTCTATTGAGTAATTGCGTAGTTAAGGCAGATTTATTATTCCTATTAAGTAAACAAGGATAAAAGTAATATTCTTGGTAGAATTTACTATTCTGTTACCAATAAAAATATATTTAAATGTCTTCATAAAAATGTTACTTCATTACATAAGGACCGTATTACGTAACATATTTCTAGTTCATTTTTGACCAACTGGATGCTTTTTGAAGTTTTTTAGCAAGTAGGTTGCGCTAAGGTTGTTCCCTTATGCACCCATCTCCTCACCCCGCTCCCTACTTAGATGTGTGACAGGATCTACTTCTTTTTAATGTTTTTTCCCTAGTATCCCTATTTATTTTACCTATAAATTTAAAGTTTTCATAATCTAAGTTCGGTATTTTTTAACAAATCTGGAGTCGCCCAATCCAAAGTACTCACAATATTTTTATTTTCCATGCTTTTAAAAAACGGCTAAAATAATGATATTTTGCCACTTTTATCTCATTTTCTCAGAAACTTGGGGTAATAGAAAAATCTGATGACAAATTCGGACTCAGCGACTCAAAATTAGTTAAAAAAACATATGACTCCAATCAGGACAAGAAAGCGTGTACAAGAAAACTGAGTGTTTTCCAAAGTCGAACTAAAAGGGAATAACGAAGAACCGGGTTTTGGTAACAAACCTATATGCCAAATTTCAAGTCTCTTTTGAAAAATTAAAAATAATTCTTCTCAAGATCATTAAGAGAGTATTGTGTGATCATTTTTTCTTCAGGGTTGTGTAATTATTTTAAACATTAAAAAATTATTGCCCTTTCCCTAGCGCAGACCCTGCGTGGTGATAAAAAAATTAGTTTCAATTTCCTTAAGAACACCTATATACCAATTAACACGTAAAATTTAAAAATTTAACAATGTGAATGCAAAATAAGTAAAACCCTGAATACGTCCCTGTTATTGTAATGAATGTATCAACTCCGGTAATAATATAACATATTTTGTCAACGGCACTTTTTAAGGACTGGTCCCAGAATGATTGTGTGTAACCGAATGTAATAAATGTAATGTATATAACTCGTCAAAGTTAATAGTATATTTCTAACCTAATAAGAAAATGAAACATTTCCAACTTGAGAGATGCTATTTGGCCGAGGCGCAGCATAGGCCAAATTAGCATATCAAGAGTTGAAAATATCATTTTCTTATGTGGTTAGAACAGAATTTTACTCAGAAGCATAAATAAATAACACATTACCTCGTAAAATTTGCCATTTTAAATGATCTACAGAAATTTTGCAGATTTCTAACGTCACTGTAAATTTCAACTTAAATAATAATTTAAATAAGTGGCTCGTTGTTATTTTCTATTATTAGTCTCGGTATGAACCATATAATATATAAATAAATATTATTCCTTATTGTTTTTCGTAGAAATAAACAAAAAGAAGTTAGGTTATTTTATTCGCAAACCACAACTGTTTACAGACAAGGCGATAGTTTCGCCATCTACGAGGTATAACCAAAAGCCAAAACCTAGGTTAAAAAAGAAAAGCTTTTTTAACTTTTAAAGAAACAGACAAAAATGATACTTGAAAAAACGTTTTTCTCTATGCTCGTGAATAAAATGAGTTTCAAGGTATCTATTTCTAGCACCATTTTTGGACACCCAAAGGAACCGGATCCAGAACCGGCGATTTGGAAATAACTTACATGGAATGTGAAATTCAACCGGGAGAAAATAACTCAGTGGAAATGCTTTGAACCGTTTATTTTTCCGCTTTAAGGAATAGTGAACGTTTCATTGCTGTTTCATTTTGATTTAATGCAACGTTTTTCACACATTAATTCCCTTTCGGCTGGCCACTCAAAAATACAGGAAGTTTTTACTTTCTTCTAAAGGGTAGAAGTTATACAATTTACAATATACAACATTCTAACATTACCATGTCTATATATACTGGAAAGTTTAGTCTATATTAAATCTAATGAACACAAATATAAAACGCAAGATACGATACACAACAACAATACACGTAATGGTGCAAATATACGTATTGAATTCACAAGATTATGTAGAAACCAAACCAGTATCAATTATCATGCCATAAGGTTCTGCAATGTTCTTCCTCAAAAAGTAAGACAATTAAAGGACAATTCATTTAAATTAACTATAAAACGTTATTTAATAATGAAGGCCTTTTTAAAATTCGAATACTACCTAAACAATAATTTTAGTGATATTTAGTTTTTTTATCGATATTGTTTTGTTACTGTTTCATACTTATTTTTATATACGACATTGTACCGTAATTAATACGTTCACTGCCAACGGCTAGTTTTGACAGCGGAGCAATGGGTATGGGCAAGGGAAAAATAGAAAGAATTGATTAATGTTGTTAGGGGCGCCAGTTACTTTAGCTTTTACTCCTTTAGGTAAGTAACAACCTAGTGTAAATACTTAAGCTTTTCAGTTTGAGAAAATATAACTCCTAAATAAAATAAGATAATTCATTTGAGAAATTTATTATAAATAAACTTAATGAAAGCACATCAAGTAATGTATTAATATATATAAAAAATATGTGTAATTATATTAAGATATAATTAAAGAAATCTTAATAAAAATTACTAAATTCAGAAATCATTCGACTTAAATGTATAAAGAAAACATGAAGTTCAGCAAGCACCAAGAAATGTATGTAAACAGCAATCATTTCTTGCAGTGTATAAAAGTCATGCTTAAATTAGAAATCATTTAATCAAAGTATGATATTTAATAATTAATAAATGAGATTAAATGTTTTAAAAAAAATAAGTACCTAAAAATGAACAAAAGCCAGAAGGGCATATAGTATTAAACAATACTATATCAGATCTGATAAAGTTTACAGTTATAAGAATATTGAAATAAAAGAATTTAAAAATATGAAATATTGCTTTCAAAAGTTTTCAGAATGAGTACTTAGCTGGTTTCTGCAAAATCCATGAGGTATGAATTCCATCGTCTCCATCTGTACAAGTCTCCCCTATGCTGATGAATTCATTTCTCAAATGAAAGAAAAAAAATATAGGCTGTCCCATCTACTTTGGAAAAATCATCTTCCAGGATAAAATGTACGATTGAAAATGTTGTCCGGGATAAAATATGCTTTTGAAAATTATGTCCAATGTAAAATTGTCTGCTAGACGGTCATATAGAACTTATCTATGCCGAAAATTACAGAACCATGTTCCAACAGAACATCACTCCATGCGAAGAACTTGTATATCAAATATACCAAAATAAACTTCAACTTAAATTAATGTAATTCCATATTAATGGTATAGAAATAGTAATTAATTAATTAATTAATTAATGGTGCTTAATTAATGGTCTAGTAATGTAGTAATAATGGTGCTAAAACAATAATTATATCTCAGAAATATTCTAAGAAACAGAAAAACTTAACTTACGTGTCATACTAAGTCTTCGATGTCCATCGAAACGTTATAAATGCGTTATTGTAGAAAATAACAGTTACAATATCTTCCGCATTGTTTAAATATTCATTTTCACTAACTTTAAATAAAAATACATGAAGGATTACTTCGATGATTACAGAAAATAAACACTCGTCAAAATGACACCACCATTTTGTAACAGAGTTGCTTCAAGAAGAAGGAAAATCGACCTTATTAACCGGTATGAACCCTTCAGGTAAATAAAATACTATTTCTGAACTATTAGCGACATCTATGCAAGTCATTATCAACTACAGTTTTACCGTATAGGATTCCTAATAAAGGTAACGGCAACGACACCAAAAATAATAACCAAAAAGAACATTTCCTAATAAATCCGTATTAGTGATATCTAACCTCAAAATATTACTCTAAGAAACAAATATAAACAATACTTATTGTTTATCAGCAAATCTAATAAAAATACGAACAGAATACTAAGTGCCCTGTGAACTAAGTATAAACAAAATACTGAATCTAAGTGAGCAGTTCCAGCAAACTATTTTCAACAAATTCTAGATTATCCCGAAGGAATAAGCATACGAAACTTTCCAGGAGAGACAAGCTACAGGTGAAAGCCAGTGAAATCCAACCCTCAATAGACTCTGAAACATATAAAAACCAGGTAAGTCCATAGACAAATGTATTATAGAGAAATAAGTCATATGATTCTTTATTATTAAAAATCATATTCTAATTATGTTTTCTTTATGTTATTTTCAGGTAGAACTATGGAATAGAGACTTATATGGTTAGAATTCAGTTCCTGCTACTAAATAGTCCCAGATACAAAATAGTTCTGTACGTACGTAACTATTTATATACAAAATAAACATAAATTATAACGTAAGTAAACGAATAGTTTAATTAACCCTTGCTATATTACAAAGTGACGATTTATATCGTTACACATGCCCCCTCCAAAAATAATAAAAATATTTAATATACAAAAAATATTTTTATACCAAACTCTATAACTATTTAACTTAAATAGCTAAAATATATACTATATTTTATTTAATAAATCAACAAAAAATACAATACTTTATGTAAATCATTTGAAATACTACTTGATAATTAACAATAGCTAAGCTTGATAACTACGTGTATCATTCGCCTACTCTTATGTAGAACATAATTTTGGGACTTTATCGGTGTGTGTCATAAACAGGTAATTGTCATAATTAGGTAATTGTCATAATCAGGTTATTGTCATAATTAATTTTGTTTTTCTTTTTAGCTAAGTTTTATCAAGATAAAAAAATAGAAATAAGACTTGACTGTGTACACCAGAATTCTCTTCTACAAAAAATATATTTATATATATTTTTTTTTTTTACTATATACAAAAGTTTTGGGTACCCTTTAAATATTTTCAATACATTGATATTTTTTAAATATCAATCCGAATCATACTAAGAATATATTCTTATTTAATAAAAGCTAGCCAACTGAAATGTCACTATTCGATCCAAAATATTTCTTTAGATCTTTAACATGCCAGTCGCCTCTATGACCATCTGCATTTTCCAAAATATACACTAACTTTGACTTTTTCGCAACAACTTTGCAAAGTATGTACTTTGGAGCAAGTTTTGCAGCAAAACTTTTACTAGCATCTGAGAGTACTTTGTTTCGTCTCCAAACTTTTTCACCTATCTCAAAATTTACTTCACGCTTGCGCAAATCATAAGTACGCTTATTACGTTCATAAGCTTTATGTAAATATTTCTTTACATCAACAAAAATCTCTTTAAGATTTCCCAAGTCTTGGCTATACGAGTCTCTGTCACAAGGTTCTAATTTAACACCATCAGTTGATGTCATTTTGCCATAATAAGTTCCTGTGATAGGTACATTCCTTCCAAAATTAAGAAATGCCGGCGTATACCCCGTAACTTCATTTACAGACGTTCGTAAAGCTAGACCTATTTTTGCTAAATTTTTACACCATTTTTGCAGTCAAAAATCGAATTTCCATTTTATCTAAATCTTCCATTTTGAATATTTATTTTCAAAATTTAAATTCAATTTACTCAAAATATTTATTTTATAATAAAATATTTATACTGTACCACAAATTATTTTTTATTTTTTTGTGTACACTGCTCAACAAAGTTTTTGCATACTTTGGAAAATTTCCCAAATATGTCAAAAAAAATACTAAATTATTATTTATCTCAATTGGACAAATTAATAATTATAAATAGTCTCCAAAACTACAAAATTAGCTAATATTTATTCATATCCTTCGCATAAATAAATACCCTATTATCCATTTATTTCTATTGAATAAACGATAATTTCTAGAAAAACTGAACCAACGCCAAAATTTCTCTATTCCATGTTATTCCATAAAATTCAGAAAAAACATAAAAAACACATATCTGATATATCTTATCAGATTAACTCTAATTTGACTTAATTTTCAACAAAAAATATTTTATTCAACAGTTATATGTAGTTTTTCTCAAAATGAACATTAAGTTACACTGAAAAAAAAAAAGCTTTAGATTTTTATAAAAAATACACTGAGAAAAATGGAGTAAAATTAAAAAAACAAGTGTTCTATCTATCCAAATACCACGTTCTTGGGCGCCAATATTAGTGTACCGTAATTAATACGTTCACTGCCAACGGCTAGTTTTGACAGCGGAGCAATGGGTATGGGCAAGGGAAAAATAGAAAGAATTGATTAATGTTGTTAGGGGCGCCAGTTACTTTAGCTTTTACTCCTTTAGGTAAGTAACAACCTAGTGTAAATACTTAAGCTTTTCAGTTTGAGAAAATATAACTCCTAAATAAAATAAGATAATTCATTTGAGAAATTTATTATAAATAAACTTAATGAAAGCACATCAAGTAATGTATTAATATATATAAAAAATATGTGTAATTATATTAAGATATAATTAAAGAAATCTTAATAAAAATTACTAAATTCAGAAATCATTCGACTTAAATGTATAAAGAAAACATGAAGTTCAGCAAGCACCAAGAAATGTATGTAAACAGCAATCATTTCTTGCAGTGTATAAAAGTCATGCTTAAATTAGAAATCATTTAATCAAAGTATGATATTTAATAATTAATAAATGAGATTAAATGTTTTAAAAAAAATAAGTACCTAAAAATGAACAAAAGCCAGAAGGGCATATAGTATTAAACAATACTATATCAGATCTGATAAAGTTTACAGTTATAAGAATATTGAAATAAAAGAATTTAAAAATATGAAATATTGCTTTCAAAAGTTTTCAGAATGAGTACTTAGCTGGTTTCTGCAAAATCCATGAGGTATGAATTCCATCGTCTCCATCTGTACAAGTCTCCCCTATGCTGATGAATTCATTTCTCAAATGAAAGAAAAAAAATATAGGCTGTCCCATCTACTATGGAAAAATCATCTTCCAGGATAAAATGTACAATTGAAAATGTTGTCCGGGATAAAATATGCTTTTGAAAATTATGTTCAATGTAAAATTGTCTGCTAGACGGTCATATAGAATTTATCTATGCCGAAAATTACAGAACCATGTTCCAACAGAACATCACTCCATGCGGAGAACTTGTATATCAAATATACCAAAATAAACTTCAACTTAAATTAATGTAATTCCATATTAATGGTATAGAAATAGTAATTAATTAATTAATTAATTAATGGTGCTTAATTAATGGTCTAGTAATGTAGTAATAATGGTGCTAAAACAATAATTATATCTCAGAAATATTCTAAGAAACAGAAAAACTTAACTTACGTGTCATACTAAGTCTTCGATGTCCATCGAAACGTTATAAATGCGTTATTGTAGAAAATAACAGTTACAATATCTTCCGCATTGTTTAAATATTAATTTTCACTAACTTTAAATAAAAATACATGAAGGATTACTTCGATGATTACAGAAAATAAACACTCGTCAAAATGACACCACCATTTTGTAACAGAGTTGCTTCAAGAAGAAGGAAAATCGACCTTATTAACCGGTATGAACCCTTCAGGTAAATAAAATACTATTTCTGAACTATTAGCGACATCTATGCAAGTCATTATCAACTACAGTTTTACCGTATAGGATTCCTAATAAAGGTAACGGCAACGACACCAAAAATAATAACCAAAAAGAATATTTCCTAATAAATCCGTATTAGTGATATCTAACCTCAAAATATTACTCTAAGAAACAAATATAAACAATACTTATTGTTTATCAGCAAAACTAATAAAAATACGAACAGAATACTAAGTGCCCTGTGAACTAAGTATAAACAAAATACTGAATCTAAGTGAGCAGTTCCAGCAAACTATTTTCAACAAATTCTAGATTATCCCGAAGGAATAAGCATACGAAACTTTCCAGGAGAGACAAGCTACAGGTGAAAGCCAGTGAAATCCAACCCTCAATAGACTCTGAAACATATAAAAACCAGGTAAGTCCATAGACAAATGTATTATAGAGAAATAAGTCATATGATTCTTTATTATTAAAAATCATATTCTAATTATGTTTTCTTTATGTTATTTTCAGGTAGAACTATGGAATAGAGACTTATATGGTTAGAATTCAGTTCCTGCTACTAAATAGTCCCAGATACAAAATAGTTCTGTACGTACGTAACTATTTATATACAAAATAAACATAAATTATAACGTAAGTAAACGAATAGTTTAATTAACCCTTGCTATATTACAAAGTGACGATTTATATCGTTACAACATGTTACGTAATGTTATATAGTACTACTACCTTTATGTTATATTATGCTATTATATTTGAGTGTATATTTATTGTATGTATTTTGATCTTTTACTGTAAATTGACAAGTGTAATCTATATAGCACAAATAAATACTATTATTATTATTATTCAGTTTGCATATCGCTCTTCCGTCCGTCAGTCTATTACAGCCGTTTAACGTGTTTTTCTGAAATTTGGCATAAAGCTCTAGAGGTAGATTGCCTTAACGAGAATCTAGTCCAAGTATATGTTTTCCAAAAAAATCAATAATAAAGTTTTTATAAAAAAAATCCAACGAATGGGGTATACAGGGTGTTTCAGAAAAGGTTGCAAAAAATATTTACGAATAGGTTGAAGTTAAAGTACAATTTTCCTGGTAAAAAGAAAAAAATCAGAGAAGTTGTTTGCGAGAAATATAAATAAATTAAAAATGTAGTCTAAAAATATACGAATAATGTACGTTTGTCGGCTAATAACCGAAAAAAATATATACCATATTTCATTTCATTATTAGTAACTAAAAAAGTTACTAGTTTACTAGGCATTTGCGTAAATTTGTATCATATAGATATATCTTGAAAAATTAGGTTATATTTTTATTCAGTTTGCATACAATTTAAAACGATACCGTTATAGGAACGCTCTCCCGTCCGTCAGTCTATTACAGCCGTTTAGAGGTAGATTGCCTTAACGAGAATCTAGTCCAAGTATATGTTTTCCAAAAAAATCAATAATAAAGTTTTTATAAAAAAAAATCCAACAAATTGGGTATCATACAGGGTGTTTCAGAAAAGGTTGCAAAATATATTTACGAATAGGTTGAAGTCAAAGTACAATTTTCCTGGTAAAAAGAAAAAAAATCAGAGAAGTCGTTTGCGAGAAATATAAATAAATTAAAAATGTAGTCTAAAAATATACGAATAATGTACGTTGTCGGTTAATAACCGAAAAAAATATATACCATTTTTCATTTCATTATTAGTAACTAAAAAAGTTACTAGTTTACTAGGCATTTCGTAAATTTGTATCATATAGATATATCTTGAAAAATTAGGTTATATTTTTATTCATATAATTCTGATAGAATATAAACTTTTGCAATTTTTTTATAATTATTAATAAAAATATGATAAAATGTATATATGCAAAAATTTTAGAACTGTATTTTAAAACATGATTGGAAAATACCTTAGAAGTCTTTATAATATAAAAGCAATATCTAATATTAAATATCTACCACAATTAATTATCACTTATTTATTACTTATTTATTATACACTTATTGATTTTATCACTGAATTATATCACTTTGTTTGCTTATATAAAATTTATGGAGGCATTTTCAAAAAAAAATGAGAAGTAAAAAATCATTTTAGAAAACTTCAAAATTGATAGCATGTTTGCAACCTTAGTCAAAACAACTAATATTAGCACCAATCGTAAAAATAAAAAGAATTTAATGATGATAGAGTATATTTCATTTCATTATTAGTAACTTATATACTCTATTTCTTCTCATTATTAGTAACTAACTAATTATAATTATAATTATCTATCTAGCGCTAAAATCGAATGCACAGGAAACAGTCATAGTACCATTTCATCCTTTTTGGCATTCATCAGCATTGAATTGGTGTCATTTATTGATGTGTTATTAGTTACACTTTTTTCCAAGACGCATATCGTCACAATTTAGGGGATACAGTAATGTGCATTCAAATACTAAGGGCCCAAACAATGTAAATACCGTGCGATTATAAAGTGCCGAAAACTTTTTAATGCAAAACTGGCATTAGCGATGCGTAAAATGCAAAAAAGCTGAGGGCGTTTTACTAGCCACCGAGCTTTTCGCGCACAACTCTAACAGAGGCGTGGCTTCAAACGAAGAGTATTTTCTTTTCAAACTGTTCGGCACTTTATAATCGCACTGTATATACCTATAAGCAAATACTACGGGCCCAAACAATGTAAATATGTATCTATAAGCAGGTAAACGCAACGTTGTTCTAATTTCCTGTTAAAACAGAAGTCACTTTTTAGGTTAAAAAGTGAAAATTTATGCGAATAAGAGATGCTCCAAATTCTAAATCTCTAACTTTTTAACTTTTAATTAAAGAAAAGAATGGGGGTATATCTGTGTGTACACTGCGTAGTAAATTTTATTTTTTTTTACGAATACACTTTTTGCATGCTGCGTTTTTTGCTGAGCAGTATTGTTTCTTTTTGTATCCATAACAAATCGGGAAATACTTGAATTGTTTTTAAATGAACGACTGAAATCCCAAAACTTATAAATACTATAGTTGCTATACTTTACTGTAAACCCTTGTATTTTCGTTTCATTTCTCTCCAAGCTGTATTTTTAGCCGGCTTTCTTTTAAAATGCTCTCTTAAACATTTCCTGTAAGCCTCTTTCCCCTTACCATACTCTTCACAGCACGCGCGCTTAAGCGCTAGAAAAGTATAGTATGGTAGTTACGAATTTCCCAAAATCGCCAAAAAACGTTGTAGACAACGAAAAATACAATTCCCAGTAAAAGAGCTTTCCCATTTCTAACCTCCTCGCATAAAATGGATTTTTTATTATCAGATTTACTTTTAGCAACCTTAAAAATATACTAATTTTCACGAAAACTACCCGACGCCTCTTAGGGGTGGAGTTAGAGTTTTTTTATTGTCAGATTCTCTTTCAGCGACCTTAAAAAGCCTAATGTACTAATTTTCACAAAATTACCCCCCATCCCTCAGGGGGTGAAATTTGAAAAAATTTATTATAAGATTCAGTTTTAGCGACCCCAATATATAAATTTTCAAGAAAACTACCCCCGGCCGCCTCAGGGGTAGAGTAAGATTTTTTTATTATCAAATTCACTTTTAGTAACCTGAAAACCCCCAATATATAAATTTTCACGAAAACTACCCTCCGCCCCTTTTAGGTGGAGTTAGATTTTTTTTATAATCAGATTTACTTTCAGCAACCTCAAAAACCCCAATATACCAGTTTTCACAAAAACTACCCCCCACCCCTCAGGGGGTGAAATTAAAAAAAATTATTATCAGCATATTCGTCGCCACCAAAAATCCATATATACCAATTTTGAAGAAAATATTGAAAATATTTAAAAATATTTACCCCCTCACCCCCTCGGGGGTGGGGTTAGAAAATTCTTATTATCAGATTCAATTTTAGCAACCTCAAAAACCTCTATACATATAGCAATTTTCAAATCTTATAAAAAAATGTATTTTTTCCCATTTGCCCCTCCCCCTTGCTGCTACCCAATGTTCACAAAAAAACAATCCCGAGCGAGAACTTTTGGTAACATACCTGTATGCAAAATTTCTAGTCTCTAGCTTAAAGCGTTCTTAAGTTATCGTGCACACAAAATTTCCCGGACAGACCGATCGACCGATCGACTGACAATTCTTTTTTGCTCGAAATTGATTTATATCGATATAAATACGCAAAAAAAAAAAATTGAAAATTTTTGCACGAATACAAGGCCTTCCGAAATTTTGAAAATTTTCAAAATGGGAAAAGCAATAGATAAAAATGTGTTTTATAAAAAAAATAAAAACTATGCAAATGTCAGTCTCTCCGTCTGTCTAATGTCATGTTTTTTCTACACTAATACAAATGTTTGTAAGAATATTGCCAACGTTAGGTTATGTGAGTTTTCCAGAACATATTCTGTATAACTTCAATAAGTTATGTGAAATTAAATTTTACGGAAATTATTCTGTAATATATTATTACAGTTTTTACAGTTAATTTTATAAATTAAATTAAATTTTAAAAAATGTGGTGTTTTGTCTTTTAATTTGTCATACAATAGATTAATATTAAAACTATTGTAAGTCGTTATTTTATAATTTTCTTTTTTTTAAATATTAATTATGTTTAAACTTATAACTTTTAATTGTTGTGTTCTTTTTTAGCCAGAACCCCTAGCTACCAATTTTGATGAAAATAATATAATAAATACTAAACATTTACACATTTTATGTAATTTTTAGGTATGTAACACGTAATTTACACTTTTTCTTGTAAATATCCGGTAAATGTAAATTTTCTGTTACATCGGATATGTAAAAATACTTTTATCAAATTCATTCCTTTCACACACCTCTCCTCGACTAGTTATGATATTAACTAAAAGGTAAAGAAAAACTGACCATGGATCCTCGTAATACAATGTCTGGACATTATAGAACCATTAGCAGTTAAATCTCAGCAGCTCGTATTTGGTAGATAATGTTAAAAGTTCACCTGCAGACTCCCTTACCATCATCAACCAGTTTTCTAACTAACCAAAAGGCGATTCTTATAGTATATTTTTTAAGGATTCTGAATCTTTTTGCAAAATTTAACGGTCGAGCTTAAAATAAAACGTCAAAATCCGTCTTACCAGATTCTACTTAGTATTAAAAACAACTTGAGTTCTTAATGTATCGAAATTCATAATAAAATATTTGTCAAGGTTTCTATTTTATTATATGAGCGAGTATTCATTCAACCAGTATTTATTAAATCCAGTTATACTAATGTAACTATGTTGATAAGTAATCTGTCACATTTTTTGACTAAATCAATTTTATTGAAGCAGTGGTTCTCGACCAGATATACTCGACTGTACGCAAAACTAATTTTGCCAAACACTTTGTTCAAAATAAAGTCTTATACCAATTCCAATGAAAAAAACAGATAAAATGTACACGAAAGAAAAATTTTTATTGGTAAATCTAAACCTACAAAGTTTTTAATAAGCTACAATAATAATAATTGATATTATAATAAAAATTAAAAATTAAACCTTTTAAGAACTACTGTTTTAATAAAAAAATACACTTGTCTACAAAATAAAATGACTACATTTAAATTTAATTAACTATGGGAAACATACTTTAAACTAGAATATTTGGCCATCATCAATGTTTGTATTATAAATTACGGAAGTTTGGGTATTCTAGGTGTCTTTAATACTGTATAGAAGATGGTGTGATATTTAATATATTTTTTACGCATGTCCAAAGTTACCCTAAAACGAATTTTGACATTCGGGTTTTTGCTTTTTTCTCAAAAACGGAAATAGATAGTCAAAATTTTGAAACGCATTTAGATTCCTTGTAAAATATACTACAGAAATTGCCTTTTGGTTAGATGGAAAATTGGTTCATGATGGTGAGGAAGTCTGCAGATGAACTTTTGACATTATCTACCAAATACTAGCTGATGAGATTTAACCGCGAATGGTTCTATAATGTCCGGACCTTAAACTACGAGGATCCATGGTCAGTTTTTTTACCTTTTAGTTAATTGCATAACTAGGCGAGGAGAGGTATGGTCACAAAATAACCGTATTTATTAAACGTAATTTTACATAAAATTTTTATCAGCGTGGACAAAAAATGTCGTCAAAAAGTTTAAGTAAAGCAGTCGACATTGGATAAAGACAGGAATTTTTAATCTTAATCAAAATTATAAAAATATTTATTAAATATTAAATTTTCATTCATTCATTCTTATTATTGTACAGTGTGATTGACTCTTGGTACTGAAGAGGGCCAGCAGCCTGAAACTGCAGTCTACCAATATCACTGTGCGATGATTAGAAAATAGATTGATGGAATATATAATATTTCCTGACAAAGGTACAATTTTAGTTTTTAAGTTTACCAAAATCGAATAAAAAATAGTCTATGACATATGGACGAAAACTGCTTTTACGGTGATTACGGTTGTCGATCTCGCTCCCGAGCTCGACTGGAAATATCCGTAACCTCTCCAAAAGCAGTATTTTTTATTATACTGTCGGAAGCCTTAATATACAACCTTGTGCTTTCCTTCCTCCTTTATTTAAAACCGGCATGAAATTAATTGGATTTTGTGACATTTGTATAAAATGAAACATATAAGCTGACATGAAAATTGCAGATTTTCACAATGTTCGCGCTGCATTAGTGAAAAGCGTCGAGTTCTGATTAATTAGTTTCTGTAATTGCGTTCGTTTATTTTCGCATAAAAACTAGAATACAAAATCCCTAGCTATTATTCATTTGGTAATTAAACTACACGAAACTAATTAGATTTAACATTTTTCTATTAATTAACTGTTTTGCAAAAAATAATATTTAATTTCACTATAAAATACACTGCCCAGTAAAAGAGCTCTCCCATTTTTCACCTCCGCGAGTAAAATGGATTTTTTTATCAGATTCACTATAATCAACCTTAAAAATTGACCAATTTTCAAGAAAACTACTACCTACCCCTCAGGGGGTGGAGTAAGATTTGTTATATTATCAGTTTCACTTTCAGCAACCTGAAAAACCCCAATATACCAATTTTCACAAAAGCTACCCAGCGCCCCTTTGGGGGTGAAGTTAGAATTTTTATATTATCAGATTCACTTTCAGCAACCTCAAAAACCTTAATATACCAGTTTTCACGAAAACTACCCCCCACCCCTCAGGGGGTCAAATTAGAAAAAAACTATTATCAGATTCATATTCGTCGACCCCAAAAACACATATATACCAATTTTGACGAAAATATTTACCCCCTCACCCCTGCGGGGGTTGAGTTAGAAATTTTTTATTATAAGATCCAACTTGAGAAACCATAAAAACCCCTAATAGCAATTTTCAAATTTTTGCAAAAAAAATAATTTTTTCCGCAACCCAATGTTCACCAAAAACAATCCCAAGCGAGAACTTTTGGTAAAATACCTGTATGCGAAATTTCAAGTCTCTAGCTTACAAGATTTTCCGGACAGAACGATCGACCGACAATTTTTTTTTGCTTGAAATTTTTTTATATCGACATAAAACGTAATAAACCGCAAAAATACGCAAAAAAAAATTAAAAATTTTTGCACGAATACAATGCTTTCCGAAATTGTGTTCCTAGCCCCAAAATTACACAGACACACAAACAAAAAAAAAGGTTCTGTTTCTCAAGATGAGACAAATATTTCTATACGTCGCATTTCGTTGTTAACATCAAAAAAGTGATGAAAATTGAAAGGCGACCTGACCGAGTCAAACCAACCCCAAATTCGGTTCAACATCCCCAAAAACGTTTAAATTTTTTTTTCTACTCTGGTGAACAAGACTTTTTTTTCGTGTAGGTACCTTTTCACAGGCACGCAGTAGGAATTTTTAAGGCGCGCGCCATATGAAATCATTTTAAAACTTCGACGCCATATTAGATGCGCCATTTTAAATTTAAATTTTTTAACAACCTTAAAAACCCTAAACATTCTTTCCTAAAATGAATGAAAAATTGTAATCTGACAACTTAACCCCTCAGCACTCAATTGTTATGCATCAAATCAAATTTGTAGCAATAGGTTATGAAAGTACAAGTCTTCACAAGTTCTTTAAAAAAATTAGGAAGATCGATTTAAAATTGAATATCTTCTGGAATTTTGAAATAAAAAACCTTGAAAATTTCTACTGCGAGGCACACCAAAAAAAAAGTTTTGTTTTCCCAGACGAGACAAACATTTCTATGCGTTTTTGGGGTCACGGAATCCGAATCTGGGGTTGGTTTGACTCGGTCACGTCACATTTCGTTGCTAACTTTAAAAAAGCCATGAAATGTTTCAACTTTCATCACTTTATTGAGGTTAGCAACGAAATGCGACCTGACCGAGTCAAACCAACACCAAACGTATAGAAATGTTTGTCTCGTCTGGAGAAACAGACCTTTTCTTTGTGGGCCTGTGTTTTAAAGTGTTTTTAAAGTAAGCCAGTGACGAATTATTTCGAGGTTAAGGCTTTCTTTAGTCTTCGGTGACTGTAGTAGATAACCAAGATGACACAAACGAATAATGGTGGCACAAATATCATAAGTACTCATTTCGAAAAACACAAAATGTTGGTTTGTGCCTGATGCGGGAATACGACTTCACACTGTCTACTTAATTCCATAACTTGTTATGGAATAGGCACTAACTACTTTATAAAAGTCTGCAATAATACTAAGTAATACACTTTTGTACATTTAGCAAGTAATACACATTTTTTAATTTTTTCTAATAAAATATTTTTGGGGCGATTTTTTGAGAGGGGCAATACTTTTTAAATGTTTAAAATATTTTCTTTGAAGTATACAGGGGTTTTTGAGGTCGTTAAAACTAAATCCGAAAATAAAAATAAACACCTATAACACTGCTCGACACCATTTCTATGGCTATTTCATTGGCTATATTTGACTATATTTGATGCGCTGATATTTGATGCGCTGATTTCGGAACCTTTTTTCGTTTTTTTCGATCAGCTCGTTTTTTTGAGATATAACGCACAGTGTTTTTTTTGCTTATATTTCAATTAATTTTTTGTTTGCGGTGGCTTGTTTTTCTATTAATAGGGCTCTAAGCCAAAAAAAGCAGATTTCATATATCGATTGCGTAGAATGAAAAGCTCGTATATCGGTTTTCAATAAATTTGTCACTGACATTAAATGTCTTTGTCAAAACTTAAAAATGTAGGGGAGATTATATCACCATGTGCATATTTTTTTCTTGTAAGCCCTATTTTTCAAAAATAAATATATTTTACTTAAAATTTTGTCAGTATTCAAATTTGCTTTACATTTTGCTTTCCACCAAAATCTCGGAATACCTACTGTCCGAGAAGTAGCTGGAAAGCAGTCCTTGGATTGGTAAAAAAATCATGTTTTGTATTGCCTATTTTTGCGTTTTATGGCTTTATATGCAAAAACACATTTAAGTAAAAAAATCTACAAAAAATCCCTTTGGCTGATGATAAATTCCAGTCATTATATCACAGTCAAATTCCCATCACAAAAACTAAATATAATGATCTACAGGAGTTAAAAGTTGTGATTCCAAAAATATATCATAATTTTTATGATGAACTTATTCACCTTAAATAATAATTATTAATTTTAATTTGTTCACTTTGTGGAAGGACAATGTTAAAAATGATCGAATTTTCAAATACCTTGTAAACTAAGCACAATATAAAAATTAACAATTATTTCATTTTGTGCTTAGTTTGCGAGGTATTTGGTGTGGATTATTTTCGAATGATCACCCTACCCTGTATTACGCAATAGCATATTTCAAAAATGTTCCCGATTGTTTTCGGCGAAATAAGTATTTTTTACAATTATTTTAGGACAAAAGGATTTTTAACATTGCCTTTGCTTAATAAAGTTTAGATATAATATTCGTTAAAGAAGCTACCTTGGTTTTGCTTTTATTTATCGGCAATTAAAAAATTATCTGTGATCTCATCTCCCCTATAGTATAAAACTATTGACGTTCACATTCAATGTCAGTTTAAAAATTCAATATGTCAAAAAAATATCCGAGCTTTTCATTCTACGCGATCGATATCTTTCTTTATTCGTTTGTTTTTTATAGACATTAAATTCAAAAAATTAATTTTTTTCTTATTTTTACGCTATATTTTCATGAAAATTTTATATTAATACTAAAGATATGCTCTGATTTTTATAGACAACACTAACACACATATGAGATTTGTAAAAATAAAAATGTTTTAGATTCAATCCAGTACGGGGAGTTATTGAAAGCAGAACAAAATAATTTGAATTATTTCATGTATAAATTTAATTTATTGTATTACTCTCCAATAAATAAAATATTTAAAAATTCTTGTTTTTTTGTCGATGATCCCCGGTAAAATCTCCGTCACCTAAAACTTTTTTTATTTTTAGAAACCGCACATTAGTATTAGTATTGAATACTAAAATTAGAATTGTATCTTTAGTATTTATATGAAATTTTTATCAAAATATATCGAAAAAATGCGAAAAAACGAATTTTTTGAATTTAGAAGCCTATTAAAAACAAACAAATAAAGATATATAGATAAATATATTTTAAATGCACTTTTTTTGGCTTAGAGCCCCATTAATAGAGAATAAATACACGACAAAAGAAAATATAATTAGACCTAAATTATTTTTTTTACTACAACTGTAGGCAAAAAAAAACACTCTGCGCTATATCTCAAAAAAAAAAAAAAAAAACGAGCTGATTGGGAAAAAAGAAAAAACGTTCCGAAATCAGCGCATCAAATATAGCCAGAGGCAACTAAAAGCTCCCCGGCAAATAAAAAAATCTTTTTTTTGTAGGGCAGCGTAATTAGCACAAAAATACTTTCCAAATTATGTATCACTTGATACATCATTTTTTGAAAGAGTGGTTCTAGACTGAAAGGAAGCGTTCAAGTATTACGTAACGCACTAGGGGTTGTCTCGAAAACGTTACGCCGCGTTACAAAGTGAAGGTGGGTGTCAGTAAAAATGTTACTTGACACTTAAAAAATTATAAACTTATAAAAATTTTATTGGATCACGTTTTTAATGATCTAGGCCTAAAGAAACGGATTCCTTTCAAATTTTAACCGGTTTTCGGTCAACGGTTGTGGAAATTACATCAGACCGGTTTTGGGTTAAAACACGGAAGCAATAAGCGGTTAAAACCGGTTTAAACCATAAATCAAAATTTCTTTTCAATCTTTTTACTTTTTGTAAAAAAATAAATGTTACGTAACAAATGGGGGGTGGGGGGTCTCGAAAATTTTACGCCGAGTTACATGGGGGGTGGTAGTCAAAAATGGGCTAATTTTACGTTACGGAAAACTTGAACGTTCCCAAAGGCCCTTTCTAGAGTATTAATGGTAGATTAGAGTTTTATTCTAAAAGATATCCCCCTAAAAATAAAAATCAACTTCTAAAAAAAACAGCTGTTTCGTCATATTTTTATTTTAGGAGTTATTAGGGATGTTTCATTTTAAATGGAATACCCTGTATAAAAAGGACTGGATTAAAATAACTTTATAAATGTGTACATAAAGAGCATTGTAAATAAGGTTTAACAGTGTTTCTATTCCGTTTTAAACGGTTTGTATTTTTTTATTATTATTTTATTAAATGTATAAAAACATTTTAATTAAGTAATTTTAATTGAATTTAAATTACTACAAACTAAAAATAGTATAATTAAGTAAGTTTAAATTATACTGTAATAAAATTTTGCAAAAAGTTCCTTATAGAATTCTGCTGACTTTGTAAATATCTAAAAACTTTATGATTATAATTGTGTTTTTAAACTAAAATTTTTAGAATTTGTAATAAAATATTAAAAATATTAATCTGCAATCTGGCCTGCAATTTTATTTAGGTACAAAGGAAATTTTATCGGGAAAGCGGATTTTACCCCTAGTGTATAATTTAACAGCTCACACTACTTTCAAAAAATTTGGCCGTCCGCTCCACAGTGGGCGATTTTCAAAACTAGGGGAATTTAAATAACTTATCATTATTATATATGTTTAAATTTAATAGTATGATAATTTTTGAATTTTTATACAAATTCTTAGTACAGTGGCTTCCGCAGGAGATAATAATAATGAAGCATATCATTACCAAGTTTTATAACATTAAATTTATTAAAATTGAACCATGTTTTTATGAATTATTCGCCATATTGAATCCACCATTTTGAATTGTTTAATTTTAATATCAGATTTTAAATTAGAATCTTCAAAAATATTATTACACCAAATTTCATGACAAATCGGACAATATTTCTAAATTTCAGATTAGAAATAAGTGATGTTGAAACTACAAAATCCACTGTTGTTTTATCTAACCAGAATTTTGGCCTCATTTTTTAATTTCTATCCCATAGTGTCCTGGGTTGGTCTTTCTCCCAACCTTTTGGATGTATTTAAGTTTCAATTTGTGTACCTATTAGGCATTTAAAAGACTTTTTTCCTTCCTTCCTCGAATATGCGATACGACTGCCTCTGTATCCCACACTTTAACCAGAAACAAAACCGTTTTGGCGAAGTTCCTCAAATAATTTTTAACAAGGCAGGGTTTCGTTTTCGTTAAAAGTTTATGTATAAAAAAAGAAAATGTATGCAACTTATAAACTCAATTACTTCAATAATTGCAAAGGAGTTTTTTTACACTAACTAAACTGCAGAAAGTAACAAACCTAATTTAAAGTTTTAATTTGAATACTTTTATGGTATAACTATTTCAAGCTTAAAACTTTATTTAAAAGTCTATTAGCAAATGTGTGATATCATTTATAATCTTTTATAGTAGTTATACACGGTGTCCCACGGTAGACAAATCAGTCAAATTGTGGCGTTATTATCAAAGCTATTAAAATATATTTTTTACCAGTCAATATAGATCTAGTTACCTTCAATTTACGCCAGAAAAAAGTGTTGTACTTTTTTCTGTTTTTAGGCTAGAGCAACAAACAGAATTTTTTTTTAGCATAATAACATTTTTTAACGCCAAAATTTAAAAAAAATAATATCATTTCTTTATCATATGATAGTTTTTTTTACTAAAAACAATAGTTTTCTATTTAAATTTTTAATTTTAGAAAACGGTAAAAAATGGTAAGTGCATTATGGAATGACCCCGCTAATGTAAAAGAGAGGATGCTATGAAAATAAATGTTTGCAAATATGACGTTCACGATAAAAATAAATGTCAAATTTAATGTTATAAATTAATTTTTACTTAGACTTAGTAAGGACCTTGTGGACTAGGGTATTTTATACTACAGAGTGTATTACTTAATTACTAATAAATTTTGATTTTTTGCGCTCAATCAAATTTTTTAATTGGTATGATTGGATTAATCTTAGATTAATCTTAGCAGTTTTTTTTACAAAGTCAAGTCTATATCATAATGAAAGTATTGGTAAAGCAAGTTATTATAAAACCTATTGGACAACTTATGATAAAACATGTTTTATAATTATGAGATTTAAAAAAACATAATTAATTAGCTTGTAAAGAACCCCCTTCCCTCGCAGTTGCATGAAGTTGCAGCTGGTTCATATTAGCAGGGCCGGATTCAGGGGGGTGCAGGGGGTACAGATTACCCGGGGCCCGGTCTCGAAGGGAGCCCGGCGACAGAAGTTTTTAATAAACAGTTTATTTATTTATACTCCCCCAGATCGATAAGGCGTCAAAATGAGCAAATAAGTAGATCTCGTTCCAAATGGGCAATAGAAAAAATTTCGCCGCGGCAGCGCTTAAGCCTTTTTGGATTTTTGTAAAAAATAATAGTGCACTGTTACTAGTGTTTTAAAATTTGTAAAAAAATTCGCCCGCGGCGCTAGGGCTAATTTACCTACGTATTTTTTTTAGTTCAAGCTTGCAAAAACTTAAAATTTGTAAAAAAATTGCCTGCGGCGCCAGAGCTATCAAAATTGAAAAAAATTTCGACTGCGGCGCTAAGACTTTATTATTTTTTACATACTTAAGCTTGCTGAACTATGAAAATAAAACAGTCAGAAATTAACATAATTTGGAAAAATTTTCGACTGCGGAGCTTAGTTAATGAATGGGGGCGTCGCTTCGGCCCTCAGTGCCTTAGCTGCAGGCCTGCTGGGACAATTATGTTTTGAAAAAATGGGGTCCCGAGTAAAAAGTTGCACCGGGGCCCGGGCTGGCTCTGTCCGGCCCTGCATATTAGGGTCACTTCATCTAGTCCTACTTCGTGCTTTTGTTCTTAGTCGTTTTGTTTGTTTTTTTGTACCAAACCAGACCAAAATTAGACCAAATACAGAAGAACAAAGGAAAAAAACTGTCATATTATGGGCAATTTAGTCAATTAATTTATTGTTATGTAATTAATTAGGTACATTTTGGTTGGAATTAAAAGTTAAATGATACTAAGAATAATTCTCATAAGTTAAAATATCAAATTGATTGTTATCATTAATATTATTTATTAATATGCGAAACGCAAGACGTATTTATGATATTTGAATTAATTAACTCATCATTGTGTCAAATTCCATACATCTACAAAATATTACGCCTTTCTAGAATATTTTCAGTGTTATTAGAATTGTTTTGTACAATATTTCAAATAAATCCATGTTAGTCCTTAGGTTTTCTCAAATCACTCCAGTTCTGATGAAAAAAGGTCAAAATTAAGCATCTAACTTCAGAGAATCATGGGAATATAAATGCCATTTCACAAAATCTATTATTAGCAAATAATTCTAATTCTTTGCGAGCCTTCCACGATTCAAATGGATTCAAATCAAGCAGCAAGTTAATAAATTTAAATAATTTACTATCATCGGGGAACTTTTCTACTATTCTTCTCGTTGTTTCTCTTAAATTTCGAGCACATTCTCCATAAGTTAAAATAATTTCTTTCTTTACTTCTAAAGTTATCATTTTGGCATTCAAAACTTGGTTTTATAAAAATCTTGCTTTGTTAATTTTTTGATTATAATGTAAAAACAAATTTGACATTTATTGTCATCATATACGAAATATTTAAAAAATTTAATTTCAAGGCATCCTACTCTTTTGCCATAGCGGGGTCATTCCATTATGCAATTGCCCTTTTTAAGGTTTTATAAAATTAAGAATTTAAATCGAAAATTATTGTTTTTAGTGAAAAAAACTATCATATGATAAAGAAAAATTGTTACTTTTTTTAATTTTGGCATTTGAAAGTATTGTTATGCTTTTAAAAGTGCATGCTCTAGCTCAAAACCAAAAAAGAGTAGAAAACTTTTGTTTTGGGTCAATTGAAGATAATTAGGTCCATATTGACTGGTAAAAGTTTCATGTTGATATCTTTGTTAATAACGCCACAGTTTGACTGATTTGTCTACCGTGGGACACCGTGTATAGTATATAAAACTTTTTTACTTTTTTTATGTCTTTTAAGAATAAATTTATATTAATCGGTGTTGCCGTGTTGCTATCACTAAAAAAACTTTTAAATTCAATAAAAAAGTCTTATCCTGGAATAACCGTTCTGTCGTTAATTAGCATGTTAATTTAATACACATCATCGGATTAGTAGTAATGGCAAGAAATTTGACAGGATCTCGTATGTAAAATTTCATAGGATCTCACAGGTCATTTCCTATGAATGCCTATGAAATCCTGTCAATTTAAAGTATTTTTCTCTTGAAACCTCTTAAAAGTTCATAGGATTAAATAGGTAAAATTTGGCAGAATCACGTAAGATATTTCTTATAAAGAAGACCTATCTGATCCTGTGAGTTGGCAGGAAATTTCCTATGAAATCCTGTCAAGGATTTTATAGGATCTAGGAGGTAAAATTTTATACAATCTAATAGGTAATTTTTTACTTCATGTACGTATTTTTACAAACAACGCACAATCTCATATCAGCCTGGCGATTCTCTTCGCCTAAAAAGCAGAACCAAGACTCAGAACCCTACGATTTCTTCTTTGCTTTCTTTTTTTGTTGTTTTCTGTTTTTGTTATTTTTTGCATGACAATATAACACGGTGGTCTGAAAACAATTTTTAGCTCAACTTTCATATAACTCAAGTTTTTTTTTTCATAATTTAATTTTTTAGAGCTTCGGTGTCTTTTTAAGACCATATTTTAAAAAATCTATCAATGCATTTTTGAGAAAAAACGATTTTCATTTATTTTGACAAAAAATATGAGATTTATAAATTATTTATAAGATATCAGTTTTTTCGTCAAAAAGTTTCAATGAACCTTTGTGTTAAATGGCTTCTTAGGGGAGCTAGAGCACATTTAAGGGCCATATTTAGAATATTATTCACTTTATAACTCATGAACGGTTTAATTTATTGAGTTGATTTTTTTACTATAGTATGCAATCAATAAACATTATTATTTTATGATATAAAATTTTTTTATATTTAACCAGGAGCGGACTTACAGTTTTACAAAGAAATTAAGAGGCACCCATTACCTACGCCCCTGGTCAAAAAGTTAATTTTAATTAAACGTTAATTGTTCACATTTATTGGTTGTATACGACAGTAAAAATTTCATGCCAATAAGTTAAACCGTTTCTGAGATATGAGGTGATAAATATTCTAAAAATACCTTTTAAAAGTAGGGTAGCTCCCTCAAAAAGCGATTTAGCTCAAACGTTCATAAAAACTTTTTTCTCGGTATTTAACGTAAAATCTTAATATCTAAAAAAAAAATTAAATATCTTATTTTTTTTTTAAACCAATGAAAATCGTTTTTCTTGAAAACGCTTCGATAGATTTTTTTTTAAATTAGGTCTTAAAAAGATGCCAAAGCTCTAAATAAATAAATAAATAAATAAATAAATAAATAAATACATAAATAAATAAATAAATAAATAAATGATGAAAAAAAAAACTTGGGTTATATGAAAGTTGAGATAAAAATTATTTCCAGACCAGTGTGATAAAGAATACAGCTACATAGAAAACAATCGCAAAAATATACCTGTTCACTTCTTTATTTAGTGAAACAAAATATGGGTCAAGAAATTGCATGTTGGTGCCTACCTTATCACGTTCTTGCCCTGCAATATTCAATGCTATTCAGATGGAGACAGTCAGCACAATTTTACAAGTTTTTGTAGTGAAAGAGCCAGAAGTGTTAATATTCTTTAAATATTTTATATTGTAAAATGTATTAAAAAATAATTTTATTTTAATATACATAGGCTATAAGCTTTGGTTATCAAAAAGGAGCGTAAATAACCTTGGTTGTTCTATTTTTAGATTCGGGTTCGCAATTAAATTAAGTGTAATAACATATACGTATTGGGGAATTCGGGTATTCTCGATAACTCTAAACTCTTCGGGAGAACCCCACCTAGAAATATATGACTATTTTGACCTCAAAAAGTCTTATTTTAATTTATGTTTTTTGAAGATGATAAAAAGGGTAAATTCCTTAAATCTTGATCAGTTCTTAATAGCGTTTTGTCTTGTTAATTAAAAAGTGTCTAGTAGCGCCAATAGTGGAAATGTAGTTTGCAGTTTAAAGAATTATTCTTTGATTAAAAATTCTTTTTTTGAAGTTTGAAAAATTTTGGGCTTTTTAATGTTACTATTTATAACGCGATCTTGAACACTTAAATATTTTTTGGTTTCAATACTTTAAAACAATTTCGAATTTTGTTCGGTTCGATTCTCTAACTACACTGTTAGAAATTTTGTTGATAATGAACTTTGAAAAATATTGCGTAAAAATATTTAACGACTTATACGTACCGATTTTAATATTTACACTGAGAGAAATGTGGACAATCAATTGGGCTTTGAAAATGATGGTGAATAGTTGGAATTTCAAACATAGAATATTTTAATTTAGAAGTATTTAATAGAAAACTACTATATAATGAAAAATTAGAATTTAGGAACTTTGCATAGAAGTAGAACTTAGAAGTAAGAATTGATCTTTCATGTTCTTGAAGAATTTAATCACATTTATTTAATATATTATTTTTAAGCCAAGCAGTTATTGTTTTAATGTGTTTCCAAAGCACTATCTCACTAGAACTTACAGCTTCCTAATAAAGTGGTAAAAGTGTTAACTGGTATACTCTCCGCTCGGGTATACTTTAAGTATATGAAAGAAGATTGGATGGCCAACCTAACTGAGTAAGTTAACATATAAAAGTTATAATCTCTGCTCGGCTATAACCGAATTTTTCACTTTATATCATTGATGTCAGGTGTGGGGTTATGGTGAATAGTTGGAATTTCAAACATAGAATGTTTTAATTAAGAAGTATGTAATGGCAAACTACTATATAATAGAAATTACAATTTAAGGGCTTTGTATAGAAGCAGAACTTAAAAGTAAGAATTGATCATTCATGTTCTTGAAGAATTTAATCACATTTATTTTATATTATTATTTTTAAGTTAAGAACTTATTGGTTTAATCTGTTTCCACAAGCACCATCTCACTAGAACCTACAGCTTCTTAATAAACTGGTGAAAGTGGTAACTGGTATACTCTCCACTCGGGTATACTTAAACTATACTAAAATTCTTTTTCTTGTTCTTAAACTATACGAAAGAAGATTGTATGGACAACCTAACTGAGTAAGTTAACCTATAAAAATTATAATCTCCGCTCGGCTATAACCGAATTTTCCACTTTATATCAGAAGCACAAACTGCGTTGTAGTGTACGCCATTACCAACAGATATAACACATATACTGACAGTGTCATCTATGACACAGAGGATTAACTAACGATTTTAAGAGAGGGTGGCAATATTAGGAGCATGGCAATAATTGGCTCACCTACCTTAGCTATCTGTATGTGTAATGTTTACTGTAGTATTATTGTACATGTTTAAAATTTAAATCTGTTAATCTGTACACGTTTAAAATTTAAATTTTAAGAATTTAAACGTTTTGCCTACCATTTGCTTATTTTCCCTATGTAATATTTCTATTTAATTTATGGTCCTAATTGATTTTTCCTTTTTCTTTGGCTCTTTTTAACATAAATTTAAATATAAAATGGTAATTTTAAATTTGTTTTTTTATTAGTAACCAGGCGTTGGTAGCAAAATTATCGATGTCTTTCATTTAAGTAAAAGTAATTTTCTTTTCGAATCAAATTCTCACTACTAAATAAATATTCTAAACATCTTTTCAATTTTTAACAAATTAAATTAAATTTAAATGTGAAATATCTGAAATACAAAAGCGTTTAAAAATGTTTATACCAGCAGAATAGTGCAAATAAGCTATACTCCAACTTTCCCCATTCTTCGCCGACCTCCCCTCACTTTCCACAAATCTTTTAATCACCTTAGTAAGGATTGCATAAATACCGGATTTTAAAATACCGGTATTCGGTATTACCAATGTTATTAATACCGGTATTGAAGAAAAAAATTAAATACTAACACTAACTAAACGTTAATTTTTATTAACTTTTAATAAAAACGAATAATGATATTATCTGAAACCGATTATCAAGCACATAGAAACTTTTCAAATCAACTTTCTTCAGATATTAGACATAAACGTATTGCATATGAAAACTCCCTTATAAGCAAAGGTGCCAAGGCTATATACAAGTACACGAGATCTCAACTGTCCTCGTCTGTCTCCGTTCCAATTGTTAAGAACAACAACGGCATATTATGTTCCTCAAACACCGAAACAGCTGATACACTAGCAGACGTTTTTGAAATGTCATACACACAAGAGCCAGTTGGTCCACTCCCGGTCATTTTGTGCCCCAGATTTCCTGAAAGCTTAGAAGAGATCCAGTTTACAGAAGAAATCGTAAGTAATGAGCTTAAAAAGTTAAATACCACTAGTGCCCCTGGTGCCGATTCTATCTCCAACACTATTCTCAAAACTTGTGCAGAATCTCTTGCTAAACCTCTTTCGACCATAATGCAATCCTCTTTTGAATCGGGGACACTTCCGGAACAGTGGCTTTATGCCTCTGTTACTCCAATATTTAAAAAAGGGGATAAATTAGACGCCAATAATTATCGCCCTATTAGCTTACTACCCAGCTGCTCGAAAATTATGGAGAGGATAATTACTAACAAGCTTGTAGAATTTATACTGGAAAATAAAATCGTTCCGGATTCGCAACATGGCTTCTTACCAGGACGCTCCACCACAACCAACCTTCTGGAATGTCTTAGCTCATGGACTAAATCACTGGACAACGGTGAACCCGTTGATGTACTGTACTTAGATTTTTCTAACGTCTTCGAGCGGGTCCCAAAGAAAAGGTTTTTACACAAGCTAAAACACTTTGGCATTAGGGGAAGGTTATTAAAATGGATAAAAGCCTTTCTTTACAACAGATGCTTTACAGTAAGGGTTGGCAATTCGTTGTCATCTACAAGAATAGTGAAATCGGGAGTACCTCAAGGGTCGGTACTTGGACCTATTTTATATCTGATTTACACCGCTGACCTTTCCTTTCATCTTCAAACATTGCATTCTTTTTACGCTGACGACTCCAAGCTCTATGCTAACCCCCTCGTAAACTGTCTGTTACTCCAACAAGACCTTAATAGCCTAGCAAAATGGTGTGAAGACTGGCTGATACCCTTAAACCCAGAAAAATGTACGGTTCTACATATTGGCAAGAACAACCCAAAACATAGCTATCTCCTAAATGGTATAACTGTAAGACCTGTTAACAGCCAAATTGACTTAGGAGTTACAATTAATGACAAACTGTGCTGGTCTGAACACATTAGCACAATAGTTCGCAAGGCTAATACATGCTCTTACTTAATCAAAAAATCTTTTGTTGCACCAAATGCTCAGTTATTTCTTACCTTATATAAGTCATATATCATGCCACTATTGGATTATAATAATGTCATTTGGAGCCCCAGATTTATCAGAGATGTTACACTACTTGAAGGCATTCAACGTAAACTCACTAATAGGGTTAACGGGTTACATAACTATAACTATCACCAACGTCTAGCCACTCTTCGACTTCCCACCCTTACAGCCAGAAGACAACGTGGTGATTTGATACATACCTTCAGAATATTAAACGATACTTTTTCTGTTGATTTAAAACACATGTTTTCTCTTGTAAATGACCCGAGACTCCGAGGTCACACTCTCAAACTTTCACGTGAGAATTTTAAAACTGCTACTGGTGAACAATTTCTGCCAAATAGAGTCTTTGGCCAATGGAATTCTCTTTCAGAGAATATCGTTAAAGCTCCTTCGATCAACGCCTTTAAAAACCGCTATGATTTATGGCTTAGAAACTCATTGATGTGCTGTACAAATGACTTTGTTTCTTGACTTTTTTTTTACGTTTTAATAATTTTAAAGTGTTAAATTTTAAAATTTTAAAATGCTAGTGCTTATTCTAAAACTAATTTTATTAATACCAAGCTATTGTAATTAACTTCGAACTGTTCTATATATGTATATTTGTATTTACTTGGGCATATAGGTTTATCCTCTGCCCTTATCATTTCAATAATAATAATAATAATAATATTAACCAATCGGGGTTCTCTGCTTATTCTTAAGTTCTTAGAAGTTTGAAATAGTAATAGAATCATATTTTTTTTCATAATCATAAATTATGAAAAAAAAATAATATAAATTTTAATAATTGTTATTTATTAACCATTATTTATAAATAAACTGATTAATTTTTACAAATTTATTTTAAGACCCATTTTTTTACCAATAATTTTACCAAATAAAAAAATTGTTTATAACTAATACTTTCATACAAAAAAAAACTTGATTTATTTTTTATTTTTTGTTATTCTTTTAATTAATTTAAAAGTACGTTACCTTAAGCGATATCGACTTAATATGCTTACTTAGTTTCCGGAAAGACAGAAAGACAGACCAGCAGAGACATGATTGTTTTAGCTAATTTTTTTTCCCAAATCAAACTTTAACATTTAAAATGTTGTAATTTAAATTAATACCTATCTATGTTTTAGTAACTAGCTAATAATTGTTCAAAATAAAATGTTTTTTATATATTTTAATGAACAATAACCAAAACTTTTATTTTCCATTTTTCTCTACTGCACATTTCTCTACTCCACAATATCTCTGCTCCATAATATATCTACTTCATACTATCTCTACTCCACAACATCTCTACTCCACAATATCTCTACTCCACAATAAATCTACTCTGCACTACGTACTTGCTCAATATCTAAAGATGATTTTTCCTTAGCGGAACAAAAACGTTAAAATTTCTGTTTGCACTTTATAATTTTAAAATTGTACGGTTCCCGGGAACATGACTTTAGTTTCTATTAACCAATTTTTTATTTCATATCTTGTTTATGTAACGGTTCCTTTAATAAATTCTGGAACATGATGATACAAAATGTAATTTTTGTAATACCAGTAATACCGGTTTAGGTATTGCAATCCCTACACCTTACCAACTTAAAAAAATATAACCTTGAACTAACTTACTGATAGGTGAGTCAACTGAGCTTGTTTCAAATACCACCCCTAGAAAATTACACGTTTCTGGGTCGAAGCGTTTAAAATCTACCAGAATCCGACATTGAACTGTCATTTTGATTTGTACGTCTTGTTTCAAAGGCCATCTATATCAAATTTAATGTTTCTAAGTCAAAGCGTTTAAAAGTTAGTAATTAATTTACTCGAGAGAAAGGACTTCGTTAAGTTATCATGGCACATTAACATATCTACTCCACATTTCTCTACTCCACATTTCTCTACTCCACATTTCTCTACTCCACAATATCTCTGCTCCATAATATATCTACTTCATAACATCTCTACTCCTCAACATCTCTACTCCACAACATCTCTAGTCCACAACATCTTTAGTCCACAACAAATCTACTCTGCACTATGTACTTGCTCAATAACTAAAGATGATTTTTCCTTTCTCTTTATTTATTAATTTGTTCTTTTTTAATTAATTACTATAGCACTAAGTTGTTAGATTAATTTTTTTAGATTAAATTTTTTATTAATTAGTAATATTTAAGCGTATTCAACATTGTGATGTATCTTATTATAAGCTGAATTAATGTGGTTAATTTTAATTCAAATTTAACAGTAACATGTTAATACTTAAAATGAAAAATAAATATATTGTTAAAATTATTCAATTTTATTCTAGTAGAAAATAAAAAAAACAAGGTGTGAATTAAAAAAAAAATAATGACGGTTTTTTTAATTTTCGAACCCCTGTGCTGCACTGTGCGCGAGCCTATTGACTTGAAATTTGGTCAGTGCTTTATTATCTTATAGAGCCAAAATAATATTATTTCTTTTTTAATTAATTACTATAGCACTAAGTTGTTAGATTTTTTTTTAGATTAACATTTTTATTAATTATTAATATTTGCTGAAGGACTTCGGTCGATGGCCTTTTATAAGACTGTTAGTAGTAAATAAAAAAATAGTTGAAATTTGGTCAGTACTTTATTATCTTATAGAGCCAAAATAATAAGATGATTTAAATTAAATTTGTATTTTTAGTGGTAGGCTAAATAACAACTAAACTTAAAGGATATTCGTCAATAAAAAAAATTAGCCCTGTATATATTTTTTTAAGTTTGGGCGTAAAATTATCGTTAGGACTTAACACAAACAAACAAGATATGAAATAAAAAATTGGTTAATAGAAAGTTGGACTAGTCATGTTCCCGGGAACCGTGAATGTCATTGATGACAATTATATACTTAAAAAGTTAACGACATTGTTCCGCTAAGGAAAAATTAACTTTAGATATTTAGCAAGTACTTAGTGCAGAGTAGAGCTGTTGTGGAGTAAAGATGTTATGGAGTAGAGATGTTATTGAGTAGAGAAATGTGGAGTAGAGCTGTTAATATGCCGTTATCATTCCAAATTTTTAAAGGGGTATACTTCCAAATAGGATCTGCCAGTGGGTTTTTTAAATTTTTTTATTCTTAACCTTAACCAAAACTGCATAGTTTTTATTGGAAATAAAAGTAAACATGCGCATAATATCATTAAATTAATGGATAGCCTAAAAGTTACCTGAAAAGGATCTAAAAATATATTTTCCTTAACTAATGGTTTGTCTTAATTTAGTGCACACTTATTTTAACCTTTATCTCGTTAGCCTTAAATAAGTTATCCCATCTAGTTAAAAAGAACACAAAATGTTACGCTTTTATTCGCTTTTCCCTTGTCTTTACAGGGAATTTTCTTCGTTCCTTAGTCGCAGAGCTGGTGAACCTTTTTAATAAGGAATTCTCTCCTGTCTAAGTTTTACAAATCTAAAATAATTCTAATTAGGGCATTTATAAATTTCCAAGTCCTGGATCCGGTTATTTGGGTGCTGGAAGTCCAAAAAAGTATCTAAAAATAGGTACCCTAAAATCTTATATCGGATCTAATTTTTTTGTAATTTACAAAACTTTTTGTTGATAAAGTTGTAACTCCGAATAGGCTTGCCTCCCCTAAATCCTGCGGACGCCCCTGGCTGTAGCTGACTCGGTAGGCAAGTTAAAAATAGGTTTATTTAGGTTCAACACATTTTTGTGCTTCTAAAGATTGCGGTTCCAGAACCTGGCGATTTAGAAATAGCCTAATTAGGTTAGTCCAGGGATATGAAACTTTTGCCATGACACTGACTCAGCCAGAGGTCTGTCAAAATTTTCAGGTAATACAGGTGTATAGAAACAAAACCTATTCATTTGCTGCGGTGTGGTTTTTAAGATAACAGTTAAAGGTCAGAAAATGTCTATTTTTGCACATTTTTGCATACCAGTAAATATGTTGAGTTTTTTATCAACAATCAAAGCAATCATCTTGTAGGAAATTAAAAACCTTCAAAATGTCTATAGGATGATTTTTTGCTTAGAAAACTGCAATAAAATAATAGTACTCAATATGTGGTTAAAATTTTAGAACGATTCATTTAATAGTTTTTGCAAAATTGCAATTGTTTATCCCACAGATGTTTTTTTTTGCAATATTATGCGTACAATAATGAAGATATAATGATTCTACGGGTATCTTATGAAAGGGGAAGAGTTGTTTTATCAAAAGAAATTATTAATTTAAAAAAAAATCGTTTTTAGCATTGCAAAATCTCTTTACAAAAACAGTCATTTTTAGCATATAATATATAATTGGCCATTTTGAAGGTTTTTTAATTTCCTACAAGAAAGTTACTTTGATTGTTGATAAAAAACTCAACTTTTTTACCATATGCAAAAATCTTCAAAAATATACATTTTTGACCTTTAATTATTAATATCTTAAAAACCACACCAAATCCATTGCAGAAAATACATAGGTTTTGCTTCTATACACCTGTATTACCTGAAAATTTTGACAGACCTCTGGTTGAGCCACTGTCCCCAACAGGGTATTTTTTTTGCTCATATCCCTGTACTATATACTTTAACATATATTGTAGACGCGTGTTACTTTTTCAACCTCGTATCTCCAAACAATCGATTTTCGGTTTCTTGTACTAATCCATGATGACTGGTAACTTCTACAAACTCCAATTTATTACTCGAATACAATGTAACTTATAAACTTATTAGAATAATTAACTGGAGTTTGCATTTTATCAGTCGTCATGTCAGAGTTGATTCGTGCAAGGAACCAAAAAGAATTTTTCGGAAAAAGGTGGGAGGCAAAAAGAAACCTCTAAGACGTTTTTTATTTTATGTCATCGTAGTTCATTATTGTGTTTTGCTTAGTTACCAACTACATAATAGTGTACTTTATGCCCGTGCGGGCATAAAGACACAAAAAACAGTTTTTGATTAACTTACAGCATTTCCCTAGCAATAATAGTGTTAAAATAAAATTGAATTTTCGGATTTTTTTTTAAATACTTATATTGTGGATGTACTAACGAACTAGTATGACATGAAAGTTTGTATGCACCGCGGGTATTAATAGATGTGTATGCCCCCGTGCGACTTACAAACCCTCGGGCCAAAGATCTTCGTCCTCAGGGCATAAACATCTACTTGGTACATAAATAACTATTTTGCAGTGATGTAAATTAAGTTTTTAAAATGTATGTTAAAATAACTTGACAATTTGACATTTTTTGTATTTTGACTTATATTTGACTTATATATGTATTAGTAAAATGAAGTGTTAGTACTTACGTATATACTGTATAATAGGTACTGTATGACTATAATATATTTATATTTTAAATTATATTGTAAATTAAAATTACTTAAAAAAAAATAGGTAAATATCTGTACATTTATTTGGACAGACACTAAGCGAAAAACGATTATGTGATCCATTTTAATGTACATAGCAAATATATATTTTCCCACAATTTTCATCCTGTTTTTTATCTGCTTCACAATTCTTCATTTTGCAAATGTTACTATAATAGCTTTCTCGACGAAACTTACTGAGGCATTGCAATATTGTCGAATAAAATTTGATAATAATGTGAAATAAACAAATAAATGTCAAATTTTATAAAGTTGACAAGTTTTAATTAACCAAGACAATTTTAAGTGACCCATTTTTTTCCGAAAGGAGTGTACGAAGTTGAGAAAGTAACACGACGATATGTAAAATTCAGCCGGAAGAAAATAACTTGCTGAAAATATTCACCACCTCTTAGACTAGAGTATTAACGTTAATAGTAAACAATTCCCACAATTTCTCCAAACGTGAATATAATGCCAAATAGGGGGTCGTAAAAGTTTCCTAACTCTTGTACTTTTTATATAGGTTTAGTTTTTTAGTGCAACAGTTACTGGGGCTCAATTCTTGAATGCTAGCAAAAACTCTCATGAGAAATTTGTCACTGTTTATTAATAGGATTTTGCGCGAATTTTACTATAATACTAGAATACATATAATTTTATGTAATAATTTTCGCATTTTTACCCTAAAATTACCTTTATTATGATTTTTGGGATTTAAAAAAAAAATCTGTCGAGTTTAAAATTTTGACATTAAATGTAAAACAATATATCACTCTACCTTACTCTTTCGATTCTTGTAAAAACATTTTTTTCATTAATTTCATGAAAAAACAAAAACATTAATATTTATCTGTAGTGTATTATTATGGGTATTATGGGTTATGGTGTAACCCAATTAATAAAGCTGCAAATTAATCAAAATCAAAACTGGAGTTCCTAAATTTTGACGCCAAACGTCGAACCTAAATTCAGATAGTAATCAAAACAATTTTTTTATATTATTATATATTCTGCCTATTGGCGACTTCGCCATTTTTGAAAAAATTCCATATCTATACTGGAAATTCAATAAAACCTGCATAACAATATTTTTTTTTTAATTTTAATAAAAACTTATAACAAAATATTATTAGTGTAAGCTTAATTTAAATTTTTCAAATTTTGTTAAAATTGTTAAAAATTCTTAAATGGAATGTAAAAGTCTCAGCGAGAGAAATCGTGTAATCTTAAAAAGCGCGAGAATCCAAGGGTTAAAAAATACTCTTATGTTTTGAATGCCAAAATTTAGCCCAAATGGATAATTTTTGGTCTAATTACTTGCAAAAAATTCAAATTTGCATTTTCCGTAGAAACTTATTTATTTATTTATTTATTTATACTCGTAAGGGACCTACAAGGTATTTTATACCACGGAGTGTGTCCACAACTAAAATTTCGGTGATTTTTTCATGCCTACTCGAGACCTATAATAGGTCTATAAAGGGGATTTACTAAGTACGGTAAGTAACTTCAGGGGGTGACTCATTACCCAAAAATAAGAAATAAAGTTCCTATAAACATATGTCCCAAAAAAACTCGTTAGGGAGCTACGCCCCTTCAAATGGAGTTCCATATTTTGATTTTTAATTAATAACTCAAGAACCCTTTGTGTTATAGCAGCGAGAGCTTGCAAGTGATTTATCTTCAATAAGGCCTATCAGCCAATGGTATTTGCATGTAGTTACTTTAACCAGGGACGTCCGAAATGGGGAAGCCTTATCAATTTTTTACCCCCAACTTTTTTCTAAGTAACTTTATTGTAGACTTATGACTTATTATCAGAATAGTATTCTTCAGACAAAGATACATAAAAAAGGTACTCTAGTTGTAATACCATAGGATTAATCGTTTTCGAGAAAAATTAATTTGAACACGTCACGAAGACGAAAGATAAAATACTAAAATATTGAAAACCAAAATTTCAATAACGCAGGGGTAAATGTACATTCAAAACTAGCGTCATTAAAAATTTTGGTTTTCAACATTTTAGTATTCAACTTTTTGTTCTCGAAACGTAAAGTTCAAATGAATTTTTCTCGAAAACGGCTTATCCTACGGTATTACAACAAGAGTACCTTTTTAATGTGTCTTTAGCTGAGGAATTCTATTCTGATAATAAATTCACAAAAAAATTACATAGAAAAAAGTCGGAGCAAAAAAGTGATAAGGCCCCCCATTTCGGACGTCCCTGGATAAAGTAACTACATGAAAATACCATTTTCTGATAGGCCTTATTAGAAATAGATCCCATGCAATACTTAGTTGCTATAGAACAAAGGGTTCCTAAGTTATTAACTAAAAATCAAAATTTTGGAGACCCTTTTGAAGGGGCGTAGCTCCGTTACGAGTCGTTTTAGGAAATATGTTTTTAGGAACTTTTTTTCTTATTTTTGGGTAATGAATTACACCCTAAAGTTACGTATCGTACTTAGTGAACACCCTGTAGATCTAAGGTCTCCAAATAAGACTATTTATAACTTTTTTTTTTATTTAAAGGTGCTGGAAACATCGTACTGAATAAAAGTTGAGTTTCTAAGGAATATTTTGATCCCACAATATCTAGGTTTTATTAATAAACAAGTTTGAGCCACATATCCTTTGGGAGTTAACCCTAGCAAACTTAAATTAAAACGTTTAATTAAAATTAGGTAATTAACACATAAAGGCCTTAAAGTTCATTTAAATTAACATATTTTCAAATCGCTAGGTTCTGGATACGGTTCCTAGAAGAAAAGTTTAGTTTGATAAAATTAGATTTTGATTAATTTAACCACTGTGAATTATATTTTTTTGACAAAAGTTAATTGATTTTTAAATACAACTAATATGTAATATTATGCAACATAAATTATGTTATATAACTTTCACCTATACTTTTTAAATTAATTTAGTTCCGCTATACTATGGTTGTTAATACGTGATATTGACTCATATTTAAAGTACTTATTGACCGCGCGGGGCACGAAACATAAAGAGGGAAGGCGAAGTATACAGGTTGCTGTGAACGAAGCGTAAGAGGGAAGGCGATTTAAACATGAGTCACTATCATATTAACGAACCATAGTATAGATGTGCGCCACATTTTAAAAGATAAAAAATCAAATTTAGCCAAAGGTAGATTGTTGTCTTGGTTAATTTTTCAAAATTTGAAATTTACTTCTTCGTTCAAAAGTAAAAAGTGGGAGGTGACTCTTGAACCGCACTGTATATTAAAACTTTACGAAATAATTTATATTCTTGTACAAAAATTTAAAATAATGTAAAATATAAGTCACTTACCTGTAGCAGTAAAGACGCCCCAGAATCTGGTAAAAGGTAACAGAAGGTCGAAAAAGAGCTCGGAACACCGGCCTGGCGCACCGGACCGGTTCGCCGACGGTCCGTCTGCATTGATACCGTTGTTCATTGTCCTCGGGATGCGAAATCCCACACAATCATTGTTAGCACAAGGGTTAAAGCTGGGAAACATTTGTTAAATTTGCGGTTAGGACTGCACTAGACGCGCTTAATTACGTTAGCACTAAGAGCTGACGGGCGTAGAGCCTGGGGCATTGTAGAAACACACCTACTGTTGTTGCATGGAGGATTACGCGTTGAGGCGGTAATGATACGGTAGCTGTAACAAAAAGGATGATTGAAGGGGCTAATTGAGACTGAAGCGATAAAATTTTATCATAAAAGGAACAATGATGCTCTTGAATGTTAAAAAGATAAATGATTTAACAAAATCGTTTAGATTTATAACATTTTTGTTTAATTGTTAATTTTCTCTTCTTCTTTTTTTTTTTTCTTCTTCTTCTTCTAAAGTAAATGGCCTTTGCTACAAGGACCTCTAGCCAGGTTCGTGTGTTTTTAAATGTGAACTTTTATGTTACTTAAAATGGCCACATTAAATGCTTCAGACCCATTTCGCCAACGTTGCGAACTGATAAATTTGCGATTTTATACAAAATTAACCATATGTGGCAAAATTTCTATAGTAAAAGATTTTTTAATATTGGTTTGAAAATAATACTCATGACGTAAAAAAACTGTATTATAATGTATATTTTTTTGCCCGATCTTGGTACTCCAAATTTTATTTTTTTTACGTCTGGGTCTGAAGAGGTTAACTGATTCATAAACGAAGGCTAACTTAAAGATAGAAATCGAAAAAATGCTTCAATTATTTTTTTTACTACAACTATTATAGGCAAAAAAAAACACTGTGCGCTATATCTCAAAAAAAAAAAAACAAGCTGATCGAGAAAAACGAAAAAAGTTTCCAAAATCAGCGCATCAAATATAGCCAGAGGCAAGTAAAAGGTCCCCGGCAAATAAAAAACATGTTTTTTTGTAGAGCAGTGTTATTAATTAACAAAAAACAAATTTTATTTTATTGATTTCTATTTAATAGAATATAGAATAATAATTCAAAAAGCAGCATTTGTAACAAACTTTACTGAAATTAAACTTTTTAATATGCAGTCAAAATTCAAAAAGATTTTGTAGTGAGAATAAAGGCAAATAATTGTAAATAAAACAGGTATGTTTGTGAATAAAATATTATACAAACCTCGGTTTAACATTTTATTTGTCCTTCGGGTATTATCAGACCAATAGTTTCCACCTCGATATATAATATACTAAATAGTAGTGGGGAATAACTAACGTCTACGTCCCACATTCAACTCGGTCTTTCGCGCTGTTGCCAAATTATGTAATTTAATTTATCTTTGGTTTTTGGTTGTTTTGGTATTTTTTGCAAAAACACCAAAACAACCAAAAACCAAAGATTTAATATATCTGCACAATTTGGCAACAGCGCGAAAGACCGAGTTGAATTTGGGACGTAGACGCTAGTGTGGGGAATATTCCCTTAATGTTAGTGTATATTGCAAAACATCTTTACTCGTTGTTTCAATATTAGCTGGACGTGGCACATGCTGGTTGTTACCACTGGGACATTTGTGAAATAAATAACACGAAATAATGATTATTATAGTTTTCACAACGTGTTTACGTGCTAGAAGAGTATAATACCGTAGTTTCGAAATTTCCAAAACGGCTAAAAAACGTTCTTGATAAAAAAATCTTGGATACAAATGTGTTTCATAAAAATAATAGTAACTTTAAAAATGTCCGTCTGTCCGTCCGTCCGTCCGACGTCACGTTTTTTGTAAGCACAATAAGTCAAGAAAAAATTGTCCGATCGACTTAATATTTTCAAAAAAATCAAGTTCTATGAGAGAAAAATCACAATTATTTTTGAAAATAAATACCCTAAAAACTAAAAAAAAACTTAAAAAAACGAAAAAATACTTTTTTATTTTTTTTTAGTTTTTTTTTTGTTTTGTTTTTCAAAAAAAAAAATTGAAAATTTTGATTTTTTTTCTTACGGGGGTAAGTATTCTTTTGTTGGCAGAAATATTGACTAGTGTCTACGTCCCAAATTGAACTCGGTCTTTCGCGCTGTTGCTAAATTGTGAAATTTAATATATCTTTGGTTTTTGGTTGTTTTGGTGTTTTTTTTTTGGAAAAAAACACCAAAAAAACCAAAAACCAAAGCAAAAAAAAACACCAAAACAACCAAAAAATATTAAATTGCACAATTTGGCAACAGCGCGAAAGACCGAGTTGAATGTGGGAAGTAGACGTTAGTTTTATTTTGCATTTTAAATAATTTTTACTTGCGTTTACTTACTTTACTTTGGAAAAATGCAATATACCAGCCACTGTGAAAAGTATATAATGAAAATCATAGCATTACATATCTTCACAACTTGTTATTAATGTTTCATTGCTTGCAGCTGGCATGAATGAAAATTGCCATCGGTATTCTCATTTATTAAAAAAGTTTTGTCTAAAATGGATCAGCAGTGTTGCCTTTTGCTGATATTTTACCCGAAAAACGAGTATTTTCAGATTGCTTGCGGTGTCAACACGGGGAGCCCTGGCGTAGGCTTAACTTGGCCCTCACTGAAAAATTACTTTTATTATCAATTGTATTATTTAAGAAGTAATGCCCCAAAAACAAAAAGTTATCAGGGGTTAAAATTTAAAAAAAATCAAAAACATCTGAAAAAAAATTCCGGTTAACGTAACTTTTATTATAGGGATCAATTTTACCAATTTTAAAAGTAAGCCCCCTAAAAACTTAAAAAAAATAAAAAAATAATAAATAAATAAAAAAAAAATTCGTTTTTTAAAAACAGATCTTTAAAAAATGTTTTTTTTTATTTTTTTTTATGTTATTTTTTTAAGTATTTGGGAAAATTCAATATACCATTTCCTGTGAATAATATATAATGGAATGCGTAGCATTACATATCTTCACGGCTTGTTTCATTATTGACCTAGGTAAAGACATTTAAGTTTTAGAATTAAAAACTTGCTAAATAATAAAAAGAAATAATTTATTTTAGGACAATTTTCTAAATCAGTGTAGTCTCCTTTGTGTACATATTATGGGGGGTTAAAATTTAAAAAAAATCAAAAAAAGCTGAAAGAAAATTCCGATTAACATAACTTTTATTATATTATCAATTTTACCAATTTTGAAAGTAACCCCCCTAAAAACATAAAAGTTATGGGGGGTTAAACTTAAAAAAATAAATAAAAAAAAAATCACTTTCAAAAAAAAAAAATTTTAATTTTTTTTTCGTTTTTCGCAAAAAGAAAATTAAAAAAAATTAAAAATTTTGAAAATATTTTTTTAACCGTTTTTTGATTTTTTTATTTTTTTTTTATTTTTCGTTTTTCGCACAAACAAAATTAAAAGTTTGAATTTTTTTTTCGATTTTTAAAAAAGATCTTTTAAAAAAATGTAATTTTTTTATTTGTTTTGAAAATTATTATTTTTTAAGTATTTGGGCAAATGCAATATGGGTACGAATCCATACCACCTTGGTGATTGAATGTCACGGATTTTCGTTAAACTTTTTTTATATTAGCACCACTCTAATACTAAAAGCCTTATGCAAAAAAAAGAATTTAAAAAAAATTTTTGGCTGAGATATGATTTTTTTAAAATTTTGTAATTTTTCAATTTTTGACGATAAAGAAAACAGCTTTATTTTCAATTTATTACTGTAAGTCTGACAATTTTAATCCAAATTTGATGAAATTTGGTGCACCCATGTAAACTTAGATGACAATCTTAAATTTTTTATAATTTTTTTTAATAGTGGGTTTCTGCTCTTCTTCTTCTTCTTCAAAAATATTTTTTTACGTTTTTTTATAACTATGTTTAACCCGATTTTTCGTAAAGTGCCCCCCCTACGATTTTTCTCAAATTCTGGTGAAATGTACTTCTAAGTGTCCATTTTTTAATGACGTAAAATTTATTCTGGGCAAATTAGGTTTACTATAAACTTTAGCCATTTTAAATTTTTACGACAATGAGGAATTGTGCTGGAAATAGCTGTTTTACAAAAAAAGGCACATATTATTTGTTATATGTTTTTAATAATTTAGGTCAAATGCTTCATTTTAAGACAAAAACAAAATAATTAATTGTTGTTTTTTTTCAAAAAAGGCGTAAGTCCACAATTTTATTACTTTTTTATTTCTATATATTTTGTAGGCGTTTTTTTTTCTGTTGTAAACGTTAGCTTACGTTATTAGTCTTTAACATCAAAAACTATTTTTATTTTTTTTTTAACACAATATGTTTTTTGGTTTTGTTTTTGATCTTAAAAATGCCTTAAATTGTCAGTAAGAAACTTTTTTTTTGTTATAAATCTTTTTTTAATTCGCAGCTCAGAGAAAATTTTTCTATGCCGGGGATAAATCCTTAATAAAAATTAATTTAAAAAATATTAATTTATTTAACATGCTAATTCTTTATTTACAATTTATTTATGTATTATTATTTAACTTTAATTATTATACAAAGCTTATCAAAATCTTTTAAATTTTTGTGAAGCGCATCCATCGCTAAAATATAATGAACTATTTTTTTATTTGCTTGTATTCCAAAGTGACATTGTTCGGTTAGAACTGTTAAGTTAAAAGTGACAATTTTGTTAACAGTTTGTCTTTTGTTTTACTTCTGCGTTCCCTTTTGTAAAATTGTATAGCGGTTGTGCTTGAAAAAACAAAAACAACATTTTGTTGGCCCCTTATGGAAAATTGTCAGATAACTGACAGAACCAAATTAAAACTAATTTTACCTATTACTTTTACCTTTTTGTGTTAAAATATGTTTAGAAGCGAAAAAAAAAATAGCGTATGATCCAAGGACGAGGAATATATCTCAATCTCTGCATGCGACCGAGCAACATTATTTCTCGTCCTTGGATCATACGCAATTTTTTTTCTCTTATAAACATATTTTTAACAAGAAATAAATAATAAAATCATATTAAAAAAATGGCAGGCCAGCATCTTGACGTATATAACTGGCAGTTGTTTTACGATTGACAGGCCGCGGCATGCCGGTCGCCTACGCGCGAAAAAATGTACTTTCCCGCACGCTGCCATGGTAACGTGCGGGAAAGTAAAAAGCTAAGAAATAGGATATTTTGCGGCCAGAAAACTTCATTTGTTTATGTAGAAATGTTAACTTTTCTATTAGATCGTAGAAAAACTTTTTTTGATCTGCGTTATTATGGTATGGTATTTTTTAATTGTAAATCAGTTAGCCTTGGATTGGTTTATGCATGAAATATGTCAAAATTCACTAGCGTCTTTTCATAGATAATTGAATTTATCTGATTTATTGTGATTTTTGTTGTTGAAAACTATAATAATATAATGTACTATAATGTAGCTATTTATAATTTCAATGAGCACGAAAATGTTTATTCCTTTTTAGAGAACCCAACAGTTATAAATATATATGAGAATCAAATAGTAGGCTTAGTTAGGTTAAACAAAAAAGATGGTACATATTATTTAAATAAAAAAAAAATTCAAAAGATTTTAATAAAAAAAGAACTTTGTATAATAAATTAAAGTTAAATAATAAGACATAAATAAATTGTAAATAAAGAATTAGTATGTTAAATAAATTAATATTTTTTAAATTAATTTTTTTAAGGATTTATCCCCGGCATAGAAAACTTTTCTCTGAGCTGGGAATTAAAAAAAGATTTATAACAAAAAAAAAAGTGTCTTACTCTGACAGTTTACCAACTTTCAGGCATTTTTAAGATCAAAAACAAAACAAAAAAACATATTGTGTTTAAAAAAAAATAAAAATACGTTTTGGTGTTAAAGACTTACTATTTAAAGTAAGCTAACGTTTACACCAGAAAAAAAAACGCCTACATAATACATAGAAAAAAAAAGTAATAAAATTGTGGACTTTTTTGAAAAAAACCAACAATTAATTATTTTGTTTTTGTCTTAAAATTAAGCATTTGACCTAAACTATTAAAAACATATAAAAAATAATATGTGCCTTTTTTTGTAAAACAGCTATTTCCAGCACAATTCCTCATTGTCGTAAAAATTTAAAATGGCTAAAATATATAGTAAACCTAATTTGCCCAGAATAAATTTTACGTCATTGAAAAATGGACACTTAGAAGTACATTTGACCAGAATTTGAGAAAAATCGTAGGGGGGCACTTTACGAAAAATCGGGTTAAACATAGTTATAAAAAAACGTAAAAAAATATTTTTGAAGAAGAAGAAGAAGAGCAGAAACCCACTATTAAAAAAAATTATAAAAAATTTAAGATTGTCATCTAAGTTTACATGGGTGCACCAAATTTCATCAAATTTGGATTAATATTGTCAGACTTATAGTAATAAATTGAAAATAAAGCTGTTTTCTTTATCGTCAAAAATTGAAAAATTAGAAAATTTTAAAAAAATCATATCTCAGCCAAAATTTTTTTTTTAATTCTTTTTTTTGCATTCGTACAGAAATACACATATACCATTTCCTGTGAATAATATATAATGTAATACGTAGCATTACATATCTTCACGGCTTGTTTCATTATTGACCTAGGTGAAGACATTTAAGTTTTAGAATTAAAAACTTGCTAAATAATGGTGACTTCTAAAGTTAGTAATAAAAAGAAATAATTTATTTTAGGACAATCTTGTAAATCAGTGTAGTCTCCTTTAGGTGCATATTATGGGGGGTTAAAATTAAAAAAAAATCAAAAAAAGCTGAAAGAAAATTCCGATTAACGTAACTTTTATAGGGATCAATTTTACCAATTTTAAAAGTAACCCCCCTAAAAAAATAAAAGTTATGGGGGGTTAAACTTATTAAAAAAATTAAAAAAAATCATTTTCAAAAAAAATTTTTTTTTTTCGTTTTTCGCAAAAAGAAAATTAAAAAAAAATGAATAATTTTGAAAATATTTTTTGAACCGTTTTTTAATTTTTTTAATTTTTTTTTTCGGTTTTCGCACAAACAAAATTAAAAGTTTTATTTTTTTCGTTTTTTAAAAAAGATCTTTTAAAAAAATGTAATTTTTTAATTTTTTTTGAAAATTATTTTTTTTTAAGTATTTGGGCAAATGCAATATACCATTTCCTGTGAATAATATATAATGTAATACGTAGCATCACATATCTGCACGGCTTGTTTCATTATTGACCTAGGTAAAGACAAGTTTTAGAATTAAAAACTTGCTAAATAATGGTGACTTCTAAAGTGGTAACAAAAATAAATAATTTGTTTTAGGACAATTTTGTAAATCAGTGTAGTCTCCTTTATGTGCATATTATGCGCTGAATAATAAGCGATCTACACTGCTATTAAAACTAATTTTAAAGTACTTACGCGAAAACTAATGGCTACAATACACTACAATGTAGGAAAAGCAAAATTAAATTAACAATTTAAATGCTAATGTACTAGTGAAATTTTGTAACAGTTAAAATTTTTATTAATATTCACATGTACATTTAATAAATCAAAATACTATTGCTTTCTCATTTTAAAATTTTTAAAAATAAGGGAAAGTATTACGTAACGCAATTTTCGGGTGGTTTCGAACTTTTCCCTTTTCATGTAACGCAACACACCTGTTTAATAAGCAATAATATTTTAATTTTGCCACATTTATTTAATTTAGAATAAAAAAAGTTTAGTTCAAAAATCCACAAATCAAATATTTTTGACCAACAATGGTTTAACTGTAGGGAAAAGGGTGGGAATGGCTGCCGCCTAAGGCTCTGTAATTGTTAGCTTTATTTTTTTTTCATGGAAATAAGTTAAATGAAACCTAAAAGTATGCTGTATAAAACGATATTCTCAAAAATTTTAAAATTGAAATACAAATTTTTTACAATTAAAAAAAAAAGCTTGCAAAGGCCATCCTTACTCGCAGGCTTGGGGTTATTACGGCATAGGCCAGAATTACCCCTATTAAAAAAAAAGAAAAACATATAAAAAAATCACAAACAAAGACTTTTCCTTTAAAGTTTGTGAACGTCTATTGTGCTTTACCGTTCATTCTTTTATAAATTCGGGGTATCTCCAATATCAAAACATAAATATGACTTATCTGGGGAAAGAATAGCCAGGCATTGCCCCAAAACAAGTGGCCGTTATAAGCCCAAAACGTACGTTTACAAATTTTTACATAGTCCTAAACTACACTAGAGACTAATACTACATATACCAAAGTCCAAACAAATATTTCCCAACTTAAAATTGAGAAACTTCCAAAAAAAATTTTTGATAACTAAAAAAAATACCAACTGTATCCAATTTTCCCAACTAATGAAAAGCTTTACCCCTGATAGAAAATTTTGGAAAACTAAAAAAAAGGTCCTCACGGTCCTCACCTCTGAATGAAAAAACACCCAACTGTACTACTTCAATTTTCCCAACTGTACTCCAATTTTCCCATCTAGAGAAAAAAGCTTTAGGCCTAGCCAATTTCCCAACTGTACCCCAAAATTTTCCCAACTATTCTAAATCTACCACTCAATTTCCAAAATCTGCTTACCCCGCCCCCATGGGAGCACCTGAAAATAATTAACACTAAACTAAGAACTTGAACAATAAAATGTTAGATTAATTTGTCTAATTTTATTTCGTTGAAAAAATTATTTTTATTACAGAATGTTTCACCGATTAAATCCTATATTTTATCATAAAATTTTTATGGAAGAAACGTGTTTGCTAGTCCCTTTGTCGTTTTTAGTCAATAAAAACTATTCCCACGAAAATACAAAATTAAGGATTTTCCGAACATGAACATGATTTATTTTTGTAACTTATTTTTCTACGACTGCTTTAGAATGTAAGCAAATACACACACCTTTTAAACAGAATTAATCCATTCTAGCTCTAGATACGGTATAAATATTCCGTATTTTGTGTTAGAATGAGCCCATGTAGTGCCATCTCTTGTTTATAAAAGTAAAGAAAACTGTAGCAAAATTAGCAAAAAAATATATATTTTACCATGAAACATTGAATAATTTAATGAAATTTAAAGTTTTGCTTTAAAATTACATAAAATTTATTAGTTTTTCCTAACATTTGACCAGTTTTTTATCAATTTAGTTCAAACTGCTCCATCTATTGTTAAATATTTCAACCTGATATCTGTCACAACAATCTGACATAACCTTCAATTTTTGCATTATAATTTGTAAATATGTGCTAAAATTAAATAAAAATCTTTTTTAAGTACTGATTTGATAAAATTATAAAATAACATTAATTGCTTTATTAAAAAATATGTGTTTTGTTGCATTTACAATGTCGAGTCACAAAAAATATTGTTTTTAACCTTGTCCGCAGTTTAAAGCCATACAGTGTTTCATATTGGCAGTCACGTATGGAATAGTCATTCCGCGCTCGCGGGACCGTCATACTCGCCTACCGGCTTGTATGTCAAACTTTCCGCTCGTGCGGAATATTGTCTATTCCATACTAGTTATAGAATATACTATTCTTTTGCCTTTTACTTTGTACATTTATAAAACCCGTGCGCTATTTCAAATAATGCTTTTTCTTTAGTCTAAAGGTTAAAAACAATGTTTTTTGTTGGTCGACATTGTAAATGCAACAAAACACATATTTTTATATAAAGCAATTAATGTTATTTAATAATTTTATCAAATCAGTACTTAAAAAATATTTTTATTTAATTTTAGCACATATTTACAAATTATAATGCAAAAATTGAAGGTTATGTCAGATTGTTGTGACATATTTCAGGTTTAAATATTTAACAATAGATGGAGTAGTTTTAATTTTTTGAACTAAATTGATAAAAAACTAGTCAAATGTTAAGAAAAACTAATAAACTTTATGTAATTTTAACGCAAAACTTTAAATTGCATTAACTTATTCAATATTTCAAGGTAAAATATATATATTTTTGCTTATTTTGCTACAGTTTTCTTTCCTTTTATAAACAAGAGATGGCACTACATGTGCTCATTCACAACACTTGATACTGAATATTTATACCATATCTAGAGCTAGAATGGATTCATTCTGTGTTTGAAAAGTGTGTGTATTTGCTTACATTCTAAAGCAGTCGTTGAAAAATTCTATTTCCATAAAAAGAACATCATTATACTCCACGCAGCTTTACAGCAGTTAACTACTTATATTATAAGTTTACTTATAAAAAAAATCTAAATCAAACCTTTTGCACAGATGCATTGCGATGTGCGTTATAAACAACTGTAACCAGCTTAACTTTGCAACTTAAAAATGTCCGTCTGTCCATTATTTTCTATACTGTGTTTAACACAAAAGTCCAAATGACAACTGGTTGCCATACACATCCTAAATTTTTAGGCTGTATCTTGGCAAAAAATGGACGTAATGCTAAAAAAGCATATTAAAGCTTCAAGTCTCTAGTTTCAAGATCGTGTTAGGCGTTTTTAATTCATTATTATTTGGTTACACTATTTAATTAATGAAGTTGAAAAAAAAATCAAGAATGAATTTTATAAATAAAATATAAACAAACGACAAAACATTTACTTCATTCAACAAGATCTATTTCTTGCCTGAGTACACCTTTATAAACTAAAACAGCTAATGTTGATACCAAAGTAGTAAAAAAAAACAATCCCCTCATATGAATGACTAAAGAAAATTTAAAACCTTTGTAATACCAGCCTCTAAAATTTTCATAAATAAATTTACGTTAAATAAATTAACACACATCTGTGGTTTTCTAAATACAAAAGTTTTTCTCTACTATTTTATATAATTTTACCTTGGTTTTTGTTTAAAACTATAAGAAAACCTTTTACTTACATGAAATAAACTACTCAAAAAATTTTATCACAGTCATTTCTTTAAAAATAAACATAACCTTAAAATGACAGACTTTTCCTAAAAATAAAAACCCTAACATAGCATTTCCTCCTAGCGGAAACTATATGTCAAACTTTGGCGCGCTTTGAACTAAATACGCAGTTATAATCACACGTCACAGATTTTTGCCGCTCAAAAAAGGTAAAAAAAACTGTAAAAGGACCCTTAAAAATGCAAGCTTTTCCATCTACAAAATCCTGTAAAAACCCCTGTCTTTTTCTAAGACAGTTGTCGTAAGTATAAAAGTTATCTCAGTTTATAGGTATTTTGGCCCCGAAAAAGCATAAATTTACTCAAATAGACATAGAAAAACATTTTAACACAAAAAACGTGTGATTACAATTAAATGTAACTATCTAAATACTAGAAAATAAGTTTTAAGGTTTTAATTTTAACTAACATACCCGGAAAGTTCCAAAAACACACAACACATTTCACCACAGCAAAAATCTGACCTCGACTGCTAATCCCTAAACTGTGGCCTCTGAACTCCACGTGCAAGCTACTCCCACCTTAACAGCAGGCGATTCGCATTTTGGTTCTTGAATGCGTGCAGAGGCGCACTCAGGTATTCAAAATATTTTTGAATTTCGAGCTAGGCCCTCTCCTTCTTGGTAGCAAAGCTACCGCTTGGGCAGCTTCGGGACTTTTTCCATTTAAATAACATAAAATTAAATCAAGTTTTAAGGACTTAAAAAATATTGACAAATACAGTTTCGGAAAAAAGTGCAAAGCAAAAAGAAACTTGTAAGCCGTTTTTTATTTTTTTTTCAGTGATGTAAGTTAAGTTTTTAAAAATTAGGTTAAAATAATTTGACAAATGCAAAGTCAATTTGACTTAAAAACTAGGTGTTATTACCTAAATATAGTTATTTATGGTACTAGTGGGTACTTAATAATAATAATACTTCTCTTATACTTTCCCATTTTGCAAATGAGTTGCTATAATTAGGGGTGGGTTATACAGAGATAAAAAAAAACAATATTTTTTTAATCCAAGTGAGTACACCCTTAAATTTTCCGCTAGGTTGTCCTGGTCACGAAAATAACATTTTTTTGAAAATCGGTTTCGGACCGAACCGGCCGAAAAAGTGGTTACAAATCGGTTGTTTTTTGAGGTAGACAAATGTTTTTCGTATTGTTTCCTATATTTTAGGGGACTACCAATACAATAAAAATGTCAGATCCAATGTCGCGCGTAAAGGGGGAAAGTAGGTTAATTATTTTCCGTTTTTGTAACTTGTTTTTAGAAAATTTTGGTAGTTTGATAGGCAATTTTTCAAGAATACAAATTGTTTTTTACATATTTTTTTTTAATTATACTTTTTGTTATATTTTTTACATATTCACGTTATAGATGTTAGTTATTATATATTTAATAAACATTTTTTATTTGAGAAAAAAAATCATTAAAAAGCTATGAAAGTAGCGTTTTACAAAAACCGTATTGGTTTCGGATCTACATTCAAAACACCCAGCTACGTGCGTCTAAAGTATTTTTGAATGCTAAATAAAAAAATCTTTAGTCCAAGTTGCACTTAATTTTACTTTCCCCGAGGGAAGTCTTGTGTTAGTGAAAAAAAATGAAAAATTTGTATTGCTTTTTTGTAGGTTTATCTTTTTTAAAAATTATGATTTCCGTCAAAAAAAATCTGTCAGTCTGTCTGTCCGTCCGTCGTTCTGCCTGTCCGGGAAATTTGTGACCACGATAACTTGAGAACGTTTTAAGCTAAGGCTTCAAATTTTGAAAATAGGTTGTTTATCCAAAGTTCTAGGCTGGGATTGTTTTTGATAAAATCGGGATGAGGTAAGGGGGTAAAATGGGGTAGAAAGAATTTTCTGAAGAAACATTTTTTTATTTATTTTTTTCGTTTCACGAAAAAAAAAACTTAAAAAAAGAATAAAAAAATAAAAATTTAGTTTTTTTTTTATTTTTTAAGTTCATTTTCTCATAAAAAAATTAAAAAAATTGTTTTACCCCATTTTACCAAGAACAATTTCAGCCTTTGGATAACCAACCTATGTTACAAATTTGAAGTCTTTCTGAGCATTAAAAATAGAAACTAAAAATCGCGCCGTTAAAAATTTTAATAATGGAAAGCGATTCTACATTGAAACCTATAAAAAACAGCATTTCGAACCTAGGTATACAGTGAGGTCCAAAAGTCACCCCCCCCCTCTTAACTTTTGAACCAGCTGAGATATCGACTTCAAATTTAGAACTCTTAAATAAGACAACTTAAACTATCTTTTAGCATATATTTGATATTTTCAGCTCTTAAAATGTGGGCAGGGGGGCATGGGGGGACATTTTTTTAAATGGAAAAGGGGGTCATGTGATACATAATTTTAAAGCTTATAAAATTCTCTATTTAAATTAACATTTTTAATTTTTTTAAAACTGTTTTTTAAGGTTTTGATTTTTCAATTTTTTGTGCTAAAACATTCGATTTTTTAAGTTTTTTTTTATAAATTTTTATTTATGTCAACTAAAATTAGTTTAAAAATATAATTAACATTTTTTTATGATGAAATTAGGCATTTTTAAAAAAATATTTGTTTTTTTTTAGAGGAATTTTGACATTAATACCCATTTTCAACTCCATTTTAAACCCAATTTTTTTTTTAATTTAAAAATATGGAGTTAAATGAATAATTTCATAAGCTTTAAAATGATGTATTACACGACCCCCTTTCCATTTAAAAAAATGTGCCCCCATGCCCCCTGCCCACATTTTAAGAGCTGAAAGTATTAAATATATGCTAAAAGATAGTTTAAGTTGTCTTATTTAAAAGTTCCAAATTTGAAGTCGATATCTCAACTGGTTCAAAAGTTAAGAGGGGGGGAGTGACTTTTGGACCGCTCTGTATAGGAACTTTTTTTATAGTTTTTAATGTTGAATCGCCCTGAAATATTAAAATTTTTATTGGCGCAATTTTTAGTTCCTATTTTTGATGCTCAGAACGTAGAAAAATCTCTTTAGCTCCAATTTTTTAGAAAACGGTTGGTTTTATGGTGTTACACTAAGAGTACCTTTTTATGTATTTTTAACTAAAGAATTATATTTTATTGAGAAAATGTCAAAACAATATAGGTAAAAATTTAGTGCAAAAAAGTCCCTGGTTAAAATTACCAAATAAAAATTACCTAAAATTATAGCCTTTATCAATGCTAATGCATGTGCAAAAAATCGTTACTGTGGTTAATAAGTTAGAAGATATTAAATAAAAACTCTTTTTTAGGGGCACTCTTAGAAGGGCCGTAGCTTCCTTAGGGCTCATTTTCGGACCAACCTTTATAGGAACTTTTTTTCATATTTTTGTATGTAGAATCACCTCTAAAATTTCTCCACTCGAGTTCGAGAATACCCTAGGGCCCTATATCTCCTAAACGAGAAAAGGAAAAAAAAGTTAAAAAAGAGATTACTTTTATTTAGTTGGTCTATAAATTAAAAATATGCAATGGCAAACTATGCACATGTGAAAAGGTGGAGTAAAAAAAGATAGGTGTGCACTTTTCATTGCTTCCGCTAAAGAAAAACATTTTTGATGATTTTTATTCCTGTTATTAAAGGCTAAAAGTTTAAGCATTAAAATAAAAAAAAGATCAAATAAATCTATTGAATAGTTTTGGAGTTATTAACATTTGAAAATGTGTATTTTTTTAGGTGGGCCGATATTTTTGAGCACAAGTATAAATGCAAATTTAATCACAGGTATACTGTAATATATTAATGTTAAATACATTGTATATTTGTCAGATTTTTTTCTCGGTGTTAGTTCCCTTTATCGTATTCCAAAGAAAATTAAATTTCCAAAATGCCTTTATTGAAAAAGATGCCTTGGCAGTTAAATATTCTTCTACATAAAGACTACAGGGGAAAAACGATTTAACTCGCAAAACGAAAAATGTTCAGGAATCGAAATTCAAAATTTACAGTCTAACAGATATCTAGATCTAACAAAAATAATGTAAAATACACTGCCCAGTAAAAAAACTTTCCCATTTTTCACCTCAGCAACCTTAAAAACCCCATTGTATCAATTTTCACGAAAACTACCCCCGCCCCTCAGGGGGTGAATTTAGAAAAAAATTATTTTAAGATCAATTTTAGCGACCTCAAAAACCTTAATATATAAATTTTCAAGAAAATTACTCCCCCTCAGGGAGTGGAGTTAAAATTTTTTATTATCAGATTCACTTTCAGCAACCTCAAAGTATTTTCCGATTTGTCCCACCCCAATGTTTACCAAAAACAATCCCGAGTGAGAACTCTAGCTTAAAGCGTTCTTAAGTTATCGCGCCCACAAGATTTCCCGGACAGAACGAGCGACCGATCAAACAACCGACCGACGAGTCGGATCAATCGACCGATAATTTTTTTTTGCTTGAAATTGAATTATATCGACATAAAAAGCAAAAAAAAAATTGAAAATTTTTGCACGAATACAAGGCTTTCCCAAAATGTTGAAACTTTCCAAAATAAGAAAGCAAAATATAGTTTTGTATTCAATACATTCTTCAGAGTTAGTAGTATCTGAAGCAAAATAAGTTTAATTATGTATTTGCGTTTCATAACTACGTTTTTGTAGTTTTAGTTTGAGTGTTACAATAAGCTTTAATGTCAACAGTTTTAGTGTTTTTTTTTTAATTTATTGTAAAACAGTTCTTTGGATTTTTTTTGTTTATAAGTTGTTAACAAAAACAAAAGAAAATTAACATGACATTTCTTTAAAATTTTTGTTTTCTGTATCAGCAGATCTAAAAACAGGTAAAATTCTTATAAAATATTAATAAATATGTATGTTTTGTGTTGTTTTTTGTTGTTTTGTGTGTGATTTTGGGCTATGTTTGATTTTGTGTCAGTTAAGTTTCAATGGGACACTTTCCTGGGCGAGTCCATTATTGAAAACTTCACCAAACTGTTCTACGTAAATTTCAATGCTAAAAGTTCACCTTCCAGCAAACAGACACTACTATTAAAAACGAATACAAAACAAAAGTTCTAGCCTTTGTGAATAGATGGTTTTTTAATAAACAGTTTTCCTGTAATCTGAGTGCAACAATTTTAGTACTGAATACATATTATTACCTAATATGTTTAACTGCATAATATAAAATTAAATTAGGGTTAAAATAAATAAGGTAAATACAAATAGTTTTTATTGCTTGTATTGGCTACTCTGATTACTTTGTCTTTCTTACGTTGGCTAACTGTTAAAAAGAGATAGCACTGTAGAACTAATTTTGACTGCCTTTGTTGTCAAGAAACTATCGTATTATTCTCAGAGTAGTTCTAAGGTAAGTCCCACACAGTAGAATTGGAGGTGATCGGTAAATATTTATATATTTAGTGCTCCGCAGGCAGGATGAAAGCATTTAAGACACCTGTGTTCACTGGAGAACAAGTTAACTCTTTCTAGTCGAATTTTATTTAAAATAACTATAAAAATACACTTAAAACTTAAAAAGTTTGTAACTATTATGAATTTACAAAAAAAAAAAAATAAAAGACCATAATAACATTTAGGTAGAATATATAATAAAAAACTGTACAATATTAATGGAGCTCTCTACAACTAGAATTATTAAACAAAAGACGTCTACCCTATCTCTATCTCATTTGTGCTACACTTTCCAGCCAACCAAATAAATACTGTATTTGTTTTTCATACAGCAAATAAGGTATTTATTTGGTTGGCCGGAAAGTGTAGCACTGAGCGGCACAAACGAACATAGCTAATGTGAATCTATAGAATAAGATAATTCTACTAAAATTTAGATGGCGGCAGTAATTTCTTTAATAAAAATAACATAATTACACTTTTCGCCCGGCCAAGTAAATATTGTATTTGTTCAACAAAGAACAAATACAGAATTTGTTTGGTTGGGTGGAAGTGGGAGTGTATGTATGTCTTCTATCCTTTTTGGGTAGAACTTTTGTCCCTGTCTAATCTAACGGGAGAAATCTCCATTAAATATATTTACGGTAAAAGTCTATCTGTAACTTTTTTATAATCTAGTTTTAAATCATATCATGGAAATAAACTTATTTAACACGTTAAATTACTTGTCTGGGGCAACACTGTCCCATGGAACTGCATGCTTTGGGTTATCGTTGGAGCTGCTGGTTTGCTTACAATGTTATTATAGTATATATACCACAAAAATAACTCCATAATCGTACTAAAACTTAAGAAACTAGTCACATAAGTCCAGCCTAATTACACATTGAGTTACAGCATGTTAAATTCGTAAAAACTAATAAAACACAACAAAATATTTTAATTTTATAGTCAAGAGCAGTGAACACAACACAGACCCTTTCCTTTAGCCCCACTGTAGTAGTCAATGTGCAAAGTTATTTTTATTTTGACGCCATGACACTTGAAGTTTCGTTAGGTGCAAAGTTGCCAAATCAAGCATTGACATATGTCAAAATTCGTAATTAAAATAATTAATTAAACTAAGTTCCGGGATGTAAAAAGGGCTGAAATTTTGTCTAAGTATTTATTTTTTATGTTTATATTAGCATGTAAAGTCTTATCGTTGTAGGCGATTTAGCCCAAAATACGATACCCTCCTTCCCCAAATCAGTCATATTGACATTGTTCAAAACTTAAGTACTTAATAAGCAAAATAAAATGCGCAGATGGATAAAATAGTATAAATAACTCTTTCCACAAGACATTTGGTCCTGTGATTACAGAGTAAGTGAACTGAAGCTCTTCAGTTCCATTACCATCATTTCTTGATGGCCTGGTACTCATATAATAGTTATTTATATACCTCAGGACTAAACTGGCTGTTTTAGTCCCGCTGCATTAGTGTTTCCTGAGCTATTTTTTGCAGGACCAAACATAATTTAGGTAGGTAGATAAAATTAAAATTAAAAACCACGCGTCTAAAATTGGTTGTTTTATTTTCCTAATTTAATCAAGATGCCTGTAAATTGCGAAAAGTCAGTTTCATGGCTATCGCGATTTCAATTGCTTTTTAATATGGTTGACACAAACTTCAAAAAATGGACGAAGACGATAAATTTTAAGTTATGTATAAATTGTTATAACAATGTTATTTTTAAAGGTTTTCTTTGTCAAAATCAAATAAATTGGTTTGAATCGCTAATTTATTACAAAACACCGCCAAACCTAATTTTTGAACCAGCAAAGCACATAGTAAGTATAATGTTTTAATATTATCAAGGTTGCCGTGATTTTTATTCCCTAGCGAGAAAAACGGCAAGTTTAGTCCCGAAAATGAAAGCGTAAAATTAGGTTTTAGACTTGGTCGTGCAAAAAATTACTTTATTATATTTAGCCAGTTTACATAGCTCCTTGTGGCATTCAGATTCCAGTTCCGAACTAAAGGTCTTTTGTTCCCCTGTAGTCTTTATATTTCGCTTGAATTTAGATTTCTGCATTTGTGAGGTAAATATTGTAATATGAAGGAAACCGCTAGAGTTGAGAACAACTCTTATTATGTTTTATTTTCTTGATCTGAAACTATACTGCTTCATAACAAAGCTTTCAAAGCTTTTAGATTTAAAATTAAATTAAGTTTAATAAATGGAAGATAGTATATTTACAAAGGCATATATGTATATATGCATAGGCGCGCCTTACAATTAGACCAGGCGGTATCTGTTTTAAAACACCCATGTTTGGGTAAATCGGATATGATTCTATATTTTTGGATCAATAGGTCTAGAAAATCACTAGAAATGATAATTTTACTATGCGCATAAAATAAACCGTGGGCTTCACTTTTTATTTAACAAAATGTTGCAAAATCGAGAAAATTTTAATTTTTTTTCTGCTTTTCGTGCATATATCTCTGGAACTGTTAATTTGTGACAAATATTGAAGAGGAAAAAAAGTTTTGTAATTTAATTTTATATATGATAAAATTAAAATCGAAAAAATAAGTATTATTATTGCAAAAATAGTAAAAATCACAAAAAAGGGGTAGAAAATCCGAGTTTTTTTGGGATTTTTTTTCGGATACTTAAAGTATACGTAGGACCTTCAATTGGCCAAAAATAAACCTTAAGATGTGTTAAATCATCACACCAAATTTCATCAAAATCCGTCTTATAGTTTTTGCACAATCATTTTGCAATTCAGATTTTAAAAAAATGCAAATTTTAAAATTATGTAAAATTGAACATAAAGCCCTTAGATACTTGAAAATTTAATTACATATAGAAGAGAGATCAAACTTTCAAATGCTTTTCGAAAAATTAAAATCTGTTAATTAGGAGAGCCTAGGCAGTTGTTTAAACATTTGTCGAATTTTTGCGCTTATAAACAATTAGAATAACTCGAATTTTTACTATTTATGCAATAATAATTATTTTTCGATTTGCAACCAATTTTATCATATACTAAATTCAATTACAAAATATTTTTTGTCTTCAATATTTGTCAGAAATTAACAGTTCCAGGAATATATGCACGAAAAGGAAAAAAATGAATTTTTTCTCGATGTTGCAACCTTTTGTTAAATAAAAAGTAAGCCCACGGTTTATTTTATGCGCATAGTAAAATTATCATTTCTAGTGTTATTCTGGACCCATTCATCCAAAAATATAGAATCACATCCGATTCACCCATCCTAAAACATCCTACTGAAAATAAGGAAAAAATATAATGTAATAGGAACAAGAATACAGGGTAATTCCAGCAAATCGTGACATGACTGGCTTAAAATAAAATATAGATTATTATTAGCATTTATAGCCATAATTTATGGCTATAAATAAAGGTAGTTTATGAAATGTATTTTCTGGTAGTACTAATTTCATAGTCATCAAGGTGGCTGTTTCTTAAATAATGACAGTTTTATTTAGCGGTAGAGATACGTGGAATATTCACTCCGTATTTGGCGTCATTTAACAACGCAAAAACTGTAGTTTAAACTGTGTTTTTTGACATAGACTATTTTTGTAGTACTGATTATTTTATATACTTCCGTTGACTATAAATTATAGAAGGTAAGGAAATGATTTGTTTTTTTTTCTTGACATATTAAAAATCACTTAAAAATTGTAACGTAATCAACAGAAAAGTATATATTTTTGTTTTATGACTTAATTTACTTAATACTCTTCTACATTTAGATTATCTTAATGTAGTGTAATTTTTACCTAATTATGTAATTATTTTATTTCCTTTAATTTTTTATTGTCCAAAAGAAACACTAACTTTGTAAGGTAAGCAACGGATAATCTTAAGGATAGCATATTACTTTATTATAAGACTTGGATTTGCTTTAATAATTTAATAATTCGACAAATTATTAAAAAAACAAGCCGTGAAGATATGTAATGCTATGCATTCCATTATATATTATTCACAGTACATGGTATATTGCATTTTCCCAATATAATATATAATATATATTTTTTAAAATATTTAACCCCCCATAACTTTTTTGTTTTTTTCCTCAAAATTTCAATTCGATCGGATTATTCGTTCTTGAGTTATCGTGACGGACAGACACAAACAGGCGAAAAAGCCTAAATTTATGGACTAAATTCAGTCTTTATTGTTTTTAACAATTTTTTAGTTACATAGCATACTTATCTATAAAACAATTTTAAAATCATTATACAGTGCGATTGTAATTAGTCACAAAATAATAAAATCGCCAATCCAAATTTAAAAAATAACTATATACACCCTTGTATAAAGCTTTAATAGCTTTAAAATGATGTATCATAAAAAAAATCAAAATTATGTGTTGATCCCAGCCGAGAACTTTAAATTTATGTGAGGCTTACGATATTAAGAAATATGCAAGTAAAGGAAACCGTGTCTCAGTACTGAAGGCTTAAAACATATTAATGGTATCACGGTTTTGCTTTACTTGTACAGTAGAACGTATTTAACAATGATCCCAGCCGAGAACTCAATGATTTTAAACTATCAAGTTTAACATTTTTTTGTGTGATAGCATTTTTCATGTCTGCTTAAGTGTGGCAGTATAAAAATTAAGATTATTTACCACATAATGGTCATAAGATATTGTTTTTACTTTTCTAATCATTTTGCACCCCAGAATTAATTAAAACTAGTAAAAATATAGTCTAACTGTGGTCCCAATTTGGAAAAAAATGGATCAAAACTTTTTTTGTGTGTTATCGCATTTCTTATGTATATAAATTAAGATGATTAACCATAGTTTTTACAACTTTTAGCATGTATTCATAAATCTGGTTAAAAATATATAACACACTATGGTCCGAATTTGGAAGAAGTGGTCAAAAATATTTTGGGGTGTTATCGCATTTTTTATGCTTAAGTACGACAGTAACTATGTTATGACCACTGTGCGGTAAATCATCTTATTTTTTATACTATCATACTTGAGCAGACATGGAAACGATATATTACACACAAAAAAAGTTTGGACTTTTTTGTTTGGACTTTTTACTTTTAATTCGGGCCAGAGCACTTTTGAGCATTCGTATGTATTATTAACCACTTCTGTGAATAAACATGTTAAAAACCCTTCTCGCGTCGTAATATTTGTATATGTTTGCCAGAAAAGTTTTGCGCATTCATATGTATTATTAAATACTTCTGCGCATAAATATTTTTCATCAAACCCTTCTGCGCATCGTAGTATTTGTATATGTTTACCAGAACACTTGTGCTCATTCATATGTATTATTAAACATTTCTGTTCTACCAAACCCATCTGCGCATACTATATTTTTATATGTTTGCTAGAACACTTTTGCGCATTCGTATGTATTATTAAACACTTCTGTTCATAAATATGCTCCACCAAACCTTTCTGCGCATCGTAATATTTGTATACGTTTGCGAGATCACTTTTACGCATTCGTATGTATTGTTAAACACTTCTGCGCATAAATATGTTTCACCAAACCCTGCTTCGCATGGTATATTTATATATGTTTGCCAGAACACTTTTGGGTATTCGTATGTATTATTAAAAACTTTTGCGTATAAATATGTTTCATCAAATCCTTCTGCGCATCTTAATATTTGAATATGTTTGCCATAACACTTTAGCGCATTCGTATGTATTATTAAACACTTCTGCGCATAAATATGTTCCACCAAACACTACTGCGCGTAAAACCCAAAAAAAAAAAACGTGTAAGCTTGTTTAAAGACTTTAGACCGCTTTATCTCAAAGCCTTTAGCTAATTTATTCTGTAATGTTATGCGGGCCGTTTCAATTCCTTTACAATGTATATTGTAAGTATTGTAAGTATTACAGATGTCTGTAAAATTTTAAAGCTGGTTTTAATATATATAATTTTTGGGTGTAGCTGAATTTATTGGCCGCGATGGTACCACCTTTTAATTTCCACTGAAACTTTTTTAATTTGTTATTAAATATGCCAAAATCAAAACTTCATAAAATTTTTAGAGATTTCTGTAGTCTATCCTGTATGAAAAGTATACCGAGAAAACGGCCCAAATGAAAACTAAAAACCATGAACGTAGAGAATAAGGACTGGTAATTAGTAGTTCGATTTGGTTACGTATTGACCAAAAAGCGCTGGTATCTACGAGCGAGATCGGGAGCCTTCTAGATTTAATTTTTAAATGGTCATGCCATTCGTAAACAGTGACATTATAAACATAAGTTCACAGTGACGTTTATTTTTAGTATGTGTTTTTATGAGAACATCTTCTTTGGTTATTCTAAGGTAAGTTATAGAAACCTGGTATATGATTTTAGAAATAACAATCAAGTTTCTAATTCTTTATAATATATAGATTACATATTATGTGGCACATCGAAAACTGTAAGCCATGATTCTGGTGATTTAATTTTGAATTCTGAAGTACTATATTTTCTTGTGTCAACTATAAATACGTTTACTGTTACCAAACTATAGTAAAACCATTGTTATCACAAAATACTAAGAGTAATCACATAATACAGATAAAAGTATTATAGTTTAGTAGCAACTTATACAATATTTTGACGTTTATTTCTAGCATAAACAAAATTTGAGGTTATGTGTCATAGAATTTTATAAAATCATAAATCTAGAGCGCTCCATATCTCGCTCGTTGACTATTTCGCCATCTGGTGGATTTCAGTCATTACGTAACGCGAAAAAGCTAGTTAAAATTCGGTGTGTCACAGAGTTGCTAGAAATCCTTGATATTCTGACACCTCGGTATAATAACAAAAGTACCAGAGCACATAGTCTATCTACTAAAAGCTTTATAAATTTTAAATTAATACACAAATGCAAAAATAGCTAAAATAATTTTAAATTAATTTTTATTTTATTTTAAATTTTGGCGAAGGCGCCAGCACTGTTTAGTAATTAGTTTTCGAGCAGAAGTTTCAAAAATTTTTAACGTTAACTTCATAAAAAATATAAAATAAATTGGGATCCGTCCCACTTAAAAATTCAAATAATTTTTTTAATTAAATATTCTGCATTCTGAGAAATTTCGTCTTGTAAAATGTATCTGAAATCGTTTTAATTTAAAAATTGCTTCATAATATTTTAAAAGTAAAATCTGCACATTTTTGCTAGAAGGTATGTGCGCGCACGTACCACCGCACGTGCCGTGGAACCTTACCATTTTAAGTTTATTTTATGCTGCTAATAAAATATACTTATCAATAAGTTTAAAGGATTTTAAAAGGTAACATTTTTAAAATCACAATGAAGCTATACTGGAAATTCAATAAAACCTGCAGTGACTCAGTTGAGACTTTTTGTGATAAAAGGCGAAGATCATAACAGTTCGGGTGCGACTAGCGTAATTTTGTGGAAGCTTCGTCAAAGAACTTTTACCTCGAGAAAGGTCAAAACTAGCGATACTTATGTTTACACCAGAAGCAGTATCGCGTACGTTTATGTAAACAAACAAACAAACAAACAAACAAACAAAAAGATGACACCTTCATAAACATTGGTCTGAAATAACTTCTTGAGGTAAAAGTTCTTTGAGCTTTGTAAAGGCGGACGCCTTATACCAAAGCAGCAGATGTATGAGTCACTGCAGGTTTTATTGAATTTCCAATATATTTATATTGAAAACGGCTATAAAATTAAAAAATTTATTTTTGATTTAACCAAAAACACTGACGAAGCAAGATCATTAGTTTTCCTTTAAAACATATTATTTTTCTTATTTTAAAACGATTTTTCTCTGTCACATTTGTGCAACGAGCTGCCTCTAAACTTTTTATTAAAGCTGTTCAACATTTTACGTTCTCGCCCCTTTCATAATAAGGGGCATAGACCTTTTATAAATAAGGAAACTTTTCATTACATGGGTGATAAAAATATATGAAGAGAAGTATTAAACTTTATAAAAGGTAAAAGCACAATTTGGTATAAGAAAAATAAACAAGCCTTGAAGATATGTAACGCTTCGCGTTCCACAGTATACTACTCAGAGAGTATATTGCGTTTACTCTCTATGGCATAGTTTACACCGCAAGGACTATTTTAGTGCAATGGTGCAAAACTACATTAGTTACTAGTTATGACTGTTTACACCAGTAAGCTCGTGTACTTTTTCAAAGTTCGCGCCATCTTAAAAACTGCCTTGCTAAGCTGAAAGGTCCTATCTGTGAATGTTAAACCTATTTAGATAGGACCTTTCAGCTGAGCGTGGCAGAAAAATCTTGTGAAACTTTTTTGATGTCTAAAAGCTTACTTTCAAAAATTAAATTAAAATTTACCTTATTAATAATAATAAGTTATTATACATGAACAAACAATTTAAACTTTTAAACATAACCTACAAATTACAAAACATTCGAGTCGAATGATTTTACCATTAATAAGTTTCGATTTTGGTCTCATGCGTTTATACCGCATTTATTTGCGTTTAATTCAGCAAAATTTTGTGGACCAAATATGAGTACCTAAAATTTAGTCCAGGTTGTTTAAACTGAGCGTTAAGTTCTATGACGTCATTTGGTACGCGAACTTAAAATAACTTCCTACGGTATAAACGTAGCCTATATACTTCCCAAAATATAATTTATTTAAGCTTATATGCACATTTTTATACTGTACGTCCTTATAATTTATATGTATGTAAATGTTTTTGTTTGCATATTTGTTTTTAAAAAATAATCGAGAATATCGATAATAATATTACTATAAAATTAATATTTTCTGAATATTTAGAATTCAATTTTTATATATTTTTTTGATAATTGGCATTGCTGCCCTGCTAAGACAAGTAGTCTTATCTGCAAAAATTCACTTTTTGAGATAAGCACACCATTGTATTGCTATCATATTAAAATATATAAACCCTTATGTAGACAGGCTATAAATAATATTATCTACGGTGTAAATTATTCATTAGATCATATTAAGTAAAAAGCAATAACTAATTTTAAGTAAACAAATATGGTTACCATTATTTTAAGATTTATGTTTTTTTAAGACAAGTAACTTTTTTCTTAGAAAAATATCGAAATATATTTATAAAGGAATAAGATTATCACTTTGTGAAATTAATGGTAAACAAATGTTTCTTTTATTTAATGTGAACCAAAACTAAGCATATTTAGTTTAGTTTAGTTTATTGTTTAAAGTCTTCCTCAGACCTATTAGTAGATACAGGTGTTTTACACGATAATTGACTGAAATGATTACAAAGAATTTAGAGAAGATAATCTTCACTATTAACAGCTACTCTTCTATACCATAAAAAAAATCTCCAAATATTTTTAACACTTAAATTTTAACATCATCATCTTTACCGTCTTCCTTCAATCCTGCAACCTTCTTATATCCCTCCAAATCACCCAAATCAAATATTATCTTTACAAATTAGCTCCCAAACTATTAATTTTATTTTGGCCAGATATATTAATATTTATTACCACTCTAGATAAATTATAGTGTCGATATTTGAGAACACTAGACAGGGGATGAAATTTGATATTGGTATATCTTAGAGTAACATATTTAAAATAAAACAGTTTAATACCAACCATTAAAATATAATTTATAGTTTTTAGATAATTTTTAAGATATACAGAGCGGTCCAAAAGTCACCCCCCCCCCCCCTATTAACATATGAACCAGTTGAGATATCGACTTCAAATTTGGAACTTTTAAATAAGACAACTTAAACTATCTTAGCAAATATTTAATACTTTCAGCTCTTAAATGTGGGCAGGGGGCATGGGGGCACATTTTTTTAAATGGAAAGGGAGGTCGTGTAATACATCATTTTAAAGTTTATAAAATTCTCCATTTAACTCCATATTTTTAAATTAAAAAAAAAAAATTCGGGTTTAAAATGGGGTTGAAAATGGGTATTAATGTCAAAATTCCTAAAAAAAACAAATAATTTTTTAAAAATGCCTAATTTCATCATAAAAAAATGTTAATTATACTTTTAAACTAATTTTAGTTGACATAAATAAAAATTTATAAAAAAAAAATTAAAAAATCGAATGTTTAGCACAAAAAATTGAAAAATCAAAACCTTAAAAAACATTTTTAAAAATTTTTAAAATGTTAGTTTAAATAGAGAATTCTATAAGCTTTAAAATGATGTATCACACGACCCCCCTTTCCATTTAAAAAAATGTCCTCCCATGCCCCCCTGCCCACATTTTAAGAGCCTAAAATATCAAATATATGCTAAAAGTAGTTTAAGTTGTCTTATTTAGAGTTCTAAATTTGAAGTCGATATCTCAACTCGTTCAAAAGTTAAAAGGGGGGGGGGTGACTTTTGGACCGCACTGTATAAGCAAGAATTCCTTTTTTGTCTGGCAGTAGAGTATAGCAGTTAAGTTCAGTTGAGTCTTTAGTCGAGACTGAATACACTGGTCGACAAAAAAACATATGCCTCCATTCTGTCTGATATATCATTTTCGATGTACTTTTTGATGCTGAACACGAATTTGACTTCCATCTGTTAAGTTTGGTTCGAGATGCTGAGATAAATGCTACTGCTTTTTTGAAAATAAAAAGTTAAATATCGTTGTTTTCGGCCCTAAAAAATTTTTCCAGAAACATTATACATCTATAAGATGCAGTTTTTAGGCAGATTTTAAAAATATTTTGTTTTTTAGATGTCTTTAACGGTTTTCGAGAAAAGTTCAAAAAACTTATATTTCAGGGCAGAAATTTTTAATCTCAAATCCGTTTTCACATATGAGTATTAAAAAATGAACAAATTAAGCTATTAAACAAATTAAAATCTTTAGTAATAACTGAGAAATAGACATTTAAAAAACGTTTAACTTTTTTTAAGTTGTTTGAACTTTTCTAGAAAACCGTTAAAGATATCGAACAACACAATTTTTTTTAAAAATCTGCGTAAAAAACTATAGATGTATAATGTTTGTGGAAAAAAAAATTTTAGGGCCGAAAACAACGATATTTAACGTTTTTTTTTTCAAAAAGCAGTAGCATTTATCTCAGAATACCGAACCAAATTCAACAAATGGAGGTCAAATTCGTGTTCAGCATCAAAAAGTACATCGAAAATGATTTATCAGACAAAATGGAGGCATATGTTTTTTTTGTCGACCAGTGATATTACCAGTCTAAAGTCTTGCAGTTGAGTTATAATAAACCCAATATGTAGTCTATTAGCAATCTTTTAAAAGTCAGACTTTTTAGTCTGTGAGTTGTCAAGCCAATTACGAAAATCAAAATTTTGTTCAGTCAAAAATTGATTAGGAAAATTGTTTTATAAATAGTATGTAAAGCTTGGTTTAATTCAAAGTTTAAAGTTAAAAGTAAAGTATTAATGATTTGATGATGAAGTTTCATGAGGAGAAGATCACTTGTTTTTGAAAACAACTTTAAAAACATTGTGAGGGGTTAAACCAAATAAAGCTGAAGAACATGGCAGATTGACGTATGGAAAAAATACTTTTATCCAATACATACAGATAATAAGACAATTACCAGCTTTATTTTAAATAGATAAACTCAATAATAACCCCTGCGTGGCTTTTACTTTATTGAGTGGATAATTATTTATTTTACCCACTCAACTGTCACTTGTCAAATTATTTTCTTGTAAATGTCATTAAAATTTTTAATAAAAATATGAATTCCTAAGCTATTTATTGGATAAAACCTTGTATGGCACTCATGGGTAAACCGATATTGCCCTCTCGAAAATTAACCTGCTTGACTGACGCCTCGCAAGTTAATTTTCTCATGGGCAATATCTTACTTTACCCACTAGTACCATAAATAACTATTATCCACGACCGTGATTAATAGGCCTTTAAATTACGGGTCTCTAAAAATAAACCGTTAAAAATTTAAAACGACCATGGATAAAGTATAGTATTCTATTCGCGTATAATAGCTATTAATCATTTGCATGGTTAAGCCACTCGCTTATCGGCTCTTGTCCCAAAATTCACCTTCATTGATTAATAGAAATTATTATGGGCTCGTTGAATTGTTATACATAAAAACAAATTTACTCTACGGTATTTCAAGAACTCTTTGACACAGAGATTTAAATTTTGAACCAGAGATTTTCAACGCGACAACAAAAGTTTGGTTAAAATTGCAAGTCTGTATGTCAAAGCGTTTTTAAAATGCAAAGTTGTTTTTCAAGCGATCTGCACCACTTTAAGATGAGATACTTAAATATAATACATTTGAAAAACGCTGCCTAATAATTATTTCAAAGTAAAATAAATTTCAAAAGTATAAAATCACATTATGCACCCTCTTTTATTAAACCTTTGATTAAACCACCATGGCGAGAAAGAGATAAAAAAAGTTGATTTAAATAAATTTAAATCTACAATCTACCTTTTAAAACATTAATGTTGAATATTCTTTTTTTTTTAATTTGCCTCTTTAAATAATTGATTGCTGTTAGTTTTAACTTCACTTTTCTTGTATTAGCTTGTATTACCTATACAAGAATAATTCTTAAAATTTTTAAGCTTAAACTTGTTTTGAAATAGTCCTTTTCCAGAAAATAATAAATAGAAAACATTGCACATCTTTCCGGCTTGTCAATACAATTGAGGAGGTGACTTTCAAAACGCAGTTTTTGACAAATAACACATTTCGAGATATCAACCAAGTATTAATTTAGGAACTATAACAGTTTTTATAGTACCAATGAACATCAGGTATTATCTATTTTAGAGAGAATAGTTAAATTACATTGGCGAATTAAATCAGTTTCACTAATTATTAAAAAAATTGCATATTAAAAAAAACAAAAACTGCGTTTTGAAAGTCAAAGCATAAAAACTGCGTTTTGATAGTCCAGCATTTAAATGAATATGAATATTATTAATAGAATCTCTTGTGATATTGATTTTTAAAATATTTTTTAGGTAAGTATAGATACAAATAGTATACAGGGGCTGTCCATATATTATGTAAAACCTTTTTTTACTATTTTGGACCTCTCTGTGTAACGCTTTTTTCATTTAACTCAACACACAACATGACACTAGGGAGAGAGTATTCGTGCAAACATTTTCAAAAAAAAATTGCGTATTTTTGCGTTTTATGACGTTTTATGTCGAAATAATAATAATAATAATACAAAAGTTCCAACTAACTACAAAAAAGATATGTGAAAAAAAACGTGTTTTAGGGGACTTTTAGGGGCCAATATTTTTCTGTGTGCCTCTTAGAGTGGTAGACTTTATTCCATGGTGTTTCTTGACCCGAAAACCATAATAATACAAATTTTAAACGTTTGGTTTAGTCTCTTAAAAACTGGGGCGTATATAAATAAGAGGGGGGTATAGGGGTTTCGTAAACCCTAATCAGATTAACCTGAAATTTTGCATAAATTATCCTTAGATATATTTAAAATATTTTGAAAGATATTAAGCCGATATATAAAAGGGTGTTCAAATGGCAGCCAGTCCTAAAATGTTTTAACAACGAGTGAGTTACGACTTTAAATGCGTTATATCTTCCAACTAATAGAAATTAAAGAAAAAAATATTAAGGAGTTTTATTGCATTTTTTGTGCTCTTTTATTTTCTGTGCAGTTTTTGTTTCTAGTAGGTTTCAATCAAAAGTTATAGGGCAAAAACGAGTTTTTAGGGTGTTTTAAGGGCCGTTTAAGGGTCTTCCGAAACTCGAAAATCGATAGACTTTTTTTTATTGAATTTCTCATCCCAAAATCTATAGGAATACATACTTTTTTTTACTTTTGTCGCAGTTGAAGCCTATATTGACTGTAGTTTAATTAAAAACTGCGTTTTGAAAGTCAAGCTTTGGTTCAAAAACTGCGTTTTGTTTTTCAACGTGGTTTTCTAATTAAATTTTTAATATGTAATATTAATTTTTTAATTTTTTTTTGGATGGAATATGCATTAACAGTGTAAACACCATCATTATCTCAAATTTTCAAAAAATGTCAAAAACTGCGTTTTGAAAGTCACCTCCACAATTATTCTGCCGGAAACGTTTTAATTTTGTAGCTGTATCTGATTTTTATGAATATTGTTCATACTGTTCCACCCAAAATAAATTTCCCCTGGGACTATAATCTTCTTTAAGCGAAAAATATATAAAGAACACCGGAAACAATCAAGATATATAAAATAGGGTGAATCAAAAAAGATAAAGTAGCCGAAAATAATAAAACAAATCAGTGCAGAAAAGTTTGATAAATTATCCTACACATGTTTTAGTAGGTGTTCATAATTTTAATTACTATAAAAAAAACATAATACATTGAAAAAAACTTTTCGCAAAAAAAAATTAACCGACTTCTATGTCTCTAAAAAGTAAAAAATAAAAAATACTTAAATCGGTGCCAATTTCACCATTCACTAAATTAATTACTAACAATTATTTTTTTATTATTTTATTATTGTTTGCTGTGAAATTGGGCCTAATTAAGTATTTTTTATTTTTTAGAGACATAGAAGTAGGCTCATTTTTTTTTGTGAAAAGTTTTTATTTTTTAATTTTTAGAGACCCAGAACTTGGGTAACGTCATCTAAGCTAAATTATAGTTGCCCTTCCATGATGGAAGGGCTTGCCTAGATGGAAGTTCCATCTAGGCAAGCTGCTGACGTCACAACGCACTACTAGTGCGTTGTGACGTCATCATATTAAAGATAAATTTCTAAAAAATAAATTTAGTAGTATTTTTATTTTAGCGGCCAAGAGTCCAACCAACCTTATTTTAAATGAAACACTAAAGAAAATCTTTGTTAAACTTTAAGCTTGGCATTTTAATATTACAGGTCCACAGAATCAAGTTTAGCGGCATTTAAAAGATTTTCAGCCGCCGTAATATTTGAGTGACCCCTTAAGGGAACGTTCAAGTATTACGTAACGCAAATTTTGATTATTTTGAACCCCCTGTAACGCTATTTTCCTATACCATTAACATGGGGCGTAACACTCCCGGCTTACCCGGCATTATCCGAGCGGCAAATTAAAACGGGACCACCTCATGAATGTCCTCTTTGAGTTGCAAAAAGTTTCATCAAATTCCGTTCATTCGTTCCAAAGTTATGCGGAAACAAACATAAAAAAAAGTCACACGTCGAATTGATAACCTCCTCCTTTTTGAAAGTCGGTTAAAAAACCATTTTACGCGAGGAGGTGAAAAATGGTAAAGCTCTTTTACTGGGAAGTGTATTTTTACATGCTTTAACTCAACTTACTTTCCTTTCAAAAAACACATTTTTCAAATTTTTCATATGCACCCCTCCTAAGTTGTTTCAATTGAAAAACTATGTTTGCATGCGAAATTTCAGGTTACTTGAACACTTTTTGAACCCCGCCCAACTTAGTTAAAATAATAAGGTATTTGTATTGTTCAATTTCTTACATTGTTACAGTTTTAAAGAAAAAACAAGCTGTGAAGATATGTAATGCTACGCATTCCATTATATACTATTCACAGTGGATGGCATATTATATTTTCCCAAATAATGCAACATCAAAAAAAAAATAAGTATTTAAAGAAAAAAACATTTACAATGTTGAGTTTTACACAAAAAATATTTAATAAAACAAAGTTATTTTATTTATTATTTAAATATTAAATCTACGCACGTTTACAAACCTTTTATCACAAAAAAATTATGCCATTCAAAATGCATAAATTTATATTTGTGCAAAAATAGCTTAAAACATGACATTTACCTTTTTAAAAATTAAAAAATATATATTTATTAATAAGTTGACCATTTAATCCAGCTAGGGGCATGAATAAGTGTTAATCTCAAATTAAGTCAAAACCTAATGTGATCAAAGTTAATCAACTATTATTATATTATTTACAGCGACTGCACTAGAATAATATTATACGGTAGTTTCAAATTTTCAAAAAAACCCAAACATCGTCCTAGACAAAGATTCTTGGATATAAATTTGTTTCATGAAAAAATAAGCAAGTTTTTTTTTAGTCCGTCTGTCCATCTGTCCGGTGTCACGTTTTTTGTAGACAAGATAACTCAAGAACGAATAGTCCGATCGACTCGAAATTTTTAGGAAAAATCAAGTTTTGTGAGGGGGAGATCCGTATTGTTTTTGAAAGTAATTCCCCCAAAAATAAGAAAGTTATGGGGGGTTAAACCTAAAAAAATCGAAAAAATATGAAAGATATTTCCAAATAAAGTAACTTTTACAGGAAAAATTAGTTTTATTATAAGGATTAATTCTATTAATTTTGAAATTTCTTTAAAAAAAAATTTTTTGGAAAAAATATTTTTCAAAATTTTTTCGGTTTTCACAATAAGAAAATTAAAAAATACATTTTTGAAAAATTTCAAAGTTTTTTTGATTTTTTTTTATTTTCAGAATTTTACCGTTTTTCAAAAAAAAAATTGTTTTTATTTTTTTATTTTTTTTATTTGGGAAAATGCAATTTACTGTGAATAGTATACCGGGTGAGTTTGAATCCATGTACACCCCCTAAAATGGGATTGTTTTCAGTCCGATCAAAGCAAATTTTTTGGAGCTTATATAGGCTACAAAATGGCATACAAAATTATTTTTTGCACTTCCGGTTTCGCCGGAAACTAAGTCAATTTTATTTTTTTAAATGACAACCCCTGTAGATTTTTAAATTTTCGAGTTTAGAAAACAATTTTACATCTAAAAAAAAAATCATTATTTTTTATTTATAATAAAAAGCCTAATCCGGCAAAAGTGGAAGTGAAAGAAAAAAAGTACTCCATTTTGTAGCCCTAACATTAGAGCACCAAAAAGTTAAGAGGTCTAAGGGGGTTAAAAAAATGAAGTGAAGGAAACCCCTTTTTTATAAATTTAAATTACAAAAAATATACCAAATTTTGGTTTTTACACAAAATTTTTCCCACATTTAGCAAATAAATTAGATTTTATTTATAAAAAAATAAATCTTGAATAAAAAATTGTTTTTAAAAAAATGAAAAAAACGAACTAAAAAAAATTAAAAGTTTTTAAATGATTTTTTTTAATGTAAATTTGTTTTCGGGATCCAAAAATTCAAAAATATACAGGGGGTGTAATTAAAAAATAATAATTTAACTTAGTTTCCGGCGAAACCGTAAGTGCAAAAAAATAATTTTGTACTCCTTTTTGTAGCTCTTGTTAAGAAATATTGGTTACAACAAATTTGCTTTGATCGGACTGAAAACAATCCCATTTTAGGAGGTGTCCGTGGATTGAAACTCACCCGGTATAATGAAATGCGTAGCATTACATATCTTTAGGGCTTGTTTAAATAATACAAAGTCTGTTGTTCAAAAACAACAAGTCATTATTTATTTTGAAGAAAACAAATAATAAATATTTTTCAAACTAAATAACATTTATAATTCTATTTTCCAATGTTTTAAAGACAATATTTATAAAAGAAAAAAAATGTCAACAGATCAATCAAGTAAACTTTTTTATGGTAACATGTTTCCTTAAAATTAATTAATTATCCCAGAAATAATGAAGTTGGGAAACTATACAGTGTGTCCCAGAACTAGCGTCCATCCTTGAAGGAACACATACAAAAAAATGTGAAAAAAAGTCATATAAACATAGGGCTGCAATTCGGTCCAAATTGAATAGGACCCAAAAAAGCGCTAATAAAATAATTTAACACTGCAGGGCGAATTTACATTAAAAACTAAGAAAAAAAGTTTTTTATACCCTACCCCATCAAGAAAAAGAAAGTTTTATATTAATAATATTATCTTTAAAATAAGTAACATGCTTGAATTTTTAATATAATTTGCAGGTATTTATTTTAGGCATGGGCGGATTTAGGGGGGGCCATGCCCCCCCCAGCGAGATATATAAATAGCTTCAAAATTGGTGAAAGAGCAATTTTTTCCCTTATGGATGCCCCCCCTTTAAAATGAAATAAATCCGCCCCTGATTTTAGGCTGGTCATGAATATAATAAGATACCTAAGTAAGTCATCAAAGTTCATCATAAATTTTAATTTCGGATTAAGACAATAAAATGGCATGAAACATAATTACGAGATATTCTGACAAAAAGCTGCGGCATCACTATGGGCCAGGAGATCTCCGTTTTTGGCCAAAAAAAAAACTTTTGGCCGTAATATGGTAAAAATTAGTTACAAGGGGTTTTTGAGGATGCCGAATCAGTATTTAAAATTTTAAAATTCATAATGGCGGATTCAATATTAGCCAAAAGTCCAAATCTGTTAGATTTTATTGGATTTTGATGAAAATTTTTGTTCAGATGATAAAACAGAATCTAATTTTAAAATTTTAAAATTCAAAATACGGAGGCCAAATCTATTAGATTTTATTGGATTCTAATAAAAATTGGTATTCAGGGGTTTTTGAGAATGCTGAAACAAAATCTGTTTTTAAAAGTTTAAAATTCAAAATGGCGGATCAAGCAGGGCTGCAAATTTTGAACAATATTGATTGATTATAAAAAAAAGTTGGTATCTGTGGGTTTTTGATGTCGTTTAAACCCAATTTGATGTTAAAAATCTAAAATTTAAATTAGAAAAATTAAGATGGGCCATGCAACTTAAAACAGGCCAAAATTAACGTTTTAATGCTACAATAATAAAATTGGGTATCCCGGGATTTTTAAGGATGCCAAATCCGAATCTGATATAAAAATATGAAAATTCAAAATGACGAATCCAATATGGCGGTAAATTTTAGACGAAAATGGTATTTAGGAGTTTTTTTAGTATCTAAAACCAAAATTGAAGTTAAAAATCTAAAATTCAATGTGACGGATTTAAGGTGGCAACATTTTTTTTTTTTTAATTTCCAAATATTAAAACCAAATTTAATCATAAAAAAATGCAATATATTTTTTTATAGTTTTACGAAAATTAGAACGTTCTGAGGTCGAGGAAACTAAATAATAATAATAATAATAGATAATTAATTATTATAATAATTAATAATAATATATTATATTATTGTTATTACAAAAATTTCAAAATATCCGATTGCTATGATTTATTTAATTAACAAAAATAAATAAAATAATTACTTAATATATTTCCTAATTAAAAATTCCAATTTTGAAGCTATTTGGATTCCGCCATTTTGAAATTTGAAAAGTCAATGTTTAATTTTTTTTCACCACTTAATACAGATAATTAACAAAATTAAAGTTTTAAAAAAATTAAACTTTGTTTTGGTTTCGCTATTATTATATTAGTAGCCTTGAAAATTGCTAGATGCCAATTTTTATTGAAGCTTATTTAAATTTATAAAACTTTGCCGCCATATTGGAACCGCCATTTAAAATTTTTTAATTTCAATAATGGACTAGATTTCAGCAGCCTCAAAAATCCCTGAATATAAATTTTTAATAAAATACACTGAATTTTTCCGCCATATTGGATTCCGCATTTTGAATTTTAAATAAAAAAAAAACTTTTAAACGCCAATTTTTATTAAAATCTATTAAAATTCAACAAATTTTGGAGCCATCTTGGGCCTGCCATTGTCAATTTTTAATTTAAAAAAATGGATTTATTTCAAAGAACTTACATATAAAGATGGACTTTTAAGCCAATGTTTATGAACGTGTGATCTTATTGTTAGTCAACTTTTTCGCTATCTCGTAGCAATGTTGCCTAATTTCCACCTTATCATGAATTCTAATCATTATACTTAAATTAAAAATGTAAAAAACTTTATTGTGTATAATATAATTATGTTTAATAATATAATATACTTAAATATATTAAAATTAAACTACTATAGTTCATATAAAACTCACATAGAACTAATGTTTCTTAAAATTCACAATAAAATATCCAAAGTATATGTTTCCAATCGGCAACACTGTACCCCTGTCAGTCATTTTACGACATTAGACTGTGAGTTTACACATTCTTTCTTTCTCTTTACGCGTACTAAGTGTAAACAATAGTCACTCCCCACCAGCCCCTCACCGTAGTTGGTTCACGCTTCAAACAAAGCATACGGTAGATTTCATCATGTTTCTTCTTGAGGTAAAAGTTCTTTGATTTATTTCCAGCATCCCTGAAAACTCCCAGATACCAATTTTTACAAAAATACCACCAAAAACCAATTTTTGACTGCCGATAAGTATAGTATACTTGGGTATTCCTTACACTTAGCGTAGTAAGCCCGACCTTGGATTTTGTTTAATAACTTTTTGAAATCTAAAAACGTGGAAAAAGGAGGACATGTACCTTTTTAATACAATTAATATTACACAAGATTATGTAAAAAACAGTTTGATGGGCTGGGGAATCTCGGGGAATCCTGAATTCAAAGGGTGGCAATACACTAAAATTTATTAAATTTTGATATAAAATAATAAATTACTATATAGTAATTTATTATTTTATATCAAAATCTGCAAAAGTTGGACTTCATAATATTAACATATATAATATAATGAAGTCCAACTTTTGCAGGTTTTAGGTGATTATTAAGCTTATTTTGATTAATAAGTGCACAAAAAGCTATTTAAATAACATGGATTTTACATACTAAAAGACCATCAAAAATTTTATTTTTAGAAAAAAAAAATATTGAACTTTTAACTTAAAGTTATTTTTTAACGAATTTAACTATAATTTTATCTACCTATATGTAAAATAAGTATTGTAGATTGTGATACTCTTATTTATTATTCTGAATTTTATAGGGGACTATTGGCCAATTTTAGGGAGCTCCTGGCCCATAGTGCCGGCATTCTAAACCTAATGTAACCAAAGTTAATCAACCGCTTAATTAAACGATATAAAGTTTGTCTGACCCATTTCGCCAACGGTGGTGAGATGAGAAATTTGCTATTTTAAAAAGTTTGCCATATGTGGCGAAATTTCTATCGCAAACGATTTTTTTTAATATTGTTTTGAAAACAGTGTTAGTTTAACAAAGTTTTAAAATACATATGAAGTAAAAAAAACTACTATTACATACATCTACCTATTTTTCTGCTTAAACTTGGTACCCCGAATTTTAAATATTTACGCCTGGATCTAAAGAGGTTAACTATATTTTAAGTTCAGTTCAGTTCAGGTACTATTTATCTATCTATCTCTGTTTACAGAACGCGATAAACAGAGATAGGTAGATAAAAAGTAACGGAACTTAAAATATAGTCCCTATGGTGCAAACTAAGCCATAATTTATTTTAAAGTAACCAAATCATAATAGTATATTAAAGTACTAGTTTCATAACATACGTTTTTAGCGCACGAGTACAAGTTTAGAAAACGAGCCACTTGCCGCGAGTTTTCTAAAGTACTAGTGCTCTAAAAACGTGTTATGAAACGAGTGCTTTATACAATTTTTCTATTTTGCTCTAAAATTTAAAAAACTTAAATTGATGACTGATTTAGGGATTTTTGTTTTGGGTTGGCATTACAGTTTACACTATGTTTAAAATTCTAATAACATATGATATTTTGATATATTTTACAGTCATCTCTTCTTTTTTCACTGCAATTAACCAGTCCATAATTTTAACACGGTAAAAAATAACCCAAACACAAAATTTTGTAAAAAATTAAACTTTAAATCGACATTGACATTTGCACGCAAAACGTCAAGAGATAGGCTTTTGTATGTTGCCAACCCAACAGAAAAAAAGTAGAGACCTCTTATGGGCCTATAAGAACACGCAAAATGCATGTGATTATGAGCTTATAAGAGTCGCAAAATAGAAAAAAAAATACAAACTTAATAAAATCAATCAATTTTTCTTATTTTTAACGGAATTATTTATAAAAGCAATCTGTAGAAAATCTTTCCAACATTAATAAAGTAAACCTTTTTGTGTCTTAATTTATTTTCTTGAAATTCTTTAGTTATCCCAAAATTAATGAAATTGGAACAAATATGCCTACATGTTTAAACTGTTTCATCAATAACAAGAAATGTTTATGCAGGGTTATTCAGAAATAAGTTCGAGAAATTAAAGGGTAATTCTATGTTAAAAAATATGAAAGAAAGTTCCCATAAAAGTTGCTCAGGAAATGAGCCCTAAGGGAGCTACCCACGATAGGTTGGAAGAAATATTAATTGAAAAGTGCTTGCCCATGGGATTTTTTGCTTAAATATTGATACCGAATGTTCTACGAACATTTTTCTGTCAGTAAATCTGAATATTTTTTGCACGCCGTTTTTGCTGATGATTTTTCTGTATCTATTTTTTTTCTAATTATGCAGTTTTTCTTGCAGTTTGGATTCAAGACGGTATACAAATAATTTTTAACCAAATGTGTTTATTTTTTACTAAAATACGTGAATAAAACTGGACTTTTACAGGTTTTATATATTTTTTATTTAAAAACGACTTAAAAATGATTATAACTCTTAATAATTATTATAAATTTCAATTTTATTATATCACATATATTTGATTTATACAAAATTTTAATAGTAACACAAAATAATACTTATTCAAACTATAGAGCGGTCCTTGTTTTAGAAAACTTTACAGATAAGGAATTTTAATCAAGCTTATTAACAACACCTAGGCATTTTTGCCCTATTTCATACTTTTAATTACTTATTTTTAAATTAAAAAGAAAATAAAATAGATTTATAACAAAATTTACATTAGAGCGGTCCTTCTCCATTTTATTATAGGGAACGTTCAAGTATTACGTAACGCAAATTTTGATCATTTTGGACCCCCCCTGTAACGCTATTTTCCTATACCATTAACATGGGCGTAACACTACAAAATGACACCCCCCCCTCAGGAGCGTTACGTAATACTAAAACGTTCCCCAACCACATATTTAGTTGAAACAAATAAACTGTTTAATCAGTGTAGAGTTGGAAAAAACTATTTATACAGGGTGTCTCAACGAAGCCGACTCGGTCGATATATAGCAAAGATCCACTTTAGAGAAAAACTTTGACGGGAAAAGTTGTATGGTTTTAAAAAAGGCACATTCTAAAATATGGTCCTCCTAGGGTGGGTAACATCTGACTTAATTTTTTTTAATGGAATAAAATTCTACATTTAATAATATATCATTCCATTAAAAAAATCAATTTTTTAAATGGAATGCTATATTTTTATTTACTCATTATTTACTCACAACCAAATAATTTAATTGGCCATATCCAACCAAATATTTAGTTGACACCAATAAACTGTTTTATCAGTGTAGAGTTGGGAAAACCTATTTAAATGTTTATAGGTTTAAAGTTCCATAAAAAAAGTTATAATAAAGAAGTTTAATATAAACAATAATTAATTATGGTAATTATAATGAAATACACTAAGATAAAACGTTGAAACTCAAAAAAAGTTTTTTTATTTACTACTAAAGTGGAAAAATCTGTCCAACAAAACAATAAGGTAAACTTTTTTGTAACTTCATAGTTAAGTTTTCTTGAAACTCATTAGTTATCCCAGAATTAATGAAGTTAAGAAAATATATAAATAAGTTTAAACTGTACCGTAAAAAAAAAAGAAAATTATAAGAAGTTTTATACAAACAATAATTAATTATAATATTTTTTTTTTAATTCAAAAAGGTTTTTCTTTTACTTAAATATCTTCATTTATTTAGATATCTTATACTACCTAAATAGATATTTAAAAATTACAAAATTTCCATATTTCAATGTTTTCTCATCACTAGAAAACCTGGATAAAATGTTTAGAATAATATCTAGGTCCTCGTTAATAAAGTTAATAATATCATCTTTAAAATAAGTAACATCCTTGATTTTTAAATTAATTTGCCAGTATTTTTTTAGACTGGACATGCATAATGTAAAATAATTAACCAAGTAAAAAGTCATCAAAGTTTATCAACCAATTAATCCAGGGTCACGAATAAATTTGAATCCCAGGTTAAGTCACAATTAAATCGCACGAAACGTAATCATGACGAGATATTTTGACAAAAAGCTGCAACAAGCTGATGCGGATACGACATAAAATTTTGCGTATTTTTAACAAAAATTAAAGCACAATTGTATAGGATAATAACTTCCTATCCATTTGTATCTGAATATTCAGATTTGCTTTTTACAGTGCAACATTTCCATATTTCAATATTTTCTCGGCACTAGAAAACCTGAATAAAATGTTTATAATAATATCTAGGTCCCCGTTAATAAAGTTAATAATATTATCTTTAAAATAAGTAACATGCTTGATTTTTAAATTAATTTTCCAGATATTTTTTTAGACTGGACATGCATAATGTATAATAATATACCTAAGTAAAAGTCATCAAAGTTCATCAACCAGTTAATCCAGGGGCACGAATAAATGTTAATCCCAGATTGTCACAATTAAATCTCACGAAACGTAATCACGACGAGATATTTTGACAAAAAGCTGCAGAAAGCTGATGCGGAAACGGACATAAAATTTTGCGTATTTTTAACAAAAATTTAAGCACAATTGTATAGGATAACAACTTCCTATCCATTTGTATCTGAATATTCATATTTGCTTTTTATAGTGCAACATTTCCATATTTCAACATTTTCTCATCACTAGAAAACCTAGATAAAATGTTTAGAATAATATCTAGGTCCTCGTTAATAAAGTTAATAATATCATCTTTAAAATAAGTAACATCCTTGATTTTTAAATTAATTTGCCAGTATTTTTTTAGACTGGACATGCATAATGTAAAATAATTAACCAAGTAAAAAGTCATCAAAGTTTATCAACCAATTAATCCAGGGTCACGAATAAATTTGAATCCCAGGTTAAGTCACAATTAAATCGCACGAAACGTAATCACGACGAGATATTTTGACAAAAAGCTGCAACAAGCTGATGCGGATACGACATAAAATTTTGCGTATTTTTAACAAAAATTAAAGCACAATTGTATAGGATAATAACTTCCTATACACTTGTATCTGAATATTCAGATTTGCTTTTTACAGTTACAACATTTCCATATTTCAATATTTTCTCGGCACTAGAAAACCTGAATAAAATGTTTATAATAATATCTAGGTCCCCGTTAATAAAGTTAATAATATTATCTTTAAAATAAGTAACATGCTTGATTTTTAAATTAATTTTCCAGATATTTTTTTAGACTGGACATGCATAATGTATAATAATATACCTAAGTAAAAGTCATCAAAGTTCATCAACCAGTTAATCCAGGGGCACGAATAAATGTTAATCCCAGATTAAGTCACAATTAAATCTCACGAAACGTAATCACGACGAGATATTTTGACAAAAAGCTGCAGAAAGCTGATGCGGAAACGGACATAAAATTTTGCGTATTTTTAACAAAAATTTAAGCACAATTGTATAGGATAACAACTTCCTATCCATTTGTATCTGAATATTCATATTTGCTTTTTATAGTGCAACATTTCCATATTTTAACATTTTCTCATCACTAGAAAACCTAGATAAAATGTTTAGAATAATATCTAGGTCAGGTCAGGTTAATAAAGTTAAAAATATTATCTTTAAAATAAAGAACATGCTTGATTTTTAAATTAATTTGCCAGGTATTTTTTTAGGCTGGAAATGCATAATGTATAATAATATACCTAAGTAAAAATCATCAAAGTTCATCAACCAGTTAATCCAGGGGCACGAATAAATGTTAATCCCAGATTAAGTCACAATTAAATCGCACGAAACGTAATCACGACGAGATATTTTGACAAAAAGCTGCAACAAGCTGATGCGGATAGGGACATACAATTTTGCGTATTTTTAACAAAAATTAAAGCACAATTGTATAGGATAACAACTTCCTATCCATTTGTATCTGAATATTCATATTTGCTTTTTACAGTGCAACATTTCCATATTTCAATATTTTCTCAGCACTAGAAAACCTGAATAAAATGTTTGTAATAATATCTAGGTCCCCGTTAATATAGTTAATAATATTATCTTTAAAATAAGTAACATGCTTGATTTTTAAATTAATTTTCCAGATATTTTTTTAGACTGGACATGCATAATGTATAATAATATACCTAAGTAAAAGTCATCAAAGTTCATCAACCAATTAATCCAGGGTCAAGAATAAATTTTAATCCCAGATTGTCACAATTAAATCTCGAAACGTAATCACGACGAGATATTTTGACAAAAAGCTGCAGAAAGCTGATGCGGAAACGGACATAAAATTTTGCGTATTTTTAACAAAAATTTAAGCACAATTGTATAGGATAACAACTTCCTATCCATTTGTATCTGAATATTTATATTTGCTTTTTATAGTGCAACATTTCCATATTTCAATATTTTCTCACTAGAAAACCTGAATAAAATGTTTGTAATAATATCTAGGTCCCCGTTAATAAAGTTAATAATATTATCTTTAAAATAAGTAATATGTTGGATTTTTAAATTAATTTTCCAGATATTTTTTTAGACTGGACATGCATAATGTATAATAATATACCTAAGTAAAAGTCATCAAAGTTCATCAACCAATTAATCCAGGGTCAAGAATAAATTTTAATCCCAGATTGTTACAATTAAATCTCGAAACGTAATCACGACGAGATATTTTGACAAAAAGCTTCAGAAAGCTGATGCGGAAACGGACATAAAATTTTGCGTATTTTTAACAAAAATTTAAGCACAATTGTATAGGATAACAACTTCCTATCCATTTGTATCTGAATATTTATATTTGCTTTTTATAGTGCAACATTTCCATATTTCAATATTTTCTCACTAGAAAACCTGAATAAAATGTTTGTAATAATATCTAGGTCCCCGTTAATAAAGTTAATAATATTATCTTTAAAATAAGTAACATGCTTGATTTTTAAATTAATTTTCCAGATATTTTTTTAGACTGGACATGCATAATGTATAATAATATACCTAAGTAAAAGTCATCAAAGTTCATCAACCAATTAATCCAGGGTCAAGAATAAATTTTAATCCCAGATTGTCACAATTAAATCTCGAAACGTAATCACGACGAGATATTTTGACAAAAAGCTGCAGAAAGCTGATGCGGAAACGGACATAAAATTTTGCGTATTTTTAACAAAAATTTAAGCACAATTGTATAGGATAACAACTTCCTATCCATTTGTATCTGAATATTTATATTTGCTTTTTATAGTGCAACATTTCCATATTTCAATATTTTCTCACTAGAAAACCTGAATAAAATGTTTGTAATAATATCTAGGTCCCCGTTAATAAAGTTAATAATATTATCTTTAAAATAAGTAACATGCTTGATTTTTAAATTAATTTTCCAGATATTTTTTTAGACTGGACATGCATAATGTATAATAATATACCTAAGTAAAAGTCATCAAAGTTCATCAACCAGTTAATCCAGGGGCACGAATAAATGTTAATCCCAGATTAAGTCACAATTAAATCGCACGAAACGTAATCACGACGAGATATTTTTTAAAAAAGCTGTAGCAAGCTGATGCTCGAGCTTTTCGCGACAGACTGATAGCGTTCCGCCAACTTCGGGAGATGAGAGCTTTCGCAAAGGTTATGGCGCAAGGATGCTGGTCTTCTCACAGAACAGTGAAATAGTCGAGTCTGGAAATTAAATCTAGATAAATATTTGCGTATATGCACCCAGTGTCGCTCTGGCTGGGTTAACTAAGGAAAACGAGGCATGTAGGATCACAAGGTGATTAGTCCAACTTTTTAATTAATTATTTATTATTGGAAAACCATATATAAACACGGATCTATGTCTGATATATGGCTAGTAGATATACACTAGTGTATATGTTATGTACAGACATATTATTTGTATTCTACATGCAAAGTTTTCGGACTATCATATGTCCGCTTCTTTGAAAAGTTGATGCCATATAAAAATTACATTGCAACCAAACATGTTATATAATGGATATGTGTCTGAAATATAATTCATATTGATTTTATGTTGAATTAAACATCACAGTTACGTGTTTTGCAACTTTTATTATATATTATATCTGAAGTTTATTAAGATTATTTATTTAATTTTTTATTTATTTATTTATTTATTATTATGAGTTACTGATAAAACTGATTCATGGAGAGCCCCAAATAAGCTTGTGTTAGGGGCTCTCCACTAATTTTAATTACAAATATTTAAAAAATCTGAAAGTCTTCCATATCCACTGATGAAACACCATTTATATCCATTCACGTGCATTTTCTTCAATGTATACCATACTATTCATTCATTAACAAATTTATACATTTTTCTTATGGTTCATGGAACTTTCTACCTCAGTATTACTATTTTATATTGCATGTGTTCTATTAATGCCATATAACCTGTTATACTGCCAACACATGAATGCCATATATCAAGTTGTAAATGTCCCCTAAATAATCTCTCTTTTCCATGCTTATAAGTTAAATAGTTTTTGAGTTATTGCACGCCAATGTCAAATTTTTGACAAATTTTAAAAAAAATAAGAAAAATTAAAAAAATCATATTTTCGAAACGGGACGTTTTTGAATAAAATCCAGTGGAAGTTTTTCTTAAACATCGGTGGGTTACACATAAAAAAAATAATCAGACAAATCCGTGACCCATATCGTCAGCCCTACCTGCATCGGCGAGGATATCATCACAATATAATATAATTTTATACAATATTATTATATATCTTACAAAGCTATTATTATGAAATTGGCATAAAATATGACATGCACACAGTAATTTTAACCGGTAAACGAGATTTTTTCCACGCCTACTGCGAATAAAGTTCGAAAAAGTTGGTAAAATTGCGTTTTATGGCCATATTATTGGTTCTAGCAAAGAAATAACAAAAAAGTGCTATTTTTTGTTTTTTTTTATATAAAAAGTTCCCAAAATAAGTAGTTGATCCTGAAATTTTCAAAAAAATAAAAGGGAGTTTTTGAGAAAAAGGGCCTCAAAATTTTTCGCCGCCATCTTGAAAAAACAAAAAACTGTCAAAACTAAGTTGATAAAATTTGATAGAGAAAGATAAGATATTTCTAATGGGGAAACCGCAGTTCTCTAGGATAAATAGTTCTTGAGTCATTGCACGTCAATGTCACATTTTCGAGAATTTTCAAAATTTTGAAAAAAATTAAAAAATCATATTTTCGAAACGGGGCTTTTTTGAAAAAAAATCCGTGGAGTTTTTTCTCTAACATCGGTGGGCTATACATAAAAAAATAATCAGTCAAATACGTTACCCAAGCCCTCAGCCCTGCCTGAATTCGCGCGGATATCATCTTTATTAATAATATTTTTAACATATACACGGTGTATTTGAAATAGCATAGGAAATTTTAACAGATGATTCTACGGTTTTTATTTAATAACTCAGGAACCCTTTGAGATATATCAACGAGGTTTTGCACGTCAACTAATCCTACCAAGGCCCGTTTTTATGTGTTATTTTCATGTACTTATTTCAACCAGGGGTGTGCGAAACGGGGGGGGCTTATCAGATTTTTGTCCCAAACTTTTTAATAATAATAAAATAAATAATAATAATACTTTAGGATTAACCGTTTTCGAGAAAAATTAATTTGAAGGTGAAATTCCACGGTTCGAGGACGAAAAATTAAATACTAAAATGTTGAAAACCAAAATTTTAATGATACAGGACGAATGTACATTAAAAACTAAGAAAAAACCTTATATACAGGTACTTCCAAAAATCAATCCTAATGGAGCTATGGTCTCCTAAATATGCACCATTTTTAAAGTGCTATGGTAGCTTTAAAAGCGTTTTTTCGACCTACATGTATGGAAACTTTTTTTCTTAGTTTTTGATGTAGAATAACATTGCATCATTAAAATTTTGGTTTTCGACATTTTAGTATTTAATTTTTCGTCCTCGAACCGTGAAATTTCACCTTCAAATAAACTTTTCTCGAAAACGGTTAATCCTATAGTATTACAACAAGAGTACCTTTTTTATGTATTTTGACCTGATGAATCATATTTCAAAAATAAAATTGCAAAAAAGTTACACAGAAAAAAGTTTGGGACAAAAAACTGATAAGACCACCCCGTTTCGCACACCCCTGGTTTAAATAAGTACGTGAAAATTACATACAAAGATGGACCTTATTAGGATTAATTCACGTGCAAAACCTTGTTAATATATCTCAAAGGGTTCCTGAGTTATTAAATAAAAACCGATTTTTTTAGCCAATTTCAAAGGGGCGTAGCTCCCTTATGACGCATTATTAGACATATGTTTATAGGAACTTTTTGTCATATTTTATCATGTAGAATCACCTGTTAAAATTTCCTACGCTATTTCAAATACACCCTGTATATGTGTGACAATTCAAGAAATTATTTTTTATGGAATCACTCTATAAAATTATAAATATGAGTCTTGTGTCTAGATGTAAATGTAAGCACACTTGGTGTCCTTGTGCGGTAAATCGTGTTTTCTGCCTTTTGTTTGTATTAATTTCTGTAGTGAAGTGGATTTTTTCTAATATATAATATTTTTCTACTAATGTAGTGATGTCGAATTCTATCACTAATTTAGTGATGTGGTATATAATTCGGTTATAGCCGAGCAGTTAATTATAACTTTTATTATAACTTACTCAGTTAGGTTGGCCATACAATCTTCTATCATATTTAAAGTATACCCGAGCGGAGAATATACTTAACCACTTATCACTTTATTCGGGAGCGGGTATTCTAGGAGACGGCGCTTTGGAAACAGATAAAACGATTTCTTCTTAACTTAAGAATAATATATTAAATAAATGTGAATAAATTCTTCAAGAACATGAAAGATCAATTCTTACTTCTAAGTCCTATTTCTATGCAAAGCCCTTAAATTCTAATTTCCATTATATATTAGTTTTCCATTATATACTTCTAAATTAAAACATTCTACGTTTGAAATCCCAACTATTCGCAATCATTTTCAAATCCCAATTTATTGTCCACATTTTTCTTAGTGTAAATCTTAGAACTGGTTCGTATAAGTCATTCAAATTATTTTACAAAATACTTTTCAAAGTTAATTAATATTCGTCAAAATTTCTATCAGTGTTCATACAGTATTTATAAGTGTTCAATTATTTTTGTCTGATAAAACGAGTCTCAAAATTTTTCTAAGTTTAAAAACTATTTTTTTAATTCAAGAATAAATCTCAAAATTAATTCTCACAGAAACTACATTTTCACTTTTGAATTTTACATAGTGACACCCTGAATAAAACTGAATGAATATGAATCTTTTCATGAGTTTATATACCCAATAAGAAGGTCACTAGTTAAATTTATTTGACAATGCTATTAGCGCAAAATATCTACAAAGATACCGCGCATATTTAATTACCCCGACAAAAGAGTTTCAGTCTCATCAATTTGCAAGCTAATTGCTATTTCTGACATCTGAAACGATCATTTTGACCATAAATTAAATTTTGTATAAACAATTTGGACTACTAGACAACTTTTAAGTTATACCGACAAGAATTACCGAGGAGGGGTCCGATCAAATGTAGGACACACCGAACTCTTCCGAAACCGAATCTCGTGAAGCCAGATTGTATCATAGCGCAATATTAAAGAAATATTATTTTAAAATTTTAACAACATATAAAATATTCAGATCATAACATTTCATCTATCACTAAGTGTGCTCGATATGGTACTTTACCTTACTGTCGACTTTTTGATTAAGTAATGTCAACTTACCTAGAGGGAAGTGAAAAAAAAAACATTTTTTAACAATTTTTTTTATATCCGTTTTGCGAAAAAAAAATGTTTTTTCAACAAAAGAAAACAAAAAAATAACAATTTTTTTAAAAAATAAGATCTTTTTTTGAAAAACAAAAAAAAATTTTTTTAATTAAAAAAACTTTATAAAATAGTTATTTGCGCTCCTAGTAGAAGTAAGTGAATTTTTCTCTCTGAGGTCGTATTTTGTGGACCGAAGCGGAGCTGAGATGCATAAACACCACCGAAGACAGAAAAAAAATTACCTACGAGTAGCGCATTACGTTTTTCTCACTACCAAGGAGTTAAAATCGTATTTTATTAATAATATTTTTGACATTTATATGTGTGAAAATTCAACATATAATTTTTTTATGGAATCACTCTATAAAATTAAGAATAGTAGACTTGTGTCTAAGTGTCCCCCTTAGGTAAGTGTCGGACACTTCATGTCCTTTAGCGGTAAATCCATAAATTGGGGCTGAGCTCGAGGAAATCTTTTGTACAAGCCAAAGGAACTCAGGAGGAACTCTGAGGAACTCTGCGGATTTTTAATCAGCGCCAAAAGTTACCTAAAAAACCGCTATCAGCTGCTTGGGTCAAAAACCGTGTAAACTTGTATTTTTAGACATACCTAAGGATAATTAAGTATATCGTCGGCTTACAAGTAAAGAGCAAGTAAGTCCAAAAACATGGTTTTGAGATATTGACAAATTTAACTTTCGTTGTTATTTTTTAATTTTTTTAATATTTTTTTTTGGAAAAAGCTACCGCAAATCGCAATGACATGTTTGGACATAATAATGCCCTATTTGCAGTTAAATAAAGAAAAATTGAAGTAGTTTAATTCAACTAAATTTGAAAAAAGACATGGACAGTGCCTTTTACTTGTAGGCCCAAGACGTCGGCTTAAAAGTAAAGAGCATTAATAAAATAATATAAAAAACAAGTATTTAAAGTTAAAACCCTTCTATTAATTAAACGTAATGCGTAACTATAAAGTAGAAAACAAGATGTTTACATAAATTTTCAAAAACTAGATTTTCAAAAGAAGGGTTTGGAATTTTTGATTGTTTAAAGAACGTTTCCAAAATTAATAGTAATAATTAATTAATATTAATTATATGAAACTGCTTACTATGCCAGAACTAAGACAGTTTTCAGAGGCCATCGGCTGTGCCGGTAAAGAAGCATTTTCTAAAGTCAATTATTGATAAAACACTTCACGGTGCTGTTTTCCGAACTTGCCGCGAACTTTAGTTTTTTTTATATTCTTGTTATTTATCTAGTAACCAAGGATATAAGAGCAAAATTTAAAAAATCTCAGTTAGTTTTTTTTCTTATTTATATTTTTTTATAAAAATCTGCACCTATTCAATTATTTGTCTATATCTCGGCTATTTCTAATTATAATAAAAATATTACTATAAATAAAACAAAGATTGCTTAATTTTCTAGAAAAAAGTAAATACCATTTTTTTAAATCTTTTGCCGCTTTGTCACAATACGCGATTAAAGTTTAAAGTAAAACAAAAAAAATTATCTTTATATTTATTAAAAATAATGTGTTTTAAGGTAATTTGACATTTTACAGTAAAATAAGCCTCCTTAGATAGTTTTTAATAAATATAAAGATTAATTTGTACTTTTTTGCTTTACTTTCAACTTTTATCGCGTATTGTGACAAAACGGCAAAAAAAGATTTTAAAAAAATGGTACAGTTGGATGCAAGTTTTAAATATGCCAAAATATCAATTTTATTAATTATTTTATAGTTTAAGTAAGATTTTAAGAAAGAGAGTTTTTTGTTTAAGTTTATTAGTAGTCTCATAATAAGTTATTACAGATAATGCGTAAATGCGAATAATGTTAAATAACAGTAACTGCTGTTATATGAAACTGGAAGAAATAGAAAACTAGCAAATATAGAGGTTTCAGATCTGCAGAAGCAAGAAGTCTCCCCAAGATGGTTATTTTTATGTTAATATTCCTTCTTTTTCAAAATTAATGGAGATCCCCTAGAACATGCATTTAATGTTAAAAAAGAATCGAAAACTTGCTTTCCTGAAAAGTTACGTTTTTGTGACATGGTGTCGTTTACCCCCGGGGTCCAAATATAATAAATAATAAACTAAAAAAACATTTAGTATATTTAATCATATAAAACATTTAAACACAATATTTAGTAAATTTTATGGGAAATTAAACTTTGAATTCCTTAGGGCCACTTGCACCAATGATGATTTAACTTTAAACTTGGATTAAATTGACGGCCGACCAATCAGAACGCAGCATTTTTAACTTAAACTCGGTTTGGCTGAGATAATCCCGTACCAAAAGTTGGTGCAAGTGGCCCTTAGTAATGTAATATATAATTTGCTGCATAAAAATTTCGAATCTTGGAATTATCGATGCGGCGGCGGGCGGTGGTTTTAGACCCAGCAAAATTTTTATCGTTTATAGCCTGCACCGCTTTTTGTAAAGGGTGTTCTCTTAAATAATTAAGTAAATTTTCACTTTCTTCTTCCCGAGCCTGCACGCCTTTTAACCGTTTCCTCCTGTATCCATTTTTTCTTTAATCTCCGAAAGATTAAACTTTGCCGAGTCCACTTGCTCGCATCCTGCTTCCAATAACCCAATAGCTTGAGCTTTCTTAATCATTTAATTGATGCATTTCTAATTATGTACTTAATTAAATTAAATCCTTTATTGATTATGTACTTTATAATAATTGTCAACTTTGACAACTGCATTGTTTGTAAACAATTATTCAATTTACACAACTAGACTTTATATCTTGTTTTTTTTTCGGATCCAAGATATATGTATAGACAAATAATTAAACAGGTGCAGATTTTTATAAAAAAAAATCTAAATTAAAAAAAAAACTAACCGATAGATTTTTGTTTAATGTTGCTCTTAAATCGTTGGTTACTACATAAATAACAAGAATATAAAGAAAAACTAAAGTTCGCAGCAAGTTCGGAAAACACCACCAAGACTTTGAACTTAGTGTGAACGCTTCAAATTTAGTTTTGAAATATTATCTGATAATAAAAAAACCAATGCAAATGAAAATTAAACCTACACATCGAAAGTACACGTAAAAAGCAGTGTCATTTTACAGGTAAAGTTCTGTTTCTCTGTTCTGTCTCTATTCCATCAACTTTAACAGCAATATTTGAATGCGTTTGTCAGTACAATAAATAACGCGATATTGTATCATATAAATGATTCAAGCAATCATATATTTATAAAATAACTCTTTTTTTAATAATAACATAACCTCAAATAAACAATAATTATTTTTCCTATTACCTGAGTTTTTCTCTGGTTGCTCTTCATTGTTTTTTAAAAATGCAAATATTTTGGCACCTAGACTACACATTTTAACTTAATTTTAGCTTGTAAAATACAAAAAGAAAACGAAAAACAACACTACAAAAATGCACGTTTCGGAAAACAAACAAACACTAAGTCGCTTAGTGCAGAAACATTTGAAATAATCTACAAGTAAAACGAACTAAGTGACTTAGTGCCTATTGCCAGATAAAATTTTAATCAAAATCAAATTGGTGCGTTTTGTATAGTGGGTAACTCCCTTGGCAGTCCACCTAGAAGTTAATTCGGTTTACCTGTACATAGATCATCAACAGGGCCGTAGCGAAGGAGATTTTGGGGTGGAAGGAGGTCAAAAATTGCAACTTTTTTTAGCCTAAAAACACGACAAAAAAAAAGTTTATGACTAAAAAAAAGGCCCCACCCGTTCTCAAAACTCAAAAAAAAAGTTCATGACTAAAAAAAAAAAATAGGTGCCACCCTAGAAAAAATATGCAACTATTATATTTTTAATCCATGAAATATGCAACTTTTATGTTTTTAATCCATGAAATATGCAACTTTTTTGATTTCAAGATAGGTGGGGGAGGCTTCCCCCCATAGCTACGGCCCTGATCATCAAAAATTAATTACAGTGCCATTTAAATCCCATTTTTGCAAAAAAGTGACTTAGTGCCTTTTACTTGTAAGCCGACGATATATTCTATGATTAAAAAATTTATTTTATTTTACAGATGGCTTAAAATCTCGAAATAAAGATTTTCACGAAAATAGGAAATTAATCATTTTTTAAGTTCGATCATATCTTTATCATATTAAATGCTTTAATTTTAAGTATTTCTCCAAAACTGAAGACTTAGCGATGGAAAGCGTGTGGATGGAATCACCTAGATTCCTTTGAGAGGTGGCAGGGCTTTATTATGGGATGCGATTTGCACGCACACTTTAGCGGACTCATATACATTAATCGGAATAAATTCAGTTATGACTCATCAACGTTGAAAATAAACACAGAAACATAGGCGGAATAATTTTGCTGAATTATGAGGGAAATTTTTATAAAGGTCACTAAATCGAAACATTTGACGACCAATTTGTTGCACACAACAATATTGAATATACATATTAACTATAAATATCTAAATATATCGGTGTTTTTCGAAGAAAATAAAAATGTAAGTATTTAAAACCTCGCGTCAACGATAGAATCGACATGGAGCCTATGCTAGCACTGGAAATTCGCCGATGACTGCTCATATATTAAACGAACATCTGGGAAAGCTGGTTCGGCTGCAAGTAATGCGGAAAAAATAAAACACAGAAAATACTTGGAGCTGGAAGACCGCTTTGTTTTTGTACCCTTCGCTGTTGAGACCTTTGGTCCCTTTGGTGATGAAGCTAAAGATTTACTTCGGAAATTTTCCTCTAAAATTGGCAAAAAATCAAAAAGTTTCATCACTCAAAGGATAAACCTGGCGGTACAGAGGGGAAACGCGGCCTCCGTGTTGGGGACATTTAACCTTGAGCCGGGTTTGGATGGAAACATAAATCTTAATATATTTTAGCAATCATAATATTTTAAAATATCATTTCGTTACATTTATTTATAAAATAGCCATCTTTTTAGGTGGCCCTAATTTTTCGTGTAATATCCTGTTATACTTCGATAAATACGTTTACCTCTCAGAAAAACTTTATATTTAGTTAGTTAATATTTATACATTCAGAATCTTAAAATATTTTTCAATTATAGTACAGCGTTGCCAGAATTACTATAATTTTGACTTTTGGAGGATATTTTTTTAAACTTATAGAAATAATAAATATTTATCAAACCTAGGCACATAGCTGTCTGAAATTAGTATTTTCTACTAAAGCTTACGTATTAATAATGGAAATTTAAAAAATATTTAAGGTTAGAATAAGGTTAGAAAAAGGTTAGAATTTAGTTAGGCAACTAACGTTAGATTTATGTATTGTATAACGTTTTTGTCAAACGTTAGTTTTTAAGATTAGATTTATATATTTTATAACGTTTTTGTATAACGTTTGAGACTAAACATAAAAATGTCACTAATCTAATTATGTTAAGTTAGATTTGTGTACTTTTCTACCAGGGTATGTTTACAATTATGGCGAAAGCGCATGCATTGGCAGTTCGTAGTTCATGCAAAAACTGAAATAGTTATTGTGCAACTAGAACGCAAACTACACTATTTCCGTCGAGTAGACAGAACGCTGACAACAGCAACTACTAGAGATGAAACTTATACTTTGCGCTGGAAATGCACACACTATTTGTTCTACGGCCCCATAAATTTAAATTTTAAAAATTTATATTGCGTGTAAACTTTTTCGTACTTCACCCTAGATTTTTGTGGCAATATTAATAATAATAATAAATAGTTTATTTCTTGATAGATATTACATCGGCATGGAGAGCTCCAAATTAGCTTTTGGCTGGGCTCTCCATTAATTTTGAAAAAAAAAATCAAATTTTGACGTTTCATATTTTCACCACATAAAAATTTCAAATCCTTTTTTCCAAGCTCCACCTCCATTTCCACAGATTCTCCTTTTCATTTTATCCATTCTCAACCATAATTACAAAAATAATTTAGCTTCTTACAATAAATTTTATAAAAAAAAGTTGCTTCATTTGCAGTATTTTACAATTCTGGAGGAGTTTCTTCTAAATGCTCTTCGATATCCATAATAATTTAAAAATTTAATTTTACAAAAAAAAAACGCCAAACAGACGCCAAACCAACATTAATGTAAACCAAGACCCCCTCGTTAAAAAAAAGCACCAAAAACCAAATCAAACTCCGGCACGGACAGCTGCAATGGAGCTCTCTACAACTAGAATTATGAAACAAAAGACGTCTACCCTATCTCTATCTCATTTGTGCTACACTTTCCAGCCAACCAAATAAATACTGTATTTGTTTTTCATACAACAAATACAGTATTTATTTGGTTGGCCGGAAAGTGTAGCACTGAAAGAACATAGCTAATGTGTATCTGTAGAATAAGATAATTGTACTAAAATTTAGATGGCGCCAGTAATTTCTTTAATAAAAATAATATAGTTACACTTTTCGCCCGGCCAAGTAAATATTGTATTTGTTCAACAAAGAACAAAGACAGAATTTGTTTGGTTGGGTGGAAGTGGGAGTGTATGTATGTCTTCTATCCTTTTTGGGTAGAACTTTTGTCCTTGTATAATCTAACGGGAGAAATCGCCATTAGGTGCTTGTAATTTTCTACAGTAGAAAATTCCCAATATAACTGTAATATGATTGGACAGAAATAAACACGTGGTCAGAAATATTGTTAAATGATTAGTTGATAAAAACGTTAAAAAATATTCACAAAAAAATAAACTGATTTAAAAATGGTCGAGCGCCCAATGAATTCAAAACTGGACGGATCTGGCTGGACTTACCCGGTAGCTAAAAGTGAATCTGTAAAAAAAACTCCACCCCCTGAAGGGTGGGCGGTAGTTTTAGTGAAAATTTGTATATTGGGGTTTTTGAGGTTGCTGAAAGTGAATCTGATAATAAAAAATCAATTTAACGCGCCGAGGTGAAAAATGGGAAAGCGATTTACTGGGCAGTGTATTTTTTTTGCTCGAAATTGATTTATATCCACATGGTACGTTATAAAACGCAAAAATACGCAATAAAAATTTTTGAAAATATTTGCACGAATACAAGGCTTTCCCGAAAATTTGAAAAGTTTCAAAATGAGGAAGCAAAATACTTTAAAAAAATAAGTTTTATTTTTTACTAATATTTACTGAATTATGACTGTACCTACATAGTTTTTTTTTTAAATAATTTTCGCCACATATGGCAAACTTAGTATAAAAGGCAATTTCAATGGTATTGGAGGTTAATGCAAATATCGACTTGCTATATCTTATTGAATGGCGAATATTAAAACGTAAACAAATATGTAGAACTCCGTTTAAAAATCAAAAGTTGGTATAACTTCCGGTTAGACCGGAAGTGATTTTTTTTAATGACTGTTAAAATATGGGTTTTATGGCTCATATAAGCACCGCTAATTTCAAATAATTATCTCTTATAAGTACGGAGATATTTCTTAGGCAATATCGTCGGCTTACAAGTAAGCCGAGAGCACTAAAAGAGCACTAATTCCAAAAACATGGTTTTGAGATATTGACAAATTTAACTTTCATTGTTGTTTTTTTAATTTTTGTAATAATTGTTTTCGGAAAAAAACTACCGCAAATCGCAATGACATGTTTGGACATAATAATGTCCCATTTGCAGTTAAATAAAGAAGAATTGAAGTTTAATTCAACTAAATTTGAAAAAAGACATGGACTTAGTACCTTTTGATTTAGGCCCACGACGTCGGCTTACAAGTAAAGAGCACTAAGTCAATAAAATAATATAAAAAATAAGTATTTAAAGTTAAACCCTTCTATTAATTAAAGGTAATGTATAACTATAAAGTAGAAAACAAGATGTTTACATAAATTTTCAAAAACTAGATTTTTCCCAGCAAACACACCAGCAATGGGCCGGCAACGGCACAATGCCGTAAGCCGATAAAGAGTCATCGGTCCGTTGACGACATGCCATTACCGGCCCGGTACACAAGCCGATAACTGGCCGGTAATGGCAAGCCGATAACGGGCCGGTAATGGCAAGCCGATAACGGGCCGGTAATGGCAAGCCGATAACGGGCCGGTAATGGCTAGCCGGCAGACTTTTTGTTGGAGGTTGGATCAGTATTTTACCATGGCATAAAAAAGAACGATAATATCGATCGTTTTAGAATATTATTCTGAATAAGTTTTTATATTTTAGTACCTACGGAACCTTAACGAGCTTCTTTCCCGCCCCGGGATCTTAAATGCGACTTAAATGCAAGTGAATGAATTGTTAATTTAGTATTTAATAAAAAAATGTAATTACTTACTTTTTATCTTCAAAAATCATTATTAAGAATTGTAAATAAACACATGCCACAGAAAATTTTCATTAATGAACTTTAAAGTTATAATTATCACTGACGCAGCAAAATCACAACACAAGAGGTCAGTTTGAGTTGAAGCTCTCGGAGCATAGTTCTATCTCTTTCTAACTACTTGTTTTAAAAGAGATAGAACTATGCTCCGAGCGCTCCAAGCTTCAACTCAAACGGCCCTAAGAACACAACCCGCGCAAAACTTGCGCATGCGTCTTGACTTCTTCTCCTTCTACGCAAGATCATATTTTAAATTGGCATTGTATCGTCGGCCACAGATCGGTCCTTTACAGGCTAGCCGATAATCGGCAAGCCAGCAATGGGCCAATAATTATTTATGCCGATTATCGTACGGTGGTTTGCTGGGTTAAAAGAAGGGTTTGGAATTTTTCGATTGTTTAAAGAACGTTTCCAAAATTAATAATAATAATTAATTAATATTAATTATATCAAACTGCTTACTATGCCAGAACTAATACAGTTTTTATTCTATTTTGCGACTCTTATAAGCTCATAATCATACGCATTTTGCGTGTTCTTATAGGCCCATCAGAGGTCTGTACTTTTTGTTCTTTTGGGTTGGCAACAGACCTGGCCTTTATCTTGACGTTTTCCGTGCAAATGTCAATGTCGCTTTAAAGTTGAATTTTCTACAAAATTTTGTGTTTAGGTTATTTTTACCATGTTATCATTGTGGCTTGGTTAATTGCAGTAAAAAAGAGAAGAGATGACTATAAAATATATCAAAATTACATTTGTTCTTCGAATTTTAAACATGGTTTAAACTGTAATGCCAATCCAAAACAAAAATCCCTAAATCAGTCATCAATTTAAATGTAAGTTTTTTTAAATTTTAGAGCAAAATAGAAAAAATTGTATAATACACTCGTTTCATAACACGTTTTTAGAGCACGAGTACAAATTTAGAAAACGAGCCGCTTGCGGCGAGTTTTCTAAAGTACTAGTGCGCGTGTATGTTATGAAACTAGTACTTTAATATACTATTAGAGGCCATTGGCTGTGCCGGCAAAGAAGCATTTCCTAAAGTCAATAATTATAATGATAAAACACTTCACGGTGCAATTCTACCGCGAACATTAGTTTTTTTTTATATTCTTGTTATTTATGTAGTAACCAAGGATTTAAGAGCAAAATTTAAAAAATCTATCAGTTAGTTTTTTTTATTTATATTTTTTTATAAAAATCTGTACCTATTCAATTATTTGTCTATATCTCGGCTATTTATTTTTATTTTTATTATAATTAGAGCGAAGATTGCTTAATTTTCTACAAAAAAGTAAATAACATTTTTTAAAATCTTTTGCGGTTTTGTCACAATACGCGATTAAAGTTTAAAGAAAAACAAAAAAGTTAATCTTTATATTTATTAAAAATAATGTGTTTTAAGGTAATTTGAAATTTTACAGTAAAATAAGCCTCCTTAGATAATTTTTAATAAATATAAAGATTAATTTATACTTTTTTGTTTTAGTTTAAACTTAAATCGCGTATTGTGACAAAACGGCAAAAGATTTAAAAAATGGTGTTTACTTTTTTTGTAAAAAATTAAGCAGTCTTTATTTTATTTTTAATAATATTTTTATTACATAATTAGAAATAGCCGAGATATAGACAAATAATTGAACAGGTGCAAATTTTTATAAAAAAAATCTAAATAAAAAAAAAACTAACCGATAGATTTTTTTTTTAATTTTGCTCTTAAATAGTTGGTTACTACATAAATAAGAAGAATATAAAGAAAAACTAAAGATGGCCGCAAGTTCGGAAAAAAACCCTCAGAAATGCACCGAACCTTTGAACTTAGTGTGAACGCTTCAAATATGGTTTTGAAATATTATCCAAACCAATGAAAAAGAAAATTTAATTATTACCTACACATCGAAAGTACACGTAAAAAGCAGTGTCATTTTACAGGTAAAGTTCTGTTTCTCTGTTCTGTCTCTATTCAATCAACTTTAACATAGCAAAATTTGAATGGGTTTGTCAGTACAATAAATAACGCGATATTATATCATATAAATAATTCAAGCAATCATATTTTTATAAATTAACTCTTTTTTAGAAATAATAACATAACCTCAAATAAACAATAATTATTTTTCCTCTTACATGAGTTTTTCTCTGGTTGCTCTTCATTGTTTTTTAACAAAGCAAATATTTTGGCACCCGGACTACACATTTTAACTTAATTTTAGCTTGTAAAATACAAAAAGAAAACGAAAAACACTACACAACACTACAAAAATGCACGTTTCGGCAAACAAACAAACACTAAGTCGCTTAGTGCAGAAAAATTTGAAATAATCTGCAAGGTAAAACCCACTAAGTGCACTAAGTGACTTAGTGCCTATTGCCAGATAAAATTGTAATTAAATTCAAATTGGTGCGTTTTGTATAGTGGGTAACTCCCTTGGCAGTCCACATAGAAGTTAGTTCAGTTTACCTGTACATAGATCAAAAATTAATTACAGTGCCATTTAAATACCATTTTTGCAAAAAAGTGACTTAGTGCCTTTTACTTGTAAGCCGACGATATATTGCACTGTGTTGCTTGATATGGGCGTATGTATACATTGTTTTACCATGTAGATACGCGGCAAAATAACTGTTTGACCTCTCAGTACAAAACGATACAATACATTGATGTGAAAAAATAATTTTGAGGTTATGCCGCTTTTTGAACCATAGGAAAATGTGAAATAAAAAGCACGTTTTTTACCTAATAATATATTTTCATAAATAGTACATTTTAGTTCGTCTAATAATACTTGGGAAGGAGCAACATTAGAGATATTGCACAATTTATAAATAATAATTTAAATATAATTGAAGAACAAATCTAATAACACAGGCCACAGGGCACAAAAAAAAAATGGTAAGGTATAAGACGTGTGACTATGATGGGTTATTCTGACACCATATTTAGATTCAGCAGCCCAAAATACATATAAATATCATAGCCACATATTTTGTACATCAGTATATTTATTTATGACTGTGTAATTATTAATACAAGATTTGTTCTTAGATTATTAACATTCTGAAAAAAAAAAAACATGTTTCAAATATTTTTTTAACATAATCTCATTTTAATACACTAAGGCAACAAAATTATAAACTTTTACTTCGCCTAGCAACCATTCTTGAGTTTTTAGAATAAAAAAAAAATTGAAAAATCTTAAACTTTTGTTGTTTCGAAATTATTTAATTCCGTTTTCAGATTAATTAATTCTCCACTAAGTAAGTTGAATTTACAGTTTTTAACAAATATTTTATAAAAAAATTAAATTAGATAAAAAAGTAATATAGCAGAAGAATTTAGTACCCCTTTTATTTTAAAATTAGTTACAAAACTGTGATGCTGTTTTAATTTATACTGCGTTACAAAATCCGCCCCGTTTTAAATTTTTAACGAACAGATAATATCTTATTATAAGCTTAAATAAATATGTTTGATTTTTTAGATTATAAAATGTGGACAGGGACGTAATAGGAATTTTCTTTTAAATGGAAAAGGGGTTAGGGTGACCCAACTATTTTAAAGGCCATACATTTCTCAATTCGAATATTTATTTTTATTTATTCTTCAATATTTTTTGAGGGGGTTAAAACAGTGTTGTAAATGTAAATTTTCTTTAAAATGTCTTAAAACAATTTTTCTTAATACATGATACAAAAACCTCTAGGTAATTGTAGTCCCTAAATAATTCTAAGGGAGCAACTAAATAATTCCGAAATAACCTAAAAAAAGTAGTTTAAAGTTTAATTTACGTTATAAATTTCGAAAATCTGGGGGGGTAGCCAAAATATGAAATCTCTACATCCTTTAATAACGCCAGAAACGGGGTATGAAGTGTATGAATTTTGGTACAATTTGCGTTACGTAATATATGGACAGCCCCTTAGATATATAATCGAGCCTACAATTAAATAGTTTATTTTAAAAACGTCATAAGTCCATGTGCAGAAATTTTGTTAAAATAATGTTTAAAAAATTTATTTTACATTTATAATATTTATTGACTTCGTACACAGACCAACATGTGCGTACACAATAAAAAGTATAAACTCTAAAATAAAATATTGTTTCTTTTATTCCCAAAGTTTCTGTAGGTGGACTTATACTGTTTTTGAAATAAACGATTCAGTTGTACTTATACATATTATAAAACTAGTTAAAAATCGGTTGCTTAAAGTGATAGAAATAATTGTTTAAAACAACATAATTTAACTGGCTTAATTCAATTTTGATAGTTCAATATCTTGTAAGCTTATTTGGGAAAATATTAAAATTTAAACCAGCTTAAATATGTTTTCAAAAACATACAAAAGCTAGGATGTTCATAGTCGAATGTCATTTCTAATTAAATACTAGGCAAGTGTGATCAAAATTTTATAATACCTCAGTTCGTTACTAGGGTGGCCTAGCCATTTCGGCGCCCTTAAGCAAGCCTTTGTAATGGCGCCCCCTTATGCGCAAATTACCAAAATTTACTAACTGTCGTCTATGAATTTACCAACTGTCGCATGAAAAAAGCTCACCCCTCGTGATGACTAAAAAAAAAGGTCCTTCCCTCTGAGACGGCCCCTCCCGGCGCTCTTCTGATGTCTCTTGCCGGCGTCGTGCAAATGTCGCCGACTGTTCTTAACTAGCATATATCAAAACTATATTAAATCAATAAAGCACACATAGTTTCGAAATACGATAATTTAGAAATAGGGTAGTGATATATTAGCACTGGTTATATTAAAATCAGATGCATTAAAAACTATTTTCTTTAATTCACGGTTCGCTGCTATTTACTTTTAGCTCGACTTAAAAAAAAAACAACAGTTTTCTTGTATAATTTGTATACTTATAATAATTATTTAAATATCAATATAAAACCAAAAAATAATCTATTGGGCGAAGTGTATTTTAATCGCAAAAAAGGGTCACGTGGCCTCCACAACTTTTGAATATATAGGTCAATTTGAAAAAAAGTCACATTTTCTTATTAATTGAAAATAAAATTATTAAAAAAATTGAAAATAATAATAATAATAATAAACGTTCTTTATTGCACCACGTACAAATGGCCATCGACCGTAGTCCTTCAGCCTATAATAATACATAGTTTTTTTACTACATTTTTTTTAACCCTAGTTAAGTTAATTTATATAGAATACAAAAAAAATAAATAAATATATATAAATATATAACAAAAATAATAAATTGAAAATAAATATTTTAAAATTTAATTATTAAACTTTTTAAAATTTTTGTATTTTTAGACTAAACCGTCTTTTATTTTCAATGGACGAATAAGAAAACGCAATTTTTGTTCAAATGGATCTATTTATTCAAAAGTTAGGGACATCACTTTTCGCTTTTTAAATTATTTTATTTTTCGTTTTAAAATAATATTTACATAATAAGTAAACAAATTATACAAAAAAAACTGGGTGTTTTTTAAAGTCGAAAGAAATGCAAATAGCGAAGAACCGTGAAAATGTTATAATTACTGCAGTATTGTGTTTAAATGAACGAAAAAATTAGCGAATAATTACTTGCTGAAAGCAAGATGTGTAAAACGAAGGCAAAATATTAGAAATGATTTTCATATATAAACACCTAACAACAAATACCAATTTAAATAATTAAATTACAACAAAAATTGATTTAAGCATGATTTGTTAAATAATATTTATTCAAAAATAAAAATAATAAAATAAATCACAGTCAAAAGTATTATAAATACCTATTATTTACAAAAATACACTTTAAACCTTATAAAAGAAGTACATAAAAAAATCTAGAGCCCAGAAAAAAATATTGGCAAATTTTAAAGTTACATTGCTTAGAATATTTTTTTGTTTATTTTTAATAAACCAAAAGTAATTTTTTTATTATTTTGTTTATTTTTTAAAGTCAATTTATTTGTTATTATTTTTTAGAATATATCATTCAAAATTTTAACTGTTAAAATTTAACAAACTTAATAAAATCTTGTAGCAAGAAGCTTTATTTCTCTTTAGGACACTATAAAAGTATTACACCGGTACAAACCGGTATACCTTTAGGGACTCAAAATAATGTAATGCCTTAAAATACTTTTGGGTATTTATAGCGGGTCGTCAAGTTTAACATATTTTGGGCGTAAACTGTGGTGATTTGCGCACTAGAACGATGTTTTGTGACATTTGACGCCTGCTTAGGGAAAACATTTGTTGTGTACAAGAATGAACTTATATCAGATTTGACATCAAAATATTTATATAGGTTTTAAAAAATAGTAAATAAAAAAAAATTTTGCAGCACGCACCTGCAACAAAATATCTCTAGAAGTGACATTTTGTTCTGGATTTATTTGTATGCAAGTTAAATTTTTATTCTTATTTATTATCAAGTCACGAATTTAATACCTAGATGCGCAGAATAATGGTATTTTTATTATATTTTATTAATACCCTAGACTCTACTGTATATATCATATTATTATGATTTGATTAATAAGAGACAATAATGCATAACACCGTGGCACCATCTAGCAGTCCCAAAAATTAGTTGTCAGATACTAAAAAACAATTATTATACTTAAATTAGGAAAAACCGGGCCTAAATGCTTTGTTTCGAAGCAAAATAAAACTTTTAGACCCGATTTTTACTAATTTAAATGTAACAATGGTTTTTAAAAAAGTTTTTCTTTTTGACAGCTGGTTTTTGTGACCGCTAGACGCTAGAGGGTGTTATGCAATCTTTTTTGCCATTCTTAGGCTTTATTCTAAATAACATATGTAGTTTACTATCACATTAAATAGAAGAAAACTACATTCCCTATTTTATTTACATATAAATATAGATTATTTGTATTCCTATAAAATAATTTATTACCCATTGGAAGCATCATTTTTATTATTTAGACCCAATTTTTAATAGATTATTTCCCTGACCCCAGAGATAAAAAATAAAAATAACCGTTGTGACACCATCTTTTTGTTGTAGTTTATTTTCTGCTCCGTACAATGTTATATGACTGAAAAAGTAAAATATATCACTTTCAAGTAATAAAATTTTTGGTATTTCACGAAAATCCTACATTAAAAAAATAGAGAAAAAACAGCGTATTAAAAATAGCATGTACAAATCTTTAAAAGCTATATCGATGTGTGTTTTTATAAACCTTTTTTTTCTTATATTTAAAACTAGAAACTCCAAACATTTAAATACACGAAAGTGTTACATGAACAGGTTAAAAAAAATATAATAAAATGTAGCGTCAGAACAATTTTTTTAATATAGTGCTTTTTGTATAGTGAATACTATGTAGCAGCAAGCAGATAATCCGAATAATGCTATAAAATAGTTGCATCTTGTTTGTGTGCACGTTTTCAGTTCTATTAAGAAGAGTTTATGGTCGGAGAAAACATAAATATCCAACTTCCTAATTGGAAAGAGCGATTTCCAGTTTAAAGTTTTTTATCATTTTAAAGTGGTAAGAGCAGACATACTGTCGCTATTCTTTTATGTATCAATCACTTAAAACTGGTTAACCAGTATTACTCACAGTAATCACAGCACTGAGAAAATAATCGGATCCGATTTTATTACTTTGGGAACGTTCAAGTATTACGTAACGCAAAATTTGGCCATTTTTACCACCCCCCATGTAACGAGGCGTAACATTTTCAGGACACCCCACCCCCTCCCATTTGTTACGTAACATTTTTTTTTACAAAAACTAAAGAAATTGAAAAGAAATTTTGCTTTAAGGTTTAAACCGGTTTTTAACCGGTTATTACTTCCATGTTTTAACCAAAAACCGGCCTGAAGTAATTTCCGCAACCGGTTAACCGAAAACCGGTTATTGCCTATAGTTTTCCATGCCTATTTTTTTTTGTTTAGAGGATTTAGTGAAAGCCGTGTGCAATAAAATTTGCAACCAATCTGTAACTTAGGCCTAGATCATGGTTAAAAACGTGGTCCAATAAACATTTTATAAGTTTATGATTTTTGTAACGGGGTGTAAAGTTTTCGAGACACCCCCTCCCTAGCGCGTTACGTAATACTTGAACTTTCCCCTTTGGTATTCTTTGAAGATTGTTATTTTATTGAATACTGTAACATATTTTATCTAGATAAATAATACAACTTAAAGAATTCCTTACTATAACTGTGATATGCTATACCAAATGTTACAGTAATCCCATGTAAGTATTAATAAATAAACGCTGCAAAGGGTTCCAAATAGGCCAGCACTGTTTTTTTTACACAGTACTAAATACCAAATTTCGCTATATAGATAAATAATATATATTTAAAAAATATTACAGTATTTAAACTAGAATAACAATTTCTGTGTCTGCTTAATTCCCAATAAACATCGAATATTAACGTGACTAAATGTTTTTTTCTAGAATATCTCTGTAGGTATTACGAACATACTTTGACAAACGATTTTTGTAAGATAACTGAAAACAACTAAAATGTATGTAAACATTGTTTATTTAATTATTAATCTTTACACAGGTCTGCGCTGAAAAAGTTGTTTGGAATCTAAAAGCTTATTATTGTGGTTTTTGATATGCTGATTCCGAAAATCACATCAAAATCACAAGCTTTTTTCCAAAAATTACTAAATTAACAAATTATTATTGCCCTTTCCCGCTTTGTGGTATACCGCACGTACCAAAAATTTAAAGTGTTTTATTGGTCCTGCTTTGTTGTGTTACTATGTGTACCTTCGGCCTGATATGCGCCGTCCACTGTGCAGCGAAAAAATCAGATATCTAACTATAAATCTACTATAAACATATTTTTAAACTCTTGTGCTGTGAATTGAGGTTAGAATATATCTAAATTCTGCTTGGAAAGGGTCAAAAAGGGTTTCTTTTACGAGTTGTACCTCTGATTTAGAAAATAACTTCACACAAAAGCAATTTTATGAAAACCAAATTTAAATTTAGAAGTTTTTAATATTTTTTAAAAGGTAACCTATTTTAAATAATTAAAATCATGAAATCCTTGTTTTAGTACTTTTTTGGATTTTTTTATTGCTACTTGCAAAATATCGTGACTAGAGAGAAAAAATTTAATTAATTTTAGAAATCGGCAAAAACCATAAAAAACAGTTTTGATAATTCAAACTTACTTTTGGTAACCTTTTTTTCGAAAAATTGGTGGCATTGGCGTAGTTTTTTCAAGATATAACGAAGTCTACAGTTTATAGTGCAATTCACACAATTTTGTTTTGTGGCTCAGTTAAAATTTTGACCCAATCTGTATTCGATATATTAAATAAGCAAATGAAAATCAGTAACATCACGAAACTGAATTTTTTTTCGATCTTTGCATGCAAGACACTAACAACAATTAAATGTATATAAACTTTTATTATTTATGAAATATTTTTCATATGGTTTTGTCTGTTCAAGATTTGGCGGCCTAAACGAAGGCGCCTACAGATGATAGTGGAATTTAAACCACATCTGTAGCGCATTCACAATATTTACCCAATCTGTATCGGATAAATTGAATCCGCGCATTTGAATCAAACGACATCACTGAGTTGGCGATTTTATTGAATGTGTCTCTACAAACTCGGTGGGACTGGTGATATTTGTTATATATATTTTGCAAATGGTAGCTATTACAAGTTAAGTGATATATGCTTGAATCTAATATTAAGAAAAAATATATAAAAAACACGGAATTAAAATAAACAAAAATAAAGTAAAAACACTTAAACTGCAAAATTTGCAGTGCAAATGCGAAAAGTCCTAAGGTGATCGAAACAAGTGATTTTCGGAATCAGCTTATTAAAACCTATAAAAATCGGTTCTAGAATTCTAAACAACTCTGTTATTAAAGGCCTGTGTAATTATAATAATTAATAATAATTTATAAATATATTAAAAGCTTTTCTCTTCCCACAAAAATCATCAGAATATGGCGGTGTAAACTGAAAAAGCAACCTAAAGCACAAAACGAATTTTTGTGTTTATTTGATAGAGGATATCAAGTCAACATTTGTACTTCAATTAGTTTATTTTGTGATTTTCTGGTTATCAGCTTACCTGTAAAATTCCGAAATTTTGTTTTTTTTTTTTAACAGCAATCGTTTGTTGTTGCTTGTGTCGTTTTGTGCTCTAAAAAGTTTTTCGTTTAGCCCCCAAGGGGCAATATTTAGACATTTTTAGCCTTTATGCGGACCCTGGCGTTGATATCTAAATTCAAATACTGGTAACGATATGTAATTTTACATGTTAGCTGATATCTTAAGAACCAGAGGAGGACAAAATAAACTAATTGAGGCAGAAATGTTAACATGATGCCCTCTATCAATAAACACAAAAATTCGTTTTGTGTTTGAAGTTGGTTTCCCAGTTTAAACTGCCTTAAAATCTAGAAGCTTTCTTGTTATTCATTGGTAAAACAAATAACGTTGTGTTTATATACTTATTATATGTACTTCTTTTATAAATAACGTTATATATAACTACAATTAATTTACATACTTAAAAATATCACGAATATGAAGAAGGCGCTCTAGTTTGACTATTTGCTCGCCTCGGTATCGATGAAGATGAGGAGTGAGATGGTGATGGTGATAATGCATAGCGTTGCGGGGAAGGGGGTTCCCCTGGCTTCCTCCATAGTCTGGAAGGTGTCCTCTTTGAAGCTGGAGAATCACCCTGAATTGGAGGACGAGATCTTCGATGTTCATTCGCACTGTAACGACAATAACAATTATTAGTAATTGTAATAATAAAACTAACTACTGGAAAAATTTAAGGGAACAAAAAAATCTAAATTTTTTAGTTATTTGTGAAAGGCTGTATCTCAGTGAAAAATGATCGTATATATATATATATATATATATATATATATATATATATATATAGAGAGAGAGAGAGAGAGAGATTAAAAAAGAAAGAATTTAACGCTTTAAACTTCTAGTTTTGAGATCTTTTGGCATTTTTTTTTATGAGGTACGGTTATATAAGGAAAAGCGCGACACCAAAAATATCCAATTTTTTTTTGGGTCCATGGATTTGGGAAATTTTTTTTCAGTTAAACCAATGCATTGGACGTGGTCCTTTGAAATTGGACCAGCATAGGGCGCTCGACTATTTTTAAATTCAATAATTGCCTGTTGTTTACCCTATATATGTGTACTCTAAAACCAATTTAATTTAATTTTAATATGGCTTTGTTTGGGAGTGACTTTTTATTTTGGCCTCAGCAATTTCTCAATGATAACTAATTTTAAACATTTGAAATTTTTACAGTTAAGAGCTCTATATGTTAGCATTTCATGAAAAAAAATCAGATGTGTTTTGCATCAAAGTGAAAATATAATTAAAACAAAATGGGTTAAAATTCAAATAATGTGCTTGGGTATATTTCTTATGTATAATAGTTATTACGTAAAAATATCCTAAAATTAAGTTGTTTAATACATTATTTTCTCTTTTATGTTGGTTTTTATTCAATATATTCAAAAATAAAATGAATAAATTTCAGTGATGTGTTTTTTGATATAATTTTAATTTAAGGCAAAACATATTCTTGAATGAATTTTTCTGGAATGTTCACATATAGAGCTTTTATGAATTTTGGATTTTTAAAATATACTATGAGTGAGAAATAGAGGCTCAAAATAGGGCATTTTCGAAAAAGTAATATTTATAAAATTAAATAAATATTTTGGTTTAGAACTTTTACAGCATATGTTACTTATATAGCACTTTCTACAAAAAAAAAATAACCCTCAAGTCAGCCCTATAAAAAAATATTGAAATTTTTTTGAATTTTATGTCAAAGTTTGGATGCCATTTTAACATATTTTAATTTTTTTGGTAAAAAAAGTGTTTTAGACAAAAAAGCAGCAAATGAAGCAATATAAAAATTAAAAAAAAAGTGGTTCTGCAGTACACATATATCAATCCGTTTTTGCTAAAAGGGCGTAAGTCATTAAAGTAAAACTTTTGGAAAATTAAAAAAAAAACTTTTAAAATGTAAAATTGTAGAGAAAGTCGAAAAAAAAACTTTTTTTTATTTTGATAATGATAACGGAGTGTTTAGGAGCAATAAACGTATTCCTTTAATTCTTTTCAAAACTTTGATGATTTGGAACAGAAAAATGGTTCAATGGATCAACTTGTAAATTTATAGGGTTATTGTGGATACATTGAGCTGTAAAAATTACGCTCAACATTAGTCGTTTTATCAAAACTTGTAAAAAGCCGTAGATTTTCTAAAAAAAACCGTAAGTCTTTTTTTTTTTTCAGTTTTTTAAAATTGATGTTCACAAAAAAAATCTTTAAAAATCATGGTAGGTCCTTGTAGAGGCTTTATTCAAGTTTTTAAAACCGCCCTTTGATTAACTGTGCGGTCATTAGTTGCTGAGATATCGATGATCCAAAATAAAAGGATATCTCAGCGAAAAATCGACGTAGATAGAATTAAAAAAAAACAAATTAGAGCTGAACTAAGAAAAATTTTCCCAAACCCGTGGACGCAAAAAAAATGGATTTTTCTTATGATTGCGCTATAACCGTACCTCACAATTTTTTTTCCAAAAGATCTCAAAACTAGAAGTTTAAAGCTTTAAAATTCTTTTTTTTTACGATCGTTTTTCACTGAGATACAGCCTTTCAAAAATCACTAAAAAATTTAGGATTTTTTTTGTTTATTTCCAGCAGTGTAGATTTACTGATTTATAAAATTAATTATTTGTAAACGTTCACCAAAAATGATTTCGTAAAACTTGGCAGGCTAAAGGCCTACCTATAGGTATACCATTACTACTAACTACTAACTGGCCATTGCCCGTCAAAGCAAAATTCATCTGGACCGTCAGACATACAAATTATCTATCCTTTAGCTTCCCTACTCACGGATGAACTCGGGATCATTCAGCATTTAGTACGCCAGTCACGAATTTTAATTTATTGAGTAAAAGGTATGCAGGGGTATGTATACCCCTACACGAACTTTACTTTTAAGTGTATACTAAATCGATGAATTATCTGTATGTCTAACGTAATACTAACTTAGGATTTTAATTTTCTAGCTATGTATAATTAAAAAATATATTAACTGCAATTAAATACCTCAATAATGAAATACCTTAATAATAAAAACACACATTGCTTACCCGAAATTGCTAGTAGCAGCATGGAACATAAAATATACGTTTACAAGTACTGGATTTTTGTTAAACATTAATAATAATAATAATAATAATAATAATAATAATAATAATAATAATGATAATAATAATAATTTTGTGAAAAAAAAAATGGTATAAAAAGCATATTTAAATGTGCGAAAAAAGAATGTGACAATTTATAGATTCATTTATGAGGTATACAAATATCAAAAATAAAATTAATCTACTAAAATATAAAATTAATAAATTGTCAGTTTCTTTTGTTATAATTTTTGTTTATTGCATATTAATTTATTTTTATAATCATACATTATCTAATACTGTGACGTAGAATGCCTTTTAATATTAAAATAATCAAAAAGCGCAGCACTATATGCGCCTAGTGTTCTTGGTAGCTAAGTAATATATTAAACTTTTTATCAGTAAAATCAGCAATACTGATCTTTACACTATGGGCCAGGAGAGCTGTGTTTTTGGCCAAAAGTCGACAAATTTGACTTTTTAATTTCAAACAGGTAAATAGGGCAAACGAATAAGGAATAGTTAGGGTATTTATTCTCAAAATGTTATTACATTATATTAAAGCGTTTTTTTTTTCTACAAGAGTTTAAACTAGAAAAACCTATATAATTTTTTCAATGCTTTTATTACTAAAATAAATACTAGATTAAGCAATCATTTAAGTTCTGTTTTGAATTAAAATAATTAAAAAATGTATACACTAACAATATAAATCATATTTAATTAATAAAACTTTTTAATTCTTACGATTTGTGTATTTTTAAATTAGCAGAAACCTAATATTTTAAGCAATATTTTCACTTTCAATGTAAATAACTTTGAATAACGCTACCGATTTTTAAATACCATACGTCATTTGGTAGCCTACACTAAGTATTTTATTGCCTGGATGCACGTTTTTGAGTATTCTGAAATTGATAACTGAAATTATGTAAATTGGTAGCAAAATCATTTTAAAAACAAATTCGGTTTTAGCATGTTCAAAAACCCCCGAATAGCAATTTTCATCAGAATCCAATAAAATCTAACAGATTTGGCCGCCATGTTGGATCCGCCATATTGAATTTTTAATTTAAAAAAACAGATTCGGTCGCAGCATTCTCGAAAACCCTTGAATACGAATTTTCATCAAAATCCAATGAAATTTTACAGATTTTGCCGCCATATTGGATCCTCCATTTTAAATTTTGAATTTTTAAAAACAAATTCGGTTTCAGCATCCTCGAAAACCCCTGGGTACCAATTTTTATCAGAATCCAATAAAATCTAACAGATTTGGCCGCCATTTTGGATCCGCTATTTTGAATTGTTATAGATAGATTCGGTTTCAGCATCCTCGAAAACCCTATGTTACTAATTTTTACGATATTACGGCTAAAAGCCGAGTTTTGGCCAAAAAAGAAGGTCTCCTGGCCCATAGTGCTTTAGTTTAAATTATTTTTAAAGAACTTTTCTGACATATAATTGGATCAGGTGCCATGTTCTCTTAAGTTAGCCACTAGTTGAATTGACCTAGAGCCAATATGGCATATGTTTCTCAAGACGTTTTTAATATGTTTTGCCCCTTAAAATTTAGTACCCCATTTTTGGGCCAACCTGCATAGTTTTTATAAGGCTGTCCTTTGACTAGGGTCTCTAAATTTAAAAAGCTTTACTAAATATCACAACAAAATGGAGGATGGGCACCACATATCACAGAACTAGATATTCTATTGGTATTCCCTACTTAACCCACACATCAAATATAACTTATCAAAGAAAACACAGGTTTACAAAAAAAAAAGTCAGGACTATTTGACCGGACCATGGTATTCCTAGGTATTTTGGCGCCCTGAATCAGATCCCGGGGTAAGTTTTTCCCCCATCACGTCAGGAAAACGAGATTTAAAGGTCATTTGGAGGTCAAAATGGTGATTTTTTGGGAGCGACCCCGGGACAACATCTCAACGTTCAGAAAGTATTCAAGACCTACACAGTTACCCGTGAAATTAACAGGTCGCTTAAGATATTGTCGCGGGGCCGCTTCCAAAAAATCACCATTTTGACCTCAAATGACCTTAAAATCTCGTTTTCCTAATGTGATGGGGCAAAACTGACCCCGGGATCTGATTCAGGGCGCCAAAATACCTAGGAATACCATAGTCCGGTCAAATAGTCCTGACTTTTTTTTTTGTTAACCTGTGTAATTTATCTTGGATAATTATAGATTTTTAAAACTTTAAAGCTTAGTCTAAATTAGGTATTTATCACGTATGATAGTATGGTAGTGTTTTGCACAAAATTTAATGTATTAATCTACAGTATTTTTTTATATATCATATCACCAGGCCCGGATGGTGCTACGCCATGTAAGAAAGACGCTTCCATAAAAAAAAAAAACAAAGGGCGCTCAAAACCTATGGTAATTTTAGCCGTTTTTTTTTAAGTTACCACTGGGTAAGTAAGCTTTCTTAGTCTTAAATTGAAACCTGAGGGACGCGAATCTGGCGAAGGGCGTTAAATTTTGTCTTTCCATTCCCAATTTTAAACCAACGTCCGATTCTGCATATCACTCAATATAATTTTTTATATAAAACAAGAAAAATGTTGAATTTTAAAGCAAAATCGTTTAAAAGATATTGAGTGGAAGGTAAAATAATTTAATGAAATGTCACAATGTAGATTTAAACATTATTCCATACCACTAACTAAATAAAAATATGATATAAAGAACTTTCACTTTCGGGTTTAGACCGTGTCAATGCATTTTCACTTTCCGACGTTTCGTCTCTTATCTTGAGATTAATCCCTGAAAAGTCTCTAGCAGTAACAAAGGAAACGTCGGAAAGTAAAAAATCTATTAACCCCTTAGCGCCCAGACTGATTTTTCAAGTCCACAGCATTATCCCAGATTTGGTGAAAACATGGATATTGGTTGTCACAGGTGGCACCCTGGGCTGGCAACGCATATTCAACTGGTTGCCATATGTGGCAACCTGGGCCGGAAGAGGTTAATATGGTCTAAACCCGAAATTGAAAGTTCTTTATACCTTAGGGCCGTGAAAGCTTAAACTCTAAACATATGATAAATAAAATTAATCTTTAAAATAGAATATGTAAAAAATATCAAAATATTTAGTAACAAATAAGGTAAAACACCCAATAGTTGACAGTCTAAGAAAAGTTCTATAATGTTTTTTAATTAAAATTTTATCTAATAATTTTTTTTTATATTTTATTGACTACATGTGTTTAGTTAGATGTTTTCTTTTTATATTAGTACCAAAATGTTTGAATGTGATAATACAAACAAATTTTTTTTGTAGACCCTGTAAAAATTGTTAAGTTGACAGGGGTAATAAATTAATTTACCAATAGTCGACATATAACATATCCAATAGTCGACATAACATATTTTTCTTTTATTTTAAAAGAAATATTACTTTAAAACCATAATGCTTTAAAAATGTAACTTATAAATTACTGTTTTTATTAAAAAGAATGCCATTAAAGTTATATTTTTATTTAAATTCATCAAGTTTTACAAAACGATATCAAAGCACCAATAGTTGACAGTATTTTAACCAATAGTTGACATACAATTTCCTATTAACTTTAAAGCTCTAAATCTTATATTATCTCTAAATGCTTTGCGACTAGAGGTTAACCAGAATTGTACAATAACTTACAAAACTGAAGTGAAGTTCTTAGCAAAATACGAAAAATAAGAGATGAGCATTTTAGTTAAAATACTTTGATATATTTTATTTTTTTATTGGAATTATAAAAAAAAAATTCATTTTATCTTAAAACACCCATCCACATTTAGATCTTAATTAAATGTGCAGGTGTCCACAGATCAGGGAAAACCGGGAAATCATGGAAAAGTCAGGTAATTTGATCAACTGTAAAAAATCAGGGAAACTGAAAAAAAGCTGTGGTGTACATGATAAACTATTACTAAAAAAGTTGAAAAAAATAAAAAATCATAACTCAAAAATAAAACAGAATGTTTTTTACGAATATTGGCTTCAAAAACTTTTTTTGTATCTCTGTATCTGTTCATGATCTGTACTAAAATCAGGGAAAATTTTTAATTTTTATCAGGGAGTTCAGAGAAGAATCAGGAAAGCATCATGAAAAGATCAGGGAAGAATCAGGAAAAAATGAGGGAATATTAATTTGAAAAAAACTGTGGTCACCCTGAGGTGTATAATACAGTATTTTAAACGATCCCCACGAGCCGTAAAATTAGCTGTCAACTATTGAAATTTGTTGTTTTTTAATCTAGTGGTTGACACCCCCTATGTAAAAAGCTAAAACTGTCTTATTGAGTTGTAAATAATCAGAAAAAGTTTGATTTGAACCCATAAAAGCCTGTAATTAAGATTAGCATGCATAAATACGTATTATTCACTAAATACTGAAAATTAAAAACACCCAATTTCTTAGCACTTGACTTAAGAAACTGTAAAAAAAATGCGAACAAAAATACTCCACTAAAAAATTGCCTGCCATATTAAAACGCAACTCATCACGTGATCTTCAGTTGCAAATTCTAAGACTAGATGGTACTAGGTGCCCATTTATTATTTATTTCGCCTCAATAAATGTAATGTAATCTTATTTTAGGTTGTTTTATTTAAAACTGTCAAATATTGGGGTAGTGTCAACTATTGGGTGTTTTACCTTATATTTCAAAATTTAATTTTTAAGATTTTGGATTTATGAATGGTTTACCCAGTCCTTAAAACTGAACTCACCAAGAACTAACCTTTAAGGTTGGTTTATTCAATCATTAATACTAAACCAATTTAAAATTTTAACACATTATGTCAAAATATGTCATGTCATGTCAATTCAAAATTTTTTGTACAATTTACAAATAGTATTACTGAGGTAGAAAGTTCCATATACCATAAGAAAAATGTATAAAATTGTTAACGAATGAATAGTACATGGTATACATTGAAATTTATAAAATTGTTAACGAATGAATAGTATATGGTATACATTGAAGAAAACGCACGGGAATGGATATAGTTGGTGTTTCACCAGTGGCGATGCTTCAATGGATATGGAAAACTTTCAGATTATTTAAATATTTGTATTCAAAATTAATGGAGAGCCCCTAACACAAGCTTAAAGCTTCTTTGGGGCTCTCCATAAATCAGTTTTATAAGTAACTAATCAATAAATAAACTAAACTAAAAATAAATAAACATTAGCACTCAGGCTTTTTTTTTCACTTTTTTTAATATAATTTTTTGTATAAAATCAGTGGTATCACTGAGCGTTAATTGGTTAACTGGTTTATTTCCGGGATGAGTTCTACGTGATTTTCGGTCATAGCGAGCTTGACCCATTAGCGCCCAGAATTTTTTATTCCAATTTTTATGTCAATTTTTGGTTCAAATCAGTAATACCACTTGGTATCACTGGGCGTTAAGGGGTTAAGCAATAAAATGTAATATGTCAAATAATTTTGACATTTAGTTTAGTGTTAATAATTGGATAAACTAACCTTTAGGGTTACTTCTAATGTGTAAAATAATTCAGACATTTCATTGGTCAAATTCTTAATTTTTTTTTAGTGTTAATTACTAGGTAAACCATCGAATTATAAAATAATAAATTAAATATCACATACCAATAAAGCTAGAATTGAGTATAGATGTTAGAAACAATATGTTTGAGTGCATTAATGTTTTTCAGATAAAATTCTTATTGAAAAGAAAGAGGATGATGTTATGATACAAGAAAAACCATAATTTTTGGGATGTATGCCGGCGACCCACAGCGAGGCCGGAAAAAGCGAGGGTCCGAAAGAGAAAATTCAGTTTCAATCCATTTTATATTTGTTTTATACTCCCGCTTGAGACTACTTCGATTTACTTGATTTTTTTGTAGGTTATTTTTTTACCAAGCTATAGCACTAACGCTAGCACCACGTTTAAAAACAAATCTTTATGTTAAGCACCCTTCTATGTATTTCCCACAGTGTTTTGAGAAATAGAAAAAAAATACAATTTTTTCTGTTATTTCCGTTTTGTTTTTTTTTTTCAAGGGTGCAGAAAATTGAGAAAATCAGGAAAATTCAGAAACTGAATGTATTAAAACACTGTAAGAGGAAAGTAAGTTGTTTATGGTGAAACCATTGTATTATATAACTTAAACGTACTTTTTTAGGTTTTTCTTATTTTTTTCCTGCTTTTTTCGAATATACCTCGCGCTTGTTTTTAACTCTAATCTTCCAAAACATAACAGGTGGTGCAAGAATAAAGGAGATTTATAAGGCACAAAAGGTTCACAGCACAAAGTAATATAACACCAAACAAAATATCGGCTAATACTACCTTCCCAATCCTGAAGCTGTTTATCCAAATAAGTTAAAATGAGCAGCATAAGAGAAAGAGAAATTAATATGCATAATTTGTTGAACATATAGTATATTAGTGTTGAAAGTGACATATTTCACGCTAGGTTTACGAACACCACCGTCAGGCGAGTGGGATACCCCACGAGTTTAAGAAATACACTTTCCAACGAGTTATGTACACTATTTTTCCTACGATCCCGAAAAAATATAAAGTTTAAACTTTAAGAATTCTTAATTTAATATTTTCTAATTTTTATTACTTATTCCGCGAATTTTTGAGAAAAGCCAAACACAAAATACCATACAAATTTATGTATATGTATATGTATGTCAACAGGAAATATGTTTTTTGTTTACTTTTAGTTTAATACAACATATATTGAAAGCTCAACACTGGTTAATGGGTTGCCTAACCGCAAGCATCTTGAAAATCAAGGAAAATTTGACAGTTTACTAATTAAATTTGATTTCTGTGAATATGCTACCACATAAGACTGTAAAATTCTACAATGTTTTACATTTAATGATGAACTATTGTTGTTTTTTATAAAATGTAAGGTAACTAAATCACAAATTAAGTAATTTTTATAAAATCTAGACATTAATAAAACATATTAAGTTATATTGACCTGGGTCAAAATAGTAAGGTTATAACAATAGTTTTTATTTTTGACATGAAAAACAGAAATATTTGGATTGAAAAACATAAAAGACATCAAAAAAGTCTGTAATGAAAGGTGGAAAATGGCATATTAAACGAGGTAAGTAAAATTCGTAGAATTTACAACGTAAATATCTAAACAAAATTAGGCAAACCTACATACATAAATATCAAACTAGGGTGATATGAAAATATCAAACAAGTGCGATATAAGGCGTTTTCTAAAGAACAAAAGAGTGTGCTAAATGTAATTTTCATAGAGGATAGTAGGAAAAATAAGTTTACACAGTCCCACAAAAAAACATCTATTTATTTATTATAGTTCTCGACATTCTGATTAAAGGAGTCCAGGGGCACAACTCACAAAAATCAACAGTTTAGATGAAAGGTTACTTTGAAAATCTCGAGAACAGCGGTGCACCGGTCTTATGGAAAAGTGGTATGACCAGATTTGGCTATTGTATTAAACAATTGGTATATATTATGGTTCTCGACTTTGTGATCAAAAGCTTCTCCGAGCACAACTCCCAAAATACAACAGTATCTCGAGCTAGCTCGACCAATGTTCTTCTTTGCCATTTTTTTTTAGTGTCAAATTCGTTTTTAGTACATAAAAATATGTAAGAAAAATATAGTTTGGTTAAAAGTAACTGACTTTTTTGTGGGCTAGTGTTGTTTACAATAAAAGTCTCTAATCTGTAAAAAAAATTACCGTGACAGAAAAAAGTAGTACCTACAAGATGTTAGCAACGAACCCAGATATTTTCGATATTTTAATAATTTGGACTTTTAATATTAGGTTATGTCATGCTTGACAGTAATTTTGACGCAAAGAAAAAGTAAGGCTATTTTGTCTTAGATGTACAGAACATCTTAACGGTGAGTTGCTCATTATATGACAGGGTATATTATTTGAGGTTATGTATAAGAACCGTCATTTATTAACAATCGATGTTGCCTTTTGCAAAAACGAATAAAAATTGCTGTTGACAGTTGATTTATTACTTGAAGTAGAAGAAGAAATAAAGTATATTTAAAAAAAAACCGGTGTACTACTTTTTTATGCCACATATGTTACTATCTAAAATTTACAATATAATGTTCATATAAAACTAATTTTACATGTAATGTTCAGAAAAAACTGTAAAAATACATCTAAAATTATACAATTACATGTAAAATTGTAAAATTACGTGTAGAATCTAGTCAATTTTACATGTATCTGCATTAAATCACATTTACATGTAGAATAATAAGTAATTACACATTTATTTTATACAGTGTATTTTCTTACCTAACTAGCGATCCAGCGCTACTACTCTCAAGGGATGATCCGTTTAACAATGATGGTCCAGCAGAAATTGGTCGCATCTGAAATAAAATGCATAAAATAGGTAGTAAAAATTTATAATGCTTCGCATTCTATAGAATACTCCTCGCAGTTCCCAGTATTCTTTTTTTTCTTGTGAAGTTTTAAGTTAAACTTAATTTAAGTGAGTTTCAAATTTTAAATGGCTCCCTTATCATATATAAAGTTCAAAAGGTCGTATTTTACTTTGTTTAATTTTAGTGCTAAATTGTGGCATTTTAATAAAACGCCACAATTCAGTAGGGCATCTGAATACAGAGGACACTGTGTAAAGTGTAAAGTTTAATGTAAATTTACTACAATTTAAAACAACATAGTGAAATTTAACATACGACCATCTGCACTTTGAGATATACACATATCGATACTCCCAAGCAACAAGGATGTAACTCAAGTTAGACCCATTTTGAGTTATACTCATAGGTAAACGCCTTGAAAAAAGACACACATGGTGGTACTACTCAGGTTTCTCCACAGTCCACTTTAAGCAAAAGTTTACTTAAAATCACTAAAGTAAGAAATTCTAAACTTGAATATTATCAGAAACAAACAGTAAATAAACAATATATACTTAAACAGTTAAATAGAGAATTTTATAAGCTTTCAAATGATATATCACATGACTTCCTTTTCCACTTCAATCATTTACTCACCCTTAAATAACAAAAAAAATATTTTAGAAATTTAGCTGTCGTGAAAAATAACAATATATGAGTTACGGCTTTGTTGCTTGGGGGTATCGATATAAATGTATTAGAACTCACGTTAAAAAGATTACATGTGCGCTCATACAGCAATAAAAAAAAATGAGCAAAATTTGCTGTTTCCATTGAAATCAATTGGGCGATTTACCCACTTGTATAGGTAATTGTAACACTTTCTGGGACTGGTGGAAACAAAACGTTCTTATCTCAAAATTTTATATATACACCACCCACTCAAATTTTGTTCATTTTTTTCTGTTGCTATATGAGCGCACATGTAATTTTTTTAACGTGAGTTCTGATACACCCTGTATACATCTTTTTGAATTCAGTTTTTCAAATTAGTTTTTCTTCTATTTTTTATTTAAAGAAAGATTTTTTAAAACTTAGTAGAATATACTCTTTTAATAAAAGCATTGTTTCCTAAAAAATGGACCTTTTTAAAAGTTATAGGGGGGCTTTTTTTGTACGATTGATCTTTTAATTATACATATACATGCATAATAATTAATTTATAATTTGCGAATTATGCATCAGCCTCAGGTATAAATCCTCAGTATCAATTAAATTTCCAAGATGATTAATAGGTTTATTAAAAAACCATTTAATCTATTCACTGAACTAAATGCCATTTATAACTAATAATAATTTATTATTCGGAAATTAAGAAAGCATGTAATTATTAAATAATTATTAGACTAATTTTATACTATTGAAAAACATATATTTTTTTGTTAAAGTCAGTGGCACAAAAAATTGTAATTTAGCTATTCATAGAAAGTGACAAAATAGTTTATCTCAAAATAATAAACTGAAAGTAGGTACAGTTCAACCGCACTTATTTTCTCGCAAAAAAGTTTAAATATTTTGATTATTTTGTTATTTTTTTATCAGTCTGCATTTATTTTCGGTAACGTAAAAGTAACTCTAAGTGTAAATTTTACATAGTGACTTTTCGGTGGATTTAAAAGAACTTTTTACTCGTAATCGGGGCCAAAATTTAGTTTTATACAAATAATTTTAATAACAATAAAATTTAACCGTATTTTGACATTATCAGAAATTAATTAAAATCAAAATCTGGAAAACTTTTTTCTTCGCCATAGTACTTTTATCCGAGACCGCTCAAACGTAAAAAAATATATGTATAACATATATTTTATTTTAATAATAATATTTAATAGGTGGCAAGGGCGGTCACCCAGAGAAAAGAGTCTTGCCTTCCAAAGGGGGGAATGTTATCAGGGGTAATATCATAAGTGATACTAGGTTAGGTATTAGTGTTTTTTTACATAAATTTTACGAATATTAATCCCAATGACGAAAATGCAACAACTACTTTAGCAGGAGTTGCATTTTCCAAAAATTGGGATTAATATGAGTAAAATTTGAAAAAAAAAGCACCGGTACCTAACCTAGTATCACGAATTGATATTTAGGAAGAGAATATAATTTATATTTAATACACATACCTCTTAATTATAACGTATTAATCCACAAATAAATTATATTTTATAAATTAAAAAGCAAACAATAAGCACGATTTTAGATTAGAGAAAAGAGGGGTAAAAAAAACATCGTAGGGGTAAGGTATTTTCACTTATCAGTACAACATACTACATAATATATAAATTGTATTATCATCAGAATTCGTAATATTAATTAATACAAATTTTGACTAAATTATGGGCTGAGGCATAATTTGTTACCTATTTTATTTTCACGCCTCACAATAGAAATGTACTCTGTTACACAGTGTAGAAAATAATATATAAAAAAGTGTTTGACGAGAACAATTCCATTTCATACTTGAAGAATCAACTTAATTATACATCGGGTCCAGAACAATATATCGTAAATTACAAAACATTAAATCCAATTCTCATTGATTTTTTAATACCTACCCTTTCCGTTACTATAGCGGCATTACACGTCCATTTATTACGCTCATTCGAGACTGTATATGGTTAGCCAAGTTGGGATATGCATCATTTGTAGTTTGTTTGGTATATACAGGGTGATCAATAACTGGCATGCCAACATTTAAGAGGTGATTCTACATCCAAAAATATCAAAAAAAGTTCCAATAAAGGTTGGTCCGAAAATGAGCCCTAAAGGAGCTACGGCCCTTTAAAATTGTTATAAAAATAAGGTTTTTAATTAATACCTCTGGGTACCAGAGCTGGAGCGACGAGCTTTTGCATGTATACTAGTATTAATAAGGGAAATAAGTTTATGTTAATTTATTTTTTTGAATTTGTCCAGAGGCGTGCCTAGACGGACAAAATATGAGGCTTAACACATTTTTGTCCCAAACTTTTTTAGTTTTTTTTTTGTAAAAAATATAGATTTCTTGAGTATAAATACATAAAAATGTCATATAGTGTAACACTGTTTTCAAAAAAATGCAATTAAGAGATACTTTTTAAAAGGCTATTACTCCTTTAATATTAAATTTAGGTGTTTTGGTAAAGAGTACTTTTTTGCTCAGTTTTAAACGAAGAATCATCATGCAGCATTAAAATTTTATTTATGCTTTTTTTGTTCCCCTTTCAATATGTCATCTTCGAAGGGCCGTAGCTCCCTTAGGGCTCATTTTCGGACCAACCTTTATTACAGTTACTGATCAACCTGTATAAGAAACAGGCTTCGTGCCATTGGATTATTTATCTTAACAGAAATTAGTATGAATGGAGATTAGCGAGGGAGTGAGTCTAGCTCACTGATGCTGGAGTTGTATCGGTCATGAATTGGTGGGTTTAATGCTTGAAAAAACTTTTAAATGGTGGAAATTTCGTGACCATATCTAGGAAATTTAAAATGAGAGGGTTTGAGTGATCTTGGTTTTCTTGGATAAATTACTTTTTCTACCAATTGGGGGTAGAGTTTGGAGAGTTTGAGATTTTTTCCTCATCTTGTTCCCTGAATTCCGTGGCCAAAATTGAGATTTGCCTTTTCAAAAACGTTCTTTGATAACGATCTTTTTATAATAATGTATAATAACCTATCACGAAATAGCTCGTAGCTTAGAAAAGCTCCGACCATGAATAACCTAAAAAGTAAGTTTCGTTTAAAAAAATGGTTGTAACGCAGCGCTAGAACCTGTAGTTCCCGTAAATATTCCAAAGAAATTACTTTTTACAAAAAAAAATGCCAAAATTCTTATTTTTAAGGCAGAGCTTGTATGTTAAAGTGAAATTTGTCATACAGTGAACATTTCTGAAATCTCGTGCAGATTTTCGAATAATACTCTTTTGCATGCAATCGGTGCTTCCAATTGAAATTTACAGATACCAACCGTTTTTAATCTAGTGCGTAGTGCTGTGATCGCCTATAATATAGTCCGTAAATACGAGATAGTGACTCATGCTTAACACTTTAACTGCCGCGCGATTTTTATGAAATTTTGCCATTTCGGCCGAGTCATTTTTTTTTCGCCAAAAAGCTTGTTTGTCAATTTATTAATGTTTTATGACAAAACAAGTTGAATAGCAACTAAATAATGTAATAAAATAATTAAAATTATATTGCATAAATTATTTTTTCCCAAGCTAAACAAAAGTAAAATTGTCAGCCATTACGGGAATATGAAGTACTACGCCAAGGCTTGAAAACTACACATAGAAATTAATAATATACTATATAGGCGTGCATCTAAAAGCTACACAGTGTTTTAATGTATCGTTACCTGTGTTGCAAATCGACGCACACGGCGCACAGTGAAGGGACGTTGTGCGTCTAAAACACATCACACGGCAGTTAAAGTGTTAAATCTCCTTCCCCTTTACGCTTCGTTCACCGAAACCTCTATACTTCGCCTTCCCTCTTTACGTTTCATTCACCGCAACCTCCATACATTAAATATGAGTCACCCTCACGTATTTTAGGACTGGACTATAGCTGTAAATATTATACTTCTCGCAGCAGAGGAGTACCTTATATATTATAAAATTCTTTTTTCTTTTAAAAATGCCCGTCCGTCCGTCTGTCTGTCCGTATGTCACGTTTTCTTGTCAGCACGACAACTCAAGAAAGAATAATTCGGTCGACTTCAAAGTTTTAGCAAAATTCAATCCTGGTAAGGATACGTACTCTATTTAAATTAAGAAGAATTCCCCAAAAAATAAGAACGTTATGCTTAAAGTTATTTTTAAGGAAAAACTACTTTTATTCAATACATACAGATAATAAGAGAATTACCAGCTTTATTTTAAATAGATAAACTCAATAATAACCCCCGCGTGGATTTTACTTTATTGAGTGGATAATTATTTATTTTACCCACTCAACTGTCACTTGTCAAATTATTTTCTTGTAAATGTCATTAAAATTTTTAATAAAAATATGAATTCCTAAGCTATTTATTGGATAAAACCTTGTATGGCACTCATGGGTAAAGCGATATTGCCCTGTCGAAAATTAACCTGCTTGGCTGACGCCTCGTTAATTTTCTCATGGGCAATATCTTACTTTACCCACTAGTACCATAAATAATTATTATTAAAAAGATAAATTGTGTCAAATAAATTAAAAAATGGAAAGGGGAGGTCCGATAAAAGTCATTTTTGCAGGAAAAATTACTTTTAATTGGTACGGTCACTCGATCAGTTGTTAATTTGTCTAGGGTTTTGGTGGTTAGCCGTTTGGGGTTTTGGAAGTGTTCGCCTGATAAAAACCCCAAACCAACCAACCACCAAAAAACGCCACTAAAAAATTTGAAATATTCCAATATAAGTTAATTAAGTTTAATCTACCTTCAACTGCAAAGAGTGTATTATAGAATGTGAAGTATTACCCACAGCTTGTTTTTTAAAACCTACGCGTTCTGTTTGTGTAGCAGCATTGCACATCCCGTTATCATTGGAGACTGTGGAAGCAGGAGCCGAGTTAGCATGATAGTTATCCGTGGCCAACTTGACCATCTGCTCCTGCAAATCGTTAACTGTCTTATCCTTGTCTTCCAGTTGGCCCTGGAGGAACAAAACCTGCCGTCGAAGCTCGGCGAGTTCTTGCCGCGCCTCGTCATCATCCTGGAATTGAGCTGCCTCGCCGTTTTCGCATAGACTGTTGAAGAGCCCATTCGTCAATACTGACTGACTTTCAAATGGGTTGTGAGTCTCTGACTGAAAAATAATAATTTTAAAATATTACACTGGGGCAGTTGCAGAGCGCTGAAATTCATTCTTTTATGCAGTTTTTCCAGTGTATATTTTTTTCTTTCATATTATAATTGAACCGCGTATTATTGCTTGAAATGCAGATTAATTATTAATTAATAATGACACTTTAAAAATTTTTAATTATATAAATTAAAAAAAGAGAGAAAAATTAAACGCCCGTTACGAACCTTTATTTAATCGTATAACGTTTTGAACAAATATATATTTATTTTTCAATCAAAAACTTAAAATAGTACTGTCTTTAATAGCCTTAAAATACTGCAAACATAATTTTATTAAAAATATTATATAGCAAATTTAATGGTCACAGGCGTTTCACGGCTCACTATGCAGTAGCACGAATAATTTTTTTTCTTACAAGTCCATAATAGTTATTTATGTACCAAGGGTATTAAGTAGATGTTTATGCCCTGAGGGCGACGATCTTACAAACCCGAGGGCCTCTGGCCCGAAGGTTTGTAAGTCGCCCGGGGGCATACATATCTATTAATACCCGCGGTGCATACAAACTTTTATGTCCTACTAGTTCGTTAATGCAAAAAAAAAATGGATTAATCAATATATTTAAAAAAAAAATCCGAAAATTTAATTTGATTTTAACACTATCGTTGCTACGGAAATGCTGTATTAATAAGCTAATCAAAAACTGTTTTTTTGTGTTTTTATGCCCGCACTGACATAAAGTACACTAGTTGGTAACTAAGCAAAAAAACACAATAATGAACTACGATGACATAAAATATGTTTTTACCGTATGTGTTAAAAAATTACTTGGGACTTTAATATGAAATCAAAAAAGCCATGAACTTACCCTCAACAATAAATCTTCATCTGTCTGCTAAAATGATGCAACAAATACAACGAACACATGCAAAAAAAAAACAAAACAATAAATTAAAGCAAAAAAAAAAAATTAAACGATACAGCAGCAAAAATTTTAAAGGGTTGATTTTACATTAAAATCTACGTAAATATAAGTAGTAATCTTGATCACAATGTAAATTCTTACAACAAGGTTCAGAAATACCTCCCAAGCAAGTTGCAAGTCCAAAGAACGCCATAATGTTTTCAAAAGAAAACTGGTATTCTGCGGCATACCTTCTTTTTATAAGGGTAGTACGTAGTATACTATATAATACACGTGCAAAAAGTTAAATTTCGATTTCGTAGGTTTATTACTCTCGGGCCGGCCCTATCGGCCAGCCCTCGGTTTCTAAAAACCTACTCAAATGAAAAATGTAACTTTTCCCCTTGTATTATTAATAACTATTGTGCGGTAGCATTTTTTTTGCTCAAGTGTCCTAGGCCACAAATAAAGTTTTTGATACTAAGGCAAAAATTTAAAAATATACGTCTACTGTAAAGGATCAGAAAAGTTTTTTTGTGAGTTACATCTAATCAACTTAGAATACAATTTTTTTCATGCAAACCTTCTGGCCTAAAAATATTACCTCGTTAAGTACTCGTCTAAGCTTCAACAACATAGTCTTGATACTTATAATGTCCTGTTTCATCGCCGTGTGATTCGCACGGTCCAATCGAATCGAATCGTCTGAATCGTAGCCTCCAGTGTTGGACAAAAGGCTCAGTCTGGGTTTTACGGGACTACTGGTGGCAGATGGACGGGATCTGGCGGTGATACGACTGTCCAGGGACTTCGGTGAATCTGGGATGGAGTTGGGCGTGCTGTTGCGTGAGCGAAGAAGTCTAGTTCTTGATGCATTGCTGGAAGAAAACAAAATATTTAGTCCACTCAAACGATACTTAAAATATTGGGACAAAACGAAACATCCCCCATGTCTCTCTTGGCCACTTTTTCTTCGTCCCCCTAAAACCTGAAAAAGTTACGTTATATATACATAAAAACTGTTTTTGACACAATTATCGAAAAAAAAAATCGGTTCATCCGGAGCCGTAGTCATGGAGGATTGGGAGGATTACAATCACATGGAAGTTGGTAAATTGATGAAACATTTTAATGTAGTTGGCAATACTTCATCAAAAAATTGGAAGAAATTAGGCTTTTTTGTCATCAACTGTTTTATCTGGGAAAATAAGTTGGTAATTTTTCAATCGAAAGGAAGCTGGTAATTTTTTAATCGAAAAATTGGCAAAATTTTGCTTTATCCCCACAATCAAAAGCCTTCGCTGCGGCTTTGAGTTTCTGTAAAAAATCACTTTTTACTTAATACTGGATGGATGGATATGAAAAATACTTTTCAAATATTTTGTGTTCAATTTGACTGGCCGATATGATTGATAGGTAATATGTATTATGTTTCTATTTTAGGATTTAGGACAAATTTAGCTTGTCTACAGGATTTATTGATCAGACAGATATTATATTAGTATTATAAAAAGTTGGGTTAAATTCATACATAGTTAAACATATAAGCGGTTAATGTTTATACTTTTTTTAGTTTAATTGCTTACTTACAGAGGCGGATCCAGAGTCAAGGTATAGGAGGGGCTATTCAAATTTTAGGTGCATTCGACAAAATTTTAAAAACAGTTGAATTTACCCATTGAATACCAAAATTTATCAAAAAATATTCATTAACTTTGTAGCGTTTTACTACTGAAAATTTCCGGTCTGGCCGTAATTACCCCTCAGCTTAATTGTCAATTTTGCATTCCTTAAGAATATTCGATCTTATGAGGGTAGGTACAGCCTACCATATTTAAAAAAATACAGATTGACTACTGTAAAAATAACCTTGTTTTCGCATGCGCCGCCTAATTACAACAAACTAATTACTGGATAACCGTACCTACATGTATATCTAGATATGTTTAGTCTAAAGACATTAACAGTACGGTTAGATCCGAAAGCCACCCTTCAGCCTTGTTAAGAAATACACGGTGTATTTGAAATAGCATCGGAAATTTTAAGAGATGATTCTACATCATAAAATATGACAAAAAATGCGTCATAAGGGAGCTACGCCCCTTTGAAAGTGGCTAAAAAAAATCGGTTTTTATTTAATAACCCTTTGAGATATATCAACGAGGTTTTGCACGTCAACTAATCCTACCAAGGCCCGTTTTTATGTGTTATTTTCATGTACTTATTTTAACCAGGGGTGTGCGAAACGGGGGGGGCTTATCAGTTTTTTGTCCCAAACTTTTTTCTGTGTAACTTTTTTGCAATTTTATTTTTGAAATATGATATGATATGATTCCTCAAAATACATAAAAAAGGTACTCTTGTTGTAATACTGTAGGATTAACCGTTTTCGATAAAAATTCATTTGAAGGTGAAATTCCACGGTTCGAGGACGAAAAATTAAATACTAAAATGTTGAAAACCAAAATTTTAATGATGCAAAACCTCATATACAGATACTTCCAAAAATAAATCCTAATGGAGCTATGGTCTCCTAAATATTCACCATTTTTGAAGGGCTATGGTAGCTTTAAAAGCGTTTTTTCGACCTATATGTATGGAAACTTTTTTTCTTAGTTTTTGATGTAGAATAACATTGCATCGTTAAAATTTTGGTTTTCTACATTTTAGTATTTAATTTTTCGTCCTCGAACCGTGAAATTTCACCTTCAAATGAACTTTTCTCGAAAACGGTTAATCCTACAGTATTACAACAAGAGTACCTTTTTTATGTATTGTGACTTGAGGAATCATATTTCAAAAATAAAATTGCAAAAAAGTTACACAGAAAAAATTTTGGGACAAAAAACTGATAAGGCCCCCCCGTTTCGCACACCCCTGATTTAAATAAGTACGTGAAAATGACATACAAAGATGGGCCTTATTAGGATTAATTTACGTGCAAAACCTCGTTAATATATCTCAAAAGGTTCCTGAGTTATTAAATAAAAACCGATTTTTTTAGCCAATTTCAAAGGGGCGTAGCTCCCTTATGACGCATTTTTAGACATATGTTTATAGGAACTTTTTGTCATATTTTATCATGTAGAATAACCTGTTAAAATTTCCTACGCTATTTCAACTACACCCTGTATAAGCTACAAAAAATTGCTTTGATCGGATTGAAAAAAAAATCCATTTTAGGGGGTATCCATGAACTGAAACTCACCCGGTATACTATAGAATGAGAAACATTATATTTCTCCACGGATTGTTTCAATTTTATTTAATATTATAATACCAATATTGGTAATGTTGTCCCAATATTCATTTAAAGTACATATTAACTTTACTAAGCAAGATTTGTTTCACCATTAAACTTACAGATTTAAACAGATTTGATTACGCTCTATTTGAGTAATATTTACATTGTTAAAAAATTACTAGAGCGCAGAGTTACTCTTGGCTTGTTTAAGTGATTTCAAAATTTTGAAAACAATGGTAAGTCAGTTTAGTTCAATATTAATTTTTATTATTAACAATTTAATAAATAACAGAGGCCAGTAAAAGAGCTTTCCCATTTTACACCTCCGCGCGTAAAATGGATTTTTTATTATTAGATATACTTTTAGCAACCTTAAAAGTATACCAATTTTCACGAAAACTATCCCCCGCCTCTTTGGGGGTGCAGTTAGAACTTTTTTATTATCAGATTCTCTTTCAGCAACCTTAAAAACCCCAATACACCAATTTTCACAAAAACTACCCCCCACCCCTCAGGGGGTGAAATTAGAAAAAAATTATTATAAGATTCAATTTTAGCGACCTTAAGAACCCCAATATAAAAATTTTCAAGAAAACTACCCCCTGCCCCTCAGGGGGTGTAGTAAGATTTTTTTTATTGTCAGGAAAAAGCGCAATAAACCATTTTTCACGAAAACTACCCCCGCCCCTTGGGGGTGGAAGAATTTTTTATACTCAGATTCACTTTCAGCAACCTCAAAACCCCAATATACCAGTTTTCACGAAAACTACCCCCCACCCCTCAGGGGGTGAAATTAGAAAAAAAAACTATTATCAGATTCATATTCGCCTACCCCAAAAACCCCTATATACCAATTTTGACAAAAATATTGAAAATATTCACCCCCTCAAGGGTGGAGTTAGAAAAAATTTATTATCAGATTCATGTATTTTTTCCCACTTGCCGCAACCCAATGTTCACCAAAAACAATCCCGAGCTAGAACTTTTGGTAATATACCGGTATGTCAAATTTCAAGTCTCTAGCTTAAAGCGTTCTTAAGTTATCGTGCCCACAAGATTTCCTGGACAGACCGATCGACCGACAATTTTTTTTTGCTTGAAATTGATTTATATGGACATGAAACGTCATAAAACGCAAAAATACGCAAAAACAAAATTTAAAAATTTTTGCACGAATACAAGGCTTTCCGAAATTTTGAAAATTTTCGAAATGGGAAAGCAAAATACTTATTTTTTTTTATTTTCATCCATATAATTCAATGATGTTACATGGGTAAAAATATTACCGCCTAATATTTGTACAGGGATATATTATATCTAACTCCCCCTTTTTTACTTTATTTTATACTCTATTTTTTACTTTTTTTACTTTATTTTTTACTCTTTATTTTATTTTTTTTACTTTATTTTTTACTTTATTTTTTACTCTTTTTTTATGTTACAGTTTTAAAATGTAAATGTAATTCATAATTGTTATGATTTTTGTGATATTTTTTTATGATATTTAAGTGTCATTAAGTTTTGATAAGTTAAATATTTTTGTTTTCTTGACTTGTGTAAATACATTTTCTTGTATATCACCAAATAAATAATTCTAATTCTAATTCCTCTAATCCCATAAGGTTTAGGAAACATTCAACTATTACTTAACTCTCTTTTTGGACAATGTTTACCCCTATGATATAGGGGTAATATTATGTAACATATGCATGTTTTTTGTTTTGGTTTAAAATTACTTATCCTTCCGAAAGAAAAAATCGAGTATCGGAAAGTCGAAAAAAACTTCGTTCCAGCGCACCGTGTTGCACATTTAGATGCTTTGGTATTGAAATATGAAACATCCGTGGGAAGAAAAATATAGATGTCAATTCTCACTTCTTTTACTTTTTTAGTAAACCGCTAAGAAATTTATTCTTTTATTTTTATTACGATGCATATTGTTTGCGGTTAAACTAAAAAAAACAGCTATGATTACTTAATTCTTTTACAATAATAGTAACAAGCCATTAAGATATGTAATGCTTCGCATTCTATTTGATACTCTTTAAACTGGATAGTATATTGCATTCTCTCCCGATTTAAAATAAAAATTCAAAAATTTGGGAAAGCCTTTTAATACTGTATTAAAAAGTAGCGTCCCCTATAAAATATTTGATTCTTTTTTCTGAAAAATGGGAGTCTGTCCTACTTTTAATAAATAAATGTTTCGAAGAAATGCCCCCCTAAAATATTTTACTTTTGGAACAATGTCATATTATATTCATGCAACTATACCCTAGTAAAAATTTAACGTTAGAATAACGTTTTTCTAACGTTAAAAAACTGTATAAAAGTACGTTATAAAATATGTGCAAATGTTCCGCTTTTTAACGTTATAATCAAACGTTAGTTACAAACGTTAATCTAACGTTAGGTTTTTAAGTTAGAAATACGTTATGAGTACGTTTAATTTCTAACTTTCGGAGGGGGCGTGGACAATTAGAAAATTTCTACCTGCATCATAAAATGGCAGCTGGAGACAAATTTATTCATATAAATAAATCTTAATATATTTTAGCAATCATAATATTTTTAAACATAATTTCATGACATTTATTCATAAAATAGCCATCTTTTTAGGTGGCCCTAAATATTTTTCGTGCAATATGCTGTTATACTTCGATAAATACGTTTACCTCTTACAAAAACTTTATATTTAGTTATTTAATATTTATTTATACATTCAGAATCTTAAAATATTTCTTCAATTCTAATACAGCGTTGCCAGACTTACTATAATTTTGACTTTTGGGGGATATTTTTTTAAACTTATTATAGAAATAATACATAATTATCAAACCTAGGAACATAGCTGTCTGAAATGAGTTTTTTCTACCACAGCTTACGTATTAATAATGGAAATTTAAAAAATATTTAAAGTTAGAATAAGGTTAGGAATTTAGTTGGGAAACTAACGTCGGATTTATGTATTTTATAACGTTTTTGTCAAACTTTAGTTTTTAAAGTTAGATTTATATATTTTATAACGTTTTTGTCAAACGTTAGTTTTTAAGGTTAGATTTATATATTTTATAACGTTTTTGTATAACGTTTGAGACTAAACATAAAAATGTCGCTAATCTAATGTTATGTTAAGTTAGATTTGTTTACTTTTCTACCAGGGTATTTTATCTGCGGCCGAATCCGACTTGATACACCCCCGTACTTCACAACGAAATGGACCTGCAGCACACCTGTAGCCTTAAATATCAATTTATTGAATCGAGCCAATTCGGAGTTAGCAGGTTAATAAGAGTAAAAACGGTTACAGTTTAGGGCTAGTTCGGCGGTCTATAGAAAGTACTAATCAGCTTCAGGTCTGCTTCGGGTTCCTATAAAAAGTTCGGAGGCACGCCTAGGCGGTTCGGGCCCAATGAAGTTTTAAATAAATATACGCATTATTACGTATTATTCTAGTCACAATAGATCTCATTGGTCGCAGTAATTTGAAAGGCACTACGTTGCCTCACAACCCCACTTGTACTGTACGTATTATTCAGATCAAATGGCACAAAAGTTTGTATATCCGCAGGCATGTTAACTACTATTAAATTTTTCTTTTGTTTGAAGGTGAATACGTATTCAAGATACGTACGTATCTCACTTAGACCAAGCGGTTAAAACTTGGATCAAGTAAAAGTGCTTGGTTTATATAATAAAAGTCCTTGTATTGAGTTTTAACCCCTTAAGAGACATAGGCACATAGGTGTACAGTTAAACAATACACTGCCCAGTGCCCAGAGCTTTCCCATTTTTCACCTCCGCACGTAAAATGGTTTTGCAAACCAAAAACCCCTATTTTTACGAAAATATTAAGAATATTTAAAAATATTTACCTTCTCACCCCTGCGGGGGTGGAGTTAGAAATGTTTTATTATTAGATTAAACTTCAGCAACCTTAAAAACCCCTATATAGCAATTTTCAAATTTTTCTAAAAAAAATATATTTCCCGATTTCCCTTGCCGCAACCCCAATGTTCACCAAACACAATTCCGAACGAGAACTTTTGGTAACATATCTGTATGCCAAAAAAAGTCTCTAGTTTAAAGCGTTCTTAAGTTATTTATTTATTTATTTATTTATTTATTTATTTATTTATTTATTTATTTATTTATTTATTTATACGGGAAAGCCCCATTACAGTGAAGATAGTACAATAATTATAACAATAATAATTATTAAATACAGGTAATCTTAAAAATTAAAATATAACTAATTAATGACTTAAAATTAATAACTAAAGAATTTACTGAACAGCAAGATAACTAAAGCAAAGTGAAAATTTTAATCAAACTAAAGATCGGACAGACGATTTAAAATTAGCAAAATTACCAAAAAAAAAAAATAGATCAATTTTTTTATCGTTAATAAATTTTAAAGCAACATTTAAAGGAGTTAAGTTAGCATAATTTGTAGTATGACGGGACAAAACAAAAATGTCTTGAACACCTCTTAATGCTCTATCCGAAACAAGAAAATCAAGCATACCTAATAGTTCACTACAGTCAGTTAAACCATTTGTTTAATTTGTATCCTGCCCACAAGATTTCCCGGACAGAACGATCGACAATTTTTTTTTGCTTTTTTTTGCTCCAAACTGATGTATATCGACATAAAACGGCATAAAACGCAAAAATACGCAAAAAAAATGAAAACTTTAGCACGAATACAAGGCTATCCGAAATTTTGAAAATTTTCAAAATGGGAAAGCAAAATAAGCAAATTGAAATTCACCGAACTGATTAACACTTAGTGGCTGGTGCCATTTGCTTTATATTCAATCACAAGCGACATCCAATGGCCATATTCGCACAGTTGTTTACTTTTTTTATTTTTTTGCTAGGCACTAATAAAATTAAAGGTTAAAGAAACTCAAATAAAAGATGTCAAGTAGATCTGCCATTTTCTTAAAAAAAAAGTTAAGAAATGCCTCAACTTTAGTACGTTTTTTCTCAATACCCTAATAATGTAGCATTGATATATAATTTTTATTGGTTATATATTATATTAAGAAGTAGCATATTAAAGGTTATAATCTTATAAATTTATTAATTATAGGTAGGCCAATCACTGTCTGATGAAATTGGGTAAAAAATAGTGATTGGCCTGGGGTTTAACACCCCATAACTTTTTTAGAGAATTTTTTTTTTTTAAATAATACGGATCTACCTCTCATAGAACTTGATTTTTCCTGAAAATTTCAAATCTATCGGATAATTCGTTCCACAAAAAACGTGACACAAGTCAAATTCAAATATATTTTCTTGCCTTAAAAATATTACTAAATAGTGGATCAACCAGTCAATTTTATGCCTACTATGCACTAGAATAAACTTAAATTTATTTATGTGATTTTGCTCTTATTTTCCTATTTTAAGGATATTTATAAAATAATTAGGGGGCCAATCACTATAATTGATCAAGGCCAATCATTGTCTTTCCGCCGACATTCACTGTACTTTTGTGCATGTTTCTATTTATTATTTTATTTGTGTTAATGGAAATAACATAAAACCAAAACGAGCGAAAAGCTAACATATTCTTTCATATTTTAAACTTTGGTTATGCCTTTTAACTCTTATAACCTCTACACCCCGTTTAAAGTAATAAGATTTTTTTCTTAAAGGGCCAATCACTGTACTCCTTACCCTATCACTAATACTTCAGATTAGAATATTTTTTCTCTGTGTGTGGTACGGAGTAGAGGCTTTTTAGTCGTGTTGCGAATTCCGGATAACTATAGCTATTGACCGTACCTAAAATCATGTTTTAGAGGAGTTGGTGAACCATCAATCTTATTTGTAGCACTTGTAGAGTCTTTCCTGGTCACAGACGGCGATCTTTGGTATCTTAATTCTGTGGTTTTATTGGTCCTTATAACGCCATTCTTCATACTTTTGTTTTTTTTAAGATAAAAGGAAGAGTAAATTTAAAAATTACTTATGTGGGTAGTAATAATATTAAATAAAGGTAATTTAAGACGGAAACGTCCAAACCAAAACGAGCGAAAAGCTAACATATTCGTTTATATTTTAAACTTTGGTTATGCCTTTTAACTCGTATAACCTCTGCACCCCGTTTAAAGTAATAAGATTTTTTTCTTGAAGGGTCAATAACTGTACTGCTTACCCTATCGCAAATACTTCCGATTAGAATATTTTTTCTCTGTGTGTAGTACGGAGTAGAGGCTCGCATTAGTCGTGTTGCGAATTCCGGATAACTATAGCTATTGACCGTACCTAAAATCATGTTTTAGAGGAGTTGGTGAACCATCAAGCTTATTTGTAGCACTTGTAGAGTCCTTCCTAGTCACAGACGGCGATCTTTGGTATCTTAATTCTGTGGTTTTATTGGTCCTTATAACGCCATTCTTCATGCTTTTGTTTTTTTTTTAAGATAAAAGGAAGAGTAAATTTAAAAATTATTTATGTGGGTAGTAATAATATTAAATAAAGGTAATTTAAGACGGAAATGCGTTTATAATTACTAAATTACAGGCAAGCGATATGACAAAATGATTTAATTACACTAGTTAGCAAATCATAATTATAAAGTTAACTTTTATATTACTAATAAAAATTTATTGATAAAACTTTTTTTATATTTTAAATTTTAAATTTTTTTATTACTTTTGTTTTGAGGCACTTGAATCACAAAGGTTTAATAATAAGTAGAAACCCGGTTTAATAATAAGTATGTAGTATTCCTATTAAAATATGATATTTGACGAAATAGATTAACACCTATTTTTTATAGCATTTGTGAGTTACATGTTGGACTAGTAAAACTGCATGGCGCCACAGGGCGCCGACCGCCTTGTGCCATTTAGGAAAGATCGCCAAATCAATGAAGCGGCATATAAAACAATGAAAGAACCAGCTGATTTAAAGCTGATTGGAAAAGTATTGAAATACACACTTTTTATTTTTTTTTTTTTTCGATTTTCTTTATTTCTGGATGTTTTTCAACTATTTAAAACTTCTGAGACCATATTTAAGTTTCCGAAATTTAAAATTAATCTATAATATACAATGGTTAAAAATATGTTTTTTTTTTTCAATGATTTTTGATTGTTTATAAAAAAATTGTTTTAAAATACTTTTTAAAATAATAGATATTTTGCGAAGACAATTGGAAATAAATCTAAAACGAAAGTACTTCAATTATTTTACAGAACCATTAGTTCCTGGTTTAAACAAAACAATATTATTAAAATAATAAAATATTGTATTTTGTTTTTATTACATACACTGTGAAAAATGTTTCGGCACGGATAAACTTCAATTTAATTACCGGCAACAGAAATTTAAAAGAAATTCTAAAATTAAAATTTTACAGAAAAAAAAATAAAATTTTGCCCTAACTTTAGACTTTAAAATTGCAAACTTTACTATATTTTACCAAACTCCATACCTTAAAATAATATTGATTTTAGGATATTTGATATTAAAAAAAAAAAGATAAATTCTTACTAAACAGTAAAAAATTCGGTTTAAATCATACGAAATGTACAATTTAGTTTAGATAAGATAAATTTTATTTCATAGGTTTACAATATAAAAAACAATAATATACGCCTGAAACATTGTCAAACAACTGAGTATAATTCAGCCAAGAAAAAGAATAAAAAATATCAAATGTAAATAATAAATAATACACTCGAATTTTACCCCCATTGTTTACAGTATAAATAAAATAATACTCTGTTTACTAAATTACAATATGTTTATTAAGAATATCTTAAATTATTTATTTAATTTTATTTAAGTTATTTAAAATTAGTTTATAATGTTTATATGTTATCGAGTTGAGAATCTTATAAGCTTTAAAATAATGAAATGTATAAACTTTTAAATTATGTACCCCTTACTATTTAAAAAAATTCCCAAAAGCCCAAAGCCCAAAGAAGCTAAAAATTAAATATATGCCAAAGATTATCATTTAATGATAGTTTATGTTGTCCCATTTAAGTACTCTGGGTTTTAACTTAATACTTAAAACTTAAGATGAAAGCGGGGTAACTTTTGAACCGCACGATATGAACTCACCTTCAAATCCTAAAATTACGCATCTATTCTTATGTATTTTGGGATGCTGCCATAAAAAAAAGGCAACCCATGGGCTCATATTTTGGCTACACTGCAAAAACCGTCTAAAATGGTGAAAATCTCATCTGAAATTTCAGTGTAGCAAAAAAATGAGCCCATGAAGTGCCTTTTTTATGAAAGATTCGTGTTCAGAATCCCAAAACACATGAGAATAGGTGGATCTCAACCCCAGCACAGACAGCTTTTTTTTTTTTTTTGTGGGCCCGTTGTTTTAAACATTACAGATGTAAGATAATATCTTACATATATTATACGAGAAAAAATTGTAAGATATTTAAAAAAAGAAAAACCTATCTTACGTGATCAGATTTATTTTTTAACAATTGTGCCGCTTTATAGTTTCTTTATTATCAAATACCAAATTTGTTGCGCATGAACCTTCTTTAGAGCTCAATAAACCTAACGATGCGCAGTGGTTTCACGCCAAAATTAAAATGAAATTTAAAATTTTATTGAATCCTAAATGTTAATTATTTTCTCTTTATCCACAAATAATAAATATTCTAGTTATCTAAAAAAAAATCTGCTGTCGTTAAAGCTGTACTTTGCCGTTATGTATGATACAGTTTATTTAAAGATTCGCAAAAAATAATAAAAAAAATAAACGAAAAAAAAATGAAATAAAAAATGGGTGTTTCTAGCCGTGACAAAAAAAAATCGAAAAAAAAACACTAGAGGGTATTGTTATGTTAGCAGCTGCTAGCAGTATTTTTGTTTGGTTACAAAAACATAATCCGTATTACAGTGGGGCTAAAGGACCCCAAGCTGAGCTCGGCGAGCTCCAGGACTGCGTGGAAAAAACACCTTAAGAAAAATACATGGGAAAAAGACCAAAAAAGGAACACTGTCTAATTCATTTTATATTTTTACAATAGTTTCAATTTTGTTTTAATTTTTCAGTCACTGAATTAAATAATAAAAAGTCTAACTCCACCTCTAGCTAATGTTGGAAAAAATATATATTTTTAAAATTATTTTCAAGAAGATTGGTGTATTAAAGGAAGAAAAAGACGGGCTTTTCCGGAAAAGAACACGTGTCCCGATTTTTTCTAAAAAAGTGTTTTTATACAGCCCTGGAAATTTAAATGTTTGAATTTTTACGAGAGTTATTTAGAATAAGATTTGGGCGGTGTCCCCTTAAAAAAAATCGTCTACCTCACTGGCGTATGATATTAATACCATGGTAAACAAATTATTAAACATGTATTTTAGTACCTAGCTATTTTATGTAAGCAGTAACAAATTACAAAATTTGTTAAAATGGTAACTGTAAAATAAAAAAAAAACTTGATATTTATTACGTAAATTTTTCTTCATGTTTTCTAATAAAGGTTAATTATTACTGGGTATATTATATGCCCAGTTTTATTTTAAGTTTTATTTTAAAGTCATTCAACATTAGCTAATGGCTAATTAGACATTAGCTAATGTCTAATTAGACATTGGTCTCTCGACTGCCTCGGCTGTTGGAAAATCCATGCCCGCAATTTTATACATAAGATTATACACATTAGGGTCTTACTATACAAAGTAGGGTGAGATTGAAGTTAGGTTTTACTCGAAGACAATCTAACCTAAGATTTGGGTTTGAAAGGAACGATCACTACCATGCCTAACTTTATAAACTCCGAACATTTCCAGGGCTCCCACCAAAAATTTTCAGATTTTTTTATGATTTTATGACAATTTTAGGTATTTTCTGATATATTTTATGACAAAATATTTGGAGAAAAAAGCGGAAATCTTCCATTTTAAATCCTTATTCTACATCACTCTATCTCTAGCCAGGGCCGGGCCGAGCCAGTCGAAGCCCCGGGGAAACTTCAAAGTATCATAAAAATCCAAGAAAGCTCTAGCACCTCAGGCGATTTTTTTTTATTTAACATTTTTTACAATTCTGTTAATTGACGTTAATTTAATACTGTAAAAAAATGTTAAAAGCCTCGTTAAAAGCCCTAGTGTCAAGGTGGAAATTTTTTACGAATATGAAGGTCTATGGTCCACTAGAAAGGACCCGCATATTTGCCCATCCAATAAAATATAAACTAAAATAAACTGTCGACGTCGGAACTCCTCGAACCCGGGTCCCGGGGAAGCTTCCCTCTAAATTCGACCCCGCCTCTAACATCCCTTTCTTTAGATATAACCCTTTTAAAAATAGGTTATTTGCCCCATGCCGATTTTTACCAAAAAGAATTCCAACCGAGAACTTCAGGAAGGAAAGGTATGTACCAAATTTACCTCAAAGCATTTTTGAGTTATCGTGCCCACAAGAATTACGGACAGACCACCACCCCGAGGAGTGGTGGTTTTGGACCAGATACGGTTTCAGCGATCTCGGAAACCCCTATATGCCAATCTTTACGAAAATACTGTAATCGTTTGAAAATTATTACTCCTGCCCTACAAAGATGAAGTTAAAACAGATTCAACTCAAAAATTTTAAAATGATACCCTCATGGAGTAAGAAAATATTTATTCCAAAACTGAGTTCAGCAACCAAAAAAACCCTGTATAGCAATTTTCACTAAAAAATATTGTAAATATTTAAAAATAATTACTCCCTGCCCGCCGGGGGTGTAGAAAAAATGTATGAACAGAATCAGTTTCAGCGAACTTAAAAACCCCCAATTTAAAAAAAAATACGGAAATTTACGTTTCAACTCATTTCGTTAAAGGGGTCTTTCTACCTTCTACATCAAAACCAAACTAAACGTCAGAAAAAAACTTCTCTCCCAGGTCGCTATAAAGTACAAAGTATGAGTATTTTTATGAAATTTTATGATTTTTATAACAGTAATTTTATTTTATCACGATTTTAGGACAAATTGGGTCATTTTATGACATTTTATGATTTTATGACAAGTGGGAGGCCTGCATTTCTGATTTTACATGAAAACAAAACGGACGGGTTGATTTTGCATGTAAACAACGAATTTCTTTAACAAATTGTCAACGTTTTAGATTAAAGTGGCGCAGCGCCGAAGCAATCGTTCAAAATAAATCAAGTGAGTACGAACTTAGGTAAACTGCCAGGTGACAGGGGAGTGATATTATAAACTTAGTTCTGAGTGGTACCAAGCTATTATCGAATTTTCTCCACTGTTAAATAAGGTGGGTTTACTGATGAACAAAAATCGCAAAATTAGATTTGGGAACGTTCAAGTATTACGTAACGCTCCTGGGGGGGGGTCATTTTGGAGAGTTACGCCCATGTTAATGATATAGGAAAATAGTTTTACAGGGGGGGGGGGGAGGTTTGAGGGTCCAAAATGATCAAATTTTGTACGATAATAAAACATTAGAAACACAAGAACATGCCATCTCTAGTTTTGGCGATATCGAATTAAAATTTACATTTGCAGGTTACTTTTTCATGATGACCAAAAATATAACAACAAAATAAACAAAACCTTGAAACTTATCCCAACCTTTACGCGAGAAAGTACAAACAAGTGGGGTTGTGAGGCAACGTAGTGCCTTTCAAATTACTGCGACCAATGAGATCTACTGTGAATCCGCGAAAAAGTAAGTGCGGTGGAACTGTACCATTTTCAGTTTATTAACTTTTTTTAAATTATCCCGGCTTAATTTTACAAAGCATGTCTTAAAGTAAATTCAACTTATTTTCAAATCGCCAGGTTATGGATCCGGTTCTTTTGGGTGCGAGAAGACCCAAAAATATGCTGCAGAAAATTCTGAAACCTAGCTTATAAGCTACAATAATTATTATAATAACACGTATAAAAATTCATATAAGGATTATTTTAATAATTATTTTATTACGTTATAACATTATTTTAAAAAATATTTTACCTCAATAAAATACATTATAAATGTGAAAGGATGCAATTCTGAGAATAATTTTCTAAAGTTGCATAAAATAATTTGTAGTTTTAATGCAGATCACATTTTTGTGCATTTTTACTGCCGAGCGTGCGCAGGAAGGAAGTTCAGAACTAATCAAAAAAGTTCCATAACATAATTTATGTATTTATCCATTTTATACAGGGTATCCTATTTTTTACACAGCCTATATCTCCGTTATTATAAAAGAAAAAGAGATCAAAAAACAATGTGAAATAAGACTTCATTTAAAAACGGCTTCGTGAGCGATTTCAATTTTTGTCAAAAACTGTTTGGAAATGTCCCAAAAACAACCTAAATTCAAAAAATCCGGGGTGGTTTGACTTTCTATTTACCTTTGTTTAAGGCACACCGCGATGCACCGTGAAGTAACACTAATGTAGTTTTCAAGCCACACATATGCTTTGAAGTTAGCGTTCACCGGCGATCACAGCACATCCATATGAAATGAGAATCGCTATCCAGAAAAATCTAGGAGATTTATTTTAAATCAAGGTTTAATAAAATAATTATTTTGTCTACAATCTATCTAACAGTCAGTATTAGATAGGTCCACTAAACATTAAGTGTGATATTAAATTCCAAATTTGGACAGACTAGTTCGCAAATATGGAACAAGTGCGAGGTGATATCATGATTAAAAGGTCACTTAAATAACAAAGAAGTAAGGTTACAATGCGGTTATTTTACATCGGCACTTAGTGCTAATGTATTGAAATCTTCGCCGAAATGTCACAATCTTTAACCATGTTTTCATATTTCTCGACGTTTTAGACCTTTCTGAGTAGAATCAGTAAAAAAAAATTTTTCGTCCGTCCGTCTGTCTGTCTGTAAACTCCATAACTCCATTTCTAAATAAGATATCGACAAGCGGTTTTTCGCATATTGTTTCTTATCATATTTTGACGAGCTGATTAGATTTTGGGGGTAAACGATTTTACCCCCAATCGTTTACCCCCAAAATCTAAGGGGGTAAGAATGGGGTAAAACTCCTATTTTTAGCTTTTTTGGTTATAATTAAGGCAATTATTATTGTATTTTATTAATTTAGCACTTATATGAAAGATAATTTTAAATTGGTCAAAAAATGCTAGAAACTATTTTTTCCTAAAATGAATTGTTTTCGATATATTGGCGTTTAAAGCAGTTAAACGTTTTTTTAGCATATCTCACTTATTTATAACCCGATTTCAAAAAATTATATTCTAAATGAAAGCTATTTTTAAGCCCTATAAAAAATGGTATATACAGTCTTTTGCTAAAATTTAACGTTTTGGAGATAGAGACTTTCAAACTTTAATAAATTATGCAGGTGTTGCCGCCTATTCACGTGATCCCACAACTTTTCAACGTTTTAAATTAGTGCCTAGTACCGATTTTTTGACAAGGTGTTGCAACTATTCAGCTGGTTTCTTGTTGTCTACCTATACTAAAACTACAAAATCTTCGTACACGAACTTTTTGTAAGATTTTTGAAATTTTTAAAATATTTTTTAAAGCAAATTTGTACACGGACTTTCCGTACGTGGTCCCCTTGACTAAAACCTCACACGATAAGAACATCTAAAAACAAATCTGGTTTCACCGTACAAAGTACTGTTCGTATCAATCAGTTGCATATAATTTTATGTAAAAACCTAATTAAAACCTCGGATGAAGCGATAGGGGGTAGGGGACTAACCCTCAACTAATCAATTAATCAATCAATCAATCAAGCAATCAATTAATCAAGCAATCAATTAATCAAGCAATCAATTAATCAAGCAATCAATTAATAAATCAATAAATCAGTAAATCAATAAATCAATAAATCAATAAATCAATCAATCAATCAATCAATCAATCAATCAATCAATCAATCAATCAATCAATCAATCAATCAATCAATCAATCAATCAATCAATCAATCAATCAATCAATCAATCAATCAATCAATCAATCAATCAATCAATCAATCAATCAATCAATCAATCAATCAATCAATCAATCAATCAATCAATCAATCAATCAATCAATCAATCAATCAATAAATCAATAAATCAATCAATCAATAAATAAATAAATAAATAAATAAATAAATAAATAAATAAATAAATCAATCAATCAATCAATCAATCAATCAATCAATCAATCAATCAATTAATCAATTAATCAATTAATCAATCAATCAATCAATCAATCTCAGGGATGTCCCCACGGGGGCTGAGATACTCTACAAAGTTGGGTTTTAAAATTTGTAGCGGATGATTTTTTTTAGTCATCAAATATACTGGTAGTGCCAGTCGGGAAAATTGGAGCAGTAGAGTTGGGAAGACCTTTTTAGTTATCAAAATTTTCCGTCAGGGGTAAAGCTTTTTTTTTGAGTTTCTTTTTAGGGAAAATTTCTTAATTTTTTGTTGAGAAATGTCTAATTAAAACTAAATTTAAAGTAAATGCAAATGGCTCGCTGATTCAATACAAACAAAAAGAAATGTATCTATGAAATTTATTAGGAAAACTTACAATATAACTTCCTGACATGTTAGCATAACACAGCAGGATTAACGGTTAACAACCCCAAATTCAACGATTTTTATATTTTGCCTATTACAGTGTGCTATTTATAGTTTGCAATATCCTAATCACGTTATATTATCTGTAAGCCACATAATATGCAACTAACTATACTAGAAAGCAAAAATCTTGCAGTGCACTGTGCACACCGTGGCGCCCCAAAAATAATGATTAAAGAAAATAAAAACATTTATACAGAGTGTGTCAAAACTCCCCCCCCCCCCCCACTGTAACTTTTGAACGGTTTAAGATATCAACTTAAAATTTAGAACATCGTACCTCCTTTACATACCAAATATATACCAAAAAAAATTAATTGGGTTATGTTATTTAGGTGTTCTAAATTTCAAGTTGATATCTTAAGCCGTTCAAAAATTAAAGGGAGGGGGCGGACTTTTGACACGCTCTGTATGATAATTTTTATTAATTTTAACATTTAAAAAATATAGCCTGAGGTACCGCTCTGTACGGTTGTGAAACACTATGTATGGCTAAGGTCACTTCACCTGGACTTACTCTGTTTTTCTGTACTTGGTCTGTTTTTGTTCTAGTTTTGGTTTTTCGCATTTTCGGAGAAAAGTCCAAAAAAGAAAAACAACAAATAACCAAAAAGAAAAGAACAAAGTAAGACAAATGAAGTAACCCTAGATGTAGGTGATGTAAAAATTTTAGAAAAATGAAAGAACTGGTATATGGGATAGGGACTGATGAGGACTTACAACTCACTTCTAGCTTTAAATGTTTTTATTTCGAAAAGCAAAACATTTTTAGGGAATTTTTCGAACCTTAAAATATTTTTTACGGTAACGTATTAGCACAATGTTTTATGGTTATATCTAAAGTGGCACTCGATTGATAGATATCAATTTGACTATAGTCAAATGAATTAAGTTATTATTTAAGCAAATAGCAATATATAGATAATGCTGGATATAATAGTCAGTTTAAGTGTAGCCTTGAGGCATTATTATAATTTAGCGATATTTAAGTTAATAATATGCATTACTAGGGTGGTCCAAAAAAAAAATATTTACTTAATCTGTTCTATTTGTCGTGGTTAGAATATAAAATCAGCCCTACTATTTGTAATTTTATAAAATTTAAAAGCCTTGATCCCTATGTTTTTTCTTTTTGAGTATAAAAATAAGCCTGCAAAATCTTATCTTGATTAAAAGTTTTTAACCCGTGCCAACCAGGCCCCGAAATTGCCCCTAAATTTCGAAATAGTGAATTTTCTATTAGTTTGTGCTACTGAAGAATTATAAATATTAAATAAAAAGTTTATACACTCATAGAAATGTGTTTGTAATATAGGCGCCAACCATGTTTTTTAATATATTATAATGTAAATATGTTATAAGATACAACAACCTGTTGTAGAACTAAGAGGTAAACAACACAAAATTGTAATAAATACAACAACAAATTTTATCTCATATCATAGAAGTAGTATACTATAGTACAATTTGTGGTTGGCGTATATATAACACTATGTTGTTGTATTAATAACGCTAGTATTTTATCAATGTATGTCACTTTTTTTTTCTACATTATATAAACCTATTTTAGTTATTTTAAAATATTACGATAATCTACGCAACGAGTATGGGGTCTAAACGCCATTTAAAATCAATATTTTGGTACGATTTTTTTTTAAATGTTGATAAATGGCGCTTAGACCCCATACTCGTTGCGTAGATTAACGTAATATTTTAAAATAGGTTTAAATTTTTTATTTAATATTTATAATTCCTTAGCAGCTCAAATTCATAGAAAATGCACCTTTTCGGAATTTAGGGATAAGTCGAGGCCTTGTTGGCACGGGTTAAAAACTGTTGATCAGGCTAAAATTTTGCAAACTTATTTTGATACTCAAAAAGAAAAAATATAGTCATCAAGGTTTTTAAATTTTATAAAATTACAAACACTAGGGCTGGTTTTATAAAAACTTTATCGACATTTGCGTGATTTTAGGGGTTTTAGAGCCCAAAAAGTACCGCTTAGGGTTGTCTCTATAAATGTTTACTCTTAGCGCGTTCTAACCACGACACATAGAAAAGATTAAGTAAATAATTTTTTTTGAACCACCCTAATGCATTACACTACACGCCTACAAATATGTTATCAGTAAAAAATAAAACAAGCTATGAAGATGTATTATGCTTCGCATTTCATAGTTTATTTTTCTCAGTATAGTTTATTGAGTTTTCTCTAAATATACTTTCCAAAGTATTATTTCCTTGCACGAATTTGACACTTTACACTATTATGGGTATGTAAAAGTATACAAAATTAAGACTGCTGGGGAATTCACGCCTTTATAAAGCATAACTTACAGCCCATGTAGCAAGTGATGTTATGTTACAAGAAATTAACATCACTTTTGGGTGTATTTTTATGAAGTTGAAGTTTGCAACGTTTTTTTGCATCGAAAATAGTATATTAAAGCAGTTAGTCCATAACACGTTTTTAGCGCACTAGTACTTTAGAAAACTCGCCGCAAGTGGCTTGTTTTCTAAACTTGTACTTGTGCGCTAAAAACGTATGTTATGAAACTACTACTTTAATATACTATTTGAATTTTCGTTGCAAAAAAAACGTTGCAAACTTCAGCTTCATGTATTTTTAAACTAAATCATAACATCACATAATATTTAAAAATAACATGTATTTAACATCATATTTGCAACGTAACACGTGAGTCGTGACAACCATGTTAATTAATAACAAATATTTACCAACGCTGCAGCGCACTGTGCATCATCACATGTCACTTGGTTTGCACGTGAATGACATGTTATTTTGCTTCTCACCGACGTTTGAAGCAAAAAAATCGATATAAGATGATGTTTATAAAGTAAATTATTAAAAGGAAATTGTATTTGCAATGGATAGGATGCTTTTCCGGGATTCTTAAGACCACGGAGATGAATTAAAAGATAGATTTTTTTCTATCCATTTAATCACCAATTTCGTATTCAGAATCTATTGAGTCTGTGTTTGTTTCAATTACTGATTGATTTTGAATCCAAATTTGTTTATAGGGTAATTATGTTTTTGATGGTTTTATTTAAAGAAAGTATATTATTTAAATATTAAATTAAAGTACCAGTAACGACATCCATGTGATATTCGATATAACAGCGCAGGGATATATTATCACAAACACGTTATTTTTAGGATGTCATTGTGTGATGTTATTAGGGGCGGACTTAGGACATCCCCACCATGCTACATTCTTATTAAATGTGACTACAATCTTAACATAACATGCCACATATTAATCTTAATAACCGTGGCTTTCACAGTCGCAGCGTGGTCTTTGTAAGGGACCGATGTGACCGCTTTGGCAGATTTACTCCAGCATCAGCCTTGCAGCTATGCACAGGACTTTTATTATTAATTTTATTTTTTATTTTATGTAATGTCGTGAAAGTATTCGTTTAATTGTAAAGTTTTAAGTGAGTCGTGATTAATATGTGATGTTAAATTTAAAATCAATTTATTTCGTTGTACACGTGGATAACTTTTTATGAATTTCAAAGATGTTTTATAAGTTGGCGCCTGCGCAAACATCACTACAAAGTGAGACGGTTTTGCGTAGGCCGTAAACAATAGTAGATCGAGCTGGCAAACTATCCTATAGGAAAATGCCATTATTGAAATTGGAATTGGAACGTGGCTTTCACGTAATTTTCATGTTATTTTGCTACCTGAGAGTATAAGTTTTTGCTTTAATGTAAGTCGTTTTCGAGATACATTCAAAGAAAACAGACCTGCTTTTAGACGGTTTTCGCACCAAAACGGTTGATCAAGGTTTGGACCCAGGCAGTTTTGTAAAGGTGGCTCAGAACTGCAACATGTCAAAATTTCAACCAAATCCGAGGAAATACTTTTTCCTTTGTATAACTTTTTAAAAGTGGTGCCCCTATAATTTTTTTATGAATGGATTTTTAAAAATTGGTATGAATATTTTTATGAACTAAAGTAATGTTTAATGAAAATATTTGGATCGGGTTTTTTACTCTATTTATGGCTGGGCAATAAAAGAATTGTTTAAGTATTGGGTGAGATGAAGAGCTGCCTCAAACCAGTCTTAGGAATAATAATAAGGATAATCATGAGTGATGATGATCGTTCGATTACGTTGCAAAAAAATTGATCTTAAACCAAATAAAATAATTTTGGACCAATAATAACCAAAATTTATATTACTATTGTTACTTTTGGTGGAATTTTCATTCGATACACCGTCCCCTTACCCTATTTATACAAAAATTTTGATGGCTACAACTTGAACTAAAACATTAAAAGCTCAAGGTGTTAGCTGTTTCTGGGCTGACGCGTCTTTTTTATAATTTTTTGAAAAGTTGTTATAAAAGTTATTATATAATTTTTTGAGTGGATGTTTTTTTTTAACAATAGGGTTCTTCGTGTACAAAAGAAATGGGACGGACGGACGGACGGACGAACGGGCAGATAGATAGACACACAATTTTTTTTGAAAGTTGTTTATAATTGATAAAACATTTAGTATTTTTTTTTTTTTATATTGGTAGCTGTGTAGAGTAAGTATAACAGGATTATTTAAAAAATATATATCCTAGCGTTATGGACAAACAGACATACAGTCAAAGTTAAATTTTTGGAAACATGTATTTATATATTTTTTATTTTACTTTCTCCAAGGAAAGTCATGCGTTAGTAAAAAAATTTCGAAAAAAAAATATTGCTTTTTTTTCGTTTCTGGACGTTTTATGTCCAAAAAATATGATTTCCGTGAAAAAAAAATCTGTCGGTCGGTCTGTGTGTCCGGGAAATTTTTGACCCCGATAACTCAAGAACGCTTCGGGCTAAAGACTTCAAATTTGGACCACAGGTTGATTATCTAAAGTTCTATGCTGGGATTGTTTTTCGTAAAAATCGGGTTGGGGTAAGGGGGTAAAATGGGGGTAAAAACAATTTTTTTCAAAAACATATTTTTCCAATTTATTTTTTATTTTACGAAAAAATAAACTTTTTTTTGATTTTTTTTTTTTGAAAAACGAAAAAAAATTTGAAATTTTTTTTTTAATTTTTTTTGTTTTTGATTTTAATAAATCTAGGCATATAGGGGAAAGTATTATTTTGTTGGCAGCAGTATTTTTATTAAGAATATATGTAATCTTTTCTTTCTCACCCATTATGATATCCAACAGGAACTGGTATATGACCATTAGTCCCACTGACACTTTTTAAACTATTTATATTATCCTTCAAACATTTAACAGAAGCATTCATTTTTAACACTGTTTAATTTTTCTTAAAGAAAAACTATTTTTTCATTGTTTTATTTGAAAAAGTCTTTGTACTCATTTAAGGGACAGATAAACCACGCGCGATATTGTCATGGATTATACACAAGTTATCTAGTTGGCAGTGCGATCGTACTTTGTTAACTGGTTCACCTGTCATTTGATTGTTGTGAGGTAAATAGCAAGGTTGCCAAGCCGCGACTAGCAGTCCGCGAACCTAATCTAACTCCTTACGTATAAAAGGTACCATCTGGTACTGATGTTTTCGAATTGTCACCTAAGCGGAATGCGTAAAATTCAAGGTCGCCTATACAACACAGACACAATATTTTTCATCTTCTCTTCCCCTCGCATCAGGTTCCAGTTAGTAAAATTTTAACAGTATGTAGTATCGATACGATATATCGACAGAAAATTCGGCGACAGTATACAGGGTGATCAGTAACTGCCATGCCAAAATTTAAGAGGAGATTCTACGTCCAAAAATATAAAAAAAAAGTTTCTATAAAGGTTGGTCCTAAAAGCCCTAAGGTAGCTACGGCCATTCGAAGATGACATATTGAATGGGAAATAAAATTTCTTGACAAAATCGCGAGAGCAACATAATAATTTGAATGTCAATGTCAAACCACATCATCAAAATTTTTGTAATATTAAAAAGTAGTTATATTTATGAAGAATAATCCAGAAGCTGCAAGAAAAACGTTAAAATTTGTAAAACAGTGCATAATATTATACCATACATATACTGAATATTAAGTTCCTGGACGAAAACGACTACAATGAAAAATGAAGATTATTAATTGCCCAGAATTTTTATATTTATATTCAAAATTAATGGAGAGCCTCTAGCACAAGCTTAAGCTTATTTGGGGGCTCTTCATGGATCTGTAATAATACCAAACAAATAAATAATAATAATAATATCTAGGTCAAAATTTTAGGTGCGAAAAAATATTCGGTGACAAAATATTCTGCGACGAAACAAGCCCAAAAAATTATTCTAGCGACAATTTAAGCGTGTCCTAAATATTCTGGCAAAGATATAGGTGCGACAAAATAATGGGGCCCAAAGTTGTAACTTTATTATCCCAACTTTCACCAAAAGATCGTACTTTAAGAAAACTGGATCAGGATTCCAGTGCAGCTCTCACCAACTATTATTTCTATAATTTTAAATAAAGTGGTAAAATCCCAGAAAACCAAAAGACGTCTTTTTGACGTCAATTATTAAGCACTAACTGACCTACATGACGTCATATTATGACGTCTTGCTGTCGCTCCAGTGACGTGTATAAGTCACAGCCCAGGGAAGTAAAATTACTGACGTTATAATAACGTTAGAATAACGTGTTCAACATTATATATCTCCAATTAATATTTATTTATGGTATTATAGAGGAAACTAGAATTTTGCCCATGAGAAAATTAACCCACAAGGCTGAAGGAGTGGATTAATTTTAGGGATCTCATATTATCATATTAACCCACTCCGCCTCCATCATTGTGGGTTAATTTTCTCAAAAAGTACTAGTTCCCTCTTTCGTACCATAAATAACTATTAATTGGAGAGATATATACTCCCTCCACATTTCTGCTCTTGTCCAGTGAAAGGAATTTTCCACAGGCATGCCTAGGCATAGAAAATCCATACTAATCTGATGATGTACAAATTAGAAGCCTAACTATAGTCGCTATAGCTACTGAACACTACTGTTGATTTTATGTAATTCCAGAAAAAGACTTTTTAAAATAAAGTCATCAATCTGTAATTAATATATAGAAGTTAAAAATTTTATGGAGGTAAAAAACAATATGTGGCGCCACCTATAGCTCAGCATTAAATTGGCGTCCCAGCGACGTACAATTTTAATGACGTCAAGATTTGACCGAAAGCTGACGTCTTGTCGACGTCTGATATGCGTCGTATGTATGACGTCACAAATATGACCTAAAACTAACGTCGATATTACGTCGGGGACGTCATCTGGTTTCCTGGGATATGTAAACTAATATTTTAATGTAAACAACAAAAATACATAATTATAGTTACAATATTAATTACAATATAATTTAATTAATATTATTTATAACAAAATATTATATATTTTACCGCTTATCTTATCATAAGTAATAAAATAAATCTTCCCATTGGAACAGTTGAGGCTATACATATTTTAAAAGAAACGGTCTATTATTCAAACAAAAGCACGCCTGTCTATGCCATATTTTTGGATGTAAGAAAGGCCTTTGATCGGGTGCATCATGCCACACTAATTAAGGTACTACTTAAAAGAAACGTTCCACGTTATATCTGCCGGTTTGTTCAAAACTGGAACTTTAATGCAACAGCTTCCGTTCTCTGGGGATCTTCAGTGTCGTCTTCGTTTAGGCTACGCAATGGCGTTCGTCAAGGTAGCCTAATGGCACAATATCTCATTAACGTTCAGCCTTGATGCGCATTGATATCAATCCACCCTGTACTATCTTGGGAAGTTTTTTATTATTGAAATTTAGTGCCTTTGTCAATCAATTTTGATGCAAAAAAATATTTCTAAGATAGGGTGGGGTGGACTTACGTTACTGCATATTCAGGTTTACCTGCTCTAACCCCTAATCTCACAAATATCAAATCAATAATAAATAGTTTCTCAGTTCCCTAAAATAGATAAAAGTTCGAGCCAATTACACCTACTACTATGTAATTATTTTAAGCAGTTGGCAAATGACAACATCTAGAAATAAAATTTATTTAATGATTGACATTGATATATAAAAAGCCTTGAAGATATACACGGTGTTTGTAGTCTTACATACATAATAAAGGGGATGAATCTATATCACAAAGCATATGTCAAAAATAAGCTCTAAGGAAGTTACGGACCTTCGAAGATGGACATATTGAATGGGAAACAAAAAAAGCACAAATAAAATAATGCTGCATGGCGATTCTTTATTTAAAACTAAGCAAAAAAGTATTCTTCACCGAAACAGCTAAATTTAATATTGAAGGAGTAATGGCACAAAATGTTATTTCCTCTTAATTGCATTTTTTTTAAACGGTTGCTCCTACAGTGTTACATTATAGACATTTTTCATGTATTTTTACTCAAGGAATCTATATTTTTTAGAAAAAATCAAAGAAAAAAAAATACACATAAAAAAGTGTAAGCCTTATAGATTTTTCCGTCTAGGCACGCCTCTGGATAGATTCAAAAAAATAAATTAAAATAAACGAATTACGCTTATTAATACTAGTATACATGCAAAACCTCGTCGCTCTACCTCAAAAGGTACCAGAGTTATTAATAAAAAACCTTATTTTTAGTACAATTTTAGAGCTATGCTATGCTTTTTTTCTTTCTTGTTTTGTGTTGTAGAATCATCCCCTTTATTATGTATCAAAGGACTGAAAACACCGTGTATAATGCTTCGCATTCTATAGTATAGTCCTCGCAGCTGCAAGTAGTTTTTCCTGGTGAAGTTTTAAGTTAAATTGTATTGAGCGTAGTGGCGTCCCCTATAATTTAAATGAATTTTTTGTAATCTGATCTGATCTATGATTGACTTTTAATGAAGGTAATTTTTCCTAAAACAAATACGGTATTAGTAGGTTTCCTTATATATATTTTTTTCATTTAAAAAAAATTTAGACCCTTACTTTTTTGTTTTTGGAAGGATTTATCGCACTTCTAATTTTTTTGATTTTGATTTTTTAGTTTAGCCCCATATAACTTGTTTACTTTGGAGGGGATTTTTTTTCAAATTGGGTACGATTAATGTTTTTAACAAATTTAATTTTACCTAAAAAAATCAAGTTGATCCAAGATTATCTTCCACTATTTTCGACTTTTTTTTTCCTTTAGGTAGTTCATTTTTTGCTATACATATTTTTAAGGCGTCCTTCACTTGAAGTGAAGCGAATTAAAGGACAGATTTTTTTATTTAGATTTTTTATTTCAAGTAGTAAAAATGACAATTTTTTACCAACGCAACACTTTTACATGTAATATATAATATATATTATCTCGAAAAGTAAAATAACATTTTAATTAATAGTAATTATATACCAAGGTAGAGAAGACAGTTTTTATAGCCGAGCGTATTAAATTCCGAGCTGTGTAGCAGCGAGGGATTTAAGAGTGCGAGGCTATAATAGTCTTCTCTACCATAGTTTATATATTAGTTTTTTCACTACTAGCACTATTTAACTATTTTTATTCAAATAATAAAATAAATTATTAATAGAAATGATATTTCTTGAAATTTTCATAAAAATCAAGTAGCCTCGAACAATGACATTTGTTCAAATAAATACTTTGAACTGACATTTAAATATTTAGTTTTTTTTTAAATTTTTTTTTCATATTATTTAGCTAATTATTGGTTGCATTAATTGGTAATAATTATAATTAATTATATTTAATAAATAAAAAGTTATTTAAAGCTATTTTCTTGGGTTTAATTAGTCAAAATTGCACAAAGAACTGAAAGATCTAAAGTGACAGATATCAATTGTTTATAAAATTTACTCCTACTAGAAGAGAAAAAATTATTATTGCTAAATTAAATTGACGTCACAGTCTAAAAACATGATAAATAATGGTATGTTCTAAAGCTAGTAGTAAAATAAACATTAAGTATTTTTATTTTTTAAGGAAAATTATAGCACGATGACAACACTGTAAACTATAAAATCTCTAATAGATAATATTATAGTCGATGGCGTAAATAGATCGGAGAAAAAATCTTCACGATTATTAAAATTTCTAAAATTTACTGCAATTTTATGCATAGGATTAAGAATATATATTTAATATACAGTGCGGTCCAAAAGACACTCCTCTCTTAACTTTTGAACTAGTTCTTCAGATACATATCACCTAAAGAGGACAACATACACTATGTTTTGGGATAATATACAGGTGAACTGCCATGAAAATTTTTTTTGAAGAATTTGCAGTCCCTCGAATTCGGCAAACCATAACTTGTCAGGGTAATGGAGACAAGCTAACTTTAGATTCGGATTCAGTGACCCAAAATTAGTAAAAAACAATGGCCACCTGCTTTGATACTGATGATTTCTTTTTTTTTGTACACTATCGATAATTATAATTATCGAGCCGTTTACGAGGCTTTCTATAGTTTGTTTCATCAAGCAAGAGGGTAAATTAAAAATCGCACAGTGAATATATTCAAAACAGATTCGAATATTGGATGTGCGTATATACTGCGTAGTTTATTTTATAAAACATAACTATATTCTATACACAAACATATACTATTCAAACCTGTTGTAAAAATATTAACTGTGCTATTTTTAATTTACTCTCTTGCTTGATGAAACAGACCATATACAAGCAAGTTTGTGGTTTATTGGTCGCCAATATGACACATAAATAAGCACTTAGACTTTTTAATGGTGTATTTTACCACTTACTGTAATTATCTACAGTTTTAAATGTTTACGTAAATTTACAAAAACAGTTAACTAGCTGATATTAAAACTATTTTGAAATACGAGTCAGACGTCTGACAAAAAAATACATAATAATTATGATATATCATTAAAGCAATCTGTTAGTCGTTTGGACTTAAATAATGGAAACAATGAACAGTACCTACTATTTTATTTGCGAATCATCAGCATTGTGTATCTCGAAACCATTCTGGTAATTTAAATAAAAATATAGATTTAAAGTCATGGTGCTATCTGTGATGTGGTCACTAATAACTGTACACTTATTGGACCTAAATAACTACCTAAATAAGTACCCTAACCGGATAAAGGAAATCTAACATACGTTTTAAAGTTTGAGACTAAATTAAACTCTCAAGTCACAACGTAAGAGCAATAATCGTATTTTTATTTAAATGCAACGACTTTTTATTAAATTTTGACAAAGTATTAAATTGATGTATGGCTTGACAAAGTTATAAAAACGTAAATGGGGTTATTGAGGCTAATTCAAGTTAATCTTTTTGTATAAAAATCCTCATTTTCTTTACGACGAAAGGAGACAGAAACAACTTTCAAACAAAAATGTTGTTTAGAGTGAACGTAATTACACTAAAAAAGAAAAACGTTCAAAAACTCAGTGAAAAATGGTGCACATTTAAAGTTTAAGCATAAAAACGTAGTCACATTATTTCTGTGACACCTTGTAGACGGTTAAGTTTTTGGAACTGTAGATACATGGGTACACGAAATTATTGTCAATGTACATTTCTTGTAAAACAAAATTTTCGGGTCATTGGTTTCGCAGCTATTTGACTTTGATTTTAATGAAAAGTGAGCAAGGTCCTTATGGGATATGGCTTTCGGTCAAATCGACTGATGTTTTTATATGTTTTAGTTTATGACCTTCTGATCAATAGTTATCAACGAGCCAAATCGCTGCGGCCCCTAGTTTCCAAAATATTTCATTGCAAAAAGTGAATTTTATGATTTTAAGAATTTATGCATCGGTCAGTATTTTGTGCTCTATCGATTTTCTTTTGCTAACTGCAGAAATAAACTTTTTTACAAAACATTAAGCTAAAGGTTTACCCAAATAGGATTAAAAAAAGTATACACAAAGTGTTTTGTTTTGTCGCCACAAGCCATTTTCTACAAAGGTACAAAATATAAAAAAACTATTTTTTATTTGTCTTTTTGATTACCTACTAAAATTCAAACGTTCAAACCGTTTAATATTTTGAATTGAATTTTTTGCCCGAGCACGCAAGCAAGGTAAAGCTTTACGGGCGCGTCTGTTTTTGTACGTAGGATTCTTCATCAGTGATGAATCATCACATCGTTAATCTTAAACGATTTAACCGATTTTGACAAACGAGGTGTTGCTAGATTTGTCTCAGAATCACGAGTGACAAAATTAAAATGCCGAATTGGATGGATGCCATTTTGTTTGTCTGAAAAAGATAAATATCAACAAAATCCCTCGTGTAATGTATCAAATTAAAGGTTTTGAAAAGAGGATTTTAAAAATACAAACTAGCCTTTAACCGGACGTTATTACCATGCTTGCGTGAGCAGTTGGGTAAAAACTTACGCCGTTCATGACGATACATTTTCAAAATGTTGTTAGTACTTCATTGTATTAAAATATTGGACGCATGGGAGAATTGGTGTAGTGGTCTACCGCGTCTGTACATGACAAGTCTACTACAACCAGTGTGAGTTCGATTCTCACTGGCGCCGATTTGCCTTTTTCAGTTAATTAATAATTGAAATTTGGCGAAGGCATAAGTGAAGCGGACACTCCCTATAAAAACTGGTTCGAAAGTCAGTATAAGCCGGTGGTTCCCTCTACTACTAGCCCACACAAGTCCTGGACTCAGGGGATGCTTAATTAAGTAGAATAGTAAGAGGTTAAAACAAACAAAAACAAAAAATGTAAGCACTTTTTGTATAACTCTTATTTTTTATGACTTTTAAATTTTAGTAATCAAGAAAATTTTGAAAAATAGATTTTTTATAAAGGGTTATTTACGGAAGTGGCCTATTAAAAGTTTAATAATTTTAAAAATCTGATATTTTGCACTTTGTGGTTTTTAAATATGGCCAATTGATTAAAAATATTTTCATGCTTGTGTCCGGTTGTACCGGAAGTGGCACTCAACTTTGATTTTTTAAATGGAACACCTCATATATTTTTTTATTTTTGAAATCTACGTTAAATTTGCTTTATTAACACTTTATATCTATCTCTGGTAGTTTTTGAGTTATTCAAGTTTTTAGCGAAAAATTAGCAAATTCAGGCACCCCTAAAAAAATTAATTTCTCCTTGACTTTTTAAATTGGAGAAAAGTTGTGTTGTGGTTTACTCAATAATACTTAAACGAATTATCCTAAGCCGAAAAAGAACCCAAAATTTATACAGGGTGTCTCAGAAAGCGGGTCATATCTAACAAATTTAAAATAGCCATAACTCTTTTTTTTTCAAATGGCATCCTTTAGTTTTTTTATTTAGTTAAATAGAATAAAATTTTCCTTAAAATTAATAGAGAATATCCTTCACCTAACATTAACCGTTTTCGAGTTATTTGCAAATTATTGTGAAAAAATGCGTATTTCTGTAAATTTTTAAAGTTGTATTTAATCAAGCGACCGACTTTTTGAAATTTCGGTTTTATTTTTTTAACTTAAATGCCATCGTCACAAATTAGACTAAAATAATGGCAGAGGCTTATTCTTACACTGTTATTTTGGATTTATTTGCTATTTTTAGTGAAAATGATTAAATAAATAGCAGAAAATTTGATACAAAATATCCTGATTTACGACTGTCATGTAAAAAAATTAGAAGAATTGACACAAATGTTTCCCAATTTTGGAAAGAACACGCAGTGAAATTTCTAACAAAACCAATTAGAAACAACAAAGATAATGAAGGCAATGTTTTGGATTACGTTTATGCTCAGCCATATGTGGGAATTTCCTATTCAAGCATCCAAAAAATTTTAAAAAAGACACAAGATGCACGATTACAAAAAGAAAAAAGTACAGCTCTTGTCGAAAAAATCATCAACATTTGATTCTTTATCCTCAACCAGTTGGGTGTAGTTTCGAAAACAGAGCCGGATTAACTATGGGCCGGGTGGGCCGGCGGCCCAGGGCCCACCACCAGAGGGGGCCCACCCAAGACTGATTGGGTAAAAAATTAAATTTACAAAAAATATTAATAATGCATAAAATAATCCATTCAGACGCGTCCGCATGATTTTTTGTGAATGTCCATGATTTTATGCATTATTAATATTTTTTGTATCTTTAAATTTTTACCCAAACAGTCTTGGGTGGGCCTGCTCTGGTGGTGGGCCCTGGGCCACCGGCCCACCTGGCCCATAGTTAATCCGGCTCTGTTTTCGAAACTACGCCCAACTGGTTGAGGATAAAGAGTCAAATGTTGGGGATTTTTTCGACAAGGGAGGCCTTAAAACCTAATAATTTTCAAAAATATTTTAGCTAACGTCAAAAGGCACTTTACTTTTAAGGTTAATATTAATGGTCCTTAAAGTAAATACCTAAATACAAATCGATTAATTTTACTGGCCTACTTGTTAATCAAGTATAAGAAATTTTAACAGAAATACGGCTTTTTCACAATAATTTGCAAATAACTTGAAAAGGTTAATGCCAGGTATAGGGTATCCTACATTAATTTTAAAGAAAATTTAATTGTTTATTTAACTAAATAAAAAAATATATAGGGTGCCATTAAAAAAATTGAGTTATGGCTATTTTAAGTTTCTTAGATTTGACCTGCTTTCTGAGACACCCTGTATACGTTTTGGGCTCTGTTTTGGCTTAGGATAATTCGGTTAAGTGTTATTGAGTAAACTACAAAACAACTTTTCTACGATTTAAAAAATCAAGAAAAAAATAATTTTTTTAGGGGTGCTTGAATTTTTCGCTAAAAACTTGAATAAGTCAAAAACTACCAGAGACAGACATAAAGTGTTACACATGAAAATAAAGCAAATTTAATGCGAATTTTAAAAATTTAAAAATATATGGGGTGTTCCATTTAAAAAATCAATCAAAAAGACCCCAAAGTGCAAAATATTTTTAAAATTATTGGTTCTCCATAAACTTTTAATAGGCCGAGAATAACCCTGTATATTTTGTACTTTTGTAGAAAATGGCTTGTGGCGACAAAACAAAACACTGTGTAGGTAATGCATGAAGTCTTAAAATCATAAAATTCACTTGTTGCAATGAAATATTTTGGAAACTAGGAGGCGTGGCGATTTGGCCCTAATACATATCGAAAATTCTACACCTTTTCAAGTTGTAAATCAGAAAGTGTGATATTAATTTCAGACAGTGTAATTTGTTATTCAGATTTTTAAAATAAATTTCAGAAAGTATAAATTGTAATTCAGATTTTTAAATTATTTTTCAGAAAGTGTAAATTGTAATTCAGATTTGCAACTTATATTTCAGAAAGTATAAATTGAAATTCAGATTTGTAATATATATTTCAGAAAGCGTAAGTTGAAATTCAGAAAGTGTAAATAATATTTCAGAAAGTAGAAATTAATTTTCAGAATGTGTTATTTTATTTAAATTTGGATCTGTAAATTCAATTTCAGAAAGTGTAAATTAATTTTAGGAAACGGTAATTTGTAAATCATAAATCATAATTTTTATTTCGGAACCTATTATTGTATTCAATAAAATTAAAAAAAAGTAGAAGTTATGTTATATATATATATGGTATTAAATATTGAACAACAATAAATTAAAATTAAAAAAAAAATGTATTTTTTACATAAAATTAAACATTTAACAAAATTAATATTTCTGAAATTTAATTTACACTTTCTGAAATATAATTTACACTTTCTGAAATACAATTTACTCTGTAATAATAATAATAATAATAAAGTTATAATTTCTGAAATATAATTTACGCTTTCTGAAATATAATTTACACTTTCTGAAATTTAATTTATACTTTCTGGAATATAAATTGCAAATCTGAATTACAATTTACACTTTCTGAAATATAACTTTCAAATCTGAATTACAATTTATACTTTCTGAAATTTAACTAGAAATTCTGAATATCAATTTACACTTTCCTATTTACAACTTGAAAAGGTGTATTAATATTCAGTCAATTTGACTGAAAGTCATTTCCAAAGCCATAAGGACCACAAGGTTCAATTTTGAGTAGTTCATATGAAGTTATCACTTACCTTCTTTTCTTTACTTCAGTGGTGTAATTGTTCATTATAGAAGCCCATCCTCTTATTCCCATAATATCATCAGGACCAACCTCCACGTCGATGCTCTTCACCATTGTGTCATTTAAAGATGGATATCCACTACTTTGTCTGAAAATTAAAAAAAGGATTTAATTTTTTTTGTTTATTTATAGTTTATTTAAAATATTTTAAATAAAATAAGAATTATAAAATTTACCTTAACTAGCCCTTAACCCTTTAACTGCGGCATTTTTCCGCGTAAAACGTACATATATGTATAAAAACGTTTGCAGCAGGTCAGGCTATAATTATAATTTATTTGAGCGCAATACGCCCACAATAAATACGTATATAATAAATGAATCGGTGTTTGTTAAAAGGGCGTAAGTTAATTTTTTTTCAAAATTGGGTTAGATACAGTTTTATTATGGTAGAGGACAGACATTGATTTTTTTATGAAAGAACGTTTTTTTTCTGGTCAGTACAAAGAGTACTACAACAGATGCTAAATATCCATACAGTAACTTGAAACCCGAGTCAGACGGCAAAGAAAATTAGCTGCTGTTGACGTTTTATAATGTTCTCATTTCCTTCCATATTTGTTAAAAGGGCGTTTTTTACAAATTTTGGGATTTAATTACATAAAAACGGCTCTTCCAACTTATGTGAAAATTTTACTATATATTAAACACTAGATTTACTTTCAACAAAAAGTGTTTTTGGATTTTTTTTAAATAACAAAAAAAATAGGAAGTTTTTTTTTAATTAAACCATAGAAAAAATGTTATCTCTTCAAAATATATTTTGGAGAGATAACATTTTTTCTATGGTTTATTTAAATCAACTCCAATATGAGTAAGGATCAAGAATTTCTTAATTTGATTTTTTTTAATTTCCCAAAAGTTTTACTTTAATGACTTACGCACTTTTAGCAAAAACCGATTCAAATAAGTATATAAACGTATAAGGTTTGCAGCAGTTTCAAGCTGTTAATATTTATTCGTGCAAAACGTATAAATACGCGCACAGCATCTAAAGGGTTAAGCATGTTTACAACACAAAAGCTCCGATTTAGACCCGTGAGTTTTTAGTGCACCTTCGCCATTTTTGTAAATGAAGATTTTTTTATTCCTTAGGAACCCCGAAAAGAAAATTTTGGGGTTTCAGACTTTTATTATCAGCAGAAGTTCTTAATGGGAATGTCAAGTTTCATACTTCTAGGTATTTAGGATGCAAGAAAAAACCCTGAAACAGCAACATTCGCGTCATGACAAACGCACATAATGTTCGTAATGGTTGTTGATTGTTATTGGAAATAATAAAGGACATGGCACAATTTATAGGGAATTTTGGCCCTCGGTGAAATACGCTAAATTTTTTATATGTTTTAGTTTATGCTTTTTAAAAAGGAATTAGGAACGTTTCAAGCACTTTGTATGTACAGTTTTTTTTCTATAACGAAAATAAAAAAATATTTTTCCCCAAACTCCTCATAAAAATAAGTTTAATTAGCTTAATGATTAAGAAAAAAGCTTGATTGGTATAAGTCAAACTGATGTCTGTCAATTTTTTTATATATTATTAGTAATATAAAATTAATTTAGCATGGCTTTTAGAGCCTTTTTTCAAGTAAATTGCTTTGTATGCAACCCTCAAGGTGGTCAACAGCAGATGCCCCGAATGGGAGGAAATGAAAACATTTTATTTATTTTTTTATAAAAATGTCCTAATGTAATACTGTGAAAAAGAATTGAATCAAGGACACATGTCTTTTGATAAGTACAACACCATATTCTCTTATTTTAAGGCTAACATCTTAAATGAAGAGCGCGGATTTCCATTCAAAGACCCGCGCCAGTTATTAGGTTCATAAGAAATGCTAGTCCAAAAATAAGAGAATTTGGCTTAAAATATAATCGAAAGATGCATTTTCTTGATTCATGGATCCTTTTTTTTTAGTGTTCATATTTTAAATCATATCGAGGGCTTCATAGCAAAGGGGCATATCTGCTACATGTTAACACGGTTGATACAGCCCTGTTATGAAGCCCTCGGTATGATAGTTATATTGGATAATTTATTCTATGCAGAAACACAGTATTTCACTTTCAACTTAGTTTTTCTGTTCTGTTTTACTTCTTATTTTATTATTTTATTAAGTTCTGGAGTTTTTTAACATGGGTTCCAGTACATTATATTACAAAAACACATATTCAATTTCTTCTGTGTAGAATTTTGGAAATAATTGTTTTTTTTTTGCCGTACAAAAAATAAGGGATACACTTTCGGCATTAAAATCGCTTATTAAACGATTCCCTTAAAACGTATTTCTATTCTGCTTTTCTTCTTATTTCATTCTTTAGTTCATTTTTATATACGTTTTAGTACTTTTTACCAGGTTAGCAAATAACTTATTTCACGCATTACACTAATTTAGTCCTTAAGAAGTATTTCTGTTGCACTTTTCTTCATCTTATTTAATTATTCTGTCCAATTTCAATATGTATTTCATTACTTTTTCCCAATAAAACTGACAATTTAGTCTAAAAAACTTCAAAAATACGTCAGAATATCCTTCACTGACAAGTTGTCAAACGAAACAATGCCTACTAGAAAAATATTTTTATGAGGAGTGTAGGGCAAAAATATTTTTTTATTTTCCTTATAGAAAAAAAACTGTACATACAAAGTGCTTGAAACGTTCCTAATTCCTTTTAAAAAAAAGTATAAACTAAAACATATAAAAAATTTAGCGAATTTCACCGAGGGCCAAAATTCCCTATAAATTGTGCCATGTCCTTTATGTCAAGAACTAGAAAAAATCGCGTTTATTACTTTTTTTACAGAACATCAAAACTTTCCCAAACGAATATTTTTGTGAACCACCCAAATAAAAAATATATTTTTATTTTTGGAAGGAAATGCATAAATATTAAGTTGAATTCAAAATGATACGTAATTTCAGAGTTACTAAAGGGAGTGTAATGTTTGCCGAGGCCGCGGGTTCCAATCCTGCCTGGGTCTTGGAAGTGGTGGTGTTTTTAAAAATTACTTATTACTTGCTAGTCTACCCATAATGCTGGGGTGTACCGAAGGGTAGGTACAACTTTCTATCTTTTTAAATAACAGGCCAATAACTTATACTAGGTTTAGTATTATAATTTATAATAATTATAATAACACTGCTCTACAAAAAAAAAGTTTTTTTTTATTTGCCGGGGGCTTTTTAGTTGCATCTGGCCATTTGAATTCTGGAAAAAACAAAATGAAAAATTGAAAAAACAAAAATTTCTCCATGTTTTAAAACCTTAAAATAATATTAAATAAACTATATTATTCATAATATTGTTGTTCTGCTTTCAATAACTCCCCGTAAAATCTCCGTTACTGGATTCAATCTAAATTTTTTTTATTTTTACAAATCTCATACATGTCATGTGTGTGAGTGTTGCTTATAAAAATCATAGCCATATATTTAGTATTTATATAAAATTTTCATACAAATATAGCAAAAGGAATGCGAAAAAATCTAATTTTTGGAGTTTAGAAGCCTATAAAAAACAAACGAATAAAGATTTTTTTAAATCCGCTTAGAGCCCAATTAATAGAGAACCAACTCAACGCAAAAAAAATAATTAGACATTAACCATTTTTTTTACTAAAACTATAGGCAAAAAAATACTGTGCAGCATATCTCAAAAAAACGAGCTGATCGAGAAAAAACGAAGAAGGTTCCGAAAACAGCGCATCAAATAGGTCTAGAATCAACTAAAATGGTGTCGGCAAATTTTTGAGTGTAGAGCAGTAATTATAATTACACAGGACCACAAAAAAAAGTTTTTTATAAACCAAACTATATTTTTTCTACGTATTTTGGGGCGCTGAAAACGAATATGGCAATTAAAATAATTATTGACCCTCAAAATTTTGAGATATAGCGCACATTTGGTTTTTTTGTATGCACTCAAGGCCAAAAAAATCCGCAATATTTCAGAAAAAGTTTTTTTTATGGAAAGAAAAATGATTGGTGCCATAACTTGAAGATTTTAAATACATTTTAAAGGGCTACAAACTTCAAATATGGCACTTTTTTCGTGTTTTTCCGATATATTTCATTAAAATTTTATAATAATAATACAGATACTGCCAAAAATTTATATATGTTATACTCCTACATACATAGGCTTTATAAAAAAATTACATATATTTTTTTATCTTTAGTGATTGGGAGTCTGGGGGGTTTAACGTTTCACATGTCAAAAGAAATATATCATAACATCGTCTGATACCCCTAACCAGACTATTTTTCTCAAGATTTTTTAAGCGGTATAAACAAATTTGACAATAAAAGACCTCCCTGATCCCTATTTTTTTTACTGATTTTGACCCAGAAAGGTCTAAAACGTCGAGAAATGTGAAAAAAAACATGGTCAAAGATTTTGGCTTTTCGGCGAAGATTTCAATACATCGGCACTCTTAGTAGCATTAAGTGCCGAAGTAAACAGTCTGGTTAAAGGTATCAGGCAATTTTGTGATATATTTCTTTTGACATGTGAAACGTTAAACTACCCAGACTTCCCATCACTGGAGAAAAGAATATGTATGTAATTTTTTTATAAAGAGTATGTATGTAGGAGTATTACATATATAAACTTTTGGCTGTATCTGTATTATTTATATAATATTTTAATGAAATATATCGGAAAAACACGAAAAAGGTGCCATATTTGAAGTTTGTAGCCCTGTAAAAAAATAACTAGGGTAGATATTTAAAATCTGCAATGAATCATTTTTATTTAGTTTAGCTTACAAAAAACTAGCTTTATTTTTTTGTGGTCCTGTGTTATTATTATACCGGGTGTCCCAACTCTATTTACCCAGCGATTTTCTCGTAAACTAAAAGAGATAATCAAGTTCTGAGAAAACCATTTTAAATAAGACAACTTAAACTATTTTTTAGCATATATTTGATACTTTCAGCTCTTGAAATGTTGGCAGGGGGGCATAGAGGGACATTTTTTTAAATGGAATGGGGGGTCGTGTGATACATCATTTTAAAGCTTTTTTTTTAAATTCTACATTTAACTATATATTTTTAATTTCTTTTTAATTTTTTTTTGGGTTTAAAATAGGGTTGAAAATGGGTATTTTTGTCAAAATTTCTCTAAAAAATCAAACAATTTTTTAAAAATTACTAATTTCATGATGAAAAAAACGTAAATTATACTTTTAAACTAATTTTAATTGACATAAAAAAAGTCCAAACTTAAAAAATCGCATTTTTTAGCACAAAAAATTAAAAAATTAAAACCTTAAAAAAATTGTTTAGAAAAATTAAAAAATATACAGTCCAATAGAGAATTTTATTTGCTTTAAAATGATGTATCACACGACCCCTCTTTTCATTCAAAAAAAATCACCCCCATTCCCCCCTGTCCACATTTTAGGAGCTGAAAGAATCAAATATATGTTAAAAGATGGTTTAAGTTGTCTAATTTAAGATGGTTTTCACAGAACTTGATTATCTCTGTTAGTTTTCGAGAAAATCGCTGGGTAAATAGAGTTGGGACACCCGGTATATATATATATCTTTGAATTTAATTTCTCACCTGTCAATATCCTCCATTCCACTGCTCTGACTGTAATCATAATCCATCATCAAATCGTCACTGGCTATACTTTCACATGGCGATAAGGTATCCACACTTCCCGTTCTGCTTCGCATAAATCTTCTCCTCCCCAGCAGAGGACTCCCATCAAACGCCGAAATATTCCTCCTCCTGGGCCTGGGAGTAGAATCGACAATCGTAGCCGTATTTTCCGAGTTATTCTGAGACAAATTCATATTCTGAGATATACTCTGAGACAAACTCATCCCATTCATGGTGATGGTATCGTTTGGTCCTATGGCGATGGTGTCCTCGAAAACTAACGCCGGCTGGTCGGCAATTTCGTCGTCAATAAGGAAGTCATCTTTGCCATCGGAGAGAGACAAGGAGTTGGAAGCATTGGTTGGGGTGCCCGGACTGGAGGGGGTGAGTTTTTCGTTTATGTCCTTGGAGTTTGAGGAGCTCTGGTTCATTTTGCGGCGGATGAGCTCCTCGGTTTCGGAACTACTTAGTAGACTGACAGGTGACAGCATTGTTTCATCTTCTAGCAGTGTACCTGATAAAAAATCATCGAATCAATAAAAACAAATCGTGAAAATATACCGGGTGAGTTTTAATTATGTCCACCCCCAAAATTAAGATTAATCTTCATTCGATAAAAACGAAACTTGGGTGACTTATATAATTTTACATTGGCTATAAAATGGCGGATTTGATTTTTTTTTTCACTTCCGGTTTCGCCGAAAGTGGCATAAATATGTTTTTTTTTTTAATGGAACATCCTGAAGTTTTTTAATTAATTTACCTTCTTTTACTTACTTAATCTTCAAAGTACATCATAAACTTGGCATAAGAAAAATAGCGTAAAAATACAAATAAAGTTTACATGGACATTAAAAAATAGAAGTTCAGGTGAAAAAAAAAAATTTTTTTTTTCGCTGTCACTGATCAAATTTTTATTTTAATATTAGTTTTATATTTTTTTCAGATTAAGTAAGTAAAAACAAGGTTAGTTATACTAATCTCGTTTTTATACGATAAAAACGAAAACGAAAACAAAAAAAGTAAAAAAAAACAGACAGTTTTTAATAAATAGAAATTTCGGCTGAATTCAAAAATGTAAAAAATTACAGGGTTCCATTAAAAAAAAAACATATTTATGCCACATCCGACGAAACCGGGAGTGAAACAAAAAAAATTAAATCCGCCATTTTATAGCCAATGTAAAATTATATAAATCACCATCTTTTGTTGAGGTGGACATAAACAAAACTCACCCTACGCAATCCATTATACAGGATGTCCACTAAATGATGTCATTAATTAAGCGTTGCCGAGTTATTAAATAAAAGCCAATTTCAAAGCGGTTTAGCTCTCTTACGACGCATTTTTAGACATATGTTTATAGGAACTTTTTTTATATTTTCCTATGTAGAATCACCCCTTAAAATTAATGACATCATTTACTCTTCCAGATGGTATATTGCTTTCTTCCAAATACTTATTAAATTTAGGTTAAAATCAATTTAAACGCAAAATAAATAAAAAACTTAAAAAATAAACTAAGAGTGGTAGCCGGGAATGGGATTCAAACTTTTTTGATCTTTGGATCGATTAAATCAAGTGTATAGTGTCGCATTATTTATGACAGTTTTTGACATTTATTTCAAAATATGCCACATTGTGAGAACAAAGATATAAGTAATAATTTATCGCTAAAAAAGCAACTTTTTATTAAAATGAAGTACTCAAAAGTAATAAAAAATAAACTAGAAAAAAGCGAAAAGTTGAAACAAAGAGAACGCCTTTAGAAAAAGTGGAATGTTTGAAAATGCGAAGAGATGAATACGTAAATATATATCAACACATTCTTAACCTTTCTTTTTTTACTCCGATTTATTGATCCACCATGTTGTCTAATTTCAGTTTTTCAGGGCCTTCGATAAAGACTTATTCGTTATACGTTTAAGCTATGATATCAGAGAACTTAATATTTCCTGAAAATTTCGAGTAAATTTTATAATTCTTTCTTGAGATTGTTACAAAAAATGTGACGGACCGACAGACAGACATTTTCAATGTTATATAGAAAGTTTGAGACAATGTGTATATATTTTCTACTGAAATTTAAACTGGCTGTTACTTTCATTTTAAGCAATGTATGTTTAGACATGTCTAACAAATTCCCACAATACTTCAAATGTACGAAAATAATACTTATGCATTTTTTTTTATTTACGCGACGCACACATGCTTGGCTCCTTGCTGACTTAGATCTATGTGTCCATACCCCTAACACCCTAAAATAGGGGAAATTGTTTAAAATCGTTTAAAATGCTACTGGATTTAGTACTGCTAGATTGGCTAGGAACCTCAAATTTGACGCATATACAGGGTTATTCTTTTAAATTGTACAGTGCCTTTTAAACGGCATAAGATATCGACTTGAAAATTGGAACAGACAGCATAAAATAAAGTATCTTTGCCCATAAATTGTATATTAATTAAATTTACAGTACCGTTAGGGGGGAAAATCTTAAATGGGAAGGGTGGTCGAGTAATATATAATTTGAAAGGTATTCAAATTGCCTATTTTCGATTAAATTGGAATATTTTATTCAGCTTTTAAATTTTGAAAAGGCGTCAATATTTTGCATTCGAATGTGATCATTCTCCCTTAATATCTCCGAAACTAAGCAAAATATTAAAATTCTAAAAAAGAGGTCAATTTAATCCATCATCAGAGCAACTTAAATTTGCAAATTTGAACATTATAATTATTACCCCCATACCCCTATTGAAACTAAAAAAGGTTTTAATTTATAAGGTGAACTTCTACTCTTTATTTTAAAACAAACTGACAACTTCAATAATCAAAAAGGTAGTAATCATATTTTAAACAATATAAAACCTGAACAAGGTCATTATTCCAACACTTCCCCGCTTTGTTTAGGTTTTATATTTAATAAAATCCTATTCTTAATAAAAGTCTCTTTTGGAAGCGGTTTCGTTAAGAAATCTGCCAACTGGTTATTTGATGGAATATAGCAAACACAAATATATTCTTTTTCTACTTGCTCCCTGATGTAATGATATTTTATATCAATATGCTTCGTCCGCTTGTGATGTTCGGTATTCTTGACTAATCGAATTGTACTTTGATTATCAATATACAAAGTCGACTTCTTAAGAGTTATATTTAATTCATGAAGAAATGTTCTTAGCCATATGGTTTCTTGACTTGCATCTGATGCTGCAATATATTCCGCCTCTGTTGTTGATCTGGCCACACATTTCTGTCTTTTAGAAGACCAAGTTATAGGACCACCGTTCATTACAGTTACATATCCACTTGTAGACTGTCGAGTTTCAAGATCCCCAGCAAAATCAGAATCTGAATAAGTTTCAAATTCATTCAAGTTCCCTCTATATAAAATTCCATAATTTTGAGTACCCTTAAGATAGCGAAATATTTTCTTAACAGCCATCCAGTGCTCTTGATTAGGGTTATTTAAAAACTTGCTCACTTGACTTACTGCGTACATAATGTCTGGCCTTGTCACAACTGCTAAGAACATCAAACAACCTACAGCTTCTCTGTATGGAATGTTTTTCATTTCATCACGTTCCTGATCATTTAAATTTTCGTTAACTTGTAATATTATTTTAGGTGTAGCAGGAACTATACTTGACTTGCATTGAGTCATATTAAATTTATCCAAAATACGCAAAATATAACCTTCTTGGCTTATGAACAATTCTTTTCCGTTAAAATTCTGTTTGATTTCAATTCCAACAAAATAATTTGAACTTGCAACGGTTATTTCAAAGCATGATTCAAGTTGTTTCAGAAATTTTGTTAGGATATATGTTGATTTGCACATTAGTAAGCCATCGTCAACATATAGAGCTAAAAATACCTCTTCTTCATCTTTCGTGTAAAAAACGCATTTATCAGATTCCAATTGTTTAAAAGAATGTTCTTTTAGAAATTTTACAAATTTTTGGTTCCAACATTTTGGCGACTGCTTTAAACCATAAAGACTTTTTTGTAACTTACAAACAAAAGAAGGGTTTTCTTTACATTCAAAGCCTTTTGGTTGTTCCATATATATTTCTTCATGCAGATCTCCATTGAGAAATGCGGTCTTTATATCAAATTGCCGAAAAACCATGTCCTTAGCTACAGACAGTGCAAAAAGTAGTCTAATAGAGTCATAGCGTACCACTGGAGAAAATGTTTCTAAATAATCGATTCCTTCCTTTTGAGAATAACCTTTTGCGACCAATCTTGCTTTGTACCTTTCAAGGGTTCCATCTGGTTTGGATTTTATTTTAAAAACCCATTTGCAGCCAACAAGATTTTTGTTTGGAGGTAAAGGCTCCAAGATCCAAGTATTATTCCTCTTTAGTGAACATATTTCTTCCTCCATTGCCTTTTCCCAAAAAATCTTTTCGTCGCTATTTAACATTTCTCCATAAGTTTGTGGTTCTACAATGTTTGCAAGCAACATGTTGAAAACGTTCTGGTTTCTTGATATTTTCCCGATTTCTTAGCTTTCTTTCGTAATTAGTTTCAATTGTTTCATTATTTTCGACAATTATTTCTTCACTTGATCCTTCTTCCATTTCTTCGGTTGTGTCATATGATTCAATATTATTATTCTCAAAATGTATTTCTGTATGATCATCTACAGCATCATCCACATTTATTTTAATTTCTTCATTGGGCATGATTGACTGTATAAAATTAATTTTACCTTTATTGGTTTTATTGATATTTTTTTTTATGTCCGTATTCATTGGTTTTAAAATTGTTATACCTTCCTCTTCAGATAAAAATTTATAATCTCTGGATATACTAACTTTGTTTTGTCCATTCCAAAAACGATACCAACCAACTTTCTCAGAATAACCAACCATTTTAACCTCTTTAGCTCTAGAAAGCAACTTGCTACCAGGTTTTTGCTCTTCTTTTGAAATGTGTATTAGTGCTTGTTGACCAAAAGGTTTTAAATGGCTTATAGATGGCTTCTTTCCATAAAACATTTCAAATGGTGTTTTCTTGTGGTAAGAATGGGGCAATCGGTTTTTTGTATAAACAGCATAAGCAACAGCTTCTGCCCAAAGAGAAAGTGTCAAATCTGCATCAATTAAACTTGTTCTGGACATTGTCACTATAGTACGATTTAATCTTTCAGCCAGTCCATTGGTTTCATGCACTCTGGGTATAGAATATTCAGTTTTAATACCATTTTGTTTCATAAAATCATCTAATGATTTTGATTTATATTCTCCGCCATTGTCGCTTTTAAAAATTTTAACCAATTTACCAGTTTGACGTTGAATTCTTTTAATATATTCCTTTGTAACTTTTTCCACTTCACTTTTGTGTGTTAAAAATGCTACTTCCGTATAACGTGAATATTCATCAATGAAAGATACAAAATAATACTTTCCTCCTAAACTTCTTGTAGAAAACGGACCGACCACATCTGAATGTACCTTTTCCAAAATTTCCGTACATGAGTTTCCAATATCTCTTGAAATCTTTCTTGTAATTTTTGATTTTTCGCAAGCTTCACACTCTATATTATTAGAAATTTTATCAGGTAAAACATGAGGATCAGCCACTACATTCTGAATGTCTTTAAATGAACTTATAGGAGCATGTCCTAATCTTCGATGCCATGTAGCAACACTTATATTACATACTTCTTGGCTTATTTCTTGAAAAATTTGTTCTTTATTTTCGGTTATTATCCAACCAACTATTTTTTGATTATGCCATAAAGTAATTTCTTTTTTGTTACCTTTCATTGTTACTCCCCTGGATTTTACTTTTTCCCATGAGATCAAAGAACATTTTAAATCAGGTGAGTATAGTACATCGTACAAGGTCAAATTTAACGTGTCTCCATTTGGTTTTAAAGCTTTTAATTTAACATCACCAATGTACGTAACAGCAATTTTTTGATTATTTCCAAGACGTATGTAGCTATGAAATTCTCTAAGATTTTGGAGGCAATTTTTATTTCCCGTCATATGAGACGTAGCTCCCGTATCAAAAATCCATTTTGAGCTCTTATAGTCATTTTTTGTAGCCGTATAGGCAAAATTTTCGTCTTCCGAATCGGAAGCACACACTATATTTGCAGTTTCTTGTTTTTGATTTTGTTTGTTTCTGCAAAAATCTACGGTGTGTCCCTTGTACCATTTTTTGTTCTCTTTGCAGTAGGTACACTCCAAAGTTTTTTTGTATTTCTGTTTTTTAACAAAATATGCTTTTTCATCTTCGATTGTTGAATTTGTAATGGAAAGTTCCAATAATCTTAAACATACATCATCATAAGTTAAATGTTGTTTTGTTTTTAAATTATCCACTATGTTATCTAATTCATCTGGCAGCGTGGTTAAAAATAATGAGGCTTTCGCTTTCATGGACATTGCTAAAGGTCTAAAAGCGGCTTCAAGCGAATCTGCATCATCTTCTTTGGAAGTAGTTCTTTCAGCCAATCTCGACCATAGTTCATTATATTTAGATATGTGTTCAGGGATAGTATACTTGGATTCACATTTTATTCCAACCAACGATTTTACTAAAGCATGTAAAGTGTACTCACTTTTTTTATCAAATAGATTGTTGATTGCTTGCCACATTTGAGTTACTTCAGAGTAACATGTTATTTGTGTTACAATATCTGAATCAACATTAAATAAAATAAATGCTTTTGCTAATGCAAGTCTATATCTATAGTTTTCGCATTTTTTTAAATATTCCGCCCTTAAAACAGCATCGGAGTCTTCTGGAACAGGTGAGCTTGCAGGATCTTTTTCTTCCTTTGTAAGTAATTTTGAAAGGTTATTAATGTCCATATAAGCCAGAACCATTGTTCTCCATGAATAGAAATTTGATTTACCATGTAGTTTTTCAAAACATGGAAATTTGTCCATTATAGTGCTGAATTTTAACTTGTCAGAAAAAATTTTTTTTTTTGACTTTTAACAGGCAGTTTTTGAAAAAATTTATCAATTTTTGTCCAAATTTTAAGTATAACACTTTAATTCATCCAATATTTATCCAAATTAATTCCTACAAGGTGCTGGGCCCATAACCTATTGAAACTTTGAATAAAAAAGGTTTTAATTTATAAGGTGAACTTCTACTCTTTATTTTAAAACAAACTGACAACTTCAATAATCAAAAAGGTAGTAATCATATTTTAAACAATATAAAACCTGAACAAGGTCATTATTCCAACAACCCCAACTACCCCAACCTCAAAATCTTAAATAGCAACCTCCTTACTTTTATGTCATATATTAAGGGGTATCAAAAATGCTTTACGTTGGTTATAAAAAAATTAAATCGATTTACCCCTTCCTACCCCGAGATAATTTTAAAGAAAATATACCTGCCCCCCAAGTAAGGGGTTGGTCAATAATATATAAAGAACTTTATTTTTCCTTTAATTTAAGGGTATAATAATAGGGGTTGTTATTTGACCTATTTTTTAGAATTTTGATATTAGACTTCATTCGAGAGTTATAAGGGGGGATTGTCACACTCCATTAATGATTTATTAAAAATTTAAAGCTAAAATCAAAAAATACACTGTTGAATAGACAATTGTAAAACCTTTCAAATAATATGTCACACAACCCACCCTTCCATTTAAAATTTTGCCCCCCATTGCCCTCCTCATGTTATTTTAAAACATAAAAATGTGTAATTTTAATTTGATATCTTACGCCGTTTAAAAGTTAGAGGCACCGTACCATTTAAAAGAATAATAATAATAATAATTTACAAGTTTAGTTTATTATAAGGGGTCATACTTTAAATACGCAAGGCAACATTTTGTAATTTTGACCCATTCCCAACCCTCCATGTAACGCTTCGTACGCTAAAATTAGTTCCTTTATAGATACGGAATGCTAGCAGCCAAGAAACGCCCCCCTAAAAAAATAGATAAAAACAAACCGTTCTTATGTCTTTAAAAATAAAGAGCGTTACATGCATTGGTCCTCCTCCATCCCCCCATGTAACGCTTCGTAAAGTTAAGCACTAACCCCTTCCCCTAAATGCGCCACGTATTTTAAGTATGAGCCCTTACTAAGGGGTTATATACCTAGTGGCTCGGGAAATTTAAGGATTTTTATTGTTTTTTTCAGGTATGTAATCACAACTTTATTTGAACGACCTATAAAATATCAAATAGCATTTGTTTTGATGTGTTTCTGAAAGAATTTTTATTGCAAAATTCGGAAAATTGTGGAAACCATGGCCCTTGCCCCGAAACGCCTTTTTTCTAACGTTTTCGGTGACCACGATTTCTCGAATACCAATTTACCGATGAATCTGAAATTTTTAGGTGTTGTTCCTAATTACAATAGCTAGTTCGTAAACGAAGGGTTAAAAAAATTGATTTTCGATGTTCCGAAAATTGAGTTTTCCGGCCGGTAAAAAATAGAAATTTTTGTTCAAACAAAAATCCCTTCGTTCGCGAACTAGCTATTGTACTTATGAGCAATAACTAAAAATTTCAGATTGATCAGTAAATTGGTTTTCGATAAATCGTGGTCACCGCAAAAAGAAAGGAGTTTAGGGGCAAGGGCCATAGTTTCAATAATTTTCCGAATTTTCCAATTAAAAAAATTTCACAAACAAATCAAAACATATAAGGTAACGGTCCCATATATCGGACACTTTGAGAAATTTCGGACTTTGATGGTGTGTTAAAATTACATATGAACCTTAATAACTATATAATGTATATTTCTAGTATTTAAATTTATTCATTTATTAAAAGTAACTAAATATATATTAATTTTTGATAGGTTTTTAATATTAAGTAAAATACGAAAAAAAACACGAAAGTCCCAAATATCGGACAGTGTCCTAAATATCGGACTAGTTGTATCCCAATTATCGGACTATGTATAATGAATAAATTAAAAAAAAAATAATTTATTAATATAATGCAAATGTATATATTTTTCAGTTTTTTTATAAACTTACTTGCTGCAGGTTTTATGACAAAATAAAATTTTTAATTATTATTATAGAATACCTATACCACCCATAGACTTTACTTGACTATGTGTCTTTAAAATTAATGAGAGAATTAAAATAACGATTTTATGAACAGAAATGCTTAATTGCATGATTATAATTAACTATAGCTGAGATCTACAAAAAAACATTGGCGATGTACTTAAATAATCATCCAGATAATATTGCAAGTCCACTGATTTTGCATTAATTTATGGTGTTCGATATTTAGGTCTTACAAAATTATAGGGTAGACCCAAATATCGGACAGTTACTAATAAACGGCTTATTTGAAAGAAAGTGCTAGTCCGATAAATGGGTAGAAAAAGCTTTATACTCTTTAGAACCATTATATATAACATTTGTTTTAAAAAAATATTTTCTTTATTTTATATTGGAAGTTAAAAATACATCTACATTGTACTATATATCGGACGGCCGTCCGATATATGGAACTGTCTATATTTTATTGTCCTATTTATCGGACACCATATTAATATAAAAATATCTTAAAAATAACATCAAAAATGGTTTAAATTGGCATAAAAGTACAATATTATGAATAAGAAAGAGTTTGATAGACATTAGACAATAACTAATGTTAAAAAAAATATTTTACAGTTAAACGTTGGCTTACTTACTTTGCTTAGAAAAAGGCTATATATTTCGTGACTGCTGACACATGACTATTAGTTATTAGAGCTTAAAAAATATGATATAAGTGGAAAATGATACTTAAGCTGTGATTCAAATATGTTCATAATTTTAAATTAAAAATATTTTTAAATTTTATTGCTTAAATATCTTGTTTTTTGTAAAAACGTGAAAAAGTATCCGATAATTGGGTCGTGCCCGATATTTGGGACATTTACCTTACTATTTAATATTTTGTAGGTCATTCGAATAAAGTTGTGATTACATACCTGAAAAATATCAATAAAAACCCTCAATTTTCCCGAGCCACAAGGTATATAACTCCTTAATGTTAGTAAACATACAAACCTGTATTGCTAGCCGCAGCAACAGCAGCAAACTTGGAATCTTCAATGGTAAGCATAAAACTCTTAACTTCGCTAATATTAGTGGGTTTAGTAACAGTATTATTAAAAGAGTTAGTAACAATATTTTCTAAAATAGGCTCGCATTCCATACCATTTCGCTTGGCAGCCGGAGGATAAGCCTTATCCTTACTTTCATCACTGGAACTCAGTGAAAAACTAATTTCGTCCGCCATTGCTTCTCCTCCATGCCCACCCCACTCCTGGTCTGAACTCGTGGGACTCGAATCTTCCTTTAATTCCTGTAATTCTTTGCAGTTTGGTCTACTTTTGAGGAATGATTTGGGTGGGCTCGTTTTCGTTTCTGGACTGTATTTTGGTGGGATATTTTTTAAGAACAATTTTTCACTCTTGCATCTTTCATTTAAAGTCTTTTCATCCTCTCCATAATAATCGTCGCTGAATCCCTCGGATGATGTCACTGAGATCTTGCGCAACTTTTCTCTATCTAGATGGCGTTGGTATTCTAATGTACGTTCCCGGACAAATCCAGAATTGTGATATGAGCTAAAAGAAAAAAAAATGTTATGTTATGCACAAAGTTTTTAAATATGTATATAATTTTAAGAAGAATAATTTATTTCTTTCATAGATGATTACATATAGGAAATGGTCACACAATTTAAAGAAATAAATAAACTATACAATAACAAACAAAAATCTAAAATTGTTAAAGCCAGGTGCCTTCTAAAAACTTTTCTAAATGTAGAAGTTATTATTACATAAGAAAGCCTTTGCACAAGCTTTAAATTATTCAAAGCTGCCTGCTTGTTTTATATTTAAGATAACCCAGGAAACCAAAATACGTCTTTTTGACGTCAATTATTGGGCATAACTGACCTAGATGGCGTCATAATATGACGTTTCGCTGTCGTCCCAGTGAAGTGTATAAGTCACAGCCCAGGGACGTAACATTACTGACGTTATAAATATGGCATTAAAATAACTTGTTCAACATTCTATATCTCTCCAATTGTTATTTATGGTAATGAAAGAGGAATCTAGGATTTTGCTCATGAGAAAATTAACCCACAAGGCTGGAGGCGGAGTGGGTTAATTTTAGGGTTAATTTTAGAGAGGGCAATATTATAATTTGAGATCCTATGACAGGATTCCATAGAAATTTTCTTGCCATTACTCCCTCCACATATGTGTGGAGATATATATCTGCTCTTATCCAGTGAAACGAATTTTCCACAGGCATAGAATAGTATATTCTATAACTAGTATGGAATAGATAATATTCCGCGCGAGTGGAAAGTTTGTCATACGAGCCGGCAGGCGAGTATGACGGTCCTGCGAGCGCGGAATGACTATTCCATACGTGTTGTAGACTATACTTTTTATCGACTGCAAATATGAAACACTGTATGGCTTTAAACTACGGACAAGGTTAAAAACAATGTTTTTTGTGACTCGACATTGTAAATGCAACAAAACACATATCTTTAAATAAAGCAATTAATGTTATTTAATAATTTTATCCAATCAGTACTTAAAAAAGATTTTTATTTAATTTTAGCACATATTTACAAATTTTAATGCAAAAATTGAAGGGTATGTCAGATTGTTGTGACAGATATCAGGTTTAAATATTTAACAATAGATGGGGCAGTTTTAATTTTTTGAACTAAATTAATAAAAAACTGGTAAAATATTAAGAAAAACTAATAAACTTTATGTAATTTTAACGCAAAACTTTAAATTGCATTAAATTATTCAATATTTCATGGCAATATATATATATTTTTGCTAATTTTGCTACAGTTTTCTTTACTTTTATAAACAAGAGATGGCACTACATGTGCTCATTCTAACACTTGATACGGAATATTCATACCGTATCTAGAGCTAGAATGGATTCATTCTGTCTTTAAAAAGTGTGTGTATTTGGTTACTAAAGCAGTCGTAGAAAATAGTATATTCTATAACTAGTATAGAATAGACAATATTCCGCGCGAGCGGAAAGTTTGTCATACGAGCCGGCAGGCGAGTATGACGGTCCTGCGAGCGCGGAATGACTATTCCATACGTGTTGTAGACTATACTTTTTCTTCGACTGCAAATATGAAACACTGTATGGCTTTAAACTGCGAACAAGGTTAAAAACAATATTTTTTGTGACTTGACATTGTAAATGCAACCAAACACATATCTTTAAATAAAGCAATTAATGTTATTTAATAATTTTATCCAATCAGTACTTAAAAAAGAATTTTATTTAATTTTAGCACATATTTACAAATTATAATGCAAAAATTGAAGGTTATGTCAGATTGTTGTGACAGATATCAGGTTTAAATATTTAACAATAGATGGAGCAGTTTTAATTTTTTGACTAAATTGATAAAAAAACTGGTCAAATATTAAGAAAAACTAATAAACTTTATGTAATTTTAACGCAAAACTTTAAATTCAATTAAATTATTCAATATTTCATGGTAAAATAAATATATTTTTGCTAATTTTGCTACAGTTTTCTTTACTTTTATAAACAAGAGATGGCACTACATGTGCTCATTCTAACACTTGATACGGAATATTCATACCGTATCTAGAGCTAGAATGGATTCATTCTGTGTTTGAAAAGTGTGTGTATTTGCTTACATTCTAAAGCAGTCGAAGAAAAAATCCATACTAATCCGATGCTGTACATCAAATTAGCAGGCTAACTATATTCACTATAGCGACTGAACAGTATTGTTCAGTTTACGTAATTCCAGAAAAAGACTTAATAAATCAATCTTTAATCAATATATAGAATTTAAAACTTTTTTTAGTGGTAAAAAACAATATGTGGCGCCCCCTATAGCCTCAGCATTAAATTAACGTCCCAGCGACGTACAATTTTGATGACGTCAAGATTTTACCAAAAACTGACGTCTTGTCGACGTTTGATATGCGTCGTATGTATGACGTCACATATATGAGTTCAGGCCAATTGTTAGTAATTAATATGTACTATAACGCCAGAATTAAATGAGCTAATTAACTAAAAAACTTTAAATAATCATACACTTTTTCTTGATAAATAATCTGTGTTCTAAATTTAAAGTTTCTATTTTAATAATCAAGACTGATTATTTTCCTTTGTGGAATTTCAAAATAAGTCAAAAGTTTTGATCAAAAAATCTATTTCTTTTTGCGTTAATAACAGGGTTGTGATATATCGCTGGCTATCGACTTTGAGCTGCTGAATCCGAATCTTGACAAAATCTCGAGAAGAATATCGAAAACCATATCATATAAAGAATATTTCAAAAAATCTACAGATAAAAAAGTTTGGGGCAAAAAAGTGACATGCCCCCCCCCCCCATTTTGCACATCCCTGGTTAAAATTACAAAATAAAAATTACATAAAATGTTAGCCTTTATCTATGTTAAAGCATGTGCAAAAATTAGTTACTGCGGTTTATAGGGTTTCATATATATTAAATAAAAACTACTTTTTAGGTGTAGCTCCATTAGGGCTTATTTCCGGGCCAACCTTTATAGGAACTCTGTTTCATATTTTTGAATTTTGAATTACCCTCGAACTTATTTCTGAATAACCCTGTATATATTTACCTTTTATTCTTATCAACTGAACTAAATGCACTAGGTAATTTTGGAATGGGCACAATACTTTCAGAAGAATCACTTAAATCTCTAAGATCAAACGTGTTTCCACCAGTCACTACTACTTCTAAATGTCTAGGTTTTTGAGCTCTATGGTGCAATCTTCTTCCAAAGGAAGGGGAAGCTTCCAATCGTTTCACTTCTTGACCTGCAAAAAACAAAAATTTAGTGATTAAAATTGACATTTAAATGCTATACAAGTACCTGTTACAGATGTAACATTCTTAAAACTATGTGCACATAGACTTGATAATAACTTTTTCAAAGAGAAAATTCCGGAAAAATATTAGAAGCTAGATTTGCTTGTAAGACTTCCTATGTAGATAAGTTACATCGGCACTTAGTGCTACTAAGAGTGCCGATGTATTGAAATCTTCGCCGAAAAGTCAAAATCTTTGACCACGTTTTTTTCACATTTCTCGACGTTTTAGACCATTCCGATTCGAAATCAGTAAAAAAATTTTTTGCGTCCGTCTGTCTGTCTGGGTGTAAACTCTAACTCCATTTCTACATGACATATCGACTTGCGGTTTTTTGCATATTGTTTCTTATCGTATTCCGAAGAGCTGATTAGATTTTGGGGGTAAACGATTGGGAGTAAGGGGGTGAAAATAGGGTAATACTCCTATTTTTAGCCTTTTTTGTTTATAATTAAGGCAATTATTATTGTATTTGGTTAATTTAGCACTTATATAAAAGATAATTTTAAATTGGTCAAAAAATGTTATAAACAACGTTTTCCTAAAACGCATTGCTTTCGAGATATTAGCGTTTAAAGCAATAAAAGGTTTTTTTAGCATATCTCACATATTTATATCCCGATTTCCAAAAATTGTATTTTAAATAAAAACTCTTTTTAAGCCCTATAAAAAATGTTATATACAGTTTTTTTGCTAGAATATAATGTTTTAAAGATGCAGAATTTAAAATCAAACAAAACACCTAGTTTGAAATTTGCAAACTAGATGGCTCTAGTGTACAATAGTGCCGATGTTTTGACAGGGTGCTTGCAACGTTTCATCTAGTTTCTAGCTTAAAGCGTTCTTGGGTTTACAAGTTTTCCTGGACAGAATTCTCGTTAACGCTCGCAATCGATTTTTTCGATAAAAATGTTATAAAACAATAAAATGACCAAAACTAATTTTTGAAAAATGTTAAATGGGATAAACAGTTATAGCATAGAAATATGCGCATATTGATTTTTTACGACAGTTATAATTTCACGGTATATTTATGTACAGGCAAAAATAACCTTGCTAATGCTTGCTTGCGATTTCAATTGAAATACTGGTTTGGTACGTGACATTAAGCGCATGCTTTTGGTTATTTTACAGGGTTGGAATCGCGCGCATTCAAAAACATGTTTTTTTTCTACAGTGTTATTACTGTAACTAACCTGTATCATGGTCCAAATAGCCACTATGGTTGCTTCCAACTCCAGAGTCTTCTGTCAGAGATCCATCTTTTGAGGAACTTTCTTCAGTATGGTAATACATGGCCACCTTGCGGTTATTATTGGCAAGAGTTTTAGCTGTTTTCGTTTCGATTAAGCGGATTGGCTCGGGACGTGGTAGTTGATTGGTTTGGAGTGTATATCTGCCAATCTAAAAAATATTACGGTTTAATTAAATATTATGTGTGATAACTATAATACCTTAATTAAGGTGGACACGTTTAATTTCAAATGTTTATATTTTGGACCAAACACACACTGACCGGCTTTCGGGTCAAACGGTTTTCATATTATACTATCAAACAATTCATTAACAGGTTTGGCAACATGACCACGTTTAGTAGATTTTTATTTCTATGGGAGTTAAAAAACAAGATTTTTATTCTTAGTCTTGTTTTTGGCAGCAATTTTTGACTATTATCACTATTAACAACAACATCGATTAAAACTTTAAACTGACAACAAAAATAGTCACTTTGTAAGACGTATAGAAATAAAATTATACTAACCCAGGTAGAAAAATAACATGACATTCACGTGAAAGCCACGTTAATATGTGACATGTGATGTTAAGATTGTAGTCTCATTTAACAAGAATGCAGCATGGTGGGGATGTCCTAAGTCCGCCTCTAATAACATCACACAATGACATCCCGAAAATAACGTGTTTGTGACATAAATGCACATTCCTGCGCTGTTATATCTAATATCTTATGGATGCCGTTACTGGTACTTTAATATTTAAATAATATCCTAGGATATTAGATTTTTCTAAATAAAACCATTAAAAACGCTATAACCCTATAAAAAAATAGGATTTAAAATCAATCAGTAATTGAAACAATCACAGATTGAAACAGATAGATTCTAAATACGAAATTGCAGATTAAGCGGAGAATATATTCCGTTAATCCATGTCCATGGTCTTCTAAAGCCCGGCAGAGCCCCCTATCCATTGGAAATCGTATAATGTGTATACAATTTCCTTATAATAATTTACTCTATCAACATCATCTTATATCGATTTTTTTGCTTCGAACGTCGGTGAGAAGCAAAATAACATGACATTCACGTGAAAGCAACGTTAATATGTGGCATGCGATATATTCACAGCGTTGCTAAATATTTGTTATTAAATAACATGATTGTCACGTCTCACGTGTTACGTTGCAAATGTGATGTTAAATACATGTTATTTTTCAATATTATGTGATGTTATGATTTAGTTTAAAAATACACCCAAAAGTGATGTTAATTTCTTGTAATATAACATCCCTTGCTACCTGGGAAATGTGGCCACACTGTTAGGTACCTTGTAACAATAGTAGTGAGCTACTGCAACTCCCAAGAAACATAATATGATATTATAGATATTACCTAAAAATTTCAATATTTTCTTGAATCTTATCACTAACCCTTAACGCTTATTATACTCCACTTTATTATAAACTCGTAATTAATATTTGAAACTATTTATTACTATTAAAACTTGAATTTACTTAAAATTTCAACACTATTTGCTACTGATTTATCTACAATATTTCATTAAACCACCAATCAGTAATGAAAAAGAAAATAGAAAAATGTAGGCTACTAGTGCACGGTGTAACCGAAGATGATTTTTTTTTCGACTCAAATACCCCAGTTTGTATTTTATAAATTAAGATTCCCTAACTTTCCCCTGATCGTCTGATCCAAATTTAGAAATTTTCCTGATTTTAGTACACACAAAAAAGTATTTAAAACCAATATGAGCAAAAAACTTAAACATGCTGTTACGTTTTTGTCCAAATGATTATTTTACTTTTTTTCAATTTCCCTGATTTTTGCTGATTTTTTATAATATTTCCTAACTTTTCCCTGAACTGTGGGTACCCTGGGATATGATTTTTACAAAATTAAAAAAAAATCTTAAGAAAAATCTTCGTTTGTTTTCATAAAAATAATTTAAACAATATTTTAGATCAAGATTTTATGTCAGAAAATAGGAAAATTATGTTTATGAACTTTTATGCCAAATTACCTTCCAAAGGAGCTATGGTCCTTTAAGGGGATTTTTTTAGAATATTCATGACTATAACTCAGGATCGGATAAACTTAGCGACATGAACCTTTTGCTTCACCAATACAATGGTATAAAACAATTTTTTTAACCGGGGGCGGACAGTTTTATACAAATATCAAATATCCTCGCCGCTGGTCAAAAATTTATTTTATTACCTATTGGTTTATACTATACTACTATAATAATAAGTCAAACCGTTCCTGACCCTTAAAACTGCCCTAGATTTCTCGTATTAAACAAACGAATATCGTTTTCCTTAGGGAACGTTCAAGTATTACGTAACGCAATTTGTACGAAAATTCATACATTTCATACCCGGTTTCTGGCGTTATTAAAGGCTGTAGAGATTTCATATTTTGGTTACACCCCCAAATAGGGGGTGTCTTAGGAAAGATAGCCAAAATATAAGATCTATACAGCCTTTGATAACGCGGGAACCGGGGTATAAAGTGTATGGATTTTGGTACAATTTGCGTTACGTAATACTTGAACGTTCCCTTAAAAACGCAACGACTTTTTTTTTAATTTTGTTTTAAAATAATCGCAAACCTCTAAATAATTAGGTTTTAAAAAAAGTATTTAGAAGTCGCACTAAATGTTGATGCCAGACCACCGTGTAGTGTTGATATGAATTATTTATTGAACTTAATTGCTTTTATATAAAGTCTACCATCCTTAATTAATAAATTACTCGATTTCCAATAAAACGAAATGTTTAAAAAATATTATACAGGGTGATTCAAAAACAGGCTAAAATATTTTAATTTATTTTAATATGACTCGTATAGAACTCATATAGGCCAAAGGTACTTTACTGGAAAAAAAATTGTATATAAAACGTTATAACTTACAGGATAAAAAAATACATATTCAGGTTAATTTTCATTAAATTACAAAACATGCTTCAAAAGGCAAGAAATCTGTACTTCAGGTACTGTAACTGTCAAAGTAAAAGACTCGGTAAAAGACTAACTTTAATGCCTAGTCACCAAATATTGCTTAAGCCGTAATTACTGCTTACAAATTAATTAATTTTTGTATTGTAGGATTTCAATAAGACATTAATTTTAGTTCGTGTAAAGATGCAAGTCGCTTGCAAAACAACTTTACACTACGATATTTCAAAAACGCTTTGACCCAGAGACTTGTTATTTGGAACAAAGATTTTCTAAGAGGTAGAATTTTTTTTTTCAAATTTTAAGCCTCTTTGTCAAAGCATTCTTGAAATATCGTAGTGTAAAGTTGTTTACAAGCGACTTGTATCTTTATACGAACTAAAGAGGCCACTTTACATTATATACAAAATAACACGTTAACTACCACGTTACTATTATTACATTATTATTCCATTTTGTTTAACCTCGTACTATTCTACTTAATTAAGCATCCCCTAAGTCCAGGACTTGTGTGGGCTAGTAGTAGAGGGAACCACCGGATTTAATTGACTTTCGAACCAATTTATAGGGAGTGTCCGCTTCACTTACGCCTACGCCAAATTTCAATTATTAATTAACTGAAAAAGGCAAATCGGCACCGGTGAGAATCGAACTCACACTATTTGGGTACTAATCTCGCCAAGTACGACGCGGTAGTCCACTACACCAATCCTCCCACGTGTATCTATCACTATCTCTAACGGATCTAAAAGTTGCCAATAAAACAGGGTCGCGTAGAGAAAATCCGGTATCCCAGGGACTAACGCTTCCGCTTAAGGGAGAGGCGGTCGACCCATCGCCCCCCCCCCTAAAATCGGCGCTTATTGGTAACTATAATAATGTTAAAACCAAAATTTTGAGTATATTTATTTTTTGCCGTTTGAAGCCAAATTAATTTAATTATATTAGTCAGTTAATAATATTAATTAATCAAACTTGGTTGTAAGCATTCGGAGAAAAGTTCCACATTTTTATTGACGCCACGTGTTTTACAACTCACATGACGTCATTTATGAATTTATTTATTTATAAATCATTTTTTATCAATCAACATTTTACATATCGTCGACCAAAAGATAAAATGACCCAAGTCCCCAAAACTTCACATTAATAATACATCAAAGCACTGATATTTTTTTAGCAACATGACAAATTGCAGCTTTGACGGCCTTTGGACTTAGGTCAGTTTACCTTTTGGTCGACGATATACAGGGTGTCTTAGAGCTAACGCACTTCCGCACTCCCAGAATGTACGGAAAACACTTGAATTATCTCAGAAGGTAAAGTACTTGGGAGTAACCTTGGATACCAAGCTTAGCTGAAGGCTCTTTGACAAGTCTACATCGACCTTTTGGCAAATACGTCGAGTTGTGGGAAAAACCTGGGGTGTTACACCCAAGGTCCTTAGATGGATCTACACAGCGGTCATAAGGCCAAGAGTCCAGTATGGCTCAGTGGTCTGGTGGCCTAGTGTTAGGATAACCACAATTTCTCAGAACCTGGGAAAAATCCAAAGACTAGCTATTCTTGGAATCACCGGAGTAATAAGGACAACACCCCAAGATGCTCTAGAGGTCCTACTGGGACTGCCGTCACTCTCCATCTGAATCCAGAAGGAGGCAATGGCTAGCTTTCTCAGACTTAGGGACTCTGGTAGTTGGCATTGTGCAATCCCAGCACTAGGTCACTCCTAGTCAGGGAGTGTGCAGAAGCCTTGGAAGAGTTAGCAAGGACCAAAAACGTTCTACTGGTATGGGTACCCGGAAACGAGAAGGCAGATGAACTTGTAAGACTCGGAGCAGGGATGGCCTGCACGGGGCCGGAACCTATATTGGGTGTTACAAGGAAGCAGGTAAAGACCGCTCTCGATGAGTGGGCTTATACCAAGCTAAAGGAGCAATGGAGGGAGGTCGATGGTTGCCGGCAAGCTAGGGACTTCCTGGCTGGCCCAAGCAAATCAAAGACCGACTGGTTGCTGGAAAAAGGAAGAACTGCACTCAGACAACTTGTAGGGGTCCTCACAGGCCACTGCAAGCCAAGGAAGCACCTGGCAACAATGCGGATTCTAGAGAGTCCGCTATGCCCAGAGTGCGGAGAGGATGAAACATCCTCTCATTACCTAGCTGAGTGTGTCAGATACGACAGGATCAGGTTGCAAGTCTTTGAAACTCAAAGACTCCACCAAAAAGAACTAAGAGATCTCCCCTGGGCCAATATCCTGACCTTTATTGAAAGGACGGGCAGGTTCAAGGAGAACTCAAATTAGTAAATGGCTGGGATTGCCTGGGGTGACAAACAGGGCCAGAAATGGCCTAGTTGTCCGGCTTTGGCCAACCCAAAAATTTACTACTACTACTACTACTACTACTACTACTACTACTACTAAGGAACCCTTTGAGATATACAGGGTGATCCATAACTGGCATGCCAAAATTTAAGAGGTGATTCTAGATCCAAAAATATAAAAAAAGTTCCTATAAAGGTTGGTCCGGAAATGAGCCCTAAGGGATCTAGGGCCCTTTAAAATTGTAATAAAAATAAGGTTTTTAATTAATAACTCGGGTACCGTTTAAGCTAGAGCGGCGAGCTTTTGCATGTATACTAGTATTAATAAGGGCAATAAGTTTATGTTAATTTATTTTTTTAATTTATCCAGAGGCGTGCCCAGACGGACAAAATATATGAGGCTTAAAACATTTTTGCCCCAAACATTTCTATGTGTATGTTTTTTGGATTTGTTGTAAAAAATATAGATTTCTAGAGTAAAAATACATATAAAATATCATATAGTGTAACACTGTAGGAGCAACCGTTATCAAAAAAAAAATGCAATTAAGAGGAAGTAACATTTTGTGCCACCAAAAACGTTACTTTTTAAAAGGCTATTACTCCTTTAATATTAAATTTAGGTGTTTTGGTGTATAATACTTTTTTGCTCAGTTTTAAATGAAGAATCACCCTGCAGCATTAAAATTTTATTAGTGCTTTTTTTTGTTCCCCATTCAATACGTCATCTTCGAAGGGCCGTAGCTCCCTTAGGGCTCATTTCCGGACCAACCTTTATAGAAACTTTTTTTCATATTTTTGGATGTAGAATCACCTCTTAAATTACGCGAGTTCTGGAACAGGCTGTATAAATTAGATTTTGCATGTGATCTAAACTTAATAGGTCCTATTATCGTATGTTATTTATAACAGGGGCGTGCAAAACGGGAAGGCTATCCACTTTTTTATCTCAAAACTTTTTTCTGTGTATCTTGTTTGTAAATTAAATATTAGAATATTATTTTTCAGGTAAAACTACATAAAAAAAAGTACCGCGGTATACCGTGGAATTAAGCGATTTTAAGAAAAAATCATTTAAAGCTAAAATTTCACGTTTCGAGGACTAAAAATTTAACAATAACATTTTAAAAACGAAAATTTTAATGATACATTAAAAACTAAGAAAAACGTTTCCATAAATGTAGGTCCAAAAATCGTTACTACTAAAACCCTTTAAAAACGGTGTATTTTTGAAGACCTTATCTTTCTTTAGATCGATTTTTGGAAGTACATGTATTACAAATGTTTATATTATGTTTTAATGTTTAGTGACTGCAGAGTCAAAGGATGTATGCACCCTTCTGAAAATGACGGGTTTGTGCACCATTTATACCCGCCCAGATCCGTCATTCTCAACAGGGCATCCTTAAAATTTTGCTCCCTTACAACACGTTTTTGGACATATATTTATAGGAACTTTTTTTATATTTTTTAATGTAAAATAACTTCCTAAAAGGAAGCGCGTTAGGTTAGATGAAGGATATGGAACGCGATTCAAGCCAAAGTAAAAATTGCATGTTTTTATTTGACATTTGAACATTAACACTGTGGTATCTTTACACCATAATCAAAACTGAGAGCGAGATCAAATAATCTAATTTTTAGTGTCTCACCTGTGGTTGGGGTGGTCCAACCTTGGCAGTCAACCTATTTCTATTATTGTCATTCGCGTTCATTCTGCTACTTGTCACTGTGCTGTTCGGTCTCGGTCTCATGTTGTTGTTCCCGTATTCCAGCGCTTGCTGATTATTGAGGTCCGCCACTTTATTTAGCCGGTTCACCTGTAGACAAATATATCTTAGTTATAAATAGGAGGAAGAAAACGACAAAAAGTAATGATTAAATTAATCTTAGGTTATAAATACACTGAAGTAAAACAATAATAGTATATACAGTGCGGTCCAAAAGTCACCCCCCCCTTTTAACTTTTGAACGAATTGAGATATCGACTTCAAATTTAGAACTCTTAAATAAGACAACTTAAACTATCTTTTAGCATATATTTGATATTTTCAGTTCTTAAAATGTGGGCAGGGTGGCATGGGGGGACATTTTTTTAAATGGAAAGGGGGGTCGTGTGATACATCATTTTAAAGCTTATAAAATTCTCTATTTAACTAACATTTTTAATTTTTTTAAAAATGTTTTCTAAGGTTTTGATTTTTCAATTTTTTGTGCTAAAATATTCGATTTTTTAAGTTTTTTTTTTATAAATTTTTATTTATGTTGTTATAAAATTAGTTTAAAAGTATAATTAACATTTTTTTATGATGAATTTGGGCATTTTTAAAAAATTATTTGTTTTTTTTAGAGGAATTTTGACATTAATACCCATTTTCAACCCCATTTTAAACCCATTTTTTTTTAATTTAAAAATATGGAGTTAAATGGAGAATTTTATAAGCTTTAAAATGATGTATTACACGACCCCCCTTTCCATTTAAAAAAATGTGCCCCCATGCCCCCCTGCCCACATTTTAAGAGCTGAAAGTATTAAATATATGCTAAAAGATAGTTTAAGTTGTCTTATTTAAAAGTTCCAAATTTGAAGTCGATATCTTAACTGGTTCAAAAGTTAAGACTTTTGGACCGCTGTGTATAGTTGCGACTTAAGCTTTTATTGTATAACAATGAAAAATCATTTAACTGCACTGAAAGCCAGTCGCAAACGAACTGCATATTAGGGTGGATCAAAAGATTTTTTTTCGCCCAATCATATAGCACTATGTACCAAAAGTTGCCTTTATTATAAAACATAACCAGTATTTTTTTTTCAATTATTTTGGAAGTTGTTTTGATTCCCTGCGGGGGCCTTAAAATTAGTCAAAATTTAAGAAATTTTAAAAATTTATTGAATGAACCAATATTAATCCCAATTTTAAAATTATAGGGGTTTTTGAGATTACTGAAATCGAATCTGATAAACTATCAGTGATAATAAAAAAATTCTAACTCCACGTGGGGGTGAGGGTGGAGCGAAAATTTTTTTTGCCCAATCCTATAGCACTATGTACCAAAAGTTGCCTTTATTATAGAACATAACCAGTAATTACTAAATACAAATTACATAAAATGATAACCTTTATCAATGTTAAGGTATTTGCAAAAACTCGTTACTGTGATTTATAGAATTCCAGAGATATTTAATAAAAACTACTTTTCAGATGTACCCTTAGGAGGGCCGTAGCTCTCTAAGGGCTTATTTCCGGACCAACCTTTATAGGAACTTCTTTTCATATTTTTGGGCCAAGAATCGCCCCTTAAAATGTTGTAATCTATTTCTGAATCACCTAATTCTTTAGTGTTTGAGACAGAAGAAAAAAAAATAGTTGAGAACGAACACTACAGTTCGCGTACGTGGTGCTTTACATTTTTTTCTACTACCTAAAGCTGGTTACAAAAACCAGTTAAAAATACAGTTACTGCTTTGTTTTTTTTTTATATTCTCGCACGCTCGGCTGTCAGACAAACTAGCAATTAAACATATGTCACTTTTTCTGGACTTACTTTTTCCTTTGGTTTTTGGTCTGTTTTTGTTCTGATTTGTTTTTTCGCGAACCATAAACAGAAGACCAAGAACCAAAGAACAAACTAAACCCAGGTGAAGTGACCCCCTATAACAATATACCATTTTTGAACTCTCAAATATAAAAATAAATACACTTCCCAGTAAAACAGCTTTCCCATTTTTCACCTCCGCGCATGAAATGGATTTTTTATTATCAGATTCAGTTTCAGCAACCTTAAAAACCCCAATATACCAATTTTCACGAAAACTACTCCTCAGGGGGTGGATTTAGAATTTTTTTATTTTAAGATTTAGTTTTAGCGACCTCATAAACCCCAATATCAATTTTCAAGAAAACTACCCCTCACACCTGTGGGGGTGGTTTGGATTTTGTTATTGAATCTGATAATAAACAAACATTGAATCTGATAATAGTCAGCAATTTCAAAAACCCCGATATACAAATTTTCACGAAAACTACCCCCCGCCCCTCAGGGGGTGAAATTAGAAAAAAAATATTATCAGATTCAGATTCTTCGACCACAAAAACCTCTATATATCCGAGTATATACCAATCTTTGACGAAAATATTGAAAACAAAAATATTTACCCCCCGCGGGGGTGGATTTATCGTGCACACAAAATTAATCGGACAGAACCACCGACCGATCGACAATTTTCCCAAAATTTTAAAAATTTTCAGATGGGAAAGCAAAAATCAACTAACCTGATTATGTCTAAATCCAAACCGGCTGACCGTCTTCGTCGCGCTAGCTTCCTTTTTGGGTGGAGCCAGTTTTGGGGTTGTGCGTCCGCTTGGCACCGCGTGTTCCGTCAGTGGTACGATGTCTTCGCGTTTCGCGTTTCCGTTCCTGTCCACAGAGTGTGAGGCGGCACCGGCCAAACGCCGCGCGGCACTCTCGTTTGACGCAATTGGTGCGGCGCGCCGCTTGAAGCCAAAAGACATTGCGACGCCTTTGCTGCAAGCTGGTGCTTTTCGAGTTTCGTTCGAGTTATTGGTTGTAGTTGTCAGAGGGGGTTTGTTGTTGTCTTCGTCTGGGCTCTGGAAAAAAATTAAAAAGTTAGCTTCGAAGATTGTTTTGGTTTTAAACTGGTTCAGATGAAGGAACCCTTTCGAACTTTTTCTAACCAACTGGTTCCCAACCAATAGATAAAATCTTTTTCTTAAAAGTTTTAGGTATATTTTATATCATTATAATATGTATGCGAACATGTACATACATTAGGGACACTAGATCTAGGTCTTAAGGCGACCTTGCTAACTTAAGACCTAGATCTAGTGTCCCTAACATATATGCATATATTATCCTACATACATATACATTTATTTATTTTATTTTATTTATTTATTTAAACGGGAAACCCCATTACAAGTAAAAAATACATATAAATTTAACAAAAATTAAATATAAGAAAAAGAATAATATTTAAATCTATAAAACTTAACAAGTATAGGAACCAAGTAAGATACGAATACTATATATAGTATTATATATAAGATCAAATAATTAATTAGTTTGGAGATCAAGGTAGAACACGAAACAGATGAGATTTTAAACTATTGTAAGTAATCCCTACTACTTCAATATTATGATTATTAACCATACTCATCATCCTATTTATAGGAGAAAATACCATATAATTAGTATGATGATGATGAGTATAGAATAAATTTGTCTGTCTTGTGTTTGTGATAGGAACCCTTATATCAAGCAATTCAAGAAGATCCGGAGAATTAATATATCCAATTAGAATTTTAAAAAGGAAACAAATATCACAAATACTTCTACGCTTTCGCAAAGTAGTTAAATTAATGCTGTTCAAAATATTACTGTAGTCATGGTTGACAATAAACGCGTTTAATTTGAAGGCATAAAATCTTAAAAATTTATTTTGCACTTTTTCCAAACTGGAAATATCATTATGATAATATGGTGACCAAACCGCTGAACAGTACTCCAAGTTAGATCTAACCAATGACATATAAACAGATCTAACAGTCCATACATCCAGGTCTGCACAATTTCTAAGAATACAACCAAGCATTTTAGAAGACTTTATACACACTGTAGAAATATGAAATTTAAAAGTCAATTGTTCATCAAAATAGACACCCAAATCTTTTATATTTTTAACATACTCTAAAAGGTTATCATTTAAATAATAAGAAGTCGGAATTTTGTTCCTAGATTTAAAAAATGAGATATGTTTGCATTTATTGGCATTTAATGAAAGACCGTTCACCACAGACCATCTATAAAATCTGTCAAGATCTTCTTGAATTAAGGTAACATCTTCAACAGATTTCAAAATTCGAAAAATTTTTAAGTCATCCGCAAATAATAAGAATTCGCAATGCTTAAAACAGTCTCCTACGTCATTGATAAAGAGCAAAAATAGTAGGGGTGCACAATCTGACCCCTGTGGTACACCAGATGTAACCTTAATGGCTTCTGACTTAAAATTTCCGATTCTAAAAATCTGAGTCCGATCATTTAACATGTTCATAAAGTTAGATAATAGCATACAATATCAATTGTCACAAACTGTGACATACAATATACAACTTTAACTTGTAAAAATACTTTTTGGCAATGCAGGAATATTTTAAATAAAAAAGGTTTTATTAAAAGAGTTTATTTTACAAAATAGTCGATCGATCGAAAGTTCCAAAACGATTTTATAAAACATAAAGGTTGTTTGAAAAAAAAAAGAATGTTGCTCACCAACACACCGTATACAGAAGTTAAAAGCTTTCCATCTACAAGACCAAACTGACGTTTACCTTGGATTATTTGAACTAATTTAAGTATAATTATTTAATGAAAATTTCATTAAAATATAGAATATTCACAACCAGTATTCTTTTGTACACTAACCTTAGGCCTTAAAAGAGCATATGAATATCTACAAATATCTACCCATATTGAACAGGAAGTACCGTCAACTGGGGTGACTTTGGACGGTGTGGGTGACTTCGGGCACTTTTTCGCAACTCTCTGAACCAAAGCATGTCTGTACAAGTTTTGGGGTCATGTCAAAGAACTTTTACCTCAAGAAGGAACATGATGAAATCTACCGAATGCTTTGTTTGAAGTGTGAACCAACTACGGTGAGGGGCTGGTGGGGAGTGACTATTTTTTACACTTAGTACGCGTAAAGAGAGAGAAAGAGTGTGTAAACTCACATTCTAATGTCGTAAAATGACTGACAGGGGTACAATGTTGCCGATTGGAAACATATACTTTGGATATTTTAAGAAACATTAGTTCTGTATGAGTTTTATATGAACTAGTAGTTTAATTTTAATAGATTCAAATATACTATATTATTAAACATAATTATAGTATACACAATAAAGTTTTTTACATTTTTAATTTAAGTATAATGATTTGAATTCATGATAAGGTGGAAACTACGCAACATCGCTACTAGGTAGCCTGAAAGTCGACTAGCGACATCTAAATTTTACACCACAAAGCTGTATTGTGTTTCTGTTAGTAAATAAAAGATGACACCTTCATAAACATTGGTCTGAAATTACTTCTTGAGGTAAAAGTTCTTTGGGTTATGTGCACAAGTTGTGGAGTTAAACAACCTGTACACATAACCCCACAACGTGTGTACACTTGCTTTGGTTGAGAGAGTTTTACGAAAAAGTGTTCGAAGTCACCCACACCGTCCGAAGTCACCCCAATTGACGGTACCAAATTTACGGGTAGATTGGTCACATCCTGGTAACCCAATTACATTGATCCCTAATAATTTCAGACCACGTGGCTAACATGTGTCGGCACCGCACGTGTCACTGAGTACCTACTCTATGAGTACCCACTTAAAAACTATTTTTAAAATTATTGAAAATATTTAACAAAATCTTTTAAGAGAAGAGCTCTTATCAAGATAATTATACAGTGCGTGTCTAAAATCTGTCCCCCTTTAACTTTTTAATTGCTTCAACTGCTATCAACTCCTTGCTCCCTAAAAAATTAAGCATGTACGAAAAAAAAACAATATGGGTTATTTTATTTTCATAATCCAAATTTCAAGTTCAAAAGTTAAAGGAGGGAACTTTTGATACGAACGGTATGTCTAGCCTTGCGACTAAGGGCATATCCACAGGCAAGCATAATAATATAGTACATAACAATGCGAAGCCGTGATTGGCTTGATGTGCCGCTATGTATCTTGAAAGCCAATCACGGCATCGCATTCTTATGTTTTACGTTCTCAAGACGTCTTTTCACGGAACAATTTGTACGCAAGGTTCGTGCTATGCAATTTTTTTGAATGATTCAGTCACTGCGCATGCCTTCAGGTAACTTTGATGCTATTTTCGAGCTATCAAATTATTAGAACAAGTTCTATTTTTCAACGATTTTCACGCAAGATCTATAGTTATTTTCGTGGTACCAACCTGGAAAAAAGTTACCAAATCGATTTTTTTTTACTAATATATTAGCAACTGCACATGTTAATAATTATTATTAATATTGGGCCGGTGTGTCTAACTAAAACACTTCCTTAAAAAAGCAAATGCTAGGTTATGTTTTTGTCAAAAAACGCAGAGACACGTCAAAATTGCCTGCTTGGCAGCACTGTTTAACTTGCAATATATAGCGTCAAACTTTCGTACAACTTGCTCCGTGAAAAGGCAAATAAATGTGCAATTGTCCTATATATGCTATATCTGGCAGCAAACTCGCATAGCACCAAACTTGCGTACAAATTGCTCCGTGAAAAGGCAGCTTTATGCAAGCTTCTGGATAGGCCTTAATATAAATCATACTGCAAATATGCATAATAAACCTACCCGGTCTAGAGAACGAGTCACACGTAAAGTAATTTATATTTTATTTATTTATTTAGATCTGTTCTTTTTATATAAAAAAATATACATATAATATACACGCTGTATACATACCGGGTGCCACAAAATAGTGGTACACCCCTATAAATTTTTTGTTTATTAACTTATCAAAATCATATTTAATGGATGTAAATAATCGAATAAACTGCATTTTTTGACATTGTAAAAAAAATTCTGCCACTTCCGGTTTCGCCGGAAATGACCTCAACGTTTTATTTTTAATTGGAACATCCTCTATATTTTTACATATTTTGGTCTAAAAGTGAATTCTGAGTACAACCATGTATAATTTGTCAGTCTTTGACAGAACACCTCATTTTTTAATTTAATTTTAATTTTAAATCTAGTTAGCTTTGAAATATGCAAAATTATTTTTGGCTTAGTAATTTTCTTAGGAAAAATATGAAACAAAGTTTTATTTAATTATTAACCAATTTGCAGCTCTGTAAAACTATGCAAGTCATTCTTTTTTTAATAAAACTCTTTTTTTTTTTTAAATGAGATGGTACTGGTCTCTAATACCATTAAATCACATATTTTTATTGAAAAAAATAATTTGCTTAGTTTTAACGAAATCCAAATCGGTTAATAATTAAATAAAACGTTGTTTCATATGTTTTACTAAGCCAATAATAATTTTGCATTTTTCAAAGCTAACTAGATTTAAAATTAAAATTTAATTAAAAAATTACATGTTCTGTCAAAAATTGACAAATTATACTCAGAATTCAATTATGAATCAAAATATGTAAAAATATACAGGGTGACCTATTTAAAAATCAAAAGTTGAGGTAATTTCAGGCGAAACCGGAAGTGACAAAATATTTTTTACAATGTCAAAAAATGCAGTTTATTTAATTATTTACATCCTTCAAATTTCATTTTGATAAGTTAAGAAACAAAAAAGTTATATGGGTGTACCACTATTTTGTGGTACCCGGTATAATATAATGTATGTATAATAATTAGTACCCGGATATTTGGTATTAATTACGAGGGGCGCGCGAAAGTTTAATTTTTTATGAACATTCTGACAGGGGTGACACTTACTGAGTATAATGACACAAATTTTTAATTTAATATAAATAAGTCTTAAAGCCTTTAAAATGGCTTGTGCGCGTCCTTAACGCGCTTCCCTAGAAACTTGGATTCAAAATATTCTCGAGCTGCAATTTAATCGTAAGGTACTTTTTCGTTCAACGTGCGAAAAAGATCAAAATCTCATAAAAATGACATACAAAAAAGTTTTACTTTGATTTAGTGAGTCCAGTTTTAACATTCCGTGGATGAAAATTGAAAATCCTCATAGTTTGTAGAAAACTGGAAGATGTAAAAGTACCAAGCGAGACCACAAAGAGAAAAAAGTATTTACCAAAGGCGTTGGAGAATATAAAATCCAAAACTTTAGTACAGGACAAACATATTTTTAGCATATATGAAACCACAAATGCTTCTGGTTTAAAGATTTTCCACAATGTTTTCAATAGTAGACCTTTTTAATGGCAAAGAAGTTGACTAATCTAAACTAAATATACATTCTTTAAATATGCTCTACTAACTTCGGTAGACATAGAACATTTCTTTTCAAATTATAAATATACTTTTAGTAAGAGAAGACGAAGCTTAATAGCCGAAAATATGGAGAGAATCTTGATGATATATATTTATTTTCAACAATAATATTGTGATATATCAGCCCGCCACAATTCGAAGGAAACGTCAATGGTCAAACCTCCCACCAGGAAGTGACGTACAACAATCAACGGCTACAAAACCAACGCAGTTGCCAAACCAGCCCTCTTCAGCATTCGTCTGTCGCCCCGCAGACATGAACTCTGTCGAATAATTCTAGTCATATTGTACCTGCCGTCTAATATTAATAAGTGATCAATAGATATATAAAAGGTTTTTATATTGTTTAATTTAACCACTTCGTAGTAGTATTTCATTGGCGACCGAGGAAAAACAGGTGGTTACGCGGAAAAGTGTATCGAAAAAGTGTACACGTGGCAATTTTTTTTTAATAACGGTTAATTTTTTTTTGATCTTATCGGGTTTCAACGATTTTTCAACGTGTATAGTAAGGATGGCTGATCATAAATTTGCTGAATTTGATGGACAAGAAGATTGGGTAATATATAGCGAACGTTTGGATCAACATTTTGCAGCTTTAGATCTAAAAGACGAAAAACGTAAAGTTGGTATGTTACTCAGCAGTATAGGATCACAAACCTATATGCTACTTCGTAATTTGTGTCATCCAGATAACCCGAAAGATAAAACGTATGCAGAATTAACTGAGTTAATGAATAAGCATTTTTGTATAAAAGTGAATGGTTGGTACGAGAGAAGAAAGTTCGATGAATCTAGTCAAGAAGAGCACGAATCCATTGCGGAATGGTATGCTAAAGTTAAAAGTTTAGCTGTTAATTGTAATTTTGGACAAAATTTAACGTATATGCTACGTAATAAATTTATCGTTGGACTAAAGAAAGGTCCCATTTTTGATAAAATTTGTGAAATGTCACTGGATGTTGCTTTAGAAGATGTCAAAAATGCTGCTATAGAAAAAGAAAGTTCTATGAAAAAAGTTGCAGAAAATGGGGTAAATTTTGTCAACAAAGGAGGTCAATATCAACGTAGAGGGTTAGTCTCCCGTCCAGAAGGCAGTAGAAGATATCGTTCCAGATCCAGGTCAAAAATCCCGAATTTCAAGAAAAAGGAGTCAACGTGGCAACATCGCAATTCAAATGGGAAGTGGAGTAACGTCAGATGTCATAAATGCAACAAGATGGGACATATCTCTAAATTTTGTGGTAAATCTGTGAATTTTGTGGACTCTGAGAGGTATGTAGACTTTGATTTTAATAAAAAGGAAGAATCTGATGGAGAAGAACGTAGTATATTCAGTATTATTACCGGGGACGATAAAAATCCGTTTTCTGTTGCTTTAAATATAGACAAAATGTCGGTAAAATTTATTTTAGACAGTGGTAGCTCCATAAGTGCTATAGATCTCGATACTTATTCAAAACTTTTTAATAAATATAGACTAGAATGTGATAATACGATTTTAAAAGTGTACAACGGGGAAATGTGTCGTCCAAAAGGATATTTTAAATGTGACGTCGGTTTTAATAGTAAATGTAAACAAATTCAATTTTATGTGGTAGAAAGAGGTGCAAAAAACATTGTAGGCAGAGATTTCATGAAGAGTTTTAATGTAAAAATAGAGGCAACTAATAGTATTTCACATAATATTCAGATAAAGAGTCAAATAGAAAGTTTAATAAAAAATTACCCAGAGGTGTTTTCAAACAAATTGGGCAAATTTAAATATGGTAAAATTTCGTTAGAATTAAAACCTGATGCTAATCCTATTTTTTTAAAACCTAGGTCTGTTCCTTTGGCGTATAAAGAAGAAATGGACAAAGAGTTGGATAGACTTATTGCAACTGGAATCCTTATACCTGTGGAAACTTCCGAATGGGCAACCCCAGTAATTCCGATTCAAAAAAAGAATGGTAAACTCCGATTGGTGGGAAATTACAAACAAACAGTCAACAAATATGTTAAGGACTATCAAAATCCAATGCCCAGAGCCGAAGAAATTTTTTCAAAATTGCATGGAGGTGAGAAATTTACTATTTTAGATCTATCCCAGGCCTATAATCAATTTGAGCTGGATGAGGAAGCCAAGAAACTGTTAGTGTGGTGTACCAGTAGGGGTCTATTCATCGTAACACGTATGCCATTTGGAATCAGCCCTGCGAGTGGAAAATGTCAGCGACATATCGAATCACTATTTATGGGTATGTCAGGAGTAGCAAACTTCATGGATGATGTAATTGTAACTGGGAAAAATCATCAACAACACATGGCAAATTTAAAAAAGGTACTGGATAAGTTGAAAGATGCAGGCTTCACTGTTGAAAAATCAAAATACGCCTCAAATTTAGGTATAGCCGGAGTACTTTCGATAGAAGAAAAAGGAGTGTTGAAGCCAATCCAATGCATTTCCAGGACGTTGAGTGCAGCTGAGGAAAATTACAGTGTATTACATAAAGAAGCTTTGAGTATATACTGGTGTATTTCGAAACTGGAGCAATTTTTGGTGGCTCGTAAATTTATTTTGAGAACCGATCAAAGACCTTTGATAACATTATTTGGAGAACATCGAGAAATACCCAAAATGTGGAACAATCGTTTGCAAAGATGGGCAGCATATTTGGCAGGATTTAACTACACTATACAACATATAAATGGAAAGGACAATATTTTACCAGATTATTTGAGCCGGAGTCCAATTGTAAGTAAAGAAACAGAGGACTTGGAGGTAAAGTATGCATTTTTAGCATCTAAAATTTCAAATTGGCCTTTAGATCATAAAACTGTAGCTTTAGCAACTACAGAAGACCCAATTTTATCAAAAGTTTTAGATTATGTTGAAAAAAATAACTGGCCCACTCTAGTAAATATAGATTTAAAACCTTTTGCAGCAAAAAAAGAGGAAATTTTTGTTGAAAATAATATTTTACTGTGGAATCATAGAATAATTATACCTAAAAGTTTGCAAAAACAAATACTTACTGAACTGCATGAAGGACATTTTGGAGGTTCTAAAATGAAATTAAAATCTAGATCTTTTATTTACTGGCCCAACATTGATATAGATATCGAAAACGTGACAAAATCATGTTTAGCATGTTTGGTAAATAAACAATCTCCCCCAAAAGTAGAACTAAATCCATGGCCTTTAGAAACAGCAAGTTGGCAACGTATCCATCTTGATTTTTGTGGTCCCGTGGCTGGGAAAAATTTTTTAGTCATTGTAGATGCATATTCAAAATGGATAGAGGTTTTTATTGTAAAAAGTATGAAAGCAGAAGAAACAGTGGACATCCTACGATCAGTATGCAGCAGACTAGGCCTACCAGCAGTTTGTGTTACGGACAATGGACGATCCTTCAAAAGTAGCGTTTTCCAGGAATTTTTGACAAAAAATGGAATAAAATACCTATCTTCACCCCCATATTCACCTATTAGCAATGGTTTTTGTGAAAATTCCGTCAAAAATCTGAAAAATAAAATGAAAACACTATTGACAGCAAAAGAAAATTCAGGTGAGAAACTACAAACACTATTAGATCGTTTTCTTTTTAATTACAGAACTACCCCTCATATTTCAACAAAGGAGACACCGGCAAAAATGATGTTTGGTAGAGAACTCCGTACCAGATGGTCCCTGTTGAAAGAAAATCCAAAATCAATCAAAGAGATAAACAAGAACAATGAGAAAGCAATGGAAAATCAAAAGAAGTACTATGGGGGAGTAAAACGTAATTTTCAAGTAGGGGAGGAAGTTATGGTAAGAGATTATACTAATCCACAGAAGAAAAGCTGGAAAATTGGAAAAATTACGAGACAAATTGGAAAAGCAACATTTTTGACAGATGTCGGAGGAAAAATCCATAAAAGACACGCCAATCAGTTAAACAAAAAAGGAACAGATCAGGTAATAAGGGAAAATAGTGATTTTAGGGAGAAATATCAGAGTAAAAATATAGAAAACCAAAGGAATTATGTGAGTACTCAACCGTTTAAAGAGTCTAGGCAAAATATAGCAGAAAATGTATATAATAATGTTGACAAGTTTAATTTCGAAAATGCTAATGTAAATGTACAAAATTACGACAATATTGAAAATAACAATGTAAATTTCCAAAATACAGGTAGACAAACATCCTTGGTGGGGGAAGGAGAGCAGAATACAGCAGGACAATCCACAACAGGAAATCTGGAGCGGGGAAAATCACCAACCCAGGAAAAAGCACCCGACAAGGCGATAACACCATCAAGCAGTAAACATGCACCAAAAACCGTATCGAAGGAGGAGAATTCACCAAGTTCAACAAATAAACCAACAAGACCAAGAAGTAATAAATATACTATGCGTACAGTCATCAAAAAACCGGTAAAGTATCGAGAATAATCAAACAGTTTACACAAACATTTTATTCTACTAAAAGTGTTCGTATAAACTCTGAATATTGGTGGGGTACACATGTACCAGAACCTTAGTGAAAAAAAAAAGTATTAAACTGTAATTAACTTTCCAGTGAGTGTAAATAAAATGACATTTCCAGTGTTCAAGAACTTTATTTACATTACGAGAGAAACAAAAATATTTAGATTCTTTTTTTGTATTTCCTACAGATCTCCTATAACCAGAGGACCTAGGACTTCGTGGTCAACCAGGATAATCCCCAAAAAAGGATTTCATCGGTTATGCATGGTTACAACACAAAAAGCTTAGAATGGGGATGTGTGATATATCAGCCCGCCACAATTCGAAGGAAACGTCAATGGTCAAACCTCCCACCAGGAAGTGACGTACAACAATCAACGGCTACAAAACCAACACAGTTGCCAAACCAGCCCTCTTCAGCATTCGTCTGTCGCCCCGCAGACATGAACTCTGTCGAATAATTCTAGTCATATTGTACCTGCCGTCTAATATTAATAAGTGATCAATAGATATATAAAAGGTTTTTATATTGTTTAATTTAACCACTTCGTAGTAGTATTACAAATATTAATTAATTATGTTTAAAAATATGGGTACATTTAGTTTTAGAACTAACATGTAAATATTTTGTAAAATATAAATAATATAGTTTTTTGTTGTTTTACCTTTGATATTTGTATAGTTATAACTCTTTTGTAATAAGCCATTATATGCTAAAAGTATAGTTATTCGCCTGTGTCATAATATTGGGATACACCTCTTTAACGTAATCGTCAAGTTACGCCACCATGAATAATAACTCTCACGGGATGGTTAAGAAAGTGTGCCATTAATCTTTAACAACTTTTTTTTTAATAGTAAAATTCACGCGCCCCTCGTAATCAATACCAAATATCCGGGATCTGATAATAATGTACAATAAATTGTTTTCTAAAAATTGTTAGTTGATTAAAAACTGCAAATATGTGTTCTATTTTTACTAAAATATTGTTTGTTGCTTTTTGTAATTTTACCATAATAATTGGGCGGTGTTATGCAATAACCGTCCAACCCATATTGTGAAATGACAGTAGCTAACCTAGGTTACAGAACATTTTAGCCAGCTTATTTTCATATTGCAACAAGTCCATTTCTTAACTTTTTCAAAATGCCTACTATTTCAATTATATTATTTATCTCTTTGTATTTTATAAGGAAGAAATGTACACAAATTTTTCAAATCAAGGTTGTATTGTGTCAATTGATCTTATTGCGCCTTCCTCGTAAATAAGATGTAGCATATTATTAAAACCATTTCAAGAACAGAATTCTGTTTTCTAGAAAAGGAGATAAATATTAAAAAAAAGAATTTCTGAAATAGCTTCAGTCGTTACTGAGATATTGGATTGTGTACTTAATGTTGGATCACCCTGTACACGGTTTAGAAAGTAGTATTTTATACATTTTTGCCAAGGTATATAGGTACTTAAGTATACCAATATTGTTTATTATTATTTTGGTAAAAAATAACATAAGGTACTTTCGGCATAAATGGACCTCCCTATTTACTGCATATTTTTTTTTATTTTTTAACTTGAACCGTAAATTGAACCTAATTAAAATTATGTGTAGTTTTTTTACATTTTCTCATATAATTACGCAGGAGGCTGGGAATTATGCGGCAAAAACTCGCTGTTTTAATGAAAATTTGCTGTCTGGAAATAATTACGATCGGGACATTTGGATAGATGGCGATGCCTCTGGAGTAATTATTTCCTTTGATAGCAAATTTGAATGAAAACTGAATTTTTCCCGATAATTCGAAGAATCATGTGTAATTCGAAAGATTATTTTTTAACGATTTATAATATGTCAAACGAACTTTTATATTTTTTTCATCGCAAAATGATATAAATTGTTTTATTACTTATCTTGATATTTTTGCAGGCGTATTCTTTAATTTGGTTAATTTAATTCCATTCTTAATTGCTAAACTAAAACCTTTTTTGTTCATTTTTAAATCTCAAATTATGGTTCTCTCTATAGTTCAGTAACTTACTGCAGTACTGACTAGCGCGGTACTGCGCTAGGTTTGTTCATAAAAGTCAACTTATAAAAACTGTCATAACATTTTATAAAAAGAATATTTTGTGGTATTTTTTGGTAGATAAAGTAATAACAATAATTATAAATAGTAATATATTCATATTTAATTATTAATTAGTTTTAGGTATAAAATCTTGTTCTAAAAGAGAAATACTGAAAAACAAAATACTACAGCGATTCTCTATAACTGTAATATGATTGTACAGAAATAAACACGTGGTCAGAAATATTGTTAAATGACTGGTTGATAAAAACGTTAAAAAATAATCATTAAAATATCATTGTTTAATTCAATATATAAAAAATTTACCCTTTATTTTCACCATAGAGCAAACCGTTTTCGAGAAAATTGCATTAATTTAAGGTTCTGGGCATCAAAAACAGGAACTAAGAAATTTCCCAATAATTTTTTTTAATAATGCGGAGTGATTTATTAGAAATTTATAACAATTTATTTGTAAATTTACAATTAAAAAAAATTATAAAATATATAACTTTTCCTAGTAAGCCATATGGCTTATTACCAGTACTCGGCGAATTTCCAGTACTCGCATAGACGCCGCGTCGACTCGAGCGTTGACGCGACGTTTTAAATATTTACATTTTTATTTCTTTTTATCTTGATTTTTTTAATGATTCCATTTAAACCAGTAAGGTGGGAAAAAAGTTATCGATAAATAAAAATGAAAAACTTTCGTATTCTTAAAGATAAAAATCGAATGTCGATTTTTTCTTTGAAAAACACCTATATACATACATATGTATAGTTAATATGTATAGTCAATATTGTTGTGTGTAACAAATTAGTCGTAAAATGTTTCGATTTAGTGACCATAAAAATTTCCCTCATAATTCGGAAAAATTATTCTGTAAGCCTATGTTTCTGTTTATTTTAAACGTTGAAGACTGATAACTGAGTTTACGCCGACTACTGCTTATTACACATTACACATAACTATTCCTTGACCTCAGTAAGGCTTTCGACCTAGTACATCATCCAACCCTCATGAAGATTCTTAAGGAGCGAGGAGCGCCTTCTCTCTGGTTGCGGCTTTTGTCGCATTGGAACAATAACGTAGTCCGAGTTACCAGATGGGGTTCCAGTTTATCTCCACCGTTCTATATCAGAAATGGTGTGCGTCAGGGTAGCCTTCTTTCACCTGATGTATTTAATGCCTACATGGACAGTCTTCACCTTCGTCTAAAACTCTCCGGTGTTGGGTGCTATATCAATGGAGTGCTAATTAACTGCCTTAGCTATGCGGATGATATGGTTCTGCTGTGCCCTTCCCTTGAGGGACTGTAATGTCAACAAAACCTGTGCCATGGTGTTCAGACCTTCTAATTATAAAGACTTAGTGGTGCCCCCGATCAAACTTAACGGTAGTCTTATAAGTAAAGTGTCGCAATTCAAATACTTAGGGCATATTCTAACCTGTGATCTCTCCGATAATCTCGACATTCAGAGACAGTACAAAGCCCCCTGCGTCCGTGCTAACATGTTAACCCGTCGTTTCTCCAAGTGTAACTCTGACATTAAAAAACTGTTATTTCAAACATATTGCTCAGGGATCTACATGTCCGAACTTTGGTGTAATTATACACTGGGATAGTGAAATAAGCTGCGCGTGTGCTATAATAATGCGTTTAGACTCTTAAATAACATACCGAGATTTTCTAGTGCTAGTGAAATGTTTGCTACGGATCGTGTTAATGACTTCCTAGCTATTCGTAGATTTCGGGCTTTTGGGTTCCGCGATCGGCTGTATAAAACTTCCAATCTCTTTATTGTGGCTCTGCTAAGGAGTGACATTCTATGGCGTTCCAATCTATGGCATACCTGGAGTAGAGTTTTAATGGGGGGACTTTTGAACTTTTGTATATTGGCTAATTATTAATTTTCTTGTAGATATTTTGTATGTTTTGTATTTTTTGTATTTTTTGTATATGGCCCTCTGGGCTGGAATAAAGGATTATTATTATTATTATAATTATAATACATTATGTATTACCCGCTGATCAATAACTGATGCAAGTACCTTATACTAATTGATAATATACTACTTTAAATTGTATTTATTTCCAAAAATAAACGGATATTACATGCACTTTGCATGTGAACAATCTAATTTATTTAGAAAATCAATGTGCAAAAATTATGTATAAAATTAACAGTGGCGACGGTGATAATTATAATAGGTACTAACTTATCGTAGGGAGACTGCTGTACCTTGGATTAAAATTTACTTCTATATATTTTTTAAAGCCATTTCTTAAAATATAACAACGGAAAGAGTTCCTCCTGATAGAACCATTATTCCTACACACTATTTTTATTTTAAGAATTTAAATATTAAACGGTAATAGAAAAAAAAAAATATATATATTTATATATATATATATTCAGCTCTTAAAATGTGTGCAGGGGGCATGGGGGGACGTTTTTTAAATGGAAAAGGGGGTCGTATGATACATCATTTTAAAGCTTATAAAATTCTCTATTTAAACTAACATTTTAAAATTTTTTAAAAATGTTTTTTAAGGTTTTGATTTTTCAATTTTTTGTGCTAAAACATTCGATTTTTTAAGTTTTTTTTATAAATTTTTATTTATGTCAACTAAAATTAGTTTAAAAATATAATTAACATTTTTTTATGATGAAATTAGGCATTTTTAAAAAATTATTTGTTTTTTTTTAAAGAAATTTTTACATTAATACCCATTTTCAAGTTCATTTTAAACCCAAAAAAAAAATTCTTTTTAAATTTAAAAATATGGAGTTAAATGGAGAATTTTATAAGCTTTAAAATGATGTATTACACGACCCCCCTTTCCATTTAAAAAAATGTGCCGCCATGCCCACCTGCCCACATTTTAAGAGCTGAAATTATTAAATATATGCTAAAAGATAGTTGTCTTATTTAAAAGTTCCAAATTTGAAGTCGATATCTCAACTGGTTCAAAAGTTAAGAGGAGGGGGGTGACTTTTGGACCGCTCTGTATATATATTTATTTATATTTTATTTTAATGTTTTCAATGTACCATTGATCACATCCTAGTGTACCTTGGATCATCAACGTTATGTACCTACAAGAAAGATAATATGTATTAAAAACAACATTTTTATACAGAAATTTGTATTTTATTGTTTCATTATAAAAAAAATAAGATTGCAATATTGTGTCAAGGTATACCCTAATTTTTATTTGTATACATCTGTACAAGAGGTTACAATATGAAATGTATAACTTAAAATTAATACGCAATAGAAAAATTAGGTATGTAAATTAGATTTTACTCAAAATTTAACGTTAAAGCTAGAAAAGTCTACCTATGATACAGGACGTTGTATTGATCCAAGGTACACGATGGTGCGTTTTTTCAAACGTAACCTTCTCAACATTCTAGGTTATGCTCGGTTATGTTTATAACTGAAATATGACATAACAAATTACTCACCAATAAGCAGTGATTCAAGTAGAATGTGATTTAAAACATAAAATACAATCGTCAGCTTGTAAAAAAAAATTAATAAAGAGTGAAACCAAAATTTGTTACTTTTTGAGCTAAAAAATTGTATTTATATTTTACTCGAAAACAACAGCACATAGACAACCACTCTCTCGCTTGCTTGTACTCTACTGAGTAAACATTGACAGTTTTGTCACGTAGGTACAACAGTCTCCCCTAGCTATTTTATTTTATTCATTTTAAGTCATACATAAGTCATAGCCACGGCATTCAGACCTGAGATCCATTGTGCATGCCGCAGTCATCTAGATGACACCTCATTTGATTAGGATGATATTCCATGGGGACAGGCATCTAAAAAGTTCGACTAATTATTATTTAATTTATTGAACAATCATTGACTTTTTTTTAATCTGTAAATAATAGATTTTTTGACAGAGCAGGTTTTTCTGGATTTTGGAATTTAGAAAACCATCGTATAAAACTATTATAGTCATGGGACTGCGAAAAGCATAATAAAATCGTAACATTATAGTTTACTGTCATTAATAAAGTATCAATGTGATGTAAAACCTGCATTTTTTCCGTGCGCATAATTCTCCTTAGGTACCATCATTTTCATAGAAAACGCTTACATCACAGAACCCTGAGGTACCCCAACATTTTAAATTTTTAGTTGTGGTATATGTACTTTACCAAGATTGACACTGACATTTTCCGTGATAATTAAGTAAGGTTAAAGTACAGTCTATATTATATAGTGCAAGTCCTATAACTGTCTTTAAGCATATATGCTTATAAGCAAAAAGGTTAAAAATTTTTATTATAAATGATATTTATACAGTATGTCTCCAGATAGAGTTACAAAGAGGAATTTATTTTTTATTTTTGATTTGATCTCAAAAAAAGTCACTCTTTATAACTTGCCCTGCTTGATTTTAAACTCCCAAAACACTAAGCGCTTTTTGTACAACTCTTACGGTTCATGGGATAATGTTTTTTTCTTTAAAATAGTGTCTTCAAAAATATAAAGAAAAAAAAAACATCATCAAGAGTGACTTATTTTAAGATATCAAAAATAAAAAAATCTTCTTTGTAATTCTAACAGTTGGTTTGTGTAATTTGGTGTAACTTTTGCGTGCCAAGCCTCAATGATGTCGTAATTCTTCAGCATTATGACCCAGGAAAGTTAGTTTCTTCCCTCGCTCTGACTCCGGTATGGAAAGGGTTTTCCCGCAGATAATTCATTAATTGCATATCTTTTTCTGCACTACTCATTCTACTTCGAACAGAACCCCGCTTTCTGCTAATCTGTCCAGTTTCCTCAAGTTCTTTCTTTGCTCGCATTATAGTGCTGTTTGCAACATTTAATTCAGTGGCTATTTCACGTACACTTATCCCGTCATTTATTCTTGCTGTTATAATACATTTTTGATAATTTGTAAGCTGCGGCATAACTAATGTGAATTATTTTGATAAGTAATGTCATAATAATATTTGACAAATAAATGTCAAAGAGACCTTGATAAAGTTCAATATAATCTGTAACATTTTTAGGTGTAAGCGTTTATTATGAAAACGATGGTAAGCGTTTATTATGAAGACGATTCTTCATTGAAAAACAAAGAAGAACAACTATTAAGAATTGTATTACCCTAGAACTGAAGAATTTTACCAAATAAAGTGTACCCAATTTAAAATAACAAGCAATTCTCTCAAAGTATCTCTCAATGTAATAAACATGATATAAATCGCAATATTTACAGTTTTCCGTGTACACTGTTAAAAAGATTTACTTAGATACTTCGGTTAAGATTCAACGCGTTAAAGTTTTTTTTTCAGACCGGTCCAAAAGTCACCCCCCCCCCTCCTCCTAACTTTTGAACGAGTTGAGATAGACTTTTTGAATTTGAATTTGAAGACCGTACCGCTTATACTTTTTTTGCATATTTTTGATATTTTTAACTTTTAAAAAACGGAAAAAAAATCAAAAAAGTCGAAAGTGTCCTCTAAATGATATGAATAAATTTTTTTGAAAATGTTTTTGACCTTGCATAAAAAAATAAATTTAAGTGGCACACTGCATGGGCCATTTAAACGATTACAAATCGATATCTCAGAAACCGTAACAGATAGGTATTTGAAATTTGGTACTAAGCTTCAACATCAAGCAGATTTTTTTTTCATCTACACCCTTAGGCGGGACAGGGGGTAACTTAAAATTTTTAAATGGAATGAGGGTTTTTTTATTCAGAGTCAAATTCAGTATAAAGTTACATAATATACCAAAAAAAGTTGTTTTTTAACTTCAAATTAGGCTATTAAAAAAACTAAAATAAAAAAACACGCCATTTAAAAAAAATGAAAAATTTGAATATTTCAGTAGTTTTCTATTGTTTAGGTTTATTTCATTGTTTTAAATCTAAAAATATACAAAAGAAATCAATTTTTACCTGACGCGTCCGGACGCGTCATGATGCGTCCGGATATGGAGATAATACCTTTTTATGATTTGATGGGACATTTGTTTTAAAATTTAAAAAATACAGCCCCAAAGAAAATAAAGTGTAAGATATTGTATATGCAATGTGCGACTTAAATTTAATTTTTTCCGCAAGGTCGCAAACATTTTTGAAAAAATGTATTGAAATCATTTAGAGGACACTATAATATCATATCATTGCGAAAATGTTTTTTGAGGTTATGTTGAAAATGGGAGCTAACTTTCAAATTCCGACCTCAGATTCGGATTCAGCGGCTCAAAATACATAGGAATTGACTAGTCAAGTCCGTCGGAGATCCAACTTTTTTAATTATGTGTGGCTGTGTTATCTCTGCAACTAAAAGTCCGATCAAAAAAAGATTTTTACAAAAGATTTTAATTTTTTTGGGGAGAATTAAACAACAGTAAAAAAAATATATGCTTCCATTAAAAAAAAACAAAGTTGACCTTGAAATTACCTTGAAAACGTAAATATCCGTAAAAAAAAATCGGCCATTTTGTTTCCTCCATTAAAATAAACAACTTTTGTCTGACATCTTTTTTTCTAAAATGCATGGTATTAGAGATATTTTAAAGTTTCAGGTTAAAAAAACACCCGGTATATAGCTGTTTCGCTGCATGTATGACAATGGGAAATAAATGCTTATTACTGGAAAAATTCCTCAAGTACAATACACAGTTATTTATTTGATAGATGTTAGCATGAAATCAAGAAATCTTGAGAATTAATTTAAAATTTTACTCGACTACACTGATAAAAAATATCATGTAAAATTCTGATAACCAAATACGGCTAGCTTATACCTCATATGGTTTTAATTTAAAGTTAAAGCAGGGCGTAATAATATTATTATTAAAATAATATCACTTCAATAAAGACTTGCTTTGGCTGGCTTCGGCTAGTGAAGTGTTCTATTTTTGAATTCGGTCCCTCTATAACTTACATGTTCATAGTTAAAATTTGAATCATACACATTAAAGGTCGATTCAGGCATAATTATCACTAACTACACTAAAATGAATTAAGAAATTAAGAAATTAACAAAATTAAGAAACATAACCTCAAATATTATAATAAATTTTCCGTGATATGTAACAATAAGGTAACTGCTAAATAGATAATAGGCATGTGTAAATACAACTGAATAAGTAAAAAAAAAACAATTATCTATTGCGTAGGACTATTATTACTATATTTGCAGTTGTTGGGTCTAAAAATCGTGCTTTAAAACCTACCTATCTCCAAAAGTACCTTTTATTTTTTATGTAACTACTGTGTTTTTCTTTAATCCTGAAATGTAGGAATTTTTAAAATACAGATGTGTCGCCATCTTTATTTTTATTTTGATACTTGGATAACGATTCTTTACAAAATGTTGCACTAAAGTTTGTGTATTTCAGAAATTCTTTTCTATGGTGTATTTTAAGATTCTATTATTATTTTATGCTATATTTTTTCTTTTATCTTAACTGTTGAATACCACGGAAAATGTATTATAGAATTTAAGGTTATGTTTCTTAATTTTGTTAATTTCTTAATGTCTTAATTCAGTTTAGTGTAGTTAGTGATAATTATGCCTGAATCGACCTTTAAACTACTAATTTTAGTTTAAGCTTTAAAAGCATATACAAATCAGATTAGTGTTCAGTTCTGCATAGTACATAGCGAGTACATAGTATTTCATATTTTTAGTTAAGTTAAATGTCCATTGAAAATGTAGTGATACAAAAATATACGGGAGGTTTATTATCCACAATAATTTTTTGGCCACCAAGCTCTCCTGACCTGACGCCACTAGATTTTTTTATGAGGAATGAATAGTTTATCAAACATAACGGTTATGTTTGGTAAACTATGTCATAACCAACTGACCACATAGAGGACTTAAAGACATGCTTTACTAATGCTTGTCAGACTATTAATCCAGATATGGTATATGCAGCTTGCAGAAGAAATTTAACGTCACGATTTGAACAGTGCATAGTTGAAAATGGTGGTCATTTCAAGCATTTTATATCATATGGATGTAGTGAATGTTAGAATTGGGCCAATAACACTATTAAATTACCCTCATTTTTCAAATATAAGATATTTTTCAATATATTTCATTTTTATTTTTTGAAACTATTTTAATGGATATCTCCTGAATGGATTATCCGATTTTTTAAATTAAAATTGAATTTACCTTAAAAATAATGCATCAAGTTACTCATATTGCCATTTGAGATTTTTAAGTTAGGGTTGCTGGGAGTTAGGGGTGAGCTTTAGAACCATAGACAAAATAAACAAATAGATTGATTTTTGACCGTCTGCGCATACTTCTGCGTCCCGACTAAATGCGTCGTCCATTTTGATACCAATTGTCCAACATAAAGTAAAAAAATATATATTTTATGTTGGTAACACTGTGTTGCGTTAGATAGGAATATTTTCTTTGTTAGAGATGTGTCTTTTCATTTCACTTCAGTAGTCAGTAAAAGTTTCTTTTTGTCGTTGTTTTGTTGCAACAGTTTGTTATATATGTAAAAACTAAATCAATATGTTATACTACACAGATATTTATTTATTTTTACCAGTAATTTAAACATAAAAATATAAGTCTTCGCACAGACCTCTAACATATTCGTGCAACAGGTTAACATAACCTAATTTATGTATGTTTTGAGTTTGTTTTCGAGGTTTTTCTGTTATTTTTTTCTACGCGTTTGGTGTTTTGTGCTAGAAGGGTGAACATTTTATTTTATTATAGACTATATAATAGCGTTTTTGAACTTTTAAAGTCTTTCTGTGTTTTTTGTATATTTTATAGTGCTTTTTCAAAGAACTAGTAAAGTCTTTGCAATTAGGTGTTTTATAAAAAGTTGTATAAACATAAAACGACTGCTACCTGCAGACAGCAGTATCTTATTTTTTAGGTAAGTTTGTTTTTTTTTAATATAACATAAGAAACAAATAAAATTTTATATACCTACGCATACCTATCATAGGTATTCGAAATCTAAGGTTACCTATGTTAGTTTTCTAAACATATTTTTATCTTATCTATGATTTGAATTAAATAATTTCATATCTACAGAAACAGAATGATATACTTTGACAGTAAATAATAAAAACATTAAAAAGTAAGGTTATGTCGTCTATTTATTTACATTTTACCCACTAATTTAAATTTCCCTGCTGATTTCTGACGTAACTTCCGATCAAAATGGAGGACTCGTAAATTTGTATATAACCTTGAGATGACAGCTCCTCTATGTTCTTTGTCTATGTTTAGAACTTTATCAATTACATAAATAGAAAGCTTACTAAAAATACCTAACTGACCTACTTTTTAGATTTTTGATATCTCTTACAGTTTTCAAGATAATGACTATAGGAAAGTTAATGGGATACCCTGTATATATGTATTTAAAATTCTACTTTATAATACCATAATGATGTGCGTCTGAACCAGTATGCAGCATGCGATCTTATGCGATAAGACTGCTGCGGCAGTCTTATCGCCGAAATGTCCTAAGTATTCCGCCCTATAGTCATGAGGAAGCAGTCACCTTAATTATTTGCAATTTTTTAATAAACAATGTTTCTCTTTGGGAAAACGCAGCTAACAACAAAAGTGTATGCTCAAATGTGGGAAATTCCACATAACAGTAGGCAGTTAATGATAATGTTTCTTTTGAACTTTAATAAGCAATGGGAAATAATATGTGGAGTGCTTACTACAATACTAATTATAAGTCATTTATTATATGATAATTTACACCTTTTTCTAAAAGCAGGAGGTCTAGGCCCTGGTAACTATTACTTCATTTGCATAAATGAAATGATCTATACACCGAGAAAACGGTGTGGTTGGGGCAACCAGATCAATAGTTATATACGGAACAACTATTTCGAAAATGGCTGCTTTTTTGACAAAATTCACTTCCTGGGTATTGCTGGGTATGGAACATCAATTTAATGAGATCTCCAGTTTGGTAAAATACGGGTAAAAATGGGACTCATTTCGTTGAATTTAAACAACGAAAAGACGGTGTGGTTGGGGCAACCAGATCAATAGTTATATACGGAACAACTATTTCGAAAATGGCTGCTTTTTGACATAATTCACTTTCTGGGTATTTCTGGGTATGGAACAACAATTTATTTAGATCTCCAGTTTGGGAAAACACGGGTAAAAATGGGACTCATTTCGTTGAATTTAAACAACGAAAAAACGGTGTGGTTGGGGCAACCAGATCAATAGTTGTATACGGAACAACTATTTCGAAAATGGCTGGATTTTGACAAAATTCACTTCCTGGGTATTGCTGGGTATGGAAAATCAATTTATTTAGATCTCCAGTTTGGGAAAATACGGGTAAAAATGGGACTCATTTCGTTGAATTTAAAAAAAAAAAAAAACGAAAAAACGGTGTGGTTGGGGCAACCAGATCAATAGTTATATACGGAACAACTATTTCGAAAATGGCTGCTTTTTGACAAATTTCACTTCCTGGGTATTGCTGGGTATGGAACATCAATTTATTTAGATCTCCAGTTTGGGAAAATGCGGGTAAAAATGGGACTCATTTCATTGAATTTAAACAGGTTAGTTAAATATTTTTGGGTACAAACCATCGATTTACCTGTATTGACTTTGGTTTGAAACGCATTAGGTATCTTAACAAAAAGGCAAAAAATAAACGATCCATGGATATATGTTTTATTCACAAGCATACAGAAAAACTTCCTTTATATGTATTATAAAAAGTTGCAACGTTTATCATTTTTGTTTACTTCTTTTAAGGTTAAAAAACATTTCATTTTAACCAAGGTTAGAAATGAATTCATATCTAACTTGTTTTTTAGCTTTTGGTTATACCTCATAGATGGCGAAACTATCACCTTGTCTGTAAACAGTTGAAGTTTGTGAATAAAATAGCCTAACATTTTTGTTTATTTCTACGAAAAACAATAGGAAATAATATTTATTTATATATTATATGGTTCATACCGACTGATAATAGGAAATATTTAGATGAAATTTATAGTGACGTTAAAAGTCTGCAAAATTTCTGTAGAAGATCATTTAAAATGGTGAATTTTACTAGGTAATGTGTTATTTATTTATGCTTGTGAATAAAATTCTGTTCTAACCACATAAGAAAATTACATTTCTAACTCTCGAGATGCTAATTTGGCTAGGCTGCGCCAAATAGCATCTCTCGAATGTTTCTTATTAGGTTAGAAATATACTATTTCCAAATTACCCCCAGGGCTCATTGTAGAACTTCCCTTACTCAGGACTGAAAAAAAATTGTCTTTTTTTAGCAAAACTTATTAGTAGTAGTTTTCTGGTTTTCACCGATTATATTCGTTTTTTTCTTTCTTTCGGCTGCCATTACCAGCCCTGTCCTTGCTTTACTAAGTACCAACAAGAATATAACATTTTCGTGAAAAGGTTTCGATTTTTATGTAATAAAAATATGCATTTCTATTTTATAATGTTTAAAACAACGAGACTTTTAGATAATTTATTTTACTGTTTTTTTTTTTAACCTCGTACTATTCTACTTAATTAAGCATCCCCTAAGTCCAGGACTTGTGTGGGCTAGTAGTAGAGGGAACCACCGGGTTTAATTAACTTTCGAACGAATATATATAGGGAGTAGGCCTTCGCCAAATTTCAATTATTAATTAACTGAAAAAGGCAATCGGCGCCAGTGAGGTTTGAACTCACGATCATTAGCTCAGTGTCAATGCTATATCGATGCCTTAGACCGCTGACTAATTCTCCCTTATTAATGCAAGTTGTATAGACTAAGGTCTAATTTTAATATTTAATTTTAAATATAACTAAGTTATATTAAAAATTAAATATCAAAGTTCAAAAATTATGTTAGGAACTTTTCAGTGAAAGTAAATATGATTATTTGAGTAAGTATAGTTAATCAATATTTACGAGAGAGAGAAACTGTGCACAAGAACAATAATTGGCTGGGTTAGGCTTTTTTATCTATAGATATATCAACCAATACACCGGCCCACAAAAAAATTAAGTCTAATTACAATTTAACAGACCTAATTTTTGTTACGTATTTTGCTGAACCCCTTCTTATGTAAAAGTGGTTTCAGTCAGATTTGACGAAATTTTGAATATTTTATAGTAGCAGCAACGAAGTACAAAAATCACCCTTTGCCTCAAAAAAATCCAATAGTTTTGAAAATTGGTAAAAATGTAGTTTGGACCTTTCTGATGAACCTACCAAAAGTCCTGAACAATTGCTGCTTGATTTTAAGGTAAACTTGAATTTTTTGCAATAACTTCTAAACGGTCCTTTTATTTAAAAAATTGCTTATTACAAAAAAGAAAGCTTAAAAAATTCTCTACAAAAAACTTATGTCATTTTTTTTCTGACTTCCTTGGTTTTTGAGGAAAGTCAAAAATTGTGCAGATATCTTGATTTAAAGGTACACTTTACGAGTTTTTTGCAAATATCTTTTAAATGGTAATTTTTAAAATTAAAAAGTTTATTATAAAAAAAGCTTATAAAATTCTCTACAAAATACTTATATTGTTTATTTTCTGACTTACGTAGTTTTTGAGAAAATAGGCAAAAACTGTGCGGATATGCCCTTATATTTTCTACGATCCCTGACGACCCTGAAAATAGTTGGTATTTCTGTTCTACAAGTTTAGAGTGAAAGCGCCCATTGCAAACTTTCGGCCAATCAGAAAATTATTCACAAATCTTCTTGAAATGCCAAAAATTTTCACTTTTTTGGCTTTTATATTTAAAATAACTTCAAATTTTGGCATTTTTCTTGCATGAAATCACTTCTTTAGAATGTTTATTGAAAAAACGCAATGCGTTATAACCGTTTTCTTTTACGAAAATTTCTATGTACTGAGTCTGATACATGCTACATAATGATCTCTCAGAATTTTTAAAAAAATATGTACCTATTGAAACTTTTGATCATATTTATAGTCCGACTTTCTTCCCAGTTACATTTTGAAAAAAATTATATGGCACGAGTTCAAAATATCTCTGTTTAAAAAAAATAAACACATTTTTTCTGAGTTACGAAACCTTTCAGGGCTTCTATGACACCCAGGTGTCATATTATGACACCATAAAGAAGTGTTCCAGTAATACCAATAATACTTTTTTAGTGAGCCATGCTACAGTTGTGGCATTAAATATCGGGACAACCTCAAAAAAATTCGTGTCATTTTTATATTTTTTTCATGGATTAACATGGGATTATTTTAAAAATTAAAAACTAGGTTACTTCGTTTTGACATAACTGAATTATTTAGTTGAAGTTTACTGTCAAAAAATATTAAATTAATAAATTAATGTTTACTGATAAATATATATTCCTTAAATTTTACACAAAAGTTGTTATATTTAAATAATAATAAAATTGATAATCTTTGGATCAAAATTGTACTATATGGGTAAAGAATATGTGTTTAATATTCATTAAAAAAACACACACCTAATTTTACTCTTCAGTACAGCTAAAAACTCACAAGGTTTTATAAATTTTCTACTGCAAATGGATTTGAGTTTAAGAGTTCATTACTGAAAAGCCGTACTGAGGTAAGTAAAAAAAATCCTAGTATACGGCAACTGTACCTTGTTTTTCTCGGTTTTTCTTATATAATTAAAAATTTCTTCACCATCCATTGTAGCTTTTGACCACCGATGATCCTTTTTCGGTTTGGTATAAGAACCTAAGTTTTTCTCAATAAAACATTTCTTAAGAAACAGATCTATTTCTTGAACTGTTTTCACTAAAATTGAACCTCATCCATACCTACTAATACTAAGGACGACTGAGCATTTATTCTTTTAAATTTCCACGATAAGTAAACTCATTTTAATTCAAAATAAAGATAAAAAACACTTTTTTTACAAACTACTTGTATAACAGCAAAAAATAAACAAACATTTGACATATTTTGACGTTTTTTAACAAATGACACAAGACCCACTATAATCTATGAAAAATTGTTTGTCCCGATATTTAATGCCACCACTATACATCGCACTTTCTGTACTCTTGAAAATAAAAATTAAAAAAAAACCCTATTGAAAATGACAGGTATATTAAATTGTGCACTAACCAGCCACTTTCAATAGGAAATACCAGGTGAGTTTTATTTATGACCACCCCCAAAACTAAGATTAATCTTCATTCGATAAAAACGAAACTGGTAATTTATAAAATTTTACATTGGCCATAAAATGGCGGATTTAATGTTTTTGTTTAACTTGCGGTTTCGCCGGAAGTGGCATAAATATATATTTTTTTAATAGAACACCCTGTAATTTTTTACATTTTTGAATTTAGCTATGTATAACAAACTGATTGTTTTTTTTTTACTTTTTTTTCGTTTTTGTTTTCGTTTTTATCGTATAAAAACGAGATTTACATAATTTAAACCAGAAGTGGACATAAATAATACTCACCCGGTATATACCTACTAACTAAACCAAACCTGTTATTCTAATCAAAGGCCATACCTGAAAAAAAAGAAACAGAAGTTTAGTAAAAAAATAATTAAATAATTACCATTAAAACTAGATGAAACGTTGCAAGCACCCTGTCAAAACATCGGCACTATTGTACACTAGAGCCATCTAGTTTGCAAATTTCAAACTAAGTGTTTTGTTTGATTTTAAATTCTGTATCTTTAAAACATTATATTCTAGCAAAAAACATTTTTTATAGGGCTTAAAAAGAGCTTTTATTTAAAATATAATTTTGGAAGTCGGGTTAAATATGTGAGATATGCTAAAAAAACCTTTTACTGCTTTAAACGCCAATATCTCGAAAACAATGCGTAAAATTATCTTTTATATAAGTGCTAAATTAACCAAATACAATAATAATTGTCTTAATTATAAACAAAAAACGCTAAAAATAGGAGTTTTACCCTATTTTTACCCCCTTACCCCAAAATCTAATCAGCTCTTCGGAATACGATAAGAAACAATATACAAAAAACCGCAAGTCGATATCTCATGTAGAAATGGAGTTAGAGAGTTTACACCCAGACAGACAGACGGACGGACGAAAAAAATTTTTTTTACTGATTTCTACTGGTCTAAAACGTCGAGAAATGTGAAAAAAAAACGTGGTCAAAGATTTTGACTTTTCGGCGAAGTTTTCAATACATCGGCACTCTTAGTGACACTAAGTGCCGATGTAACAAATTAGATATAGCCATAACTTATGACAAATAGTTATTTATTAATAGTTTATTGGAAGAATAATAATTTGTTATATTATTATACAATATTTAGTGTCATCATAAGTTATCAGTCCCAAAACTGATTTAAAGCAGCTCTCCATACCACCCTGTCTTTAGCCAACTTTTTAATATCACTGAAATTTCCACACCCTACATATTTTATTACTTGTGAGCAGTATTTCATTCTAGGCCCGTACTGAATTACAATATCATATTCTGCAAGAATAAAATATCAGTTAAAAGGACTGGGGCTGTTCAAAAATTACGTCACAGATTTTTTGCTACTTTTAGAAAACTTTAATGGACCGTCACTTTCAGCTGAATTTTTTTTTTCAAAATTTTTCAAATTACTTTTTTTTATTTTTTTTTGCGAAAAACGAAAAATTAAAAAAAAAATCAAAAAAAAAAGATTAAAAAAAAACTTTTCAAAATTTTCAATTTTCTTTTTGTTAAAAAAGAAAAAAAAATCAAAAAAAAAAATTTAAATGATTGATTTTTTTTTTAAGTTTAACCCCACATAACTTTTATGTTTTTAGGGGGATTACTTTCAAAATTGGTAGAATTGATCCCTATAATTTCCTGAAAAAGTTACTTTAATCGGAATTTTCTTTCAGCTTTTTTCCGATTTTTTAAAACACTAACCCCCATAACTTTTTTGTGTTTGGGGGATTACTTTCAAATGTAGTAGAATTAATCCTTATAATAAAGTAATTTTTCCTGAAAAGGTTAAGTTGCTTATTTTTTCATGAAACAAATTTACATATATGCAAGAATTTTTTGACTAGGACAATTTTTGAAAATTTGTGAAAAGTCTAAACTACCTTATAATATTATTCTAGCGCAGGCGCTGTGAATAATATAATAATATGAATCTAAAATTTTAATAGTGTATTTAATTAACGTTATAATGTTTTAGAACAATCGCAAAAATGGTATTATATACCTCAAACTTGTTACAACAACGTTTGGTTATACTATGTTTAGATTTTTCTATCAATGCAGCTAATTTAAAATACATACCTAGGTACCTACTATCAAAAAAACCAAAATGTTTAACAGAAAACTATTTTTTAAACGGTCCAGGTGTAGATGCAACACAACACTGCTTTTAAAGCAAGTCCTATTTTAATGTGGTTTACCCATGGTTGGCTAGATGTTGTAAACCATAATGTTTATTTCCCACCGACAAAGTCAAGTAGACTATCAACGTAAATGTCATATCGCTGTTTAAAGTATAAATTAATAGATAAGCGCACATATTCACATAATATTTAGAGGCTATAAAACTTTCTGTTATGTATACTTTGAGGTCTATATTATAGGGAATCGAAATTTCCTGTCTTATCTCGACTTATAAAACAAGATTAACAGAAAACAGAAAAATGCCAAGGAAGATACGGGAATCGATAGAAATCATCAAGCATCCTAACAATATCAATCGGGACACTGGTTACCACTTACCTGCAATATGGAAGTCTTTGATAGGAAAAACCTCGTCACGGGTGAATAACCACAACTCGTCATAAATAGTGACACAAGTTGATTCGCAACTTAGTTTCAGATTAATCCCTGAAGATGTCTCTAGTAGTAAGAGACGAAACGTCGGAAAGTGAAAATCCATTAACACGGTCTAAACCCGAAAGTGAAAGTTCTTTATATCTTAATGGCCGTGAAAGCTTAAAATCTAAAATAAGATCACGTTGTCGAGAGTCGAGACTCTTGATCAAGAATCGAGACTTCTTGACTCGTTTTTTTTTTATATTTTGCTACTATTATAAGCACGCATTCGGCGTGTTCTTATAGGCCCATAAGAAGTTAGTACTTTTTTTCCTTTTGGGTTGGCAACAGACAAATGAATATCGCTTGATGTCTTCCGTGCAAATCGTCATGTGAGGATTATAGTGTTTTATATCCATAGCAAATCCAATGGATATGAACACTATAATCCTCACATGACGAAATTTCATCATCGCTTTTAACTTTAGTTTTCTACGAAATTGATTTTAAGTTAATTTTTACCGTGTTAAAATTGTGGCTTGGTTACTTGCAGTGAAAAAATGTCGTTTCTTCTTTAAATTTCAAACATTGCGAAAATTGTAATGCCAACCCAAAACCAAAATCCCTAAATCGGTCATCAATTTAAATGTAAGTTTTTTTTTTTATTTTAGAGCTAAATTTTTTATAGGGTATAAAAAAAGCTTTAATTTTATTTTTTTTTTGAAATAGGATAGTAAATAAGTGATAGGCTAAAAAACATTTTACTGCTTGTTTGAACAGTATAAAAAAATCTTTCATTTTTAAAAGTGCTTAATTAATAAAATCCAACAATAATTAACTTAATTATAGCCAAAAGAGCTAAAAGTACGAGTTTTGCCCAATTCTTACCTCCTTACCCCTAATCGTTTGCCTCCAAATATCTAATCAGCTCTTCGAAAGATGATTAGGGGACGTTCAAGTATTACGTAACGCAAAATGTACCAAAATTCATACACTTCATACCTCGGTTTTCGCGTTATTCAAGGCTGTAGAGATTTCATATTTTGGCTTCTCCCCCTAATACACCCCCTATTAGGGGGGGTAGCCAAAATATGAAATCTCTATAATCTATAATAACGCGAGAACCGGGGTATGAAGTGTATGAATTTTGGTACAATTTGCGTTACGTGATACCCTTAGAAACAAAACTTATCCGAGTTTACAGACAGACGGACGCAAAATTTTGTTTTACTGATTTCGACTCAGGAAGGTCCAAAACGTTTTTTTCGATTTTTAATAAATGAATAACCGCGGTTATTAAGTTTCCAATAACCTGCAATCCCTAAGAGAGACCCGAAGAAGCCTTGGGTAATAAAAAACGATAATTACATAATAATGCACTTAAAAAACCCTTCCTGGTACTTGCGAGCAATAAATATTAAACAATGTGATTTTGATGCATTATCTATTCCGTTAATAATATCCATTCCTGCAGGTACGATAAAAGTACCTATGTTGTTAAACGGCCGTTCAAAATACCAAACGTTTTTGTTATGCAGTGCATCAAGGTCAAAAATAATTTACGGTTTCAGGAGAGGAATTCACATTTCATGTGGATGTAATATGATATCATCAATTTTGTAGAAAACAAATACAAAATGTTTTTAAAATGCCTTGTAATATGTTATGCTATCTAATGAAACACATTAAATAAGATTATTAAAAAAAAAGGCGCAAACCCTTAATTTATTTTTAAAAATCTGAAAAAAAAAAATCCACAACACCCAGTTATATAAGTAAACATATTTCAAAGCAATATTATTATTATACTTTTTTGTCAAATATATATGGAGCGTTAATTGGTACAGTTGGAATAAAAAAAAGTACTACAGCAGTGAGGTCACCAAAATTTTAAAATTTTAGCTATTTTAAGTGCTTTATTTACAATTAAATTTTTAGGGTTATGTACAATGTCAGTGGATTTAAAAAAGGTATATAAAATAACATTCATTTCTCAAAAAAAATATATTAATATTTGTAAAAGTTGCAGAAATATATAAAATTAAAAAATAATAGAAATAAAAAAAATAACATTAAACATAAAATAAAGAAAAACAATAAGGTACCTTACTCGGTACCTTATTTAATAGCGGTCGAAACTTTTAAAGGACCCGAACTTTCATTCCTATATATTTGGTTCTGGCGTGTAAAATTCTTTAATTTTTCGGCCATTTTCCTTATTTTAGCCCCAAAATATATTGTTTAAATTGATTTTTGTTGCTGGCTTAAGTGAAGAACGTTGACACATTTGACACTTGGAAAAATTATGTTTTATGTATCTCTGACTTTGTTAAGTCATCAACTGACAAGTTAGATTTAAATGGTACAATTTTTGGGTGTAGTACTTTTAAAAGATCGCAACTGTAATCAACGAATTTCTAAAAAAAATTGACCCATGAGAAAAATTTCTAAGTAACCTTTTTTTAGCATAAATTAGCTTCATACGTCAATTTTTACCATGTTTATAACCTAGTAAAGCCATTTTAAAGTCCAAAATCGCTTGATTTCAACGTTTTTATATTTAAACAATAATAAAAAGGCTTAACATGTATTCCATCTCAAAAAACCGTCGGGCGCGAACTCTAAATATTTTTTTAAAAATCTGAAAAAAATTGAGGTTTGGTTTTTGACCTAAATGAACATTTATAGGGGATGGGACCCTAAAAAATTCCATTATTTAATGTTGACTGGGCACCCTAGTGGGCACCATTACTGGTTGAGAACATTTTTAATATTTTTGTAGCTGTAGGAAATTTCGTTATCGTAATCCAGAAAATTTGAGATAAAGGGGTTTGGGTGATCTAAGTTGTCTTGTATAAAAGACTTGCTATAGCGAATGATTTCAGTTTTTAGGACGGGCATGTCGAGATCTCTGTGGATTTGAGTATTCCTCATGAACCAAGAGGCACTGATCCTTTTGTGGGTGTGGGAATTTCGTTATTGTAATTGAGGAAATTTTAAATGAAGGGGTTAGAGTGATCTTGGTTCTCTTGGACAAAATAATTGCTATGACGGATGATTTGCGTTTTGAGGAGGGCCATGTCGAGATCTCTATGCATTTCGGTGTTCCTCATAAACCAAGGCTTAAAGTTTGGATGAAAGGTGTTTGTTAAGAGTGATTTTATTCCAGGCGGAGGATCGGGAGAGTAGTACTGGTTTCAGGGTTTGATTGTAGAGAAGAAGGTTTTTGATGGATAGGAGTTTCCTACCTATAAGGGGATAAAGTTAGAAGAGGCGGCCATTGTCTATTTAGATGTTGTTTATTTTTAACGCTTTGATTCCATGTAAGGTTATTGTATAAAGTAATGCCTAAATATTTATTTTCCCAGTTAATGAATTTCTTATTTATCTAAATGGGTTGCGGGGGGGGGAAGGGGGGCTTTCTTTTTTCATGCCTTTCGTTTTGTTCGCGTTTGCTTTGATTTTCCATTATTATTCTTATTATTGTTCTCATGGGAGAAAATAGATTTACTGTTTAGATCAAATGTAAAGAATGGGTGTGAATCTTGAGCTCATCCAACTTTGACCTAAAGTCCCACCCACTTACAACAATTCTTGTAGTAGTGATTCTTACAATACAAACATAAACTTTAATTGCATAATCCTATCAATGAGTAGATTTCTCACATTAATTAGAGTTAATTAATTAAGTAAATATACAGTTTAATCCTCTAGTCCCCGTAAACGGTAACATAACGTTAACTTTTACCAGCATTTACAATCCGCTATACGAGTTTAAAATGATGTAAAATTTAAGATGAAAAGGTCCCATTTAAAAAAAATAAAGTAAAAATAATACAGTTTCACCGCACTTTAAATTATTTTTTCTATTAAAAACACTACATCTAAATGCAATCTAGTTTCCTCATCCAGAAAAAAAGTTAAATATAATTAACTATCATAGATTTTTGTTATTGTCTGGAAAACTGTAATTTGCAGATTTCTATATCTACATTTTAACCAATTTTCAAAATTTGCTCCATTTTTTTAAAAAAAATAATGAAATACATTCTTGCGAGGTGGGGAGAATAAATCAAAATTCACTGCTTGGCCTATGAGACCACTATGGCGCTGAAGTAGGTTTGCCAGGAACGATCATATACACTTAAAAATTGAGTGTAAAATTTTACACTCGTTTTACACTCAAACTGGTACGTATTTATCACACCATAGTCTAAATATCTTTTCCGCAGCAGTGGGTTACAAAAAGTGGTAAACACCACCAAATCTTTTTAACAAGTTACAGCGTAAAATTTATCATTAAAAGTGCAAAATGTACACCCAAGAAATCATTTTTATCCACTGCCGTGATTAATAGGCCTATTAATCATGGGCCTGTAAAAATAAACCGTTTAAAACCCAAAACGGCCGTGGACTATACTTGTATTCTACTCGCGTATGCCCGTGTTCCAAAATTCACCCTCACTGATTAATATCAATTATTATACGCTCGTTGAATATATACTATAACCATTCAGAGTGCAAAATTTACACTCCGAACAGTCCAAAATGATCAAAATTTGCGTTACGTAATACTTGAACGTTTCCCATAAATTTTATTGAAGTGAGCAAAGATGTGGGGCACCAGGTTAATTTTAGAAGAGTTGGCATGTTAAGCGATAAGGGTTTTTTTAGACAAGTTGGCAAATTTTGAAAAGCGATAAGCTTTTTTTATTCATCAGTTCTATTTAAGGGAGAAAATCTCTTCGGGCAGTTGGGAAATTTTGTAGACAGGTTCAAAAAATTTGTGTCTCCCCCCAATATTTTTCTTTGGCCCGTCTCTGGTCTTAGCACTTATTGTTATGAATTGATTATTTATCTTTTCATAGATCAATAAAACAGAAATCTAATAATAAATTTCTTGTAAATCCCGATACCTATTATAGGTTAGGCTAGTTCATTGTCATAAATCAAACGTGCATACATTTAATGCTCTTTGTTAAAAAAATTGATTGTTATTTTTAAACAAAGAATTGATTTATCTTGTCTTACATTACAGAACTCTGAATAATATATTGTTTCATAGAAGTGAAAATACTGAGCAGCATTGCAAAGAAAAGAATATTTTCTCATATAAATAGACTAAGAGGTAAATTTACCTAAACCTATCTTTTTTTTTCAATATATGTATTTTTACAGAATCGGATACAAAATTCCTTACTTTATGTTTCTGTTTAAAATTAACTTGTATTAAATCAATACCTACCGATAAAAAGAATAAAAACTAAACATTTTAGAGGTAAAATTACCTAAACCTAAGTAAAGCACTAAGTGTTTTATCTAGACTTTTAGATAATATTTCTCATCACTGACATCAGGCAGTAATATAATAGGGAATTTTTTCAATTAAAACATGATAGAAATTGATCTAATAAATATAATAGATATAATACAAAAGCGCCTGGAAATATAAAAAAAATAAGTACACAATAAAATAAGATATACAAAAATCTTTATAAATATCATAATTTTAAACTAGATTCCATATCCCCTTATGTATGACCTTAGGTTTAGGTAAATTTACCTCTAAAATGTGTGTCATTTTTAGAATGTCAAGTACCTATACCGAGTTTTGTTGAATTTAAAATAAAATAGTTACGAATTAAGTGCTCTTTAAGGTACCAAAAAAATATTTACAGAACCCTTATAGGATCGCTTGGTTGTAAATCCGTCATACCGTCAGTCACAGGCATTTATCCCAGGAACTGTATAACCTAGGAATCTAAAATTTGGTATTCAAGTAGATTGCGAGGACTTTGTTTTGTAAAAAAGTCAAAAATTAACATTGTTAATTTTCTTTTAGAGAACCCTATCGAGTTGGGTATTATATGAAAGATCTTTGTTATACATTTAAAAATATGTATAAAAAATATTATTTTTTGACTATAAAATTTTCATAAAATGCAATTTTTTGTACATATGTCGCCCCCTCTATATAGCTCTGTCACAAACTATGCATAGTCAGAGTTAAAATTATAAAAAAAATTATGGATTTTTACATCCGAGTGAAGTAAGGGGGCCCAAAGGGACAAAAACAATTTATTTTACCGATATGTCACTTAAAATCATCTTATGAAAAGAAAAAATAAACCACATGCATTTTTGAGCTACGACTAGAAATCTTACAGGCACAGGAGAAAAAAATTAAAAAAGCTATGTACGAATTTTTTTTTATAAATGACACAGAATGTCCCATTTAAAATAACTGTTCCCGTCGTTAAAAAGGCTCTCATTTCCAATTAAGATTGTTAAAGCGTGCCATTTTATCATAAATATTAGCTTATCTTCGATAAATTTAAAAGCATCCTCTTGGAATGAGACAAGTAGGTACACTGTTAAAATTTTTATATTTAACCGTATTTAATTTGAAACTACTTGACCGATTTGGTGGCGCCCCCTGTTGGATTTGAAATTGCGGAAGAGACTCATAACGCTATATAGCGTTTTTTTTGCGGCTCATTTAAGAAAAAAAAAATAGGCGCATTTTTAGCATTAAAGGCTTATATTTTCAAGAAAGTAGGACCTACGACCCGTCTATACCCAGTGAGCGAGCATCTGCTTTTGTAAAATAACCTATTTTTAGAAATAAATAGCTAAAATTTACGAAATTTTACTAATTTGTACACGTAAATTTAAACCCACTTTTTACAGTGTACAAGAGAATGTACGACAAGTACAGTTATGGCTGGAGGCGGTACATATCCGTGATATGTTCGTATTAGGGTGGACCTTATATTTTTTTTTACTTTAAAATTTTTATTGTATCTGGAACATATGAGAGTGATCAAACTTCTCTAATTAATTAGCTAAGGCTCCCGATTGGACCTTTAAAATCGTGAAATTACGCAAAAATCGAAAAAAATCGTTGAAAATGGGCTGTACTTTTTGTATCAGTGAAAAATTTAAAAGCCTTGAAATTTTAATTTGTTCCTTTTGACTGAACAAAATTATGTGCCAAATCTCAAAATTTAATAAAACTAAGTTAGGTCCAGACTGACATATTTTTTAAATGTTTTTTAAGCGTTTTTCACATTTATGGTGGAAATTTGTTAAATCTAGTGTTTTAGGGGCATCTTTGTCGGATTTTCGCCACCTGATCATTTGAAATTTGGCACATAGTTTTGTACACTCAAAAGGAACAATTTAAGATTTCAAGGCATTTAAATTTTCCACTGATAAAAACAGTACACTCCATTTTTAACGATTTTTACTATTTTTGCGTAATTTCCGAGGCAATTTCACGATTTTAGGGGTCAAATTAGGACTCTTAGAGAAGTTTCATCACCCTCATATTTTCAGGATGTTATAGATACACCAGAATGAAAATTTTAAAACAATAAAAAAATAAGGTCCACCCTAGTTCGTATGCTGAATTCATGAATATCTTTAAATTCTGCAATGGTGAATTTTAAAACAGAATAAAATACGCTTAAAAAATAGATTTTTTCTACAAACGCTTTATTATCACATAAAAGCTGACTTTAATTCGTATTCTTTAAAGAAAAAGTGCCTAAAAGTATGTTTTACTAGTGACAAAAAATGTTATCGACTCCCGGGAGGATCCCCTTTCTGGGTCCGCCGTTGTTATAAATTGCTATTTTATCACTTTTTTAAGTTTAGGGGTCGTACGCAAAATAGGTATTTTTATGATTTTCAACCCTTCTCTTTAAAAGTAGGTAATTTGTGCACGGAATAATGTTTAAATAACAAACCGTGGATTGGAAATATTAAAATTTTATAACTTTTCTTCAGTTTTTGTTTTTTTCCAAATTTTCCCTGATTTCTCACAAAATTCCCTGATTTTTTCCTGACTTTTTTCCGGTCGGTTTTCCTGGTCGGAGTCCAAATAGGGAAGTTACAGCAATTTTCAGTTCAATTTGACGGCCGCTTATAACGTGGTGGCATCCGGTTACTAGCCGCAAAAAAACACTGAGATGACACCAGGGAACTAGTTCCTCCAGTCATCTTGGTTTAAAGTTGTAACTTATAACAATTATGGCAGGTAAAAAAAAAACTTGGTTAAAACGACCCATAGAAATAAGAATTTAAAATGTCAAGTATGACAGATATAACATTATTCTAGCAAGCAGATTCGCCTCCAAACGGAACCTATAAACTTCTCCTGCATAAACATGACTTATGTTATATTTGTTAATGTCATAAGCTCCATTGGATACCAATATTTCATAATTTCGATTTTAATCAAATAAAATAAAAATCGTTGACAGTGATAATGCATTAATTAACGAATGATTAATGTGCGAAAATATTCTAGTATTCTACAAACATGGCAAGAAAGTTTAGGTCAACATTTCATGGGAAATCATGAATATATTTATTATATCTTGCAGTTCGGAAAGTGTAAACACTATAAATGTTTTTTTTTAATGTTCAATTCATCAATTGTATCCAGGATTCGATCCAGGATTCGAATACCAAAGCAGGACGCCTATATTTTAAACTGGAATTTAACCCCTTCCGCTCCATCCGGTTTTTTATAGGGACTATATCAGATTAAAACTTTAAAGATACATGTATCCTTGCATATACTTAAAATTTTGCGCAATAAATTTAATAACCATTATATCCACGCAGGCCCTGCGTCGCAGGGATATGCGGGCTCCTACCACAAAGTACTAAGTTTAATACCACTGAAACACAAAGCGCCCTTATCCTCACGGTTCACCTGGGCGATTTTAAATAAAAATTTCGTGGACCCCTACATTTTTTGGACTAAAACATACCTGACGACATAAGAAATCAATTCCCATTTGAAAGAAAATCGTAAAAGATACACTTTTTTAGAAAGATAAAAAAACGTTTTTTTGAGTAATAGAGTGTGTCAAAAAATTCCGATTTGCGAAATCGAAAACGTTCTCTGGCTCAAAAGTTGTTCCTTAGTAAAAAACTGTGGTCACTCGAAAATGAGCCAAATCGATTAATGTTTAGAGGTAGCTCAAAACACTCAAACTTTGAAAAATATCGGTACCTGTTTTTCGGATAAAAAGTGATTGTATATAAAATTAAGGAAATTTTGTAGGGTTTCTTTGGTAATATTTAGAAACAATACTAATTGTGAGAAAACTAAAAAATTATATACCCCCCCCTTATGTTAGAACATAAAAAAATTGCCAATTATTTGAAGATTTTGCGAAAATTTATTGAATATGGGCATATTTAAAAGGACATAACTTCCTTAGGAATGATTTTTTGACCAAGGTGCATATAAACTTTTTCTATGTTTTTAATGTTAAATAACCACTCAATACTAAAATATTTGTTTTTTGCTTTTAATTTTTTAATTTTTGGTTCTTCATGCGTAAAAATTTACTTTTAAATGCATTTATCTTTAAAACGGTTAAACCTGCGATGTTAAACCACAGAAACTTTTTTGTGTATTTTTACATAAAAAAGTATTCCAACCAAAAAATCAAAAAAAAAGTACACCGAAAAAAGTTTTAGGCAAAAAACAGAAAATCCACCCGGTTTCTAATCGAAATTATTTTTTTTTAAACAACTTGAGGAAAAAAAATTATGTTTTCTGTATGTAGGTTAACATGTATATACTAATGCATAATTTTGCAGATTTTTTATTTAAAACTATATTTTATGCACTTTTAAAAACTTGCAAAAATAAAATTTTCGCGAAATCTTCAAATAATTGGCGATTTTTTCATGTTCAAACTTAAGGGGAGGAGGGATATAATTGTTTTAGTTCTTACATTTAGTATTGTTTCTAAATATTACCAAAGAAACCCTACAAAATTTCCTCAATTTTTATCGGTATCAGTTTTTATCCGAAAAACTGGTACCGATTTTTTTTAAGTTTGAGTGCTTTGAGCTACCTCTAAACATTTATCGATTTGGCTCATTTTTGAGTGGCTACTGTTTTTTACTAAGGAGCAACTTTTAAGCCACAGAGCGTTTTTGATTTTGAAAATCGCGATTTTTTGACACACCTTATTACTCAAAAAAACGTTTTTTATCTGTCTAAAAAAGTGTATCTTTTACGAATTTCTTTCAAATGGGAATTGATTTCTTATGTCATCAGATATGTTTTAGTCCAAAAAAGTAGGGGTCCACGAAATTTTGATTTAAAATCGCCCAGGTGAACCGTGTCATGTATACGAATATACAACTGTGCATGTCGTTGAAAATTAGGCTATACCTAAAAATATCCATATGTCTATACAATGAAGCGGATGGGGTTAACCCTTAAATGTTGGCGTTTGACTACAAACTCTTGATACAATTTGCCTAATACGAATTTGACCCAGGTGTTTGCTGTTGTCGATAGGTACCATGGGGGTCGCTTGTGATTTTTGAAGTTCAAGGTTAGCGAAATAACGAGAATGCAGTATCTTCTACGTACCTATATACTGCCCTCCTTGGGAGAAACGCGGCAAATCCAGACAGCAATACAGTCGATTTTTACATTAGCGGCCACAGAAATATCGACTATATTGCTATGTGGATTTTCCGTGTTCCTCCTAAGTGCCCTATAGGTAACTATATACCTAGAATTGCAGAAATTTTTATGGTTTAATACACTGATTCAGTATAAAACTTTCCTACTAAATCAATGGTTAAGATAAAATGTTAATATCCCAGTTTTAAGAGGTTTACGCAAAAAAATACGAAAAATTCGAAGTTACATTGTGCATCAATGAAAATAATGATTGTTTCATATTAATTAGTGTTTTAAATTAGCATATTGTTGCCTTATAATAACATGTAATTTTTTATTTCATTTGCATTTGACAGCACTCCATTTTTTTTGTTATAAATATTTGACTTCAGTGCATGAAATATACGAGAACAATTTTTTTAAAGAAAAATGTTTTTGTTATGCCAGAAGAAATTTACTTATCTGTAATAATTCAAGTTGCACGAAGGATATTTTGGTAAACTATTTCATAAAATTTTAAACAAGGTGACAAATGCACTAGTGCAAATTATAATTATCATATATAATTACACAAGAGGCTGAGAATTCACTCTTTTCATGAAAATTTGCTGTCTGGAAATAATTACGACCGGGAAGTAATTATTTCCTTTGACAGCAAATTGTGAATTTTTCCCGATAATTCGAAGAATCGTGTGTAATTCAGAAGATTATTGTTTAACGATTTACAATATGTTAAACCAACTTTTATATTGTTTTCGACGCAAAATCATATAAATTTTTTTATTACTGATCTTAATATTTTTACAGGCATTTTCTTTGATTTAATTCCATTCTCAATTGCTAAACTAAAACCTTTTTTTAGCCATTTTTAATGAAATAGAATAGAAAATTTTCAATATAACTGTAATATGATTGGAGAGAAATAAACACGTGGTCAGAAATATTGTTAAATGATCGGTTGATAAAAACGTTAAAAAATACTCAGTGTAATTTGTACTAGAATTATGAAACAAAAGACGTCTACCCTATCTCTATCTCATTTGTGCTACACTTTCCGGCCAACCAAATAAATACTGTATTTATTTTTCATACAACAAATACAGTATTTATTTGGTTGGCCGAAAAGTGTAGCACTGAGCGGCACGAACGAACATAGCTAATGTGAATCTGTAGAATAAGATAATTCTACTAAAATTTAGATGGCGCCAATAATTTCCTTAATAAAAATAATATAGTTACACTTTTCGCCCGGCCAAGTAAATATTGTATTTGTACAACAAAGAACAAATACAGAATTTGTTTGGTTGGGTAGAAGTGGGAGTGTATGTATGTCTTCTATCCTTTTTGGGTAGAACTTTTGTCCCTGTCTAATCTAAGGGGAGAAATCGCCATTGCACAAGTTGAATTATTATCCATTTTATTTTCGTATATCAAAAGCATTTCCATTAAGTGCATGAAATGCATGAGAATAATTTTCCAGAAGCCAGAACAAAATTACGTAATAAAACAATTTGCCGAAGGTGATTCTAGTGAAGTATATTTTATAAATTAACAAGGCGATAGTAATAGTGCAATTTACACAAGTCCACAAAAAAAAACGTCTTACTCTCTTTTGCTTGCGATTTTTTTGGGCGCTGAAACGAATTTAACAGTGAACACCCGCTTATGGAAAAGTGGTTAACCAGATTCGGCTAAATTTTGCATATGTTATATTTCTTGACATTCTGATCAAAAAAGACTACTTCCAAAATTTAATAGTTTAGGTGCTAAAACGCTTTAAAAATCAGCGGACTTTTTACTGTCAAATTCGTTTTTAGAAGACAACAATACGTTAGAAAAAAATATAATCTGGCTAACAGTAATTGACTATTTGTAAGCATGCGTAATTAAACCTCGAATTAAAAGCATTAAATTAAAAAATACACATAAATTGTAAGATATCTTCCACGTGATATAGTTTGGACACTTTTTCCTCATTTGACTACTGATGTATAACATAAAATTCATTAAAATTATGGATTTCACAAATTAATTTTAGCATTCTATCATCAATCAGGTATTATTATGTACATATAATATACTCTTCAGAGATCGTAGAGCTAGAAGAGTATTACACATAACAACAATGGTTTTTAAATATCCAAAATCGTCAAAAATTAGCCTCGAATTTACCCTAGATCAAAAATTTTAATATAGTTACACTAGGCTGCCCAGAGTTTTGACTTATTTTAAAAGTCTTACCGACGAATAAAAATATATTTATTTATTTATTTATTTAACTTTACAGGAAAAATCCCAATTACAAAATTAACTACAAAAACAATAACAGATATAAAAAAAGTATAAAAGTTATATTAAAACTAAATTAAAATTAAAAAATGAAAAGAGAAAAATAAAAATTAAATTTCAAAATTAAAAATTAAAAAGAGCCAAATTAATTAAAAGAATAACATTGATTTAATACTACTTAAGCTATCGTTAAATATATCAACTAGCCCCTCAATCTGCTCCAAACTAGAGTACATTACGTATAATGGTGAGGTTTTAAGTATGTTGGTACGTGGCGTTTCTAAGTAAAATAGAGTTCTACGACGAGTTCTGAGCAAAGGAACATGAAAATTGAGCATGTTATGTAGTAATTTATATAAAAACGAGATGTTATAATAGAATATATGCTTAGAAAGCTCAACGAACCCAAAGCTTTGCAAAAGCGTTTTATAAGATGTATAAAAAGGAGGATAAACATTATGTGTTTTAAGATACAAATATTTTAAGAAACGCTTTTGAACCTTTTCTACAGCATTTATATGTATGTTATGACAAGGGTTCCAAATTACTGAACCACACGGAAAAAAAAATTATAGCTAGGAGCGCTATAACACACATACCAAGCAAATTATAATCGCTTATTATATAAATACAAGGCTTTCTCTTACAATTATGGCAGTCAGTGTAAAAATTTATATGAAATACTTTAATTGTTTAGTGAATAATAAAATATAACAAATAGTATGGCATTTATAGCTTAAATAGATTTAATTATTGTCCGTGCTAATAATTTTTATAACATAATAAAATTTCTGTAAATTTATAATAGTGCCTGTAATAAATATAATCGTGTCTGTAATATATATAATCGTTTCCAATTTATTTTTAACATTAGTTATTGTGTCCCTTATAATCTATAGCTTAAATCACTATAATTTGCCACTGTTACCAAATATCTTACAATGTATAGCGCAGAGCCCACTAATTTCTTTCCGTGCATACTCAAGCTTGGATCTTACAAATGCATTATACAGAAGTGTTAATATGTGTATACTTTTAATTTCTCTAGAATTTTGAAAGATAAATCCAAGACCTTTAAAGGCAGCTGAAGTAGTCTTATTAACATGTTCAACGAAGGACAGTTTAGAGTCAAAATGTATACCTAAGTCTTTAATAAGGCTATGTCTTTATGCAAAAAAACGGTAGTAAATAAACCATCTTTATCTTTTTTTTTTCAGATACAGAATTGGACACGTTATGACCTTAAGAATTTAGTTTTCTGAATTTAAAGTACCACATAGCCTGACAAGGGAGAATTGTGTCATATTTTTAACTTTGCGGGGTGTTATATACTTTTTATCAAATTCAAAACATAACCCGTGTTACTGATTTAAGGATATTGACTTTGGTTTAAACATATACTAGCCTTGAAACAAGAGAATATGGCTTTAAACATATCGAAAGACACGTGTCCTTGGTTCAAGGAATCCCTTTTTTCTGTGTATAAAAGTTAAAGCCCTATTTGATTTTATAGTGAAAAAAATACTACTTTGACCGTTTCGTGGGCTCCTTAGATAGTTTTGCAAGCCGCCGAGCCCTCGCGAGGGCTCTGCCGGCCCGGGCCCTAAGTACCCAGTCCGACACTGAAATAAAGTTAACCCACTAGCTTAAAGAAATTATATTTTGGGACGTATGTTGAGAGAAAAGAAAATATATTATCCGCTATGAAGAGTGCAGTATGGAATGCGAAGCATTACATATATTCACGGCTTGTTATTAGTATTATAATTTAAATTGGAATTAATTCCTGCAATTATGTAGTTAATAAAAATTGGCGGAACGCTTTAAGTTATGCTTCAATGCCTTTAAAGTATTTGATGTTCTTCTTTATAGTATTATACTATTCACAGCTCCTGCGCTAGATATTATGATACTCGGTATTATACGGTAGTTTTGAATTTTCCAAAATTTTCAAAATTCGTGCTAGAAAAAAAATTCTTGGATATAAATTTGTTTCATAAAAAAATAAGAAACAGTTACAAATGGATAGGAAATCGGAAGTTATTATCCTATACAATTGTACTTTAATTTTTGTTAAAAACACGCAATATTTCACATCGTTTACTGTGAAACCCTTATTTAGCACTGTATTATATTGTTTAATTTTTACAAAACAGTTGTAGATTGATACTTTAGTTTCCTTTTTAAAGATTTTTATTGAAATTTTTTTTTTGCGTTTTAATAAATATTTGGATTTTTTTTAAACGTCAAAATATTGTTTGTATTGACAATGAATTTGAAACTTGATAGCAACCTTACGTAGGGAATTAAGTTTATTCTACCAACCATACAACAAAAAACAAATAAACATCAACTCAGATAGATTCTACGCGAAGTTTACTTAGAACTCTTAAATTTTTTTAAAAACTTTTCACTAAAAAATGCCGGAAATTGTTTGTACTTTAAAATTTTAAAATTTCTGTAATAACTTTTTACTTAAGATAAATGCAAAAGTATATTTACAGGCACATATGAGGAGGTGACTTTCAAAACGCAGTTTTTGACATTTTTTGAAAAATTGAGATAATGATGGTGTTTACACTGTTAATGCACATTCGATCTAATGATCCAAGAAAAAAAAATTTTATTTCATATTAAAAATTTAGTTAGAAGACCACGTGGAAAAACAAAACGCAGTTTTTGAACCAAAGCTTGACTTTTAAAACGCAGTTTTTAATTAATTATACTACAGTCAATATAGGTTTCAACTGCGACAACATTCCTCAGTCAAAAAAAAGTATGTATTCCTATAGATTTTGGGATGGGAAATTCAATAAAAAAAGTCTATTTTCGAGTTTCGGAAGACCCTTAAACGGCCCTTAAAAACTCGTTTTTGCCCTATAACTTTTGATTGCAACCTACTAGAAACAAAAACTTCACAGAAAATGAAAGAGCACAAAAATGCAATAAAATTGCTTAATATTTTTTTCCCTTAATTTCTATTGGTTGGAAGATATAACGCATTTAAAGTCGTAACTCACTCGTTGTTAAAACATTTTAGGACTGGCTGCCATTTGAACACCCTTTTATATATCGGCTTAATATCTTTCAAAATATCTTAAATATATCTAAGGATGATTTATGCAAAATTTCAGCTTAATCTGATTAGGGTTCACGAAACCCCTATACGCCTCCTCTTATTTATATACCCAGTTTTTAAGGGACTAAGCTCACCAAAACGTTTAAAATTTGTAGTATTATGGTTTTTGGGCCAAGAAACACTATGGAATAAAGTCTACCACTCTAAGAGGCACACAGAAAAATATTGGCCCCTAAAAGTCCCCTAAAACACGTTTTTTTTTACATATCTTTTTTGTAGTTAGTTGGACAAAAAATAAAATTACATTAAATTATATAGCAATTTTCAAATTTTACTATTTTTTTTATTTTCCCCCAGGGGGGCACTTGCCGCACCCCAATGTTCACGAAAAACAATCCCGAGCGAGAACTTTTGGTAACATACCTGTATGCCGAATTTCTAGTTTCTAGCTTAAAGCGTTCTAAAGTTATCGTGCTCACAAGATTTCCCAGACAGACCGATCGACCGACCGAACGATCGACAATTTTTTTTCTTTGCTTGAAATGGATTTATATCGACATAAAACGTCATAAAACGCAAAAATACGCAAAAAAAAATTTTTAAAATTTTTGCACGAATACAAGGCTTTCCAAAATTTAAAAAAATTTTAAAATGGGAAAGCTAAATAGGCTCGTGCATTGAGAATGTATGTACAATGTACAATATGGGTCTATTTATAAGTTACGTAACACTCTGGAGAGAGACCCCCTCTCCCCCTAGTGTCATGTTGTGTGTTGAGTTAAATGAAAAAAGCGTTACACAGAGAGGTCCGAAATAGTAAAAAAGGTTTTACATAATATATGGACAGCCCCTGTATACTATTTGTATCTATACTTACCTAAAAAAATATTTAAAAAATCAATATCACAAGAGATTCTATTAATAATATTCATATTCATTTAAATGCTGGACTATCAAAACGCAGTTTTTATGCTTTGACTTTCAAAACGCAGTTTTTGGTTTTTTTAATATGCAATTTATTTAATTATTAGTGAAACTGATTTAATTCGCCAATGTAATTTAACTATTCTCTCTAAAATAGATAATACCTGATGTTCATTGGTACTATAAAAGCTGTTATAGTTCCTAAATTAAAACTTGATTGATATCTCGAAATGGGTTATTTGTCAAAAACTGCGTTTTGAAAGTCACCTCCTCATATGTATTTTTCGTAGAGTTATTTGGGAGGTTCGATGTATTCTATGACTGTATTTATTTAGGATTGCATGGTAACTTAGGGACCCAAAATACGACTGACTTTTAACTAAGTTTAATGCGACTTTGTTCAGGGACCCTAGAGTATGAGAAAAAAATTGTAAACATTAAAATTTAATGTTGCAGGTATTTATTTATTTAACTACGGTATTTGACCTCGTTGGCAAACTATTTTACATTTATGCAGTGCAATTTATCAACTTTAATAACGCAAGACAACAAATTGCAACTTTTCTTGCCTGATCTAAAAGTAAATTTTTCTTATTAATTCGAGGGCGTAGAATCTAAATCTGAACTTATAAAAATTCCAGTGTCTCACATTTTTCCGATATAAGTCCAGGAAATAATTACTTTTCTTTGACATTTTTGAGGACCCCTTAGTGAATTTTGAGCTTTTTTGAGTACGTGGCGCTAAGCTTGTCCCCTGTCTCCTTATGCACCCCTTTTCTTACACAGAATCCTTTTTATTTAATAGTTTTACCGTAGTTCCCATACTTATTTTACTTATGAATTTATAATCTAGGTTGCGTATTTTTTAAATAATTTTGAGTCGCCAAATTCCCAGAATATATTTATCTCCCATGATTTTCGAACAAAAGAGGGCTAAAATAATGATTTTTTTATATAATTTTTTTTAGAAACCTGCGGTAATAAATACATTCTGAGGCCAGATTCAGTCTTAGTAACCCAAATTTACATATGGTTCCAATCAGAGCAAAAAACCGTGTTGCCTAGTATAATTAAATTAAGTAAATGTTTTATGCAAATGTTAAATGTAAATTTTTTACTTTTTAATTTCTTCATCCTGGTTAAAATTTAAGTACTTTATTAAATTACCTCCATTTAACAAAAGCGAGATCCTATAAGTAGTGACTGCTGAATCATTAAGGGTTTTTTTTATCAAAATTATTGATTTTCTAGCAAAGGCTTTGAAGCTTATTTGGGGCTATCCATGATACATAAAATAAATAAATAAATAAATAGTACCTACCCAGGAAAACGAAATGGTACTTTTTAAAAATATACGTTTAATTTGAACAATTTTTAAAAACAGGAAAATAATTTGGGCTTTATAAAGTTAAAAATTACCTGAGTGTAATTTTTTAAGCAAAACTAGGCCTAGGGCGACATATTTTAGAGGGCGGAAAATTTTAAGTTTTAAGTTTGGATGTTTTTTTTTTATTAACAAGTCAGTGAACGTCTTCAGTTCACTAACTGAGTACCACAAAAAAGGTTGCTCGTGAGTGCAGTGTAGATAACCTTTTTAACTTTCCCCGAAAATGTCGAAAAGCTGCTTTGCCCATGACGGTTTCAAACAAAACTTGATGCCCCTGCAAAAGCAAAAAAAATGGCGCCCCAAAAATTGCCTTCACGAAAAAAAAAAAGCTTTGCCCCTGGCGGTTTCTACCAAACTTGGCGCCCCTTCAGAAGAAAAAAATTGGTGCCCCAAAAATTAACTTTAAGAAAAAAAAAGCTTTGTCCCTGACGGTTTCTACCCAACTTGGCGCCCCTGCAAACAAAAATTGGCGACCCAAAGGTAGTTGACTTTAAAATACCAGGGGGGCTCAAACCAAGGCCAGGGAGGCTTAGCTCCCCCCTAGTTACGGCCCTGGGTTTTTATACCTTCTTAGAAAACACTCAGAGAGCTAAAATTTAGTACAAAAACTTATCTTGGTTGACAATACAATGTTATAAAAAAATTACCCCCCAACCTTAAATAAAAAAAAAAACTTTTTTACCTATGTGAGATAATTTAAACAAAAATTAGGTTAAATACTCATCCAGTGGTAATAAAATTTTATAATAAATTTTACATCCTCACTCATCTTCCATACGCGTATACGCCTAAGTTAACCGCTCTCTGTTTCACGCACTTAGAATAAACATAGAAAGCTGAAATTTGGTACACATGCTTATTCCTGACGACAATACAATTTTATAAAATAATTTACCCTCAACCCCCTCACTTCCGAAATTAAAATAAGCCATTTTCTACCCACGCGAGATAATTTTAAACTAAAATTAAATTACATACTCAACCCATGACAATAAAATTTGAACAACCCCGTCTTTCTCCCATACGGTTAAATTAACCCCCTCTCTGTTTCATTCACTTAGAATAAAGTACAATACAATTTTATGTAAAATTTACCCTCCAACCCCCACCCTTAAAATTCAAATATATCTTTTTTTGCCCATGTAAGATGAACTAAAATTAAAAGTGCATTACATGCTCAATGAGCATTGCTCATCCCGTGGCGATAAAAAGTCCTCATAAATTTAACCCCCTCCCCCCAACATAGCTCATGCGGCTAAATTATTCTCCTTTCTGTTTGACCCACTCAGAGAGCTGAAAATAAAATCATATAAAAAACAAGTTTTTAAAGTTAAAACCCATCCATTAATTACGTTTTACGTATAACTAAAAAGTAGAAAACAAGATATTTATATCAATTTACAAAAATGAGATTTAAAAAAAGGGTTTAAAACCCTTTAAAACCAAATTGGAAATATTGGCAAAAATCAAAATGTTGTATTTGCAAATTTAATAGCAGGGCTTTGTCTTTAAAAACTTGTTTTTTATATGATTTTATTTGTATTAAACATTCATTTAAATGTTGTATTTATATTTAGTTAGGGAACGTTCAAGTGTTACGTAACGCAAATTGTACCAAAGTTCATACACTTCATACACAGTTTCTCGCGTTATTAAAGGCTGTAGAGATTTCAGGTTTTGGCTACCCCCAAATAGGGGGTGTGTTAGTGGGGGTAGCCAAAATATAAAATCTCTACAGCCTTTAATAACGTGGGAACCGGGATATCAACTGTATGAATTTTGGTACAATTTGCGTTACGTAATACTTGAGCGTCCCCTTAACTTAGAGTTCTGTGCCAAATTTCCTAAATTAGGGGTTAAATCAGGCTTAAATAAAATTGGTGCAAGTTAAATCTCGGTTATAAAAAGTAAAACAGTATATTACGCAAGAATCTATTGTACACCGTTATTAAAAAAAAGAAACAATGAAACCCGAAAGCAAAATTTCCTGATTTTTTGCCATTTTCAAAATTTTTCCTGTCTTTTACGCAAGTAACTAAGTTCCATGTTTTCCAGATGAACCTTTTCAACTTCCTGACTTTTCACTGATCTGTGGGTACCCTGGTAAGTAAAGTATAACATCTTACCCTTAAATCTGGAGGCAACTCATCCATGAGCAAATTACTAAACTTATCCATCATATTATTCCAAAGTATTTCGATTAACAGTCAAATAAACACATCCAAAAGTTAAATAAACAAGTTCACTTTTACAATAAACAAATCTAAGCACTTAACACCAATATTTTGATTGTTAACTTTGATATTTCGGTATTTTTTTTCACGTTAGTCATTGGAAACAATAATGTCAAATTGTGTGCCATTTAATGCGTCGAATCGTATTCGTTTTTGAGCGAATTGATCGGCGTTTGTGCCCCTATTGCGACGTCGCGACGCCATGCGCCTCGGTCATTCCTTTTTGCTATACTCTTCGCATCTTTCTCGCTTGGGTAAATCTCAACCGAAACTACCCTACCAAAAAATTTAAGTAATGGTTAGTTTTCCGAATAATTAACACTAAACTAACTAAGAATATGACCAATGAAATTTCCGGATTATTTGACATATTTAATTTTATTGGTTACATGCTTAGTTTGGATATAAAAAATACCCAGGTACTTGACAATGCAAGAAGCAAAATTCACGAAATCTTATTTTCATATGGAAATTCCTCAAGATATTCTAAAACCGAATGTAATCTTATCAAAATCGGATAAATTGTCATAAAATCTTATGACAAAATAAGCTTTTCATCAGCACATATGGATTTTTAGTTAGACCACATGAAATCGAATGAAAGTTCGTATAGTTGTTACCTTGCCTACTAGACAATGTGTTTTTGTGGTTAGCCGTTTGCGTTTCTGGCAGTTTTCGCCTGAAAACCCCAAACCGACCAACCACCAAAACACACAACACGCAAACTAGACAAAGCAACAACCGATCGAGTGACCCTAAGTTCATGGGATACCAAAGTATTTTTATCATTTTTTTTATAGGAATATACTGGGTAGTGAAACCGATTGAAATTTACTAGGTTGAAGTCAACGAACTAATAACTCTTTTCTTTAGAATAGGCATTTTATTCGTTAAAACTGACAAAAACGTCGGCAACATAAACATTCGTCTGTCTTACTCGCACATCTTTCTTCTAACAGAGACAACAATACCAGTTACTGGTAATTGTTATTGTTTAGGCCTGAATATACCTACTATTTGTTTACAAATAAACCGAGATGTTGTCGATACTTTATTTAAACGGTATGCGTATTTTAGAAAAAAGAGTTATTAGTTCGTTGGTTGAAGTTGAATTTAGTTAGGTTATTGTACTATTCACAGTGCGTAGTGCTAAGAAACTTTGAAAAAGTCAGTCTGTCCGTCCGTCCGTCTGTCTATCCGTTTGTTTGTCTGTCTGTCCATCTGTCCGTGGCATCAGACGAACTGATGTTAACACGATAACTCAAGAACGAATAATCCGATCGACATGAAATTTTCAGGAAAAATCAAGTTGTATGAGAAGAAGATCCCCATTATTTTTGAAAGTAATCCCCTCAAAAAAAAAGTTATGGGGGGTTAAATTTTAAAGATAAATAAAAAACTCAATTATTTTCAATTTTCTTTTCAAATTTTTTTCGTTTTTTGCAAAAAGTTTTTTTTTTGTAAAAATAAAAAAAAAACAATTTTTAAAAATGCGTTACATATCTTCACGGCTTGTTTTAAACTCATCTAGATTTTTTTAAATTCTATTAATTAAAGTACTTTAGAACTTATCGGACTTGCGCTCCCTATAACTTTATTATATTTAAAGCGATTTTTTTCAAAAACAATAGTTTTCTGTCTCTCATAGAACTTGTTTTTTTCTGAAAATTTCATATCTATCAGACAGTCCCTTCTTAAGTTATAGGGCAAAAAATGCGACACATGGCCGGCGAAAAAAAAAACGACAAACAGACAGATCTAGGGTAATTTTTGAACACTACTCTGAAGACTACTGTAAACATCCCTATAATCACACGTGGCACGAATACAACGATTCTAGGGTATCTTCAATTTCACCAACATCCATCGTATCAGGGGATGCTTATATATTATTTTACGAACAAGAAGGTCAAAAATCATATATTTGAAGATTTTATTTTATTTCTCTTTTTTTTACTTATTTGTTGCAATTATTTTACTTGACTGTTAATTAATTTTTTTTTAAGTTATTATGTATATTTCTACTATAATAAAATTAATATTATTATATTCTATGTATAAGAAATCATTATGATTTCTAAAAAATCGACTGAAACAAAATTTTCTGAAGGAAATATGCGGCTTATAAATGTTTCAAAAATATGCACTTTAAAGAGTGTTATATATAATGTGTAGCAATGTATATCTTCGTTACTTGTTTTGAAAGATGACATTTAATTTTAGAGTGCAGAAAGTCTGCAACTAATTTTTCAGCTTCGTGTCTTAGCAGAAATGCATTAATGATATGACCTGAATTTTGTTATTATTAGACGGTTTTAGTAATGAGTATGCATATTTGTGCAAATGTGCACCCAGAGTCGTAGCCCCCATCAATGTTAAAATGGACAATGGGAATGGTTTGGACTTTTTATGGATTATAAAACCATATAGATTCTATGCTACTGAAAGTAGCCCCCAAAAAACTCTTAGGCTTCTTTGAAAGCCTAAAGTTTGATGTTGACTAAATTGCAAAGGGGATTCACAATAGATCTCATTGGTCGCAGTGATTTGAAAGGCAGTACCATGCCTCACAACCCCACTCAGTTCAGTTCAGTTAATTTATTGGCCTTTAGAAAAACTGTTTACAAAAAACATATTGGCAAGTCACTTATATTGTATTTTATTGTATTGTATGCTACTGAATACCGTGAAAACATCTTTCTTATTTTTCACAAGGGAAACTGTCAACTTTTTTATTTTTACTTCATAAATTTTCCAATTACCATGAAAAAGTTGAAAACTGTACCTTTCAAAGAATTTTCGGGTAGTTTACATCTTAAGCGAATTATTCATTTGGAAAACTGGTAAAAGTCTTTAGATTTTAATTCAATATTTACGGTACCATGTAAAAGAACAAGCCGCGAAGATATGTAATGCTACGCAATCCATTATATATTATTCACAGTAAATGGTATAGTGCATTTTCCCAAATAATTAAAAAAAAAAATTAAAAAATTATCTTTTGTTTAACACGTTAAGCGCCATGAGCACCATATATGGTGCTCAGATAATTTGCCAAAATTGATCTGAGCACCATATTTGGTGCTCAGACAGAAGAGTTTAAATATTTGCATAATAAATCGAAATTCTTAGATAGTTGCAAAAAAAGCATTTGTTTAGCATTCTAAAACCTAAAGAATTAAAAAAAGGGCCTTAGCCGATACGTTTATTTTTCCGACCCCTGCCAATGGAAGGGAAAGTACTGTTATCGTACAAACATTCAAAATCGAGAAAACGACCGTGTTATCCATTTTAAGGTCTCATATTGCGATTAGACCCTTTGTCAGTATGATTCCTGTCTGTCTGTCTATAAACCTTCATGATAACTACCGATCGGTTTACCCGATCGAATTTGGTATGAAATCAGCGTTTGGTCGAAGGATACAACTATTAGTTTTTATTAAAAAAAAAATCTAAAAAAAAAATTCATTTTTTGTAAAACAAAATATGGAAAATTTGAGTTTAGGTCTTTAGTGTAGAGGGTACCTAATGTTTCTTGTTTTTTTGAATTGTCTATTTGGCGATGGCGACAGTGCTAATATTTTATTGTTTAAATAAAAACCTTATAACTATGTAATATTTTAATTTTACTTGATACAACTCTTATGACTTTGAAAGAAGCTAAAGTATTTACTACATTTTGGACATTTGTAACTTGTCTTTGGTGTATTTTTTTGGGCGTAAATGCGATCATGTCTTCTTCTAAGATCATACTAACATTTATTATAACGGCTTCTTTTATTCACACTTTTTTTTTATTTTTTATTTTTTTTTTTTTAATTGATCTTTATAATAGAAGTATTTTTTCCTAAGAAAATTAATATGAATTTTCTTTCAGCATTTTTCGATTTTTTTTTAAGTTTAACTCCCATAACTTTTTTGTTTTTGGTGGGACTACTTTCATAAACAATAGGGATCTTCCCCTCATAGAATTTGTTTTTTCCTGAAAATTTCAATACGATCGGATTATTCGTTCTTGTGTTGTGTCTACAAAAATTGTGACATCGGACAGACGGACGGACGGACGGACAGACAACCATTAAAAAAAAACAAAAGTTGTTGTTTTTTCATGAAACAAATTTATATCCAATAATTTTTTGTCTAGGACGATTTTTGATTTTTTTTTGAAAATTTGAAACTACCGTATAATATTATTCTAGCGCTGGTGCTGTGAATAATATAATAATAGTATAATATATAATAAAGAAAAAATATGTAAAAATTGTTGTTCTGATTTTTCTCTGACAGCCGGTCTCGGTAAAATTAATTACAATCGAATAATGTTTTACGATATCCTAAAAAGTTAAAAAAATATATCGACTAAAAGTTAAGCTAGAAATAAAATAAATAAACTAAATAAACTATTATTCTGATAATGTTATAAATAAGTACATATCTTTCGAATATTTAGTATCTATATAAAAATCAGAATCACTCGTACTGGGAATATATTCGTCAGAATCAGTTGGCGAAAATGGATCTTCATCTGATGATAAGTTTATATTAGAATCCATGATTTTCATAGCAAATGTATTTTTGAACTAAATTTATACGTGCGAATAAAATGATAACAATTAAATGAAATAAGGAAACAAAAACAAAGGTCTTTATTGAGTTTTTTTTATTTTTATTTTAATTTAATATACATAGACGTGCCTTAGTTGTTCTGAGCATCTTTAATGGTGCTCACCCATTTAAACCCTTAAACATTTTTTTTTTTTTGTAAAATTATTTTAGAACAAATTTTTGGCCTATTTCCACTAAATTACACGAAAAAAAATCAGGTGGCCCAGTGAACCCTTACTCATTTCTGGCATGGGCGCTTAAAGTGTTAAAGGTCTTTTTTGAAAAACGAAAGATAAAATATTAAAAAAAAATAAAAAAAAAAACAATAAAAATTTTCAAATTTCTATTTTTTGATCAAAATTTGCGTTACGTAATACTTGAACTTTCCCTAATCGGATTTTTTTTTCAGCTTTTTTCGATCTTTTAAAGTTTAACCCCCCATAACTTTTTTGTCTTTTGGGGGATTACTTTCAAAAACAATAGGGATCTTCCCCTCGTAGAACTTGATTTTTCCTAAAAATTTCAAGTCGATCGGATTACTCGTTCTTGAGTTATCACACAAAAACGTGACATCAGACAGAGGACGGACGGACAGACGGACAATTAAAAAAAAAGTTGCTTATTTTTTCATGAAAAAAAAATATAACCAAGAATTTTTTGTCTAAGACGATTTTTGATTTTTTTTTGAAAATTCGAAACTACCGTATAATATTATTCTTGCGCTGGGGCTGTGAATAATATAATAATAATTATACCATACAGTGTTAACACTGTATGGTATAAATGGCTAGGGCCCAGTGTAGTGCTAATATTAAATTAATTGAATTATATGTAGTTTGATCTTATTAAAATAAATTATGGAATATTATATATTATAAAGTTTTATATCCGCTTCTAAAGTATATTGATTAAGACTTGCATTCTTAAAATTTTTCTCATTTGACAAAATCAATGAAAAATTTTGATAACATATATCAATTTACATGTTTGCATGTTTGTTTAACCTCGCACTATTCTACTTAATTAAGCATCCCCTAAGTCCAGGACTTGTGTGGGCTAGTAGTAGAGGGAACCACCGGCTTATACTGACTTTCGAACCAGTTTCTAGGGAGTGTCCGTTTCACTTATCGCCTTCGCCAAATTTCAATTATTAATTAACTGAAAAAGGCAAATCGGCGCCAGTGAGAATCGAACTCACGATAGTAGACTTGCTATGCATACGCGCTAGCCACTACGCTATGCCTCCCATTTAGATTATTTATGGATTGTTATTTAAACGCAATTATTATAATTTAAAAAATCTATATAAAACATTTTACTATTCCTTAAAACGACTTTTGTTTGATTAACGCAGTTGTCCCTCCGAAGTAACTGATCGATTTCGTGCTTTTTAGCACTCTTCAGAGCCACATATCGGTAGTAGGGACAACTACGAAAATCAAATCCTTTCCATATATCTCTATATAGAGTTTAAAAATCGTTGTAAGGAAAAGCAAAAACAGCTAGCGACATCTACTGCTAAAAGCAGAGACTGGATAAACCTATCGACAGTCCAAAAAAAGGAAGCAGTTATTGGTTTCAAGAACCTATTGCACGCTGTCGATAGGGGGCAGATTACTACCGATATGTGGCTCTGAAGAGTGCTAAAAAGCACGAAATCGATCAGTCACTTCGGAGGGACGACTGCGTTAATCAAACAAAAGTCGTTTTAAGGAATAGTAAAATGTTTTATATAGATTTTTTAAATTTGTAAATATCAAACAATTTAATTTAGTTTATTATAATTTAATTAAATTGATATTTAGAGATTGATACCCTTTATGCAAGCGCAAATTTTTAAATAGTACATTTATTTATTGCCCAACAGTATTCTCATAAGATAGAAAATCTGATTTCAAAAAATATATTAAAACTTTTGCAACTAACTATATGCATTGCAACATTATAGTATAAATTTAATTTAATTTGTAATACTATACTTTGAAAGTATAAATAAATTAAAACAAATTATGATAAAAGATTCTATTTCACTCAAGTCAATAACATGTGTCATTGTAGAGCCAAATACTGCTTTAGAGCGATTTTATTTAAAGCTTGGCTCAAAAAGAAACGGGGTAGCATTAGACAGATCTTAAAATATTTAATAAAATAATTAGAAAAAGTGACCTCAAAGTGACAATGATATCGATCTGACACTGTTCTGATACTAATTTGATACTGATGAGATACTAATCCGGTACTGATTCGATAGTGATCCAATACTGATCGGATATATCCAATACTGGTCCGATATTGATCCGATACTGATCTCATACAGATCTGACATCGATTTGATACTGATCTGATACAGATCTGATACTGATATGATACAGATCTGATACTGATCTCATACAGATCTGACACCGATCTCATACTAATCTGATAGTAATCTGATAGTAATCTGATACTAATCTGATACTAATTTGATATTAATCTGATACTAATCTGATACTAATCTGATACTAATCTGATACTAATCTGATACAAATCTTATACTAATCTGATAATACTACAGCCAGATACTGCTTTAGAACGATTTTATTTAAAGCTTGGCTCAATAAGAAACTGGGTAGCATTAGACAGATCTTAAAATATTTAATTAAATAATCAGAAGAAGTGATCTGAAAGTGACAATGATACAGATCTGATACTAATCTGATACTGATCTGATACCAATCTGATACTGATCTGATACCAATGTGATACTGATCTAATACTGATCTAATACTAATCTGATACTGATCTAAAAAAATCTCCAATGAACAGGTGGTTTTTATATGTGGTCTTTATTCTCTTCTTGTTTAATGACGTAAAACATATTTTCTTTAAACGCTCTTAATTGTATTAAAGTGACATTTGCATAGAAGTAAAATTATAATTAAATAATAATTAATAGACCATTAACTAATTGTTAAATATTCTATAAAAACGTAGAAACATGTACCATGTAAATGTACATCCCAGATGGCGAATATGAATGCATTTATACTTTCAAATTTAATCAGCTGTACAGTTATCTTACTGTATATTAAGCATTAGATTGATCAAATGAAATTGTACAAACATCAACATTAAATCTAAGAACAGTCTTAGTTCAAAATTATACTGTTCATAATAACTGAATTTAATTAATCAATTACCTTTGATTATATTGTGCATATCAAAAAATATACTTAGAACAGGGTTCCCTCCAAAAATCGACATTCAAATTCCAGGCATTTTCCAGGTTTTACAGGTTAAAATTATTAATATTCCAGGTATAGTAAAATAGTTTTAGTATATAAGTATAAGTATCATTTTTAAACAAAAAAAAAATTGAAAAAAAAAATCATTCCGGGTAATTGATTTTTATACCTCGTATGCATTGTGGATATAGTGAATATTGTAAAAAAAAAGTTTAGTGAAAATGTTTTTTTTTTTCATTTTTTTTTTATTTTTCAATAATTAACATTTTTTCATGACAAAAATATGCATAATTAACGAAAAATATGGATAATTAACGAAAAAAAAAATCATCTTCTAAAAAAGAATAATAAAAAGAATAAAAAAAAGAAAAATTGAGAAGATAGTTTTCAGAACAAATTTTCTGTACGGTTGGTAGTTCCCGAGTAATTATCATAATCAAAAAGTGTAATTTTTGCTTTTAATGCTCAGCATAAAATAATCGTACAGAACTTTTTTAGCGCTCAAATTAAATCAAGCTAAAAGAGCTTTGAGACAAAATCACAAAGAAAAAATATTGAAGACTGTGGACTTTTTGAAAGGCAAGCAAAAATTTGGAATTTTGTTTTACCGCTGATTTTTTTAGAATAGAATAGAATAGAATAGAATTTTATTGCCACTTAAATCTACATAAGCAAATTACAGGCAGACGTCAAAAATAATTACATAATTTTAAATGAGTTTTCATAATTTCAATCCACATTATACCACTACACTAAGTTAACATTACATAATTACATAACACTAAGTTAACATTACATATTAAAAAAATGGCATAATTTAAAGTTACATTTAATTTAAAATTAAAATTTAAAATTTCCCTCGAGAAATTCAGATTTAGAATAGAAAGGGTTGGCTAGAAAGAGTTTTAACTTAAAGCTACGAAATGTTAACGTTTTAATTGAAACAGGTAGCTTATTAAAAGCTTTAATTCCTAAATACCTCGTGCTTCTTTCAAAGCTTGCCGTTCTATGTCTGGGAGTACATAGGGAGTGGGTTTGCCTTGTACCAATATCATGTAAATCCCCATTTGCTATAAATTTAGATTTATTTTTATACACAAAAACTAAAAGATTGTAAAAAAATAATGAGTATACTGTCATAATTTTGCTTTGAATAAAAAGTGGTTTGCAATGATCAATTCTGTTTGCATTGCACAATGTACGTAAAATCCTTTTTTGTATTTTTAAAATTCTATCACAGTGAACAGAACCTCCCCAAATTATGATGCCATATTCGATGTAAGACTTAACACTTGCGTTATAAAAGGTCACAAGAAGTTTTTTCGAAACATTGTTTTTGAGGTTGAGAAGGGCATATCGACTGCTATTTAATTTTTTGGCAATACTGTCTATATGTAACTCCCATGAAATATTATTATCTAGGGTTACCCCTAAAAGCTTAAAATTTACTACCTGAGGTACAGATATTTTGTTGCAGAATACTAATACACTTTGATCTTTATTAACTTTATTAAATTGTAAAATTGCAGATTTTTGCGGATTTAGAATTAACGAATTTTCCTCAGCCCAACTATGCATAATACTAGCAAGTACTTTTAAAAATTCTAAATATTCGTTTTTCTCAGCACAGATGGATGCTGAGGAGTCATCCGCAAATTGACAAAGCTTAAATTTTTTTCTAAATTTTAAAGGTAGATTTTTTACAATATATGACAATAAATCATTGCTAAAGATTAAGAAAAGCAGGGGGAAAAGTATCCCACCTTGTGGAGTACCCCTACGAGTTTTTTTTGTGTTTGACTTAAATTTGACATTCTTTTCTTCATCTGTATCAGCGGTTATTTCCACATATTGCAACCTATCCCTCAGGTATGATTTAAACCATTCTAAAGTTTTTCCTGCTATTCCATATGATTCTAGTTTTAAAAGGAGTACCTCAATGTCAATAACGTCGAATGCTCTTGTCATGTCAAAGAACAAATTAAAAACCATATCCTTACCCCCATCTACATTTTCTAAAACATAATCTAACACCTTTATGATAACTCACAAACGGTCAATGATAAAAATATTTTAATATTTTTAGGATCTTAAAACTAGAGACTTAAAGCTTCAATTTGCTTTTTTATCATTACCTACTCTACGACTATTTTTAGCCAAGTTTTGAAAATCACCCAAAACTCTAGGATGTTTTTTTATATCCTTTAATTTTTGTGCCTAGTGTTTTAATTTTTCTTGAACCAATTATATTTTCGTATGTTAAATTCCAGGTGCTATTTCAAAATTTCAGGTAAAAAACCGTGTGTTTTTTTAGAAAAACTGGTATTCCAGGTGGGCATCTAAATTCCATGCATTTTCCAGGTTTTCAAGGTTTTCCAGGGTTGGTGGGAACCCTGTAGAAGTATAATTTTTGACCTGCAGAATATAATTATTTTTCTTTTGCGCAAGTGAATATATATTTTTGTGTAAAGTTATGGTAAATTCGAGGGTCGGTTAAGCGACAAGTCTGTTTGTCCGGGAAAATTTGTAACACGATAACTTGAGAACGCATGGAGGTAAACACTTCAAATTTGGAACATAGGTTTCTTATCCAAAGTTCTAGGCTGGAAATGTTTTTGGTATTTTTTTTTGTTTGAAAAAAATATACATATTTTTTTTATAAAGATAGATAGAAAATAGTAGTATTATTTTGACAGCAGTAACTTTTTCTGTACTAGTTATTTGCTAATAAGCGAAGCATAATGTTCATCTTATGTAATTACGAAAAGAATAAAATGCAGGTTCATTAAAATTCTTCCGACTTCTTGCAACTGGAGATAATTATATATGCTAGAAAATTTAAATGCTATAAAATAAAATAGTTTATGACTAAAAAAATTGCAAAAGTTCATGTCTACCAGGTGTCGCGTCTTAAAATTTGCATGCCTTCATGTTATGGATCACCAATCTCATTACTATATCCGTATAATTTTTAAATTAATAAATTGATTTAGTTTGATCTGGATTTAGATTGATGGTTTATCCAGTCAATAACACTCATAGTCCAGTAAAATAATAAATGTAAATTGCAATAAATGCACACGGGCTGATATTTTAAAGGGTACTAGTGGATGGTAACAAAACACTCCTTTTAGTTTTTTTTCGGGTGCTTTGCGCGAGGAGTGTCCGCTATCTCGAATGTTTGGGGTGAGTGTGGTTATCTACGTAAATATGCATCTTACGATAAAAATGCATATAACCAGTTTTGTTAAGGAGCAAATTTCCAACAATTTTTGGAAAAATCATTTTTTTTTCATTATAATTAATCGAGTAATATTAATTTATTCATATAGTCATGTTGAAGGTATTTTTTTTTATTTTTTAGCTTAACTATTAATCGGAGGATAAAAGTGTTTATAAGCAAACTTGTAGCTTTCAAAATTCTCTATAAGTTTCATATATTATCAATTTTCATTGGTATTTTGGTACTGTTACAGAGGGTGCAACTCGTCCTCTGTAACCGTACCAAAATATCTAAGAAAATTCGTAATATATAAAACTTGGCGCCCCTTCGGATAAAAAATGCCGCCCCCGATTTACCTTCAAGAAAAAAAAGCTTTGTCCCTGGCGGTTTCTACCAAACTTCGCGCACCTTCAAAACAAAAATTGGCGTCCCCAAATTACCTTTAGGAAAAAAGCTTTGTCCCTGACGGTTTACCAAACTTGGCGCCCCTTCAAAAAAAAAATGGCGCCCAAAGGTAGGATGTTTTGTAACGGCTCATCTAGTTTGAAAATAAAAACGTTAATCCGCATGGGTAATAAATGATAATTTTTTTTGACCGCGTCTGAAATTTGTACAAAAGAGTTCCTTTTTGCAACGAGTTCCTCTGACTTCCTTCGGAGTTCCTCGAGAGTTCCTCGGAGTTCCTCCTGAGTTCCTTTGGCTTGAACAAAAGATTTCCTCGCGGTCAGCCCCTCGAGTTCAAGTGTTAAACCTGAATTTTTACTTTCACCAAAACTACAAACGGTTAAAAAAAAACGTAAATTCTCCCATTCATTAACAAACCTATAATGTCATTTCATAACAAAAAAATAGCTGTTAAATTCTTTTTTTTACATAGAATTTACCAAATTTTACTAAACTTTGATTAATTTTTTTCAAATCAATATCAAATATTAGTTTGTTTTGAGTTCAAACTGTTCCAAATGCTTGTATGGGTACACTGTAAAAAATAAATATTCATTCTGTACGTAAATGTGATTTAATGCAAATACATGTTGCTAGATTTTACATGTAATTTTACAATTTTACATGTAATTTTACAATTTTACATGTAATTTTAAAATTTTATATATACATTACATGTAAAATTACATTTAAAATCTAGTAAATATTACAAAGTTTACTGTAAAAAATAATTATGTAAATTTACATGCATAATCAAGGGTAATGTGTTTTCATGTAGAGAATTTGCATGTGATTTTACGATTTTATATGAATATTGCATCTAAGTTACATGTAATATTTATACAAAATTGTAAAATTATGATTTTATATGAATATAACATTTAAATTAGTGAATCCAGGTTTCGGGATCCCGATCCCGAAATCCCGAAATCCCGAAAATTTCAAAAAGTTCGGGATCCCGATCCCGATCCCGAAATTTAAAAATGTCTCATTTCATCAAAAATTAATTATCTTATATTAAATAAATAAAATTATAAAATTTAAACCAAAAACTTTTATTAAAATAACCAGTATTAACCATATTTTATTTAAATTTATATTTTACTAAATTAAGAAAAATAAAAAATAAAATAAACATCACGAAAAAAAAAACAAATATTTAGTAAAATATTTATTATTTAAAAAAAAAACAAACTTTTTAAAAGTTAAAACAAATAAGTTAAATAAAAAGTTAAAAAAAAACAAACTTTTTAAACGTTAAAATAAATTAAATAAAAAGTAAAAAAACATACTTTTTAAAAGTTAAAATAAATAAATTAAATAAAAAGTTACATCTATAACTACCAAGTTGGTAGTACCAACAAAACAAAACAAAACAAACAACATTAAAATATAAATTCATATAAAAAAAATATATAAAAGTAATTATAAACAAACTTAAAAATTTTAAATAAAAATTATGTTTTTTCTATGGTTTATTTAAATCAACTCCAATATGAGTAAGGATCTACAATTTCTTAATTTGATTAATGCTAGTCGTAGCAAAAAGATCCGATGGTACAAAGAACTAAACTACGCCAGGAAAAAAGTTTTTTTGGATATTTGGTTCCTAAAGTCCTGCAAAAAGCTTAAAGTTTTTCCTAAGTTCATTCAAGTCAGAACGAAGAACAAATCTAAAAATATATTTTGGAGAGATAACATTTTTTCTATGGTTTATTTAAATCAACTCCAATATGAGTAAGGATCTAGAATTTCTTAATGTTTTTTATTAGCTTATCTTTTAAAAAAATGGTCATGAGCGACCTCTAGATTTTTTCAAAACTTCTGAAAAAATTCAGGGATAATACTCTTAACTCAGCCCGTTTTCCAAGAAATTGTTTCGTTAGGTCTATGAGTCATAGACTATGACCTTCTTTAGGGGTGCATTTTCACTATCGTAAACAAAAAATATACGCAAATCACAATTACATATCGAGTAACCCGATTCGAGTTGAATAAATAAATTCTAATTTTTCGGGATTTTCGGGATTTTTTTCGGGATTTTCGGGATTTTTCGGGATTTCGGAATTCAAAAATCTTCGGGATATTCCGAACTTTCGGGATCCCGGGACTGGAAACCCTAATTTAAATTACAAGTAATATTCATATAAAATTACCTATAATTCTATTTATTTTTTACAGTGTAGTAGGTACCCAAGACACTTTTTGCCCTTTTAAAGTAATTTCTTATCTAAAAGGATAGGATAGGATAAAAAAAAAAAAATTTTTTTAAACAGAAATTTTTTTAAAAAACAAAAAAATAAAAAAAAATAAAAAATAAATAAAAATTTTTCAATTTTTTCTTTATTTTTTTTTTGCGAAAAAACAAAAATAAAAAAAAATAAAAATGATAGATTTTTTTTTATTTTTTAAAAGATTTTAACCCCCCATAACTTTTTTGTTTTTGAGGGGATTACTTTTAAAATTTGTAGAATTGATAATTATAATAAAAGTAATTTTTCCTGAAAAAATACGTTAATCGGAATTTTCTTTTAGCTGGTTCGATTTTTTTTATTTATAAAGTCAAAAAAAAATTATAATTATTAACGTTATTTCAAATGTGGAAGTGGCCTTTTTTTGGTCCTCTATTTTTGTATTAGAATTTTTTCTTTTATAAGTTGGAAAATTTTGCCCCCCCCCACACCGTTGTTCCTTCCCTCATGATTTATAAATGCTAAGTTCATTAAACGCAAAAAACTGAATGGAAATTTCCAATGGAAATAAAAATAATTCAAAATATAATGAAGGCACAATTTCTCCCGTTAGATTAGACAGGGACAAAAGTTCTACCCAAAAAGGATAGAAGACATACACACACTCCCACTTCCACCCAACCAAACAAATTTGTTCTTTGTTGAACAAATACAATATTTACTTGGCCGGGCGAAAAGTGTAACTATATTATTTTTATTAAAGAAATTACTGGCACCATCTAAATTTTAGTAGAATTATCTTATTCTACAGATTCACATTAGCTATGTTCGTTCGTGCCGCTAAGTGCTACACTTTCCGGCCAACCAAATAAATACTGTATTTGTTGTATGAAAAACAAATACAGTATTTATTTGGTTGGCTGGAAAGTGTAGCACAAATGAGATAGAGATAGGGTAGACGTCTTTTGTTTCATAATTCTAGTTGTAGAGAGCTCCATTAGCAAACAAAGCTGCATTTTTATATTCTTTGAAAATTATAATGAGGCACGTCCTAATAAAATAAATCATTAGTAAATCAAGTATAATCAACATGAAATGTATTTTGATTCCCACATTTAAAGCAGCATTAAACTTTCATAAAGTTTCTTTTTGTCAGTGAAATAATTGCAAAGATCGTAACGAACAGGGAAAGTAATGGAAAATATACAATGGCAAAATAATATTAACTCATCTAGCTACTTAAGCTTAAGGTTTATGAGGGAACTACTCAAGGGATTAACGCGCCCGTTTCATTATTAGACATTTAAATGGCACGACGGCTAGCGTGAGTTCGATTCTCACCCGCGCCGAAAACCTTTTCCAGTTAATTAATAATTGAAATTTCGTGAAGGCGACAAGTAAAACAGAGACACCTCCCTAAAAACTAAATATCTAAAATCTCAAATGGAAGGCATAGCGTAGTGGCCAGCGCGTATGCGTAGCAAGCCTACTAGCGTGAGTTCGATTGTCACTGGCGCCGATTTGCCTTTTTCAGTTAATTAATAATTAAAATTTGGCGAAGGCGATAAGTGAAACGGACACTCACTAGAAACTGGTTCGAAAGTCAGTATAATCCGGTGGTTCCCTCTACTACTACCTTCTGCGATATTCAAAAAGGCTTTGATACAGTCCCTCATCCAGAACTTGTTGAAAAACTAAAATTTTATAATTTTGAGTCCTTGAGTGTTAGGCTTCTCTCATCCTACCAAGGTCGTTTGTGGGTGTCACTAAGGGGGGCGGCCACAGGGTTCTGTCCTGGGACCTCTTCTCTTTTTGATTTTCATTAATGACTTTGGTCATGCCTTAACAAATTGGGAAAAGATTTCGTTTGCTGATGACTCAAATATAATTTCAGCTAATAAAGATTTACTAGTAGCAAAACAACAAATGGATGAGGGTGTGGAAAGAGCTAACAAATTGTTTTTGACTAATAAGTTATCGCTAAATCTTAACAAAACTTAACACATATTTTTTTCTCATAGACCCTTAATGTTAGCTAATTTTACTAATCCTGTTGGGGTAAAATATTTAGGCTTAAATTTTGATCCAAACCTTAGCTGGGGTGAACCTACCAACACTTTGGCTAGTTCCTTGGCAAAAACCACTTTAATCTTTCGTTCGCTGGTAAAGTTAGTTTCTCTCAATACACTAAAAGTCGCCCTACCATGCTTTGTTTGAGTCCAGGTTGTCCTACGGCTTTATAGTCTGGGGTCATGCACCAGGTACTAGTAGGATTTTTGGTCTCCAAAGAAAACTTTTGAGAATCATGACCAATCTGGGGTACAGGGACGAGGTAAAAGGTAAATTTTTAGAATTAAAAATAATGACATTGCCGGCTCCTTATATATTTGTTTGTGTTGTGTATGTAAAAGAACATTTTAGTGAGTACACCCAACAGGGGGAAACTAATAATTGTAACACACGACAAAGCAGCGATTTAAGATTACCGTATTTTAGGTTAAGTAGTAGTAGAAATGGGGAAAATTTTTATGGTCCTAAATTTTACAATCACCTGCCCCAGCACATTAAAATATTGCCTCTAAAAAATTTTAAATTAAATTTAAAGAACTACTACTAAAAAAGGCCTATAACAGTATGAATGATTTCTTCAATGACAGATTTTAATATTTTTATAATTTTTAATATTTGTGATTATCTCGTAAATTTTCTAATTTTTAAATGTTTTATATGTAAATTCAAATTTTGGTGTATATTCCAACATTTTCTATGTAAATTACATTTTTAAATCAAAGTTGAAATGTGTAAACGTATGTAAAGCACGAAATAATAATAAATAAAAAAATAAATAACTAGGCCACACAAGTCATGGACTTAGGGGATGCTTAATTAAATAAATAGTACGAGGCTAAACAAACATGTAATGTAATGTAATTTAGACATTTACTAAGAACTGGTTCGAAAAAAGCCGGTGAGTCTATCTACTACTCTTTTACTAGGCAGTGTATTTTTAATTGTAACAAAGAAAATTTTATCATATCAATGCTAAAAATGTATTTTAATTTAATTAATGAAACTTAATTATTTTAATGAATTTATGAAGTAACGAATTTTAATCACAAATAATAAATATTTTTTCGGTGAGGGAACGTTCAAGTATTACGTAACGCTCTTAGGGGGGAAGGGGTCTTTTTGGAGTGTTACGCCCCTGTTAATGGTATAGGAAAATAGCGTTACGGGGGGGTGGGGGTCTAAAATGACCAAAATTTGCGTTACGTAATACTTGAACTTTCCCTGAACGCTTTACAGTGGATAGTATTATTATATGTTTTTCCTAAAATATGATAATTTTCTCCTTTTTAGATAATTTATTTTTTCGTATGGTTTATCTTTCCTTAAGCCTTTGTTAGGCGCGCGGTCTACGATAGTAGACCATGCTTTTTTTAGCTGGGTAACTTTTTACACGGAGTGTTTACGCTTGCGCCCCTTCGAGTAGCTGTGCATTATGCATCAATCTATTATATCAGTAATAATTCACACTTTGAATGGGTATAATATTGTTTTTATTCATATTGAAACCTGCCTGGTCTACAATTGTAGACCGCGCGACTAACCACGTTACCTTTTTTATTTTTGCATTTTTTTATTTTGTGTAAGTTTTTATGGTTTCTTTTTGTGAATATTGTTTTTCAAAGTTAGTTTATTAGTTTAAAGATAAATTAAAGATAAAATATGTCTTTACCACAAAAAAAAAATAGCGGTTTATAGGAAGACACTGGCACGAGTCTTTTTGGGCATGAAAGAGCTCATACGTAATGTTTTTGATAAATAAGGTAATTTTCTGTTCTATAAAACTAAAAATTACTTTGGACCTTAAATGTGCCTAAGAAGGGAAAATAAATCGAAAAAAAAAATGCTCAAAATATCATAACTACGATTGCAAATGTACATGAGTTACTAAAATATTGCATAATTTCCAGTCAAATGTTATAATATTTTTTTCTTTTAATTTAGGTGTTTTTTATTTTTTTATAATAGTACATGTTAAAAAAAAACAAATGTTTTAGTTTCAGAAAGTTTGTTAAGTTATTTTTATTTTTTTTTACAAATTACCGTACAGATGTAAAATATATGTTAGAATTGTATATCATTTTTCTTTTACCCTTAACACTTACTAAAACAATAATAATTTGAAAAAAATATGTAAATAACTTTTAATTACAACCAAATAAATAACATAAGATATTTGGTTTTAAAAATATAAATGTGTTTTTTTTTAAACAAAAAATAAAATGGTCTACAAGTGTAGACCACGCGACTAAACTCGTAACTAAAACAAGCGCGCCTAACGAAGGGTTAAACTAGACTTAGAGTTGCAAATTTTACCAAAATAGACAGAGATATCAAGTTGAGTAGTTACAGCTTAACAATACTTTATGAGTAATAAATATTATGATTTGTTGGCAAGGATTCAATTTCAAAAGAGTCTTTTGAAAAGATCAAAAACAAAGTGTTTTCGGAAATAAAAGACAAACAAAATACTGTGATTAAAATAGTCGGAGAGTTGGTGACCATTTTTATTTCATTATTTTATCCCGGCTATATTTTATATATGTTTTAAAGTACATTCAAATTAGGCTATTTTCAAATTGCTATGTTCCGGATTTGGTTCCTTTGGATGCTAGAAGCTCCAAAAGCTCTGGCCGTGAGCTACCAAAAAATCCATTTTTAACTTACCGATTCATATACATTACATTTATTACAGTCAGATTAAGCAATTTTTATAGTTATACACAATAATTCTGGGGCCAAGGGGATAAGAACAGTCTTGAAAAAGAACCTTTTACATATGTGATACTTAATTTTTTAAAGAAATGAGAATTTATGAAATGACATTTTGATTAAATGAGAATTCTTTTGACTTTTTGGAGTTGAAATATATCAAATAAACTTTTTAAACCTTTTTTTTTTAACCCTTGGCCTAGTGAATAATTCTGAAAAACTGTGACAATTGACTAATCTAAATGTAATAAATGTAATGTGTTTGACTCGGTTAGTTAAAAATATATTTTTCGGGGATCCCATTCCACCACCTTTTCGAGGCTCCTAGCATCCAAAGGAACCCGATCCAGGACCTGGCGATTTTCAAATAGCTGAACTTGAATGTACTTTAAGACATATATAAAATACAGCTGGGAGCAAATAATGAAATAAAAATGGTCACCAGCTCTTAGACTAAAAGGGAAAACTATAATAATATAAAGCCGGCAAACACCATTCGCCAAATACGACGATTATTTGTTCAAGTATTGTGAAGCAACACTATATATGTATGCTTTGGCCGACTGTGATTTCTTGCCATTTGACCGAATACTCGTTTACTTGGCGAATGGGGTAGGACCGGCTTTATATGAACCATGAGCCGTTATTTTTCCGACGTTTATATTTTGGAGTAACACACACGGAATCTGTTTATAATATAAGGGTGCTCCTTAAAATAGATTTTTAGGGACGCCCCCTAATTTTTAATTAAAAAAATGATTAGATTTTTTTATTTCAAAAAATATTCATAACTTAGGTATAACTTAGGTTACTTAGATGTTTTATTATTTTAAACATTTTTTGTTCTTTGCATTTTGACAAGAAGTGCCGCTTGGCTTTTACACCATTAAAAATGTTGTGCCACCTAGGGGCACCTTATTTAGAACTCGGTATGGCATGTATTAGCCTTGCACTATACACATTTTAGACAATTTGGTACTTATTTAAGGGGCATTCCTAAAAATCTATTTTTGAAGGGATGCCCTACTGTTTATATGTAGATTACTTTCGAGTGATTCTTAAAAATTTAGATGCTTACAAACAAACTTAAACGAACAATAGAAAGTGAAGAAAAAAATGCCCAATTAAAATACCTAACATTAAAAATGTATTGAAATACTTGTAGGAAAAAAATATTACATGCTGTCAAGCATGCTGTTAAACATTGCTAATTTATTCATTAAAAGATTATAGTTTTTATCTCTAGTTCTAATCTCAATAATTATTTATATTTTAATTTTTTATAACAATGTTCCATTTAAAAAATTTAGCTTGGATAAGTAGAAATTAAAAGTAATAGTAATGTCATTAGGATTTTTAAAACATTATATGGACAAGTTTAAATTACAATTAAAGTTTCTATACATGTAGGTCGAATAATCGCTTTTAAAGCTACTTTAAAAATGGTGAATTTGTAGGAGACCATAGCTCCTTTAGGATTGATTTTTTAAAGTACCTGTATGATTTTTTCTCGAAAACGGTAAGCCTACAGTATTACAACAAGAATACCTTCCTTATTTATTTTGACCTGAGGATCCATATTCCAAAAATAAAATTACAAAATAGTTACACAGAAAAAAGTTTGGGACAAAAACTGATAAGGCTTAGCTTCCTTACAACGCATTTTTAGACATGTGTTTATAGGAACTTTTGGTCATATTTTCTGATGTAGAATCACCCCTTATAATTTCCGACCCTATTTCAAATACACCGTGTATATGTATATATAAGAATTTTTAGGATGCGGTATTTCCCTTCGCAATTGCACGCATCCTACCTCTCGACGTTTTAGCCGTTGTGTTGAGAGGTCTGAAAAAAATTGTTTCTTCATTTTTTTTTTCAAGAAAAGATCTTTTAAAGATGTTTTAAAATTGTTAATTTTTTTTATTTTTTTTTTTTTTTAAATTATTTTTTTTAAGTATTTGGAAGATGCAATATACCATTTACTGTGAATAATATACAGAGCGGTCCAAAAGTCACCCCCCCCCCCTCTTAACTTTTGAACCAGTTGAGATATCGACTTCAAATTTGGAACTTTTAAATAAGACAACTTAAACTATCTTTTAGCATATATTTAATACTTTCAGCTCTTAAAATGTGGGCAGGGGGGCATGGGGGCACATTTTTTTAAATGGAAAGAGGGGTCGTGTAATACATCATTTTATAGCTTATAAAATTCTCCATTTAACTCCATATTTTTAAATAAAAAAAAAAAAAAATGGGTTGAAAATGGGTATTAATGTCAAAATTCCTCTAAAAAAAAAACAAATAATTTTTTTAAAATGCCTAATTTCATCATAAAAAAATGTTAATTATACTTTTAAACTAATTTTAGTTGACATAAATAAAAATTTATAAAAAAAACTTAAAAAATCGAATGTTTTAGCAAACAAAATTGAAAAATCAAAACATTAAAAAACATTTTTAAAATGTTATTTTAAATAGAGAATTTTATAAGCTTTAAAATGATTTATCACACGACCCCCCTTTCCATTTAAAAAAATGTCCCCCCATGCCCCCTTGCCCACATTTTAAGAGCTGAAAATATGAAATATATGCTAAAAGATAGTTTAAGTTGTTCTAAATTTGAAGTCGATATCTCAACTCGTTCAAAAGTTAAAAGGGGGGGGATGACTTTTGGACCGCACTGTATAATGGAATGCATTGCATATCTTTACGGCTTGTTTTTCTGTAGATCGGGGAAAGTATTGTTTTGTTGGGAGTAGATTTCATTCACGTGATGTAAAACTATACCTACCTTTATATTGCAATGGGATCTATTTCAAATCTATCGAATTTCTTCACGTGCTTGTTGTTAATTATAAAAGACTTTTGTTAGGATTCAACTCTCCGCGTTGGAGTACGTACAAGGTTTGGATGTCCAATTTTTCAAAATATGTATACATTTTCTATTCGTTCTTTGTAAACAATTCCTGTTGTACTAACAACGTAAGAAAAGTATTGCAGTTCAAATTATTAAAATAATCAGGGTAAAAAAATTGACGGCTAAAAAAGTCATATCGGTACCTCAGTTCTGAACTGTTACATCTCTGAAAAGTATGTTTTGAGAAAAAGCGATTTTAAACTTTTTAAGATTTGTCTGATTATAACTCACAAATATAAAAAAAAACTTTTGGGTTTTTTACAAATATTGTTTAATTATTTATAAGGGTACGTTCAAGTATTACGTAACGCAAATTTTGATCATTTTGTATTTTTTGGTAAACATTGGTATATAGGGGTTGAAACCCGTTTTTTTTTAAGTTACTAAAACTGAATCTTGGAAGAAAAAAAATCCAACTTCACCCCCTGAGAGGTGGCGGGTAGATTTGTAAAAATTGGTATATAGGGGTTTTAAATTCTCTAAAACTGAATCTTAGAATTAAAAAAATCAAACTCCATCCATGAGGGGTGGGGGGTAGTTTTTTTTTAAGTGGTATATTGGTACCAATATTAAAATTTAAAAAAACTACCCCGACCCTTCATGGGTGGAGTTCTATTTGTTTAATTCTAAGATTCAGTTTTAGATACTTTAAAACCCCTATATAACAATTTTCAAAACAACTACCCCCAACCCTCAGGGGGTGCAGTATTTTTTTTATCCTGAGATTCAGTTTTCAGCTACTTTAAAAACCCTTATATACAAATTTTCATAAAAACTAACCTTAGGGGTAGATTTAGTTTAAGTAACTTTAAAAACCGGGTTTGAACCCCTATATACCAATGTTTACAATAAAATTCTGCAACCAATAAAAAAAATCCCCCCCCCCTGAAGGTGGAGTAAGAAAATTTTTATTATTGGATTTAGTACCAAATTTTGACGAAAATATTGAAAATATTCAAAAATATTTACCCCCTCCCCCCGCAGGGGTAGAATTTTATTATCAGATTCAATTTCAGCAACCTTAAAAAACACTATATAGCAATTTTCAAATTTTTGTTAAAAAATGTATTTTTTCCCATTTGTCCCCCTTACCCCGCCCAATGTTTACTAAAAACAATCGAACCACCCTAACTTTTTCTCTATACCAAATTTTGAACTTTTAGGTATTGATTCATATAAAGGATCTTAAATGAAGCATCCATACCAAATTTCATCAAAATCGAAAATATAAAATAAAATATGTTCCACCCTAGTGGCGCGAAAAATTTTTTTTCAGATTTTTCATTATGATATATTCGTAATCAGCGGTATCGAAAATATAAGTACACAAAAATTCAGAATTTTGTCAATTTTTATTTAATTCTGAACCACTGTGCAATCCCAAGCAAGAACTTTTGGTAACATACCTGACTGAATTGGAACTCCCCGCAAAAAAGTTGACGACAAAAACAGCTCATTAAGTACTTTTTAATAAAACAAACGAAAATAGATTTTCTGAAGAAATTATCTCCCTTGGATGCTCTCTATAATATCTAGACCTTTACTTGGATCTACCGATTATTTAAAATTTGGTCTCAACATAATAAGCATTGTTAAAAATAAAGGAAAATCTGCACTGTGACCTATTTTGGGTTAAAGTTAATTTTAGCTAGGCGTGCCAAAAATGCACTGTAGTGTTGTGATTTTAATCTCCCGCGACCATGACATTTTTGAAAGATTTTATGTTTTACTTTCAATGAATATTTCTATTATTAATTTATTATCTTGAATTATTTAAAATACTTGTTGCCAAGATGTAAACATGCATTCTACTAATGGGGGAACTATCCGAACCGGTTAACCCGTTTAAGGCTAGCGTATAATTTAACATACGTTTCTTTCATACATGGATTGTATCGTATCTTACAGAAAGAATACAACAGGTAATTATAAATGGTTTTAAATCTTTCATTATAAAGGTCCTAAGTGGAGTACCACAAGGATCTCACCTAGGACCAATATTGTTCATTATTTTCATTAATGATATAGGTTCAAAATTTTTGTCTCATTATTTGCTTTTTGCTGATGATTTAAAGATTTACAGATGGATAACTTCTATACTAGATGCTTTTATTTTACAAAGAGACCTTGATTTACTTAATGACTGGTACATTAAAAACAAGCTGTATTTAAATAATAATAAGTGCTCGGTGATGACTTTTTCACGTAAAAAGGACCCGTTAGAGCACAATTATAAAATAGCAGATAATTTACTAAATAATGTCAATGTAATCAAGGATCTGGGTATTTTGTTGGCAAGTAAATTATTATTTCATAATCATTTTGATCATATTGTTTCTAATGCAAATAAAATGTTAGGTTTTGTTCTAAGGACAAGTAAGGACTTTTCTAATCAGAGACCTATATTGATGTTGTATTCATCCCTAGTAAGATCAAGACTGGAATACAGATCCACCATTTGGTCCCCATATTTTGGCAACCATATTCAGCGAATTGAAATTGTTCAGAATAAGTTTTTACGTATTGTTCGATACAGACTTGCTCAGAATAACATTCTGTTGGATACGAATCAAACAAGGCAATATTTGAGTTTAGCTACCCTTCAGAATAGAAGAATCTTCAGTGATGTGTGTTCTTGCTGAATCAATTCAATCTAGTGTTATATTGGGTCAGTTTAATATTAAAATTCCATCAAGATCCTTGAGAAGTTATACACTCCTGGAGGTTTCCTCCTTTAATACTGTTAATGCAGAAAATTCTCCAATGAACCGTATTGTAACATTGGTTAATTTAGCATGCAATACTGTTGATTTTTACAATTCTTCATATAATATGTTTAAAACTCAATTACGTCAACATTTAGGCAGTAATTTTGTTTTATATGAGTATATTACTCTTATTTTTTTTAGTTTTTTTTTACTATTATTTTATACCTATTATGCTATATAAATATTATATAAATAACTTTGTAACTGCTATATGCGTAAATAAACGATTATTATTATTATTATTATTATTAATTATAATAACCAAATATTTTCATATCTATGATATATGAAAAAGCACTAATTCCAAGACAGACCAACTCGGGCATTTCCCTCAATTCTTTATTTTTCAGTAATATTTTGCCTACAAATAGATACTATCTCTGTATGATTCAAGAATAAATTTTAAACCTTTATCTATTGTAGTCTTGGAGATATCCGGTTTTGAAATGTTCAAAATATCGACAAAACACTCGTCAGTGATGTACTTAAATGACAATATTTAGAAAACTATAAAAGGGAAAATTCGTTCGGGTTTCATTTTTAAGCTAACAAATTGCTTAAAACAGTTGCTAAAAAATATGAATTCGGGTCAAAAAGTCCAAAATTAATTATTGTTTAGCCGCTTTTACACCAAAAATTACACTTTTATTTTTATGAAAAAAATTTATTTGCTGTTCTTTTTTTAGATGTGGTTTAAATTTTAAGATGGCCGTTCAATTAAGCCCGAGAGTTTATAACGCACTACCTGAAAATATAAAAAACGCTAAACATAAAATACAATTTAAACATTTATGAGAAGGCTCATATACAAGTTTTATCAGCTTCGTGATATTCTTGGTTGGGATCTAAAGCTTGTTGTTTATAAAGCATTAGTTGAGTCGATAATTAGATATTGTATTTGTATTTGGGGTGGACTTTATGAAAATAATCTTCATGGCCTTGGGGTTACCCAAAACTTTTTACTAAAAATATTATTTAACAAACAAAGAAGATTTTCAACCGATCAATTATATCGTGAAAATCAAGTACTAACAATTAGACAGTTATATGTGTATCAGATTATTCTTTGGTCTCATAAAAATCAGTTATCTATTCAACATAAACATGCAACCAGATTTTTAAGTAATAACTGCTTACAAATACCACAATTTATTAAAGCACATACTCAACGGTCAATTTTTTATCTATGACCCAAATTTTTTAACTTGATTCCAGTAAACATTAGATCTCTAAGGGGAAATAGATTTAAAAATGAGCTTAAATCATATATTGTAAACAATAACCATCTCATATATACCATTTTTTAATTGTAAAATAAACGTTATCGCTATTTCTCACCTATCTTAATCTCTCTCTCTCTCTCTCTATCTATCTCTCTCTTTTTTTCTCCCTCTTTTTCTCTCTGTCTCTCTCATCTCTCTCACATTCACACGCGCATCACATCACACACTATCCAGTTCGTTCTGTACAGTTTTTTATATTTTATATACTTGCTAACAATACCACATAAGTTTTTATAATTAAAATACTCTAATGTTTTATAATTAAATTATAAATTGATTTTTATTAAGTATGTTATCCGCACACAAACGAAAGTTTAGGCGGGTATAGGTTGTGTTATGATCAGCATATTTTATATGGTGTTGGGATTTTTAAAATAATATTTCTTTAAGAGGAGCGCAAATGTGGTGGGGCTTCACGAATCGGCAGAGTTCGGTTTGACCTACATTTGTTCGGACCCCTCCTCGGTAATTCTTGTCGGTATAACTTAAAAGTTGTCTAGTAATCTAAATTGTTTATACAAATTTAATTTATGGTCAAAATGATCGTTTCAGATGTCAGAAATAGCAATTAGCTTGCAAATTGATGAGACTGAAACTCTTTTGTCGGGGTAATTAAATATGCGCGGTATCTTTGTAGATATTTTGCGCTAATAGCATTGTCAAATAAATTTAACTAGTGACCTTCTTATTGGGTATATAAACTTATGAAAAGATTCATAATTATTCAGTTATATTCAGGGTGTCGCTATGTCAAATTCAAAAGTGAAAATGTAGTTTCTGTGAGAATTAATTTTGAGATTTATTCTTGAATTAAAAAATAGTTGTTAAACTTAGAAAAATTTTGAGACTCGTTTTATCAGACATAAAAATAATTGGACACTTATAAATACTGTTAGTATGAAATTTTGACGAATATTATTTAACTTTGAAAAATATTTTGTAAACTTATTTAAAAGACTTATACGAACCAGTTTTAATATACACTAAGAAAAATGTGGACAATAAATTGGGATTTGAAAATGATTGCGAATAGTTGGGATTTCAAACATAGAATGTTTTAAGTTAGAAGTATTTAATGGAAAACTAATATATAATGAAAATTAAAATTTAAGGGCTTTGCATAGAAATAGGACTTAGAATTAAGAATTGATCTTTCATGATCTTGAAGAATTTATTCACATTTATTTAATATATTATTCTTAAGTTAAGAAGAAATCGTTTTATCTGTTTCCAAAGCGCCGTCTCCTAGAATACCCGCTCCCGAATAAAGTGATAAGTGGTTAAGTATATTCTCCGCTCGGGTATACTTTAAATATGACAGAAGATTGTATGGCCAACCTAACTGAGTAAGTTATAATAAAAGTTATAATTAACTGCTCGGCTATAACCGAATTATATACCACATCACTAAATTAGATCGAATTTTCAACATCACTACAGTTGTATAAACAATTTAAGTTGTAAATATTTTGTATTAATAAAAATTAATGAATTGAAATTAATAAATTGATTTATGCAAAAATTATATCTTTCAGTTACCAAGAGAAACCGTTATTAAACAAATTGATCTAAAAAATACCTAAAAAATATTATTTATTTAAAAAATAATATTTTTACCCAATTATTTATTAATTTATTCTTACTCGTTATAATAGTTTTTAATCATAAACTTTATGTTATTGTGCCAATGTTATTTATTTAATTATTAATGTAATGTAATGTAATTTATGTATTTATATAGTTATTTAGTTGTTTGTATATTTATGTTGTAACGTGTTTTTGTTTAGCATTTTATGGAAAATTATCAATACTTACCTCTGTACATTTTTATCAATTATATATTATATACCTCGTATTCTTATAAATTTTGAAAATATTGTATTTAGTTTTAGAAAATATTTTAAAGGCACGCTCAAATGTTTTATTACATTTCTGTTTTTTAGCATATTTATTTGAAAATGATTACCATTGTATATATTATGTAAGTCCTTTCTATGCAATAAATATTATTATTATTATATTAATTGGTTCGTCTGGAATAAAATAAAATGCACGAAGTTTACAGGATTTTATATGCAGCATTAAGTAGTGTTATTCCTCGATAATTTTTGCACTGCTGTTGGTCACCTTTTTTATGTATAGTTATGATTTGTCTCATTTCCCATTCTTTTGGCATTTGTTCTTTTTTCCAAACTTCTTTATTAACTTATATATACATAGTAAATTATCTCCGCCGTTTTTTATCATTTCCATATTTATGCCGTCTTCGCCGGGTGCTTTTCCATTTCTACATTTACTTATTATTTCTTTAATTTCTTCCTCTGTCGGCACTTCGTTTTCGTGTTGTTGCTCGTCACTGTTTTCAATTTCTTTTGTTTGTATATCATTTAATATCTCTTCAAAGTATTCTTTCCATCTTTTCTTATATTCTTCGTCATCATCTATTATTTTTCCCTCTTTGTCTCTTATTTCACTTATATTTCCTTTATATCTTTTGTTTTGTTTATTAATTTTTTGATAGAAGCTTGTTGTGTTTTTATTTGTGCTTCCCATTTCAATTTTTTTAATTTGTTTTCTAGCCATTCTATCTTTTTTCTTTTAGTAAGCTTATTTTTCTTATTCTTTCGTATTAATTTCTGTCATTTTCGTTTTTAGTCTTTAGCCATTTTAATATTGTGTTAACTTTTTGTTGGATTAATTGTTTGCATTCCTTATCAAACCATTCTTTATTATGTCTTTCTGTCTTTTTTCTACCAACGAATTTTTTTGCTGACTCGCATAATTATTTTGTTAAAATTATCCTCTTGATGACGCACTTTTGTCCGCCATTTTCGGTATAAAATTTCGTGTATGTCGGTACTCTCTTTTGTGTAGTGTGTAAACTATCTACCTACCCTAACCCACCTGCCTATCCAGTGCTCTAGAACACATAGAGTCAATGTCGGACTGGCTTCGCATTTTACCGGGCAAATGTCCATAACTCTGAACCTAAGCATTTTTAGGCACCTGTTTAAGCAAAATTAGACGCGTTAGGACGCTCAATAGAGTTATAAACGAGTGCGATTGGACAGAATTAGCGAAAAGGTTATCATGTGGAAAGGGCATAAAAAACAACTATTTTTATGGATTCTGTAACCAGATATCTGGTAATGGCAATAAGATAACTAGCTGCGGTGTCCAGAAACAATTTTTTTTTAAGGACCTGGTAAGCACAACAATTTATCTTATAATAAGATAATAATATTGCCTTTTCCAGATTTCTGGTTGCAGCAACCAGAAAAAGACTTCGTATTATAATATACCATGCGACTGGTTCTATGTGCATATCTGTATCACAAACTTGCGCGCATATTGTGCACTTAGTTGTGATTATTTATTTATGCTGGGATCATTTGAATCCACCTATATTTCGCCCTTCGCCTTAATTTGTTGTAATACTTTATTGTAATTAATCTGCCGTAATAAAGACAAGTACCGAACAGTTTGAAAAGAAAATACTCTTCGTTTGAAGCCACGCCTCTGTTATTGTGCGTGACAAGCCCATATGATACAACAGCTCGGTGGCCAGTAATGAATCCACCTATATTTCGCCCTTCGCCTTAATTTATTGTAATACTTTATTGTAATTAATCTGCCGTAATAAAGACAAGTGCCGAACAGTTTGAAAAGAAAATACTCTTCGTTTGAAGCCACGCCTCTGTTGTTGTGCGCGACAAGCCCATATGATACAACAGCTCGGTGGCCAGTAAAACGCACACAGCTTACTTGCATTTTACTCATCGCTAATGCCAGTTTTGCATTAAAAAGTGTTCGGCACTTTATAATTGCACGGTATTTCCGTAAATAACATGCTGTTACTTACCGTCAATTTCTGCTTGTTCATTGTTGTCGGTCGATTGTGAGCGGCGGTTGTTGACGCTGCAAGGGCCCCTGCGGCCTTACGAGACATACATTGGCCCATGGGACTTCCAACACTTTTCTAATATCAATCCTATAAAAAAGAAATTGCAATATTTTATTAAACTCTTTTCAAATCAACGTTTACAAAGCAATTTTACAAGCAATACAAGTTGTCGACTTTTACAAAAAGAAAAAAAAAACATCATATGAAAAGTTTGATTAAACTTCAAATAACCGATGTTTCTCCCAAAGCAATATTGTTAGACCTAGATGGATTCACAACTAAGTACTCACACACAGCGTTAATAACTGGCATGCCAAAATTTCTACATTCAAAAATATAAAAAAAATGTTCCTATAAAGGTTGGTCCGGAAATGAGCCTTAAGGGAGCTATGGCCCTTTTAATTGTAATTTACAAATTTAAATTGTGATCAGGTTTTAAATTAATAACTCTGGTACCCTTTAAGCTAGAGTAACAAGCTTTTGCATGTATACAAGTAATAATAAGGACAATAAGTTTATGTTAATTTGCTTTTTTTATTTATTTATATTAAAAAGTCGTACCTAGACAGACAAAATATTTTTGCCCCAAACTTTTTTATATGTATACATATACAAACTATAGTTTTTTGGATTTTTTTGTAAAAAATATAGATTTCTTGAGTAAAAATACATAAAAAATGTCATATAACACTGTAGGAGCAACCGTTTTGTGCCGCCAAAAACGTTACTTTTTAAAATGCCATACTCCTTTAATAATAAATTTAGGTGTTTTGGTGAAGAATACTTTTTTGCTCAATATTAAATAAAGAATCACTCTGCAGCATTAAAATTTTATTGATGCTCTTATTTGTTCCCCATTTAATATGTCATCTTCGAAGGGCCGTAGCTCCCTTAGGGCCCATTTCCGGACCACCCTAGAAACTTTTTTTCATATTTTTGGATGTAGAATCACCTCTTAAATTTTGGCATAGCAGTTACTGATCACAAGGAGTCGTCCATAAAATACGTCACACTGTTTTAGGTGATTTTAGACCCCCTCTCTCATATCACACACTGTCACAAAGTCTGGACCCCCCCCCCCCTATGCGACGTCACATTCTAATTTTACTAAAAAAAAAATGTTTGTTTATATTACGTAACTCAATTTTTCGAAAATATTGACCCCCTCCCCCCTGTGTGCTCTTCCACCTGTTTTGCCATAAAAAAATAAAATTAAAATGACTCCTACGTAATTGCAAAATTAAAAAAAAATACGCAGCAGTTAAAGTGCTAAAAATTATACTGTACAAACGTAGGTAAGGGAACGTTCAAGTATTACGTAACGCAAATTTTGATCACTTTGGACCCCCCCCCTGTAACGCTATTTTCCTATACCATTAAAATGGGCATAACATTCCAAAATGACCCGCACCCCCACTAGGAGCGTTAAGTAATACTTGAACGTTCCCTAACCAAAGTAAGAAAATTCCTTGAAGAAATATACTAATTTGTCTCGTAACATAGTGTTAACTCGACTGTAACTAATTACCCAGTTTCGCAATTTTTACTCATTCATACATTTCCATTCATTCAGTACAATATACACAACATAAGAGTAATTAAAATGTATTTACTCAAGTATCCTGTCAAATTAATCGCAAGTTTTTTCTTACACTTTCACATTGTCTAATATAGTAATTAAAAAGTATACAGCATTACTGGATATTAATACTATTTTAAGGATGGTCAAATTTTCACTTTTATTTTAAATCGTTCAACAAATAATTACAAATGATAATGTTAATAAATAGCATGCAAATTGAAATATTGAAACGTGAAACGAGTCCTTTTGTAGAGAGGTGGAAAAATGAGGCAGTTTATAAAATAAGATATCAAACTGACCTCACTTTTCCTGTATTTTTGGACCATGTCCTTTTGTTTCTTCTTTGTAGCTTTATGGGATAAAATTTAATAATGGTATAAATTGGTTTAATAATTATAAATTAAAAAAAATATATTAAAAAAAGAAAAAATTGTCATACTTATTCTTCATATTGTAATAAAAGATCAAATCCAAGAGGGTTGTACATATAGTTGATTAGCAACAATTTTATTATTCTTAGAGCCGTCGTTATTATTTATAGGGACCGTCGTTATTTTTTTATAGGGACCGTTGTTCTTAGCAAAGGGATCAAATTTTCTCAATTTAAAAATAAAATTAATATTTTTAATATAATATTTTTTATATTTCTCACTCCCCTTTTCATCCAATTGGCTTTCTCTAAGATTAATTTTAGGCATTATATTGTTTTTTTTTTGAGTTTGGAATATATTTATTTATTTATTCTTCAACAAAAAGTTTTAGAAAGAACAATGTTAACAGAGTAAAAATTTGCATAATTTTTCAAATATGTAACGACGTTCCCTATGTTAGCAACAATGGTTCCTTTTCGTGGGGACCGTCGTTACAAGGGACCGTCGTTACGTTTAGACACAATTAGTGGGATTTGGATCAAGGTCTTTGAGATCAGTTCCTGCCAATTTCAGGTTAGGTATTGTATATGTTATTGTACAAATCTAAAATGTTTAGTCTGAGATATAATTAAAAACAATTAATATTAGGGACCGGCGTTGTTCATTAAAAAAGTACGTATTAAAACATCGCTTAAACTAAATTTATTAAATGCATATTTACAATTAGAAGTACTTACCGCTCTTAACACGTAATAAAAATACTTGGTACTGATCTTCTACTAATAATTTTAACGTACCACGATCGGCATTCTAGCAGAGTCGGATTTTACTAATATAAGAAGCGTCTTATGACGTAAGTCATAATAATTACAAATGATAATGTTAATAAATAGCATGCAAATTGAAATATTGAAACGTGAAACGAGTCCTTTTGTAGAGAGGTGGAAAAATGAGGCAGTTTATAAAATAAGATATTAAACTGACCTCACTTTTCCTGTATTTTTGGACCATGTCCTTTTGTTTCTTCTTTGTAGCTTTATGGGATAAAATTTAATAATGGTATAAATTGGTTTAATAATTATAAATTAAAAAAAATATATTAAAAAAAGAAAAAATTGTCATACTTATTCTTCATATTGTAATAAAAGATCAAATCCAAGAGGGTTGTACATATAGTTGATTAGCAACAATTTTATTATTCTTAGAGCCGTCGTTATTATTTATAGGGACCGTCGTTATTTTTTTATAGGGACCGTTGTTCTTAGCAAAGGGATCAAATTTTCTCAATTTAAAAATAAAATTAATATTTTTAATATAATATTTTTTATATTTCTCACTCCCCTTTTCATCCAATTGGCTTTCTCTAAGATTAATTTTAGGCATTATATTGTTTTTTTTTTTGAGTTTGGAATATATTTATTTATTTATTCTTCAACAAAAAGTTTTAGAAAGAACAATGTTAACAGAGTAAAAATTTGCATAATTTTTCAAATATGTAACGACGTTCCCTATGTTAGCAACAATGGTTCCTTTTCGTGGGGACCGTCGCGACGGTCCCTTGTAACGACGCGTCGTTACAAGGGACCGTCGTTACGTTTAGACACAATTAGTGGGATTTGGATCAAGGTCTTTGAGATCAGTTCCTGCAAATTTCAGGTTAGGTATTGTATATGTTATTGTACAAATCTAAAATGTTTAGTCTGAGATATAATTAAAAACAATTAATATTAGGGACCGGCGTTGTTCATTAAAAAAGTACGTATTAAAACATCGCTTAAACTAAATTTATTAAATGCATATTTACAATTAGAAGTACTTACCGCTCTTAACACGTAATAAAAATACTTGGTACTGATCTTCTACTAATAATTTTAACGTACCCCGATCGGCATTCTAGCAGAGTCGGATTTTACTAATATAAGAAGCGTCTTATGACGTAAGTCATAATAATTACAAATGATAATGTTAATAAATAGCATGCAAATTGAAATATTGAAACGTGAAACGAGTCCTTTTGTAGAGAGGTGGAAAAATGAGGCAGTTTATAAAATAAGATATTAAACTGACCTCACTTTTCCTGTATTTTTGGACCATGTCCTTTTGTTTCTTCTTTGTAGCTTTATGGGATAAAATTTAATAATGGTATAAATTGGTTTAATAATTATAAATTAAAAAAAATATATTAAAAAAAGAAAAAATTGTCATAGTTATTCTTCATATTGTAATAAAAGATCAAATCCAAGAGGGTTGTACATATAGTTGATTAGCAACAATTTTATTATTCTTAGAGCCGTCGTTATTATTTATAGGGACCGTCGTTATTTTTTTATAGGGACCGTTGTTCTTAGCAAAGGGATCAAATTTTCTCAATTTAAAAATAAAATTAATATTTTTAATATAATATTTTTTATATTTCTCACTCCCCTTTTCATCCAATTGGCTTTCTCTAAGATTAATTTTAGGCATTATATTGTTTTTTTTTTGAGTTTGGAATATATTTATTTATTTATTCTTCAACAAAAAGTTTTAGAAAGAACAATGTTAACAGAGTAAAAATTTGCATAATTTTTCAAATATGTAACGACGTTCCCTATGTTAGCAACAATGGTTCCTTTTCGTGGGGACCGTCGTTACAAGGGACCGTCGTTACGTTTAGACACAATTAGTGGGATTTGGATCAAGGTCTTTGAGATCAGTTCCTGCAAATTTCAGGTTAGGTATTGTATATGTTATTGTACAAATCTAAAAATTTTAGTCTGAGATATAATTAAAAACAATTAATATTAGGGACCGGCGTTGTTCATTAAAAAAGTACGTATTAAAACATCGCTTAAACTAAATTTATTAAATGCATATTTACAATTAGAAGTACTTACCGCTCTTAACACGTAATAAAAATACTTGGTACTGATCTTCTACTAATAATTTTAACGTACCACGATCGGCATTCTAGCAGAGTCGGATTTTACTAATATAAGAAGCGTCTTATGACGTAAGTTAACAGTTCTTAGATTAACTAAAAAATATTTTGCAAAGTTCAATTAAGGTAATCTACATACAAATATGGATTGTATGTCAAAAAAGGTTACGGGAGACAAGGGACCGTCGTTACGTTTTTTAGGTTAATATATCAGATTTTCAAAACAGACGATATTTATAGAAGCTATTAGTAACTGAGTATCAAAATAAGTTAATATTGAAGACATTTCATTAACTAAATTGCACAAAAAGTCCATATTTAAGTTTTTTTGGAGCTAGAGACATATTTTCCCCATTACTGAATTTTGTCCCTTATCAGAAATTTATTAAATGAAAAGTTAATTCAAAATAATTTTACCTGTGATTGAAATTTTACTAGTGGAAAAACTTGACAACTAATTAAAAATGTAAAAATATATCAAAATTTATTAAAATGCCTATATCTCGGAAACTAATATGGAAATAGAGTAGAAATCGCATGCGATTTTTGCCAATATTGCCAAAATAACAATATTGTTTACGCACGTACGCACGTAAATAGACTTGATAGAGTTGTATTTAAAAGTCCAAAAAAGTTGGATTGTTTATACCTATCAGATCATCCAAATTTAGATTTTGTAATTATACTAATATTATTAGCCCGTACTAAAACTTTTCTAAACACAAAAAACTGCTTTAACATCCAAACCAAAACAGTTTTATAAAATATTATAATTACGATTTGCTCAATATACACCCAAAAAGCTATAAGTGTGCATAAAAAAAAGTTTTTTACTAGTTTTTGTTTTTGAGATATAATTTATTTGACAAGATTTTTTTATGTAGTTTGAATTTAAATACTAAAATTAAAAGAATATTCTTATTCTTTATACATTGATCAATTAATCAGTGGCCCAACCATGGGGGGGGGGCTGGCGGGCGACAGCCCACCAAGCCCTCAAATTCTATTTTTTTTAAATGGCTTTTAAACTATTTTGCTTGTTAGCTTTTCAAAACATTTCGCCTGTGGCGCTAATGTTTGGACTTTTGTTAATAGATTTTATAAAATAATATTACCAATCATACTTAATCATACTTAATACATTTTAGAAAATTATTTACATTTAATGTGTCTGGAAAATGTAAAAAAGTAAGATTTCTAAAAATTTTCGCCTGCGTGCTAAAACATGATGTTATATTTTAAGAGGTTTCCTTTATCTATCTGAAGTTTTATAAAATAATTTGCTTTTCAAATTCTTAGAAATTGTCTATATTAAAAAAATCTAAACTTGCCTGCAGCGCTAAACTTGATTAGCATTACTTAATGTGTTATTAAAATTTTAATTAAGAGGTTTTTTAAAATTATTTATATATCAAATTCTGAGGTATCTGGAAAATGCAAAAACTTAACATTTCCTGATTTCCTCGGTCTATTTGAAGTTTTTTTTAATAAAGCTTTGATAATACTAATCAATTGGCTGTAGCGCTAAACTTGCTTACCAATATTGCCAACAAGTCTGGCTACACCCTTGTTTGTTACTTGACAAAAACCTTTTATTGGTACCTACTGTTGGAAAGCTGAATAGGCTTGCCACCGCAAGAAAAATCATGGGTGCGTCACTGCAAATAATATTTCATAATTTGTATCTGACAATTTCATTTGGAATAATCCTAATTTATTATTTTATTAAAATTACAATAATTTCCTTGCTAGCATCTGTGGTTAAGTGTTTCAGGTATCCAAAATATTTCCTAGATGGAACTACTGTACTTTTTAACACTAAAGTGTTAGAGTTCATTTAAGCCTCTTTTATGGTACTTTTACGTTACCCGTTATGACATTTATCAAGGCATTTATAATGTTGATATTTAATTTGCACAACCCTTAGGGACCGTTCAAGTATTACGTAACGCAAATTGTACCAATATTCATACACTTCATACCCCGGTTCTCGCGTTATTATAGATTAGAGATTTCGTATTTTGTCTACCCCCCACCCCCCTATTAGACGGTGTGTTGGGGGGGAGGGGGGGTTGCCAAAATATGAAATGTCTACAGCCTTGAATAACGCGAGAACCGAGGTATGAAGTGTATGAATTTTGGTACATTTTGCGTTACGTAATACTTGAACGTTCCCTTAATTGCAATTAAAATAAGTAAAATTCATTTCTTGATAAAAAAATTAATAGTTTTTTAAAGAAATTAATTAAAAAATAATAATATTATTATGATTTGCTTAGCCAAGGTAAATAAATTAAAGAATAATTTAATATTTAATGTTTTTTTAATATTATTGTCTCAGAAATACAAGCCAGTAGAAAACATTTGTTTAGGCAAACATATCGGTTTTGTGGTGTATAATAACTGACATAAATTTTATTTCGATTCGACTAATTAATCTATCTTAGCCGGGACGACTGACATTTTGCATTATTGTAGATAATTTAGATTTAAAATACATAATATGTTTTCGCTAAAAATTAATTATTTTAACATTTCATCATCGAGAAATAATGTAGAGGATTTGATGCGTTAAAAAAAAAACTGTTACCTAAATAAATATACATTGTTAAAAAAAAAACATCATAATGTATGATGCATGCGATAAGAATCTTATTTCCTTGTTTCAATATATGAATAATGGATACAAAACGAAATAAACTGTATAGATTTAATGGAATTCCAAAGTCAAAATCAATTAAAGTTAGTTGTAAACATTAGGGTGCTTCTTAAAATGCACAAATTTTAAATTTTAACGGGCTATCCCCTCATTTTATTTTCCCCTATAAAAAAATGCTTCAGACCAAATTTTGCCAACATCGAACAATTCCTAACCAGCAAAAAAAAACATTTTTTTGTAAAATGCATATATTTTTTCAAAAAATATTGGAAATACATATTATAAATGGATAAATTTGGGTTTAAAATAATCTATGTTAGTTGCTTAATAAAATTCTTGGTCATATTGCTATAAAACTTGCGTGAAAATCTCCGAAAAATAGAACATGTTCTAAATCATTTGATGGCTCGAAAATAGCATCAAACTTGCCTGTAGGCATGCGCAGTGACTCGGTGAAAAGGCACCTTTAGAACTCAAAACAAACTAATATTTAATATTGATTTAAAAAAAATGAATCAAAGTTTGGTAAAATTATTTAAATTTTATGTAAAAAAAGAATTTAACACTTTATCAGCAATTTATTTAAGTTTGAAGTGAAATAATAGGTTTATTTTTATTAGTTCTGGTGATAATAGAATTTTTTAGATTTTAAGCTTTCACGGCCATTAAGATATAAAGAACTTTCACTTTCGGGTTTAGACCGTGTTAATGGATTTTCACTTTCCGACGTTTCGTCTCTTACTACTAGAGACATCTTTAGGGATTAATCTGAAACTAAGTTTCGAATCAACTTGTGTCACTATTTATGACGAGTTGTGGTTATTGAATATTGAATAACCACAACTCGTCATAAATAGTGACACAAGTTGATTCGAAACTTAGTTTCAGATTAATCCCTGAAGATGTCTCTAGTAGTAAGAGACGAAACGTCGGAAAGTGAAAATCAATTAACACGGTCTAAACCCGAAAGTGAAAGTTCTTTAGATAATAGAATTATTATCCCTACCTGTTTAATTATTTTCCTGGTTAGTTATCTTTAATAGCAATTTTCTATTTTTGTCCCATTGAAAATTACCGTTTCCTTGAAATAAAAGGGAAAAGTTACGTTTTTTTTAATGCTTGTGGTTTTGGTAAAAATAAATATTATTCAGGTTAAACTGTATTTTTTTCCAAATTTACGAATAGTTATATCATATACAGGACCGGAAAGAGCCAGCCCGGGCTCCGGGGAAACTTTTTATTCGGGCCCCCATTTTTCCAAAAAAAAAGTTGGCACGCGCATGCCTGTAGCTAAGGCACTTCTACAGTGGGGGGCTGAAGTGGCGCCCCCATTTATTAACTAAGTTAGCGGCGCAGGCAAATTTTATTGCGAATTATGTTAATTTCTGACTTTTTTTAATTTCATATTCTAAACTTAACTTTGTTTTACAATTTTAAATGAAAAAAAAATTAAATTGATAGTCCATTTAAATTTTAACACGTGTTAACAGTGTTTCAAATTTCATAAAAATGCAAGCTCCAGCGCAGCAGGAATTTTTTTTTACAAATTTTACGCCCAAGTTTTACAAGCTCAAAATAAAAAAAGTGTAAAAAAGCCCAAAAGCTACAAATTTTATACCTAGTCTATTCTATTTTAGAAAAGTGCACTGTTCTAAAATTAGAATAGACCAGGTATCAAATCTGTAACACTGCAGTTATACAATTTCAAGTTACATATTAATGCAAGTGCACACAAGTTTTACAAAAACGCAAGAAAATTTTGACGAATTTAAAGGGAAAAGTATCTGCATATTTGCTTGTTTTGACGCCCTTATCATACTGGGGTATAAATAAATAAACTGTTTATTTTAAACTTAAAGAAACTTCCGACGCCGAGCCCCACTCGAACCCGGTCCTCGGGAAATCGTCCCCCTTCCCCCCCTGAATCCGGCCCTGATCATATATGATAAGTTATCATTGATAACTGAAAAAAAAAATGTATAAAAGGAAGGCGTGAAGTGATCTCCCCCTACTAAATGTATTATATTATAACTTTGAGGTACAGACTTAAAATTTGGTATGCAAGTGTATTTTTATATGATCTTGGTCAAGCTTGTATTTCAGTAAAATCGGTTGAAAAAGCTATAGGCACAACAAAAAATTATCCCCAATTTTTTGTTTGGGCTATAACTTTTTTATTATTTATAATAGAAGAAAGCTTTAAAAACCACCTAAAAGGTAAATAAAAATTACCCAAAAATTTTTAACTATTATAATTGTTTTCATGATCCCACCCTGTCCCCCAAAACGTAAAAAATGTTTCTGTACATAACTTTTTTTATTATTCACAATAAAAAAATATAAAAAATTAAAAACCACCTAAGGAGTAAAAAAATACAAAAAAAAAATATGTAAACTTTTGCCATGGTCCCCCTCTCCCAAAATGTAAAAAAATGTCCACACTATCATCCATAGAAAATAAAATCACAAAAATTATTAATTATATTAATGATTAATTTTATTATGAGGAAGTACTCTAGCTCATTCGAGACGACTGGTTTTTATTTCTATCGGTTTGTCCTCTCTCGATGTATATTTGATCAAAATCAGTTGAAGGGAAATAATTGTACAAAAATCGTGTATTACGCACCGAGTACGCTAACCTAGTTTTCAGTGCACGAGACGGAGTCGAGTAAAAAAGCACTCGAAGTGCACTGAAAATGGTTTGCGTTGAGGTGCGTATACCATTTTTTCTAACACATAAACATAAAAAAACGCAAAAATTGTCTAAAAATTAATTTGTCAATTTGAGATTATGTGTTTGACGTTTACTCATTCTTTGACAGCAATTTATTAAAATCAGCTGATTTTCACTTCCCGACCGCTGTCATGGCAACGGGTGGAAAATGAGCACTACATATACTAACGTAGTAAAAACTGTTAACATGCGTCTGTTAGGCATTTAATCATAAAATGATGATGAATATTATTCGGAAAATTTTACTTAAAGTTTTAAAATTGTAAAAAGGTAAAGTAACTTCGCCTTTTTACATCTAGAGATTTTTAAATCAACTTTCGGAAAAAATAATAGGTGCACACGGAAAAAAAAATTATAGCTAGGAGCGCTATAACACACATACCAAGCAAATTATAATCGCTTATTATATAAATACAAGGCTTTCTCTTACAATTATGGCAGTCAGTGTAAAAATTTATATGAAATACTTTAATTGTTTAGTGAATAATAAAATATAACAAATAGTATGGCATTTATAGCTTAAATAGATTTAATTATTGTCCGTGCTAATAATTTTTATAATATAATAAAATTTCTGTAAATTTATAATAGTGCCTGTAATAAATATAATCGTGTCTGTAATATATATAATCGTTTCCAATTTATTTTTAACATTATTAGTTATTGTGTCCCTTATAATCTATAGCTTAAATCACTATAATTTGCCACTGTTACCAAATATCTTATAATGTATAGCGCAGAGCACACTAATTTCTTTCCGTGCAGTTGGAATATGTACCTTTAGGGTTTTAGATAATAAAATAATTAAGCAATACACTCCTATATCTACGCTTATTTTACCAACAATAAACGTAAACTTTACAAGATCATTTTAGAAGGTAAAACAACATTAAAACGTGAAAGTCATCTAACGAATCTGCACTGAAGATTATATCTTACATTCATGCAAAAGTTTAGGTTTCAAGATGTCAATGACATTACCATAAACTGACGTATAGAACTTCATCTATATCCCTGAATACGATTAAAGGCCTATCCAGAAGCTTGCATAAGAGCATATAACATAAGAATCCGATGCCGTGATTGGCTTACAAGGTACATGGCGGCACATAAAGCCAATCACGGCATCGCATTGTTATGTATTATGTTCGTATGCGAGCCTGTGAATAGGCACTAAATTGCAAATTATTTTTGGAGAACCTAGTGAACGCCACAAAAAGTTATAAAGTGCGTGTCAAAAAAAAAATATAATAATAATAATAATAATAATAATTAATTTATTCCAGCACAATGGCCATATACTACAAAATAATATAAAATGATTAAAAAATAAAATAAAAATAAAACAAAACAAAATAATTATAAATAAAATAAAATAAAATATAGGGGAAGAGGGGGATGGTTCAACCAAGGGGCACATTCAACCAGTCGCTCTAACTACCAAGACTATTTGAATTAGGCGCTCAAACAAGGCACATAACAGCCTTCCTACTTTCATGAGTAATAACGTCGATCTATATCATTTAGGGTCCGAGCAAAACAAAAAAATGTGGTTTTTGAGATTTTATGTAAAAATTTTAGTACTTTTTATTTGTTTAATATATTCCTTACGTTACAAGGTTTACTATTTTAAAAAAGTATAACAAGGGAGCGTTCAAGTATTACGTAACGCAAAATTTGGCCATTTTTGACCCCCCCCCCCATGTAATGCGGCGTAACATTTTCGTTTTTTCATAAAATTTGCAAGGAATCCGTCTCTTTAAGATGATCCAATAAACATTTTATAGTTTTTTAAGTGTTACGTAACATTTTTACTGACACCCACCCCTCCTCTGTAACGCGGCGTAACGATTATACAAAAGATACAGTTTTTGCTAAAAACCTATTTCAAATAAATGAGTTCTAAACAGCGTTTAATGAAAACCTTACAGGTTTTCCTCAATAAATATGTGCGTAAATACATTTTACACTTAATTTTGTCTATAAACTTAATTTTTCTTTAGAATTTTATTTTTTATCACGGTGCCCATAATAGGCGTCCAAATTATATTAAATTCCTATTATTGGCACATGTTTATTGTATCAAAATTAGTCTAAAAACCTAATAATTCTTTTAGATAAGTGTACCTAAGTAACTGGGTATTATTTTATGGATACAAATTAGTATTAGGTAACTAATATTTTAATTCTAATATACAGATATTTAAAATTTTGTAATTCTAAAATAAATTTGAGTTTTTGTTTACAGCCTTTAGTTAATATGTATAAAACTGCAATATTCCAATTTAAATATTTTATTTTAATACTAAAATGTTTATTATTCAACTATAAGTAGGTACTCAGTAATTCTTTTCCGTTGTTTCAAAGCAAAAATTAGGTGCCAATAATAGGAAAATCTGGATGCCAATCATTAGCAAAAAGGTGCCAATAATACGAAATTGTGTATTCTTGTAATTAATTAAAAAAATTCTTTAATATTATAAAGATCTCAGTTTAAATTTTATATAATATATAAAATATAATAACTAAATGATGTAAAATATTTTATTCTTAATAACATGAAATATTTAATAAGTTATAATGAAATATATCTGGAAAATTTCTTAAAGTGCCAATAATTGGGGGTTTTACCTACTTGTAAAAATTGAAAGGAGTATTGCGCTTTTTTAGAGGCGATGGCATTTTTTTAGTCATTAAAATTTCAGTAAGTGGTCAGGACCTTTTTTTTTTCTTTTTTTTATTCCTCAAAATTTTCTGCCAGGGGTAAAGCTTTTTTTAGATTAGAGGCGAGATGCGCATTTGTTACATGAAATCACCTTGGAAGTAGGTACATGAAATCACCTTGAAATTACATGGAAGTACTTAAAAAAACTTGGAAGTAATTGGAAAAACTTGCAAAAATGTGGTACTTGCAAAATATTTGGAAGTATGTACATGGACGTACTTGCAAAAAGTGTGGAAGTACATGGAAGTACTTGCAAAAATGTAGAAGTACATACAAGTAAGAAATTAATTAGTAAGTACTTCCAAAAATTGGAAGTAGGTGTACATTTCCATTTAAAACAATATTTCTCCTTGCCCCCTAAGCATATTAAATATATCCAAACCAAAATATTATTTGGGTTATATTTATTACGGGATCCAAATTTCAAGTTGGTATCTTAAGCCATTAAAAAGTTAAAGGGAGGGCGGATTTGGACACTGTATAATGACGGATGATAAAATTCCATGTTTATGTTTTTTTTGCAAAGCCCTGTGCTAAGCTTAGTTTTCTTTATGTAAGTCCCGTTATT
>OY294048.1:19376461-19470158 GCA_958510825.1 Brachypterus glaber | reverse complement strand
TATATATGTATATATATATATATATATATATATATATATATATATATATATATATATATATATATATATATATATATATATATATATACTCATATTCCATCAATAGGGAGCCCGAAATTGCATGTTCGACCTGCGATACGAAGCCCACTACCGACATACGAGGCCCGGTTTTGGGCTTCGAATTTTTTATAGTGTATATCGTTTTATTGGACCTTAAATATAGTAGAAGAAGAAGACTTGAAAAATTGCCCAGGGCTTCCTATTATTCTAATACCCATCAAAATATACGCGCCTGTGTTCACGGAAGTTGAACTAGATGGCGACACAGTAGAACTGTATGTTGCATGTATTTTTATGTAGTTGTCATATGATATGAGTCCCTAAGATTTGGCAACGTTGTTGACTACTTCAACTTAAATTGTTCAGCACTGTAGTATTAATTGGCGCTAAATCTTTTGTGGTCATGTGCTTGTTAAAGAAGAAATGAATAGGTCTAAGAAGATATTAGAGCTTGCTTTAAAAGCTCAAGGTAAGTTAACGTAACATACCTAAATTCAATAAATAACTTTAAATATTTTCTATATTTCAAAGAGTTTTTATTGTAAGAAAAAAACTGTCTATCAAGTTCCGTTAACGGACTCTCGTGGGATTCACAGTGGAAAATAACGATCTTTTCCTGCGGAACGGTAAAAAAAGAGTACTTTAAATTATCCGATCGGGCTGAAATTTTGTACGCTGACTTAAGGGACCTTTCTGCACCCCATCATGAAATTTCAACCCCATCAAACAATATTTAAGGGTGGCTTCCCCTTTAAAACAATTTTTTTTCAGCGGAACGGTAAAAAAAGAGTACTTTAAATTATCCGATCGGGCTGAAATTTTTTACAGCGACTTTAAGGACCTCCCTGCACCCCATTCTAAAATTTCAACCCCATCGAAAATATTTAGGGTTGGTTTACGCCTCTGAAACGATTTTTTCTGCGGAATGGTAAAAAACGAGTACTTTAAATTATCCGATCGGGCTGAAATTTTTTATGCTGACTTTAGGTACCACCCTGCACCCCATTCTAAAATTATAACCCGATCGGAAAATATTTAGGGTTGGTTTACGCCTCCGAAACGATGTTTTCTGTGGAATGGTAAAAAACGAGTACTTTAAATTTTCTATGCTGACTTAAGAGACCTTCCTGCACCCCATCCTAAAATTTAAACCCCATCGGAAAATATTTAAGGGTGGCTTCCCCTTTGAAACATTTTTTTTCAGCGGAACGGTAAAAACAGAGAACTTTAAATTATCCGATTGGCCTGAAATTGTTTGTGGTGACTTTAGGGATCTTCCTGCAACCCATTCTAAAATTTCAACCCCATCTGAAAATATTTAGGGTTGGTTTACGCCTGCAAAACGATTTTTTTCTGCGGAATGGTAAAAAACGAGTACTTTAAATTATCCGATCGGGCTCAATTTTTTTATGCTAACTTCAAGTACCCCCCTGCACCCCATTCTAAAATTATAACCCGATCGGAAAATATTTAGGGTTGGTTTACGCCTCCGAAACGATGTTTTCTGCGGAATGGTAAAAAACGAGTACTTTAAATTATCCGATCGGACTGAAATTTTGTATGCTGACTTAAGAGACCTTCCTGCACCCCATCCTAAAATTTGAACCCCATCGGACAATATTTAAGGGTGGCTTCCCCCTTTGAAACATTTGTTTTCAGCGGAACGGTAAAAAATAGAACTTTCAATTATCCGATTGGGCTGAAAATTTTTGTGGTGACTTTAGGGACCTCCCTGCACCCTATCCTAAAATTTCAACCCCATCTGAAAATATTTAGGGTTGGTTTACGCCTGCAAAACGATTTTTTTCTGCGGAATGGTAAAAAACGAGTACTTTAAATTATCTGATCGGGCTGAAATTATTTATGCTGACTTTAGGTACCACCCTGCACCCCATTCTAAAATCATAACCCGATCGGAAAATATTTAGGGTTGGTTTACGCCTCCGAAACGATGTTTTCTGCGGAATGGTAAAAAACGAGTACTTTAAATTATCAGATCGGACTGAAATTTTGTATGCTGACTTAAGAGACCTTCCTAAAATTTGAACCCCATCGGACAATATTTAAGGGTGGCTTCCCCCTTTGAAACATTTTTTTTTCAGCGGAACGGTAAAAAATAGAACTTTCAATTATCCGATTGGGCTGAAAATTTTTGTGGTGACTTTAGGGACCTCCCTGCACCCTATCCTAAAATTTCAACCCCATCGGAAAATATTTAAGGTTGGTTTACGCCTGCGAAACGATTTTTTTCTGCGGAATGGTAAAAAACGAGAACTTTAAATTATCCGATCGGGCTGAAATTTTTTAGGGCGACTTTAGGGACCTCCCTGCACCCCATTCTAAAATTTCAACCCCATCAGAAAATATTTAGGGTTGGTTTACGCCTCCGAAACGATTTTTTCTGCGGAATGGTAAAAAACGAGTACTTTAAATTATCCGATCGGGCTGAAATTTTGTATGCTGACTTTACAGACCTTCCTGCATCCCATCCTAAAATTTTAACCCCATCGGAAAATTTTAACGGTGGCTTCCCCTTTGAAACATTTTTTTTTCAGCGGAACGGTTAAAAAAGAGAACTTAAAATTATCCGATTGGCCTGAAATTGTTTGTCGTGACTTTAGGAATCTTCCTGCACCCCATTCTAAAATTTCAACCCCATCTGAAAATATTAAGGGTTGGTTTACTGCTGCAAAACGATTTTTTTCTGCGGAATGGTAAAAAACGAGTACTTTAAATTATCCGATCGGGCTGAAATTTTTTATGCTGACTTTAGGTACCACCCTGCACCCCATTCTAAAATTTCAACCCCATCAGAAAATATTTAGGGTTGGTTTACGCCTCCGAAACGATTTTTTCTGCGGAATGGTAAAAAACGAGTACTTTAAATTATCCGATCGGGCTGAAATTTTGTATGCTGACTTTACAGACCTTTCTGCATCCCATCCTAAAATTTTAACCCCATCGGAAAATTTTAACGGTGGCTTCCCCTTTGAAACATTTTTTTTTCAGCGGAACGGTTAAAAAAGAGAACTTAAAATTATCCGATTGGCCTGAAATTGTTTGTCGTGACTTTAGGAATCTTCCTGCACCCCATTCTAAAATTTCAACCCCATCTGAAAATATTAAGGGTTGGTTTACTGCTGCAAAACGATTTTTTTCTGCGGAATGGTAAAAAACGAGTACTTTAAATTATCCGATCGGGCTGAAATTTTTTATGCTGACTTTAGGTACCACCCTGCACCCCATTCTAAAATTATAACCCGATCGGAAAATATGTAGGGTTGGTTTACGCCTCCGAAACGATGTTTTCTGCGGAATGGTAAAAAACGAGTACTTTAAATTATCCGATCGGACTGAAATTTTCTATGCTGACTTAAGAGACCTTCCTGCACCCCATCCTAAAATTTAAACCCCATCGGAAAATATTTAAGGGTGGCTTCCCCTTTGAAACATTTTTTTTCAGCGGAACGGTAAAAACAGAGAACTTTAAATTATCCGATTGGCCTGAAATTTTTTGTGGTGACTTTAGGGATCTTCCTGCAACCCATTCTAAAATTTCAACCCCATCTGAAAATATTTAGGGTTGGTTTACGCCTGCAAAACGATTTTTTTCTGCGGAATGGTAAAAAACGAGTACTTTAAATTATCCGATCGGGCTGAATTTTTTTATGCTAACTTCAAGTACCCCCCTGCACCCCATTCTAAAATTATAACCCGATCGGAAAATATTTAGGGTTGGTTTACGCCTCCGAAACGATGTTTTCTGCGGAATGGTAAAAAACGAGTACTTTAAATTATCCGATCATACTGAAATTTTGTATGCTGACTCAAGAGACCTTCCTGCACCCCATCCTAAAATTTGAACCCCATCGAACAATATTTAAGGCTGGCTTCCCCCTTTGAAACATTTTTTTTCAGCGGAACGGTAAAAAATAGAACTTTTAATTATCCGATTGGGCTGAAAATTTTTGTGGTGACTTTAGGGACCTCCCTGCACCCCATCCTAAAATTTCAACCCCATCGGAAAATATTTAGGGTTGGTTTACACCTGCGAAACGATTTTTTTCTGCGGAATGGTAAAAAACGAGAACTTTAAATTATCCGATCGGGCTGAAATTTTTTACGGCGACTTTAGGGACCTCCCTGCACCCCATTTTAAAATTTTAACCCCATCGGAAAATATTTAGGGTTGGTTTACGCCTCCGAAACGATTTTTTCTGCGGAATGGTAAAAAACGAGTACTTTAAATTATCCGATAGGGCTGAAATTTTGTATGCTGACTTTACAGACCTTCCTGCACCCCATCCTAAAATTTTAACCCCATCGGACAATATTTAACGGTGGCTTCCCCCTTTGAACCATTTTTTTTTTCAGCGGAACGGTAAAAAAAGAGAACTTTAAATTATTCGATTGGGCTGAAATTTTTTGTGGTGACTTTAGGGATCTCCCTGCACCCCATTCTAAAATTTCAACCCCATATGAAAATATTTAGGGTTGGTTTACGCCTACGAAACGATTTTTTTCTGCGGAATGGTAAAAAAACGAGTACTTTAAATTATCAGATCGGGCTGAAATATTGTATGCTGACTTTAGGTACCACCCTGCACCCCATTCTAAAATTATAACCCGATCGGAAAATATTTTAAGTTGATTTACGCCTGTGAAATGATTTTTTCCTGCGGAAGGGTAAAAAAAGAGTACTTTTAATTATCCGATCAGTCTAAAATTTTGTACGCTGACTTTAGGCACCTTCTTGCACCCCATCCTAAAATTATAACCCGATCAGAAAATATTTAGGGTTGGTTTACGCCTGCGAAACGATTTTTATCTGCGGAATGAAACAAAACGAGTACTTTAAATTTTCCAATCGAGCTGAAATTTTTTATGCTGACCTAAAGGACTTTCCTGCACCCCATCCTAAAATTTCAACCCCATTGGAAAATATTTAGGGTTGGTTTACGCCTCCGAAACGATTTTTTCTGAGGAATAGTAAAAAACGAGTACTTGAAATTATCCGATCGGTATAAAATTTTTTATGCTGACTTAAGGGACCTTTCTGCATCCCATCATAAAATTTCAACCCCATCGAACAATATTCAAGGGTGACTTCCCCCTTTGAAACTAATTCCAAATTATGTTGATATTTTTTTACACCAGACCAAAACATCACTTTTTTAATAAAAAACAAAATAGTTTCATTACATTTTAAACATTTTAAATATTAAAAATAAAAACTACTTTTATAACAATATTATTCATTTATCATTAAAAAACAAGCGTTAAACTTTCATACAGCTTAAATAATTATTATATCGAATTTATAAGTAGGAAATATTGGCAACATCGCAGGGCTTCAAATAACTGTGAAAAATCAAAAAAATATGCATTTGGGCTTGCTATGACCGGAAAATATAATAGGGACTCGTATTAGCGTTACACATATATCTTTTTTCCTTGCCCCTAAACCCGGGCTTCGAATCACCTATGCTATGTATCGGGCCTCCTATTGATAGTTCTACGTGTATATATATATATATATATATATATATATATATATATATATATATATATATATAAGAAAGTTATCCATTTGTCGTTAAAATCAAATGGACAGGAAACAGTGAATAGTACCATTTCATCCTTTTTTTGAATCATCAGCACTGTGTATCCTGTATGTTGTTAATATTTAAATGAAACGTTGGATAGATATAAAAGTATTGATGTGGTCACTGTTATCTGTCAACTTCTTCCCAAAAGGCAAATCGCGGTTATTTAGGGTGTACAGCAAGGTGTACAGTAACATGCATTCAAAAGTCCAAACCATTATATATAATATATTAACCTTTAGCCGGTTAAGCATAATTGAATAAGTTAAAGATTGATAGTCTATAAAAACATATAGTTACTGCACGTTTGTCGGTTAAGTTATCTATATCCGGTTCACACGACCCCCCAAATGGAAATAGGTTTAAAAAAATAGCAAACTTAGGTGATGTTAAATCATAAGGACAGAAATTTTTAATTTTAAACAAAATTATAAAAATATTAATTTATTATTCCATCAATCTATTTTCACTCTGTACGATGATTAGAAAATAGATTGATGGAATAATAAATTAATATTTTTATAATTTTGTTTAAAATTAAAAATTTCTGTCCTTACTAATTTTACGTCTAACCACCCGTTAGTGGTACTATGTGCTTGAGACACACAAGTCTTCAACTTGCTACCATTCAAAGTCTCCAGATTAGGAGAGGTATGAGTAGTTGTCTACATCTAGAAATAGATGGCGCACAAGTCTACATCAATCTAATGGCTATATTCCTTTTGCGAGTAAAGTCTAAAAACGTTTTCTTAATCAGCATGCAGAGTTGACTCTTGGTACTGAAGAGGGCCAGCAGCCCGAAACTGTCAGTCTACCAATATCACTCTGTACGATGATTAGAAAATAGATTGATGGAATAATATGTTAAATCATGTGAGCAAAAGGTCTGTTCAATTCAAAACCTCTATGAACGAAATCCTAATGAGCGCCAGTTCTTAGTGGTAAAAGTTCTTCCGCAGACTGTATGATAAACCACAGTTATATAGTGCAAATTCTTTTGCACAATTTTAATAGTGTTTTTGTAGCTGATTTTGATTTTGTTTAAATCAAATCTCTATCTATTTCCATTTTTAAGAAACCGTTCCAAAATTTTATAAAAACTATAATTTCTCATTTTTGGAGGCTTATATTTAATGTATTATTGCAGCTACAAAAGGTTTTTCTAGTTTAAATTGAAGTTACATCAATTCTCTATAAAATAATTACGAAAAATGTGAAAATCATTTTAAAAGTTCATTTAATGAACAGCTTTGATGTCTCTGCAATGATCTTTAAAAGAAGGTGAATTTATCTTTTTTAAGCAGTTTTTATAAATTTAACGTCAAATTCATTATATTTGTCAAGCCCATGTGTTTGTCAATTTTGCTAAATATGACATATACTGCCCAAAATAGTCTTAAACAGCAACACTGAATCGTCATTGCAGATGTCTTAAAAACTGGTGTTCAGTTGGACACCGGAAATGAAATCCAGATACTTTTCTATACGGTTTTATAGAGCAAATATATAACTTGAATTCAAGCTAGAAAAAACCTTTGTAGGTGCTTCAATAATTTATTTATTGTCCACCTAAAATTACATTTTTTAATTTTTTCGAATTTTCAGCAGGGTATTTCTCAAAAACGGAAAGAGATAGAGATTTGATCTAAACATAATCGAAATCAGCAACAAAAACACTATTAGAATTGTGCAAAAGAATTTGCAGTTTGTTACTGTTGTTTAGCATATAGTCTGCAGAAGAACTTTCACCACTATTTACGAATTCACACTCATTAGGATTTGGTCGAGGTTTTGAATTGTGAAGACCCTTTGCTCACATGATTTATGATCACCTAAGTTTGCTATTTTTTTTAAACCTATGTCTATTTGGAGGACGTGTGGGTTATTAACCGACAAACGTTTATATTTTTATGGACTGTCAATTTTTAACTTATTTAAAAAATATATACAGAAGATATGCATACCAATTGGTATGTTTATTAGAAGTAATTCCATCACCATTAGGTACATATTTTCAAAAATACTCACAAAAAAGGTTTTGAAGTTTTCAGCAGTTTCAGCTGGCAGTCTGCTGTTAAAAATCAGAAGATAATTTTACAGGACTTACTCGAATTTACAACTACACACAAAAAAACATGTGTTAAACCAACAATACAGCTTTTTTTATTTTTTTGAACCATTGCAATTAAAATTTTTAGATTTTTAAAAAAACTCAAAAACCCAAAGATCTGTGGTATCAATACCAACTTTTTTTATAATCCATCCACAGATCAAAGCTTGCCGCTAGATTGAATTTTCAATTTATAAAAAAAAAAGGTTCTGTTTCAGCATCCTCAAAAACCTCTAAATACCAGTTTTCATTGAAATCCAATAAAATTTAACAGATTTGGCTGTCATATTGGATTTTAAAATTTTAAAAATAGATTCTGTTTTAGCATCCTTGAAAACCCCCGAATATCACTCACTCACCCCTCGAAAACCCCTGAATATCACTTTTCATCAGAATCCAATCAAATCTAACAAATTTGGCCGCCATATTGGATCCGCCATTTTGAATTTTAAATTTTAAAAACAGATTCGGTTTCAGAATCGTCGAAAACCAACTGTTATTAAGTTTTACGATATTACGGCCAAAAGCCGAGTTTTGGCCAAAAACAAAGGTCTCCTGGCCCATAAGTACAATTAAATTACACATTATATGGTTAAATCAAGCATACGGTATTGTTAAATCAAATTTAATGTTAACTTAGACAGGTTAAATTTATTATATTCAATATGGTTGGTTTAAACATGAGTATTTTTGTGTTTAGTTATAAAATATTTTTTTTATTTGTATCATAATCAAGACATATAGCTACATAAGTTATAGTTTTTTTATATACCAATTCATAAAATTTTTAATTAACTTGTATGCTTGCCTCTGTTTTCAAATTTTGGTTTTTCAAAAACTACTACCCTAACGAAACAAACTAGTTAAAACTCTTTAAAGCTTGTAGAATCTTTACGAGTTTTTATTAGGCTTTAATCTTTAATGAGTAAATTTATTTACTCGTAAAAACCCAACTAGTTTGAGCGAGGAAAATTTAGTCGTTCCAGTGAGTAATATTACATTTTATTTTTGCTAGTACGAATAATTTTTACTAGGATGAACGATGAAATTCGTTAACTTGTTTCAGCGAGTATTAATACACTTTCATTTTAAGAGTATTCACTAGTTTTGTACAACGAAAATTTTTTTACTCGTCCCAGCGAGTAATAATATATTTTTTGCACGACCAAGACTAAAACCTAATTATAGCTTTTATTTTCGGGACTAAACTTGCCGTTTTTCTCCCGAGGGAATAAAAATCACGGCAACCTTGATAATATTAAAATATTATACTTACTATGTGCTTTGCTGGTTCAACTATTAGGTTTGCTGATGTTTTGTAATAAATTAGCGATTCAACCGATTTTTTTTGATTTTAACAAAGAAAACCTTTAAAAATAACATTGTTATAACAATTTATACATAACATAAATTTATCAACCTCGTCCATTTTTTTGACGTTTGTGTCAACGATATTAAAAAACAATTGAAATCGCGATAGCCGTGAAACTTTTCGCAATTTACAGGCATCTTGATTAAATTACGAAAATAAAACAACCGATTTTAGAAGCATGGTTTTTGATTTTATCTACCTACCTAAATTATGTTTGGTCCTGCAAAAAATAGTGTATATACCTCAGGACTAAACGTGGCTGTTTTAGTTCCATGCATTTCTGTTTCCCTCGCTCGCTACGCTCGCTCAGGAAACATTCATGCAGCGGGACTAAAACAGCCAGTTTAGTCCCTTGGTGTATAAATAACTATTATTTTTAAGAGGATTTAATAGATTTTAACAAGTCTCGTAAATTTTTATTGGAATTTCCTCACAAAATACTCGTAGAAACTTATAGAAAACTACGATTTTTTCCTCGATCAAACTCGTTAGGTAATACTCGTAAAAAATACTGGTTCAATATTGGTACATTTTCATTGGAATTTCCTCATAAAATTCTCGTAGAAACTTGTAAAGAATGTGCGCTTGACATCGTTATGCTATAGGTGGCGCCACATATTGTTTCCTACCACTAAACAAACTTTTAAAATTAATAAATACTGAAATGAATACCCTCATTGCTAATCTCCAAACTAGGTTATTTGATACAAATTATCGGATTAGCATGGATTTTCTAAATGTTCTCTTCACTGGACAAGGCCAAAAAATGTTTCCCATAATATGGGAAATAGGAATAATATAATATTTCTATGTAACTTTAAGAAGTTGTGATACCCCGAGGGCCGCTGCGTAACTATATGGATTTGGCCTCTCTCAAACTCGTAAATACTCGTTAATATGGTAAATACTCGTAAAAACTTGTAAAAAACTACGATTTATTCCTCGCTCAAACTCGTTTATGGTCGTAGAAAAATGCAGTATTTTAAATACTCGTTCAATACTTGCAAATACTCGTAAATTTTCACTGGAATTTCCTCATAACATACTCGTAGAAACTGGTAAAAAACTACGATTTTTTCGTCGCTTAAACTCGTTAATACTGTTTCACTAAACGGAGAACAATACTCGTTCAATACTCGTATATTATTTTTAAGAGTTTGAGCGAGTTTTCTACTAGTTTGTTTCATTAGGGTAGGTATTAATTTTTTGCAAGGTAACGGGGTGCAAAGGAAAAATACTGGGGGGTAAGAACCATAAAATAGTGGTTTGCAACAGCCAGGAATAGGGAAAATCCACTGTTCAGTTGGTAAAATGAGTGGCAAATTTCGGAAATTGAGTGGTAAACTTACTCGTAAATTTCGGTAAATTGGTAGAAAGTTTGGAAAATTGGTTAGTAAATACCGCCAGGGGTAAAGCTTTTTTCTCTAGTTGGGAAAATTGGAGCTTTTTTCTCTAGTTGGGAAAACTGGAGTACAGTTGGGAAAACTGGAGTAGTACTGTAACAGTTGGGTATTTTTTCAGAGTTGAGAACTAGGGTCACTTCATCTGTACTTGGTCCGTTTTTGCTCTGGTTTTCGTTTTTTTCTTCCTTTCGGGTAGCGCCACACAACAAATGAAGATCGAAAATTTCCCCACTTTTCCCCTTAAGCTTAGGGATACGAGATTTGGAATTTCATTTTCTAAGGTTCCGGTGCCGTAGCTTAAAAAAATATATGTAGAAGCCTTCATTAACTCAAGACGGCAACCCTATTACATTGATTTGACAATGTAAATTTTTTGATTTAGGCAGGTGTCAGTAGAATAGAATTTTATAAATAATGTTTTATAAGTAAGATTTAAAACCCTAATTCCCATTAAAAATCTAAAAAATATACTTATCTATTAAATAAAATACTAAGGTAAGAAAATTATGTATTATCTTAGCAATAATATAAGAGGATTTAAAACCATTTTTTGAACTGAAGTATAGTCACTCCATATAGCACCAGCTCACCTCACAAACGAGTAACTATTGACTCTCCTCAAGTGACCTTCCAATAAGCTTAAGCCTTACTCTCTTTATTTTGTTTCTATTTTCTAAAGTGAAATATTTTAGTAAACATAATATATATTATATAAAAATATTTTAAAACCTTGTGATATGGAGAATTGTGGCCGACTATACAGTAAGGCTGCTCTTTTAGCGGAATTATCATAAATTATTAAATTTAATTCTACTTGCCTTAAATTAAGCTAGGGAGCAGAAATAATACTTTGTTGAATTTCTATAAAAGAAGGAAACCTATCGATTGAGGGGAGAATAGGGACTACTTTAAGAATTGTTGTACAAAAAAATTATCTGTGCCTTAAAACAGTGGTTTGGAAGTCGCTATAAGCCGGTGGTCCACAGAAGGTATGCACTATCATAGTGGGCATAATGGGCATTTGGTCTGCGTGCAAGTTATATTATCAGGCATTACTGTGCACAGTACCACATGGGGTATTATCACCCTTCAATACAACTTTGCCAACTCTTTTAAATTGGGATCTATAAGTCATGTGATTCGTCATTAAATGTTGGCCACCTCCTGAGTGTAAATAATGGCCTTGTACTATATTATATATAGTATATTAGGAATTATCTTCATTTTCGAAATGTTGATTAAATTAACCTTTTAATTCTTGTTTTAACCCAATATAGTATTTATGTGCAAAAATATATGTGTAGAATACTAAAAATATGAAAGCTCTTCTCCCATTCATAGCATGTTTCTCTAAAATGAAAATAACTCGTTTATTGCAGTATAAAAATGATCAATTATTATTAAAAATTTACCTTTTCACAATATTATTGTACTCTGAGTTCAGATTTATTTTCAGGCTGTGTAGAATAATTTTAATTAAATATTGAATGTTGAGATCATATTTAGTACATTAATGTATTTTATAACTTTTTACACCAAAACATACTTTACATTTGTATTACATTAAAAAATTAAACATTTTTTAAACTAGTTTAAAATTTGATAGATGTCCAAAATTACAAAATTTAAATGTCAGAAATTATTTCTGGGGCTGCCAAAGCAAGACACAGCGCGTTTCTTTTTGACAAAATTGCGGTACTTTAGTCAAAAAAAAAATCCACGTATCGTACCCCTAAGCTTAAGGGTAAAGGAGGGGAAGTGCGATGCTCTTTTATTGTGTGGCGCTACCCGAAAAGAGAAAAGCTAAGTCCAAAAACCGAAAACTAACGAAAGAGAACGAAAGAACAAAGTAAGACTAAGATGAAGTGACTCTATTGAGAACAGTTGGAAATTTGTTTTTAGTCATCAAAATTTTCTTTCTGTCAGAGGTAAAACTTTTTATGTAGTTGGGAAATTGGATACAGTTGGGATTTTTTCAGAGGAGATAAAGATTTCTGTCAGGGGTAACGCTTTTTTAGAGTTTGGAAATTTTTCAACTTTAAGTTGGGAAATATTTGCTCCAATCCCCCCAAATAATTGCTTTGGGGCACCCCTGGCAACAGCCACCTTAAATAATACGAGGCCTTCCCCCTGCTTTAAGGGAGACAACTTCCAAAAATTTTATGCCTCTGGCAAAAATATTAAAAAAACCAATTGGACTTTTAAAAAATAAACTTGAGGAGAATTGGGGAATATAACACCCCTACACATCTGCCTTGTACAAACTCCCACTCCATACAGCTATTTTTGTATATCTGTGCTGTTTTCTAAAGACCTTCATGAGTCATGACTCATGACAGAACTGTGATAAAGTGAAGGGTCTTGAGAATAAGGACACTTAATCTGTGCAGTTTCCTGTGGCAGTACCACAGATCTAGTGTCCTTACTTGAAAAGGGTATCTACTGTTTTCTTTTATAGTTTTTTTGTCTATAGTTTTTTATTGTTTTGTACCTTTTTGACTATTTTGTAAGACATATCAGGTCTAGAGAAAACTTCAAGCCCCCTACCCAAGGCAGGGCAGGCTGCTCTCTCCAAGGAAGGGGGGGTAGGGGGGCGCCACCCTCCCCCAGCCACTCTCGAGTTCGGAAAATACATTGTTCAGTTGGGAAACCCCGCTGTTATGTTGGGAAAACCCACTGTCCATTTGGTAAAATCAAGTGGTTGATTTTGGGAAAATTGAGTATACAGTTGGGTTTTTTTCTCTAGTTGGGAAAAAATGGAGTACAGTTGGAAAAATTGGAGTAGTATAGCTGGGTCAGGGGTAAAGCTTTTTTCTCCAGTTAGGTATTTTTCAGAGGTGAAAATTGAACATTTTCCTGTCAGGGGTAAACAAAGCTGATTTGAGGCAGCTCCTTTATGGTCAAGACTGGAGTTGGGAATTTTGTTAATTTTGAGTTGGAAATATTGGTTTCGCCCCTTCCCCTCTTATAAAATCGCTTTGGAGCACCCCTGTTCTCTCCTTCTAATTCAGGAGTCCTAAAGGACGCGTTCCGACTCATCTGCATATGTTATCTATAATGTTTACATGTTATAATAAATCACATGTGTCCTTAACCTAGGAAAAAAAATCAATAAAAAGTTACCTTGTCGGTCTTGAATAAAAAGTCCGTGATAATTATAAAAATTCCACTTAAACATATTCACAGTAAAACTAAATTTACATTTATTGTTCAACTACTGTTAATAACATTTTATTTTTTATTCACACTTAACGATAACGCGTTATACCTGTCACAAGCAGGTTTAAAGAGAATTTAAAAAACAATTTCATACACAAATACAGGACTGAATCTGACAGTTCTTGCGCTAATAATGCGCAAGCGTGGACTGTAAATTTGAAGGGATTGCACGTAGGCAACATACTATACGTGGGCTGGTATAAACTGTTGCCTATGGTTACATCGAGGTTACAGAAAGTTGCAATTTTAGTCAATCAACAGGTGTTATTAATTTATCGAACGAGTAGATGGCGCTCACATCTTTTTCATTCATTAAGAAATCTTTAAAAATCCAGGTACGTAATAAGCACTCGAAATACAGATCTACATCGAATTTTTTTTTAAGTTTTAAATTAAAACTAAATTGTAGGTATTTCGGTACCTACTTGTTTAAAATAAATAAGTGAACATATAAAATTTAAAAAGTACACCCTAACAAAAAAAAAGTAGAATAAATGAATTTAAAAAAATTTAATGTGATCTTTTTTTGTGATCTAAAACATTTTTTGCAAACTGAATATAAAAATATGCAGAAATCCCTAAAAATTATAGTTTTTTTCTAAAATTGTTTGAAGCAACAAAAGAATATATTCTACGGTCCCTATGATTATTTATAAAAAATAATAGTTTTTGTGTTATTTTTTTATTATTTTTGTTTTCAACAATCGAAGGAATAAAAACGTAGATTTTTCCCTTGACAAAATTAACCCACGATTCGTTGGCTACGAGCCGCAGATCTCCAAAAGTAACTATTTTACTCGATTTTATGAAATTAAAACCCTTGTTAAAACCCGAAATGTAGGTATTAAATAAGGGTTGATCCTATATTTAAATATAACTAACTAGTTAATCTAGTATTATGTGCAGATATTAAAATTAATATCACATCAGTGATTTTTTTTTATTTAACATACTTTAATACTCGCGCATTCACCAAATAAGAAAATAAAAAAAAACGATAGGTTTTACTAAAAAAAAAAAATTAAATAGAGTCAAATTAAGCTAAAAAGTCCGATCGGACTATCGTCATCCAGGTCCGTAACTGGGAGGGTGCTAGGGGGGTGCTCAGCACCCCCTGGCATGATTTTGAGCACCCCCACGGGGGGTGCTCAAGTCCAGTTGGTAAAATTGAGTGGCAGATTTCGTAAAATGTAGGTTGGAGAAATTGAGGGGTAAAGGGAAGCTTGTCTGCAAATTGTTTACTTGGGAAAATTGGAAAGGTTGGGAATTTTTCAGAGATGAGGACCTTAAGGTCCTCATCTAATTACTTTTTAGTCAAAAAAGCAAAATTTCACTGTCTGGGTTAAAGCTGTTTTTTATTTGGGTTTCTCAACTTTGAAATTTTTAGTTGGGAAATATTTGCTCTCCCCCCTCAAAAAAAAATTTTCTGTCAGGGGGTGCTCAGCACCCCCGGAATTTTTTTAACAAAATAATATCTAAATACCGCCGTATTTTGCATTTAACCATGTTAGTTTCCTATTTTAAATAATCCATAATAGCAAATTACCATGGTAAAATGGATACCTATCAATTACCACGTTTACATATACCGCTAACTACCGAGATTTATAACTCCTGTAACAGTCTCCCAGAAAGAGTCTTTCTCTAAAATAACTTGATAGAAAAACACAGACTGCTGTCTAGATTTTTAAATCACGAAAGTTAGCGCTATATGTAAACGTGGTCATTATTATGCGAAATAAGACCGTATTTGGGTACTATTTTGACGTCATTCCGAATATCTGTGAATATATCTCTATCATAACATGGTAACAGGTCCGGCCTTTGCATTTTAGCGCCCTGAAGCAAGCGTTGGACTTACGCCCCTAGCAAAAAAAAAACACGAAAAAAAAATTTTTGAGCACTAAAAAAAGATTGAATGCCTGTTTATTTACCCCCCTGATAATTAAGATAAAAAACTCACCTCTTGAAAAGCAAGTTTACCCTCCCTGATAGAAAAAGCTTTACTGCACCTCGCTGATAATTTTTTTTACGACTCGGACAGAAAAAAAAACGCCCATCTACGACCTGAAGCAGGGGGTTCACTTAATTCATGGTAACAAACATTATGATGAGCACTGGTCGGATCAAAGTATTCATCTACCGGGGGCTCACAAAAATTATAATTAAAAAAAAACAATTTTTAAAATAAAGAAACAGTTAAAACGTGAAAAATAAAACAACCGTTGAAAAAAAAATCGAAAAATGTTTTAATTTTTAATTTAAAAAAAAATAATTTAGGTTTTTTTTTCAGGACATTTTTTTTTTCGTGTTCCAAGTAAATCACTATGCCGTAACAGCGTCAACATAAAAGTCCAGTTAGTGAAACACAGTTTAAAGTGTTTATTTACTCAAAAAAAATTGTTTTTTTAATTCTAATTTTTAAAAGTGTTCGGTAATTGAATACTTGGATCCGACCACTAACGATTTGTATTACTTATTACCCCAAGAATTTATCAAATAATAATAATAATAATGTTTATTGGTTACCCAAAGGGCTAACGACCGAGGTCTTTCTGCCCGTTGTTTATTAATTTAATTAATTTCTCATTAATTTTAAAATTTGGCTAGATGCCTAAAATTTTTGCTATGGATCATCTCTTTGTATATGAGTAAAGCGGAACAAAGAAAAAAAAATTGATTAATATTTTTATAAATCTATTTATATTTAAAATACACACTGACATACAATAACAGGAATTTAAATAATGTACAGTAGGTACATGCACATAAATTGATAAATGTGCAGTCACGAAGTTCAAACTTCAAAAATAAAAAAATACCCTATAAATTAAAAAGCGTAATCATTAGCATTTAACTAAATAATGTATTTGTACTGTATGTGTCAGTAGAAGTAGTATAAAAATATATCTTCACATAAATTTGAACAAAAGTGTTTATATCAATTTTTCATTAATTTTTTTTTATTTCAAATTAAAAGACTAGAAGAAAATACACTGTCCATATAAGAAAAAATTGTTTATGATAGGAACGCACGAACAGTTGCTTCTAAAGGTTTTCGGCACACTGCACAATTTTTCAAAGCTGATGCACAATCAACACAAGCTACAATATGTCCACAAGGCAAAAATACCACACCTAACTCATTTTTAAAACAAATTTTGCAGAGTGTGCTTTCTTCAACCTTCTTCTCATCATCTTCATCTTTTTTGTCTTCTTTGGTATCAGATGTAGTAGTATTTGTAGTGCAAGCACTTGCACTAGCACTTGGAGTGTCCTTACTCTTCCCCTGTACTTGTTTAATAAAATCTTGTCCCTTTTTGAGTACTAAATAATTACATTTTGAAAACCATAATGCATGTTGTTCCCATGGATCATCGCTTTCTTCCCAGTCCTTTAAACCCCCTCCACAATGGAAGCACAATGTTTGGTCACCCACTCCCAGATAGAAGAAACCAGCTGCCGCTAGATCTTTCGGTTTTTGCTTTAAAGATTTAGGCCAAAGGGAATACGTTGCTAATCTATTATCATATGTAATGTGTTCTGGATGTGTGGGTGCTGTTGCAATTGTAATACCTAGTTTTTCTAAATGTTTTACGTTCTCAGGCAAAGAATGGGGTAAAATTTCTACTCCGTACTTGCCACATGTATCATGACTAACAGATGGGGTTTCATTACTGGAATCATCACTGTCACCATGGGCAACAAACGGGCAATTACGGTTCTGTTCTCTATTCCAGTTTATGTGATCTTCCATTGGACTATCTTGGGATTCCCACCGGTGTCCTTCTATTGGACAATATGCACATCGGACAATGTCATTTATACCCGTATAGTAAAATCCAGCTTGTGCTAATACTAGGGGTTCAATGCTTGAGTTTGGCCAGTCCTTGTATGTTTTACAACGTCCTTCTACTTTATGTAAGTCAGTGTCTTCTTTTTCTTCAGATTGTTTAATGTTTATCGCAGCTATAACTTGGTTTCTAATGTTAATCATTTCTTTTAGTGTTTCGATAGGTTGTTAAAGAGTATCTGTAATAAAATAAAACAAAATTTAGTGTCATAATTTAAAATTGTTTATAAAACAAAAGTTGTTTATATTTTTCTTTCAACATGTATATCATTTGCACAATTTAATCTAAAAATATCAAAAAATTAGGTAAGAATAAAAAATATTAAATATTTTCAAATAATTTAAAAATTTTAGTTTTAGGTTTTTTAATTTAATATTAAAAGCTTATTAGGTAGGCACTTAGAATAATTAATTCTTATAACATTGAATCTAAACAAATTTTTGTTACTACCAAAATTACCTTGGTGTGAGGTAAATATTTATAAAATATTCATTACATTTTACAGTACTGCACATTCCAATATTGTATACATTTTAGAACAGTTCAAATAACAGTACAACTGCCTTTCTACTCGCCGCTTAATACAACAGTGTACAATGTAGCCCAACTTTCAAGCTCAATAATGGGTGCAAGAGTACTAAGATGGCAACGTTGTTGGAATTCAGAAACCATTCACGATTTCCAACATTCCATTCCCACCGCTCCCCGTCCCATTGGTAATTTCAAAGTATCCAGCCCTACCACATTCCACTGAGATCACATCAATGACCGAGCGCCGGAAACACAAAAAAAGCATAATCTAAGGACAGAGATAGACCTACAGTTCTTTCTATCCCAGACGAATTCTTAGAAAAGCGCCGGCTCTTGTGATAAACATAATGAGAACAATCGATAATGAGATTTTTTTATTAAAATTAGGTGCGCAAGCACCGATCAAGTAAATAGAAATCGTTACGAATAAAGTAGAACACAAGGATACGACATATGGCTGCTTTTACACAGTTGTTTCATGCAAAAAACTACTATTAATTACACTTTTGCAAACTTATATCTACGTTTTCTACATTTACTGACCTTTTAGTTTTTGAAAGTTTTCGAATTTTGTACGTTAATTTAGGATTTTATGTTCATTTTAGAAAGTTTTTACAAACTCGACACCGTGAGAACGAAACACGTATTCACAGACCACACTGAACTTCGTTTCTGTTCAATAGTGGCGCTATGTGCGCAAGTCGCAAAGAAAGGAGACGGATTTCAGCAGACGGTGGTTTTGTATTTATTTTACTTTTAAAACTTTAATATCCAAAGTTGTATGGGGTATTTAAAACCCACTTGGCACAAGTAAATATTACACATATCATTTTACAAGAGGTAACTACTAAAATAGACTTCATTTTTAATAATGCCGACTAAAAAACAGAGTATTTGTCTGGGGAATTTCCTCACTAATTATTAAATTAGGCATATTTATAAAAAAATATGTTAAATGACCATGAAATATTGTCAGTAATGACCACGTTATCTTTAAAAGAATATCAAATGTGGAATATTACGAGTCAAAGTGCATTAAAATGTGCATAAAATCCAAAGTAAAAAATCGATAAAATTCGGCGCGAAATTTGAATTGCAAAACGAGTGAAGACTTACTTTTAATTGCTTGGTTGTGTAAATAGAAATCCAAAATGAAAGTTTATAGTATCGTAACACTTAACATTATAGCACGTAGATGTACACAGACACTAATTTCAACGACCGTCAAAACCACTCGAAGTTTTGAGTTGAACTAAAATGCAACTATGCGGCCAGTCATCACATCGGAGTGCATTCTGGTGGGACAGCTTGAATTGTGGGTGGACGATTTTATATCTATAGGTACCGGGTACCTTTATGCACATTTTTTACAACAATTATTATTGGTGCAATGAATAATTAACTACATATTTGCAAATTGCAATCAGAGGCGCCCATGTGCACATAAGTTAAAGTGATAGATTTATGTGGAGGCGCCTCTTAATTAAAAAGTGGGAAATTTGGCTAGTATTTTGGATTGGGTTCGAGGGCTGGGGGAAAAATACCTATATATTTTTTGAAACGCTGTTGTCAAAGTTGTTACCAATCACAATTTGGTTCATTAAAACAGGAAATGATTTTTAAAAAATTACACTGCCCAGTAAGAAAGCTTTCCCATTTTTCACCTCAGCGCGTGAAATTTTTTTATTATCAGATTAATCCAAATGAAAGTGAATTCACTTTCAGCAACCTCAAAATCCCCAATATAAAAATGTGGTTTTAGAATATATTAATTTTCAAGAAAACTACCCCCCGCCCCTCAGGGGGTGTGGTTAGAATTTTTTTATTATCAGATTCACTTTCAACAAACTCAAAAACCCCAATGTACCAGGGGCGAATTTATTTCATTTTAAGGGGGGGGGGCATCCATAAGGAAAAAAATACGCATTCACCAAAAATATAACTTTGAAGGTGTTTGGAGAGAGGTAGTTTATTTGTCGAAAAAAGATTTGAAAATTTATTTTTTGAGTTTTTTTTTTTAATTTTTTCGTTTTTCGTAAAAAGAAAATTAAAAAGAAAATGAACAACAAAATTTATCTAAAAAAGACGTCTTTAAGATATCATGTGCTGTCTGGGTCAGGGGGTGGATTAAAAAAAATATATTTAAGATTCAGTTTAAGCGACCTCAAAATCCCCCATATATCAGTTGATAATTCTTGTAAATTAATTTTCAAGAAAAGTACCCCCCGCCCCTCAGTGGGTGGAGTTCGATTTTTTTTATTATTATAGTTCACTTTCAGCAACCTTAAAAACCCCTATAGGTATACCATTTTCACAATATATATATATATATACCCCCGCCCCTTAGCGGGTAGAGTTTTGATTGATTTGGTGAATTTTGATTATCAGATTTAGTTTTGTCAACCCCAAAAACCCCTATACACCAAATTTGACAAACATATTTAAAAATATTTACCCCATCACCCCCGTGGGGTGGAGTTAGAGTTATTTTTTAACAGATTCAATTTCAACAACCTCAAAACAATTTTTGTGAAAAAATATATTTTTTCCCTTTTGCCACATTTCCCCCCCTTGCCCCACACCAAAGTTCACCAAAAACAATCCCGAGCGAGAACATTTGGTAACATACCGGTATGCCAAATTTCAAGTCTTAAGTTATCGTGCTGAAAAGATTTCCCCTACAGACCGACCGATCTAGCTACAATCTTTTTTGCTCTAACCTGATTTATATCTATATAAAAAGTCGTAAAACGCAAAATTACGCAATAAAAGTTCTTAAACATTTTTGCACGAATAGGTACAAGGCATTACTAAAATTTTAAAAAATTTTAAAATAGGAAAGCAATTGAAAGGTGAAAAAAAAAATGTAAAATAAAAAAAAAAATCAAGTTTGGACTTGTTTTTGTAGTTTTGTAGTTTTCATCCCATATTGCTCCCTTACATCACCCGCATTTTTACCAAAAACAATCCCAGCCTAGAACTTTGGATAAGGAACCTATAGTGCCCTACTACGCTAGAACCCAGTCAACACAAATACATGGCAGGAACATAGCAGGTACATAACCACTGTTCTATGTAATGTTGCAGACATGTAATTTTTATAGTCCATGTATAGTCCTTGGACTTTAACAATTCCGCCTCAAGTTATGTATCAGCTACATAACATGCTACATATCAGATACATACTAGGTACATAACAATAAAAGTAGGCGTTTCCGAATTTTACTTGTTATGGAGTGCATCATAGATTTAGACATGGTGAACATTTTTACGTCTTTTTGATAAACCTAATAATTAAAGTATATAAATATCTTTATATGTAGCATCCATCAGGCAAAATTCTTATACGATGTGCATTTTTACTGTGAAAGCAAACTTTCTACCAGGCTTAAAAATCATGGGCCACATAAAAAGCCAATTTTTAGAGAAAAAATATCAAATAATCATTTTAAAAAATATATATATTTTAATTTTTTGTCTAAAATTATCTAAAATCGGTTTAGTTGTCTAAAAATACATGCGTTTCTACTACTTAAGGGTAAAACTTTTATTATTAACAACAATTTTAAGAATATTAGTGATTCTAACCTATAAAAATTAAAATAATATAGACGCCATATTTAGTATTGAATTCATAACATTTTATGTATCGTGTATGTTCTCGTACCATATATATGATACATAACATGCAATATTGCATGTTATGTATCATACATATGTATGTTATGTCTCATGTAATATGGCACATGTTACCTAAAAAATCTTTCTTTACCATGTTGCATCCATATATGTGCGGACTGGGAAAGCAGTAACTCCGTTTGTCGCATAGCAACGAACGTTTTCACGTCAACTCTGATGTAAAACTTTGAAAACGCTGCTATGCGACAAATGGAGTTACTGCTTTCTAGCGTAGGGAACGTTCAAGTATTACGTAACGCTGATTTTGGAGTGTTACGCCCATGTTAATGGTTTAGGAAAGTAGCGTTACAGGGGGGGTGGGGGTCCAAAATGATCACAATTTGCCCCTGATAACACACTTCATCCTAAGAAGGTTTTTTAATCGTTCCCTTGAAAAGGTTCTTAGCATAATGCTGTAAACATGCTAAGCATGTTCTTAAAAGGTGCACTGCTGTAGTAGCATAAGTGCTTCTACTCTAAACATTCTTAGCATGATTAGAGTATTTTGCTAAGAATATTCCCAATACATATTCTTAAAATATTCTAATGGGAATATTTTTAGAATAATGCTATAGTGCACATGCTAAGCATGATTAGAGTATTTTGCTAAGAATATGCTCAAATACATATTCTTAAAATATTCTAATGGGAATGTTTTTAGAATAGTAATATGGCCTTATATTATTTTAATTTTATTAGGTTAGAATTACAAATATTCTTAAAATTGTAGTTAATAACATAAGTTTTACCGTAGTAGTAGTACAAATGGATGTATTTTTAGACATAAAGTCATTATTATATAGTTTTAGACAAAAAATTAAAATTATTATTTTTTGAAATGATAATTATTTACTATTTTTTTCTCTAAACATTGGATTTTTGTGTGGCGCATGATTTTTATGTTTGGTACAAAGTTTACTTTCACAGTAAAACTGCATATCCCATATGAATCTTACCTGATGGATGCTATATCTAAAGATTTTTATATACTTTAATTATTAGGTTTATCACAAAGATGTAAAAATTTTCGCCATGTCCAAATTTATGATATCACTCCATAAAAAGGATAGAGTATTATAAAATAAAATTAAAAGAAAGAGAAAAACTACATTAATGCAGAATTCTGAAACGCCTACCTACTTTGTTTGCGCATGCGCAATATTCAATACTATTACTTAAATGCATCAAATTAGAATATTTTTAGAAGCATGCTAAGAATATTCTTAAAAGTACATGTACCTACTTCTAAGAATATTCTTAACATGCTTCTTAAAACATTCTTATTTGATGCAGAGGCTTTTAAGAACCTTCTTAGGAACTCCCAGCACGATTAAAACGGTATCCTTTGCATTTCTTTAATCGTTCTTAGAATATCCTGAGCAAAATAGACATGCTTCTAAGAAGCATGCTGTACTTCCGGCTATTTATTTTAAGAATATTCTTAGAAGCCCAGGTAGCGTGTGATGTTATGTTACTAGAATTTAACATCACATTATAGTAATTTTTTTGATGTTAATGTGTACACGTTACTGTAATGTGAAAAAGTTGATGTTAAATTGAACACGTTAATGCGATGTGAAAAAACTGATGTTAAATCTATGTGAAATTTGTGATATTAAATGATGTCCCCAAATGAACTACAACTTACCAACGCGGACATTCTCGATTCCCATTGGTTGTTTTCATCACATGTTCATATTGCCACGCGAGTTTTGGTTTTTACAAAGTAATATTTTCTATTGGTGTGAAAAACAGACATACTGAGATTTGTGGTGTGAAATCAAAGAAATAATAGTCTTTGTGTGAAATGGATCAACTAGGTGTAAGTATTAACAAATTATATTTATAATTAGCTAGGTATAAGTGGTCGAAATAACTGTTTTGACAAAACTAACCTAATATTTGTTGTATTATTTTTTTTTATTGCATATTTATTACGAAATGTATTGTTTTTCTCAAGCTTAATAATTAATTATTATTAGTTATTGGATATACCTACTTAAATAATAATAAGAATATTATTGATGTTATCACAAACACGTTATTTTTGTGACATCCCATTGATGTTATCACAAACACGTTATTTTTGTTACATCCCATTGATGTTATCACAAACACGTTATTTTTGGGACATCACACTGTGATGTTAATGAAGTAGGACTTAGGACATCCATGCGATGTCACATCAATGTTAATGCCACAAGTATTGTAACATCACAAGTCACATATTAACATGGTTCTAACATGAATGTGATGTTATTTTGCTACCTGGGAGGTTTTGGTGCTATCAGGGGCGTTACGTAATACTTGAACGTTCCCTTTGTAGGGCAGTATAGGTTCCTTTGCTTTCAGCCCTATTCACATGTACCATTGAGATTGAAATTTGTGGCAATATTGACGAAAATTGCAAGGTCATTTACGTCAACTGTATTAAAACTGCATGGTATTGCAATGTTTGTCAATATTGAATAGATTTCAATGGTACATGTGAATAGGCCTTTTTTGACTTCAAATTTAAAAGTTAATGTTTTTAGTAAAAAAAGTATTGTATGACAAAGAAAAGTTGCAATTCTTTTAAATTTTAGCATTTAAAAAGGTTGTTATGTGCAAAAAAATGCTTCTGTGGAGCTCTAGCTCAAAAACAAAAGTGAGTAGAGAATTAAAGATTGGGTCTATAACGCCACAAATCGTCTGATCTGTCTACCGTGAAACACCCAGTATATGGATTTTATATAAAATAAAATGCTATCAAAAGAACGAGGCAAGTGAAATATATTTTTTTAATGTTCTTTTACAAAAAAAAAAATAAGTGGGATAGGTTTCTCCCAATATAACATATTATGTGACCCTGCACAAAGAAATCCAGTTAGTGTGTAAAATTAAAAAAAAATCGGATTCTTATATAAAAAACTTCTCTACATAAGAATTTGACAAAAAAAGAAATACGTAAATTTGACACACTAACAGGGTTTCTTTGTGCTAACAGGGTTTCTTTGTGCAGTGTCACATGTGCATGTGCACATACAGTGTTTTAAAGCTGGATAAATATATCCCATTAGCAACTTATAGCTAAGTACTGATATTACTTGATATCAAGTTTGGACTATAAAAAAAAATGTCCCTGTTCTGTGCATTTTAAATGTTCTTTTTTGACTATAGGATTTTTTTAACATCTGCTGGGACATATAGGTATGTCTCTACAGGAGCGAAATGGATCTTTCAACATCTGTTGGGACGTATATGTCCCTACAGGAGCGAAAGGGTTAATAAGATAAAGTGATCGATAGTTTTTTTTTATTTTTGGTCAAAATCATGATGAATCCTTACGTCTCATAGAATCGACGTATAGAAACAGAAATGGGTTAATTTTAAGTTAATTTAAATTGTCCTACCACCGCACTGTGTACTGTCATATCACAATGTGGCTTAACATGTTGGAAAACACGGTCCATATTATATGAGGGAAATAATTGCAATAAAACTGAAATAGAAGAATTGAAAGTTTGTTTATGTATTTTTTTAACAGCGTTTCGTTCTCATGAGAATGCACAATTACGACCCATAACTACTTAAAAATTATAATTTTAACAGCATGTTCTTTCTTCCATAGCGCCGGTTTGGTTAGAATAAAGAAAACGCAAACAATGGCTATGTAAAGTGGCTCCAGGCTTAAACAAAAGCGTTTCACCAACACTACTTTGGTTTTTACGTACATATTGCAGTCTAATTTCCAATTTCCAATCATTTTGTACTTTTTATAACCGAGTGGAAATTACTCACACCTATTATAATGCATGTAGGAACTTCCAAGAAGCTATCCTAAGGGAATGTCGGAATTACGGTGTCCTAAAATGGACCATTTCTAAAGATCCTTGTCTAGGAACTTTTTTCCTAGTTTTATGATATTGACATACAGGGTGATCAGTACGGGTCGGATCAAAGTTCCCATTACAAAAATATTGTTTTTTTTTATTAATTATTCGTTTTTTGAAAAGGGAAACAATTTTCAAAAAAAAAATAAAGACTCTCTATGAGTCATGGACAATGACCACGTCATTCACTGAGTATTAACAGCGTCGACATGACATTCCGCTTGGTGAACAATAGTTTAAAGTGTCTATTTACTTGAAAAAATAGTTTTTGCATGCCCCCGGTAATGGCTACTTCGATCCGACCCGTGGTGATCAGTAACTGCCATGCCAAAATTTAAGAGGTGATTCTACATCCAAAAATATGAAAAAGGTTTCTTTAAAGGTTGGTCTGGAAATGAGCCCTAAGGGATCCCTCTCGAGATACGGCCCTTTGAAGATGACATATTGAAAGGGGAACAAAAAAAGCATAATTAAAATTTTAATGCTGCAGGGTGATTCTTCATTTAAAACTGAGCAAAAAAGTATTCTTCACCAAAACACCTAAATTTAATATTAAAGGAGTAATAGCCTTTTAAAAAGTAACGTTTTTGGTGGCACAAGATTATACTTCCTCTTAATTGGATTTTTTTTTTTGAAAACGGTTCCTCCTACAGTGTTACACTATGAAATTTTTTATGTATTTACTCAAGGAATCCACTTTTTTTAAAAAAAAATCCAAAAAAATACACATAAAAAAGTTTCGGGCAAAAATGTATAAATTCAAAAAAATAAATTAACATAATTATTATTGCCTTTATTAATAATAGTATACATGTAAAAGCCCGTCGCTCTAGCTTAAAGGGTACCAGATTTATTAATTAAAAACTTTATTTTTATTACAATTTTAAAGGGCCGTAGATCCCTTAGGGCTCATTTGTGGAACAACCTTTATAGGAACTTTTTTTGGTATTTTGCAGAATCACCTCTTAAATTTTGGCATTTCAGTTATTGATCACCCTGTATATATTTAACACTTTAGTGTTTAATTTTTGGTCTACGAAACGTGAAATTTTATTTTTAAATGCTTGTTAAAATGCATTTTAGTCGAAAACAGTTAATGCTAACATTGTAACACCGTAGCTACGGTGTTACAACAAGGTATTTTTTATGTATTTTACCTATGAAATCATATTCTAATAATAAAACTACAAAAAGTTACATGAAAATAAAAAAAATTGAGCAAAAAACTGATAAGGCTTCCTGTTTCGCTAGCTTTGGGAGCTAACTTTTTTTGCATGGGCGCCAAGTTTGGTAGAAACCGTCAGGGACAAAGCTTTTTTTCTTAAAGGTAAGTTTTGGGCGGTAGGGGGAGCCAATTTTTTTTTTGGGGTGCCAATTTTTTTTGCAGGGGCGCCAAGTTAGTTTGGTAGAAACCGTTAGGGACAAAGCTTTTTTCATGAAGGTATTTTTTTGGCTCCAATTCTTTTTTGTATGGGCGCCAAGTGTATGTATTAACAAATAAGATTGTATTAAAAATACAACAAAACATAAAAATATATAAACAGTTAATGCTAACATTGTAACACCGTAGCTACGGTGTTACAACAAGGTATTTTTTATGTATTTTACCTATGAAATCATATTCTAATAATAAAACTACAAAAAGTTACATGAAAATAAAAAAAATTGAGCAAAAAACTGATAAGGCTTCCTGTTTCGCTAGCTTTGGGAGCTAACTTTTTTTGCATGGGCGCCAAGTTTGGTAGAAACCGTCAGGGACAAAGCTTTTTTTCTTAAAGGTAAGTTTTGGGCGGTAGGGGGAGCCAATTTTTTTTTTGGGGTGCCAATTTTTTTTGCAGGGGCGCCAAGTTAGTTTGGTAGAAACCGTTAGGGACAAAGCTTTTTTCATGAAGGTATTTTTTTGGCTCCAATTCTTTTTTGTATGGGCGCCAAGTGTATGTATTAACAAATAAGATTGTATTAAAAATACAACAAAACATAAAAATATATCTTCAGTATTTAGAAAAAAAGCTGTGTATGAGTAAATCTAGGTGCTCCAAATAAAGTGCAATGCCGAAATGCTTTATTTTAACTTAAAAGTATTTTTTTTGTCTAATTTTTGGGGGGCCCAGTGTCCTTCCTGTACCCGGGCTCATACCGACTGTGCTCGGAACTGGTTTTATACATCTATATATCGAAAGAAGTTAGTACGCCTCTGAACTTCTTTAAGTCTCATAGTGACGACCTCAGCAAGTGCTTGTTTCCATCGCCTCTGCACCCCACAAGTCGGTAAAACGTAAAGGGCGGCCATACATGAATCCATGGGTGGTCACAGAATTTCAATATATTTTTCATTACTTTATCCATGCTTAAAAAATTCTTCCACTTTAATTCAAGCGGGATCGCAGGAAAATATCCTGATTATGAAGTAGGATACATCGCCAAAGATTAATTTTATGTGAAGAATAATTTATTAATAAAAAAATTTGTTGGAAAATATTGCTAATCTAAAGGAAAGTGTAAGGATTCTCTATTCCAAAACCAGTCATTTGGCTTGCTTTTACATCTGTAAATAATGTAAGAGCAAGCCTTTCTCTCCCTGCTGTAAAAGTTCATATGTAAACAACTTGGAACCACGTGGTATTGTAGAAAATTATAGGAGATAATTGTGGAACTTCTAGGAAATCTTTTGAATCTCGCAATTTTTTTTGATGAAATTTCATAAATATGAAATAACGGAAACCTCGACGGAAACAATATTGTTTCTTTCGGTTTTTAAGAAATCTCCTTCTGAATTCCACACATTTTTTAAGGAAATTTCCTATTGTTTCCATGTTATAATTTTCCACGTGATTTCAATATCAAATCACGCCGAACCACACGGAAATTGCTGTATAAGTAAATAATTAAAAATAAATTGTATACATATTATGTACTTTTTTTCAATGGATGAAGGCCTTTTGACTACGGGCTCGGGTACTTTTTATGCTAGGCAATTATCTTCCGATGCCATCTCAATATATTGAATATATTTCATATATGAAACACACGGGAAATTTCTTATGGATTCCCATAATTTAAAGAAATTTTTTTTATACATGTGTATGTATATGTATGTATGTAAATTATATAAGGAGATAAATTTCAAAACGCAGTTTTTGACTTTGTGACATAGCAGCTTGTCACTTAGTAAACAATACAATTTGATTGTCAAGTAATTGACAAGCTGCTATGTCACAAAGTCAAAAACTGCGTTTTGAAATTCACCCCCACATATGTATGTATTGTATGTATATTGTATGTATGCACTCATGGAAATGCGACAAAAATCCTATATATTTCCGCGTGAAAGTTTCCCATATGGAACCACTAGGAAATTTCCTACAGATTCCCAGTCTAAATTATCTGAAAATTTTTGTGTGGGTCCATGTGGTACAACATAGGAAATTTTTTCAAAATTCCTACAATTTAAAGGAAATTTCATGTGTGGAACGACTAGGAAAAAATCCTATATTGATCCTCGTGGAAATTTCCTATATGTAACCTATAGGATTTTCTTTACAGGGATTAAACGAATTAAAATCTTTAAGATTTTTACCTTTCACGAGGTATGCCATTTAAAGTAAAACTTTTAAACATAAGAATGTTTAGATTTTACATAAAAAATATTAAAACTCTTACCTGGCGTTCTTCGTTTCTCGGAAATGATGAGGTCAGGTTTTAAGCCTTATATTTTTTTCCTAGTGCTGTAAAATTTCCGTAACCTTAAGTATATTTTTAAAATGGCTTTATAATATTTTAATCACATTAAATTAGTAAACCTACTTTATATTAGTAACTATACTAAATAAATTATTATTAGGTACCTATACTTATCGAGAGTTGATGTGGATAAGTTATCCTACATGACTACAAAAAAAATAAAGTTGTTTTTTTATAAACCAAACTATATTTCTTTTGCGTATTTTGGGGCGCTGAAAACGAATATGGCAATGAAAAAAATTCTTGGCCCTCAAAATCTTGAGATATAGCGCACATTGTTTTTTTTTGTATGCACTCAAATCCGCAAGATTTCAGGAAAAGTCTTTTTATGAAAATATTTCTAAATAAAAATGATTCATGCCATAACTTGCAGATTTTAAATATCTATCTAGTTAATTTTTTACAGGGCTACAAACTTCAAATATGGCTCTTTTTTTGTGTTTTACCAATATATTTTATTAAAATTTTATATAAATAATACAGATACAGGCAAAAACGTATGTATTTAATACTCCTACATACACAGGCTTTAAAAATTACATATATTTTTTTATCTCCAGTGATGGGGAGTCTGGGGGTTTAACGTTTCGCATGTCAAAAATATATCATAGAATTTTGTGATACCTTTAACCAGACTGTTTTTCTCAAGGTTTTTTTAGTGATCTAAACAAATTCCGAGACAAATTTCACAATAAAAGACCTCCCTAATACTTAATTTTTTTTTTCAAAAGCACATGCACAGTGAAAACATTTTATCATAAAGCTAGTAATAAAAATAATCTTTTTTTTTTGCAAAACTGGCAAACAAGAATTTAAGAGGTTTTTTTAAAAGTAGTAATAAATTTTCAATAAATAAAATTACAGATTCAATATGGTGATAAAAATAATTAGTTATCATATAATTTTTTTATAAATATATTGAATATTAATGTATACATAGTTTCCGATTTTAATATTTTATTTTTACGGGAAAGCATTATTGCACTTTTTCGTTCGGACTTTTAAAATGAATGAAAAACAAAATATAGCCGTTTAAGTATTACGCAATGCACTTTTTGGTCAATTTTGACCCCCTCCGACCCCCTGGTAAAGCACTGTAAAATTTTAGGTTTTTACCAGATTTTTGATAATTTTTTTCCACTGTGCGTGTCGTTTTGAAACAAATTAGGGATCATGGAGGTCTTTTATTGTCAAATTTGTTTATATCGCTAAAAAAACCTTGAGTCTGGTTAAGGGTATCAGACGATGTTATGATATATTTATTTTGACATGTGCAATGTTAAACTCCCCAGACTCCACACCACTGGACATAAAAAAATATTTGTCATTTTTATTAAATTTAGGGCATTTCCAAAAGAAAAAAACAGCCTCCGGAAAAAAACTTTGTCTCTGAGCGTTTTTAGAAAAATTTGGCGCCCCTACAAAAAAGTACCCTTCGAAAAAAAAAGATTAGTCCCTGAGCGCTTCTACTAAAGAACTTGACTCCCCTACCAAACAAAACAAACAAATACACCCTCCGACCGAAAAAAAAGTGTTTCTAGACCGAAAACAAAGTGTTTCTACAAAAAAATTTGGCGCCCCTACCCTCCGAAAAAATAAGCTTTGTCCGTGAGCGTTTCTGCAAAATTTGGCGCCCCTACTAAAACAAAAACCACCCTAGCTTTGTCAGTGAGCGTTTCTATAAAATTTGGCACCTCACTTGGCGCCCCATTTGGCGCCCCTACCAAAACAAAAAAAGTACCCTCCGATAAACAAGTTTTGTCCCTTGATCCCTTGAGCGTTTCTACAAAATTTGGCGCCCTTCAAAAACAAAAAAAGTATCCTCCGAAAAAAAGAAGCCTTGTCGGTGAGCGTTTCTATAAACTTTGGCAACCCACTTGGTGCCCCTACCAAAACAAAAAAAGTACCCTCCGAAAAACAAGTTTTGTCCCTGACCATTTCTACAAAATTTGGTGCCCCTACCAAAACAAAAAAATACCCTCAAAAAAAAACAAAAAAAAAACTTTGTCCCTAAGCGATTCTACAAGAATTGGCGCATATGCAAAAAATTGGTTTTCAACAAATAGACTTTCGTTAAATATTAATAAAACTGTACATATATTCTTTACTCATCGACCACTATATACTTTTAATAACCCTACAAATGTAAAATATCTTGACCCGGACCTAAATTGGAATTCTCATGTAAAATGAAAAAAAAAAACTTTGTCCGTGAGCGTTTCTACAAAATCTGGCGCCCCATTTAGCGCCCTTGCCAAAACAAAAAAAAAAACACCATCCGAAAATCCGAAAAAAAAAAAAAGCTTAGTCCGTGAGCGTTTCTACAAAATTTGACGCCTCTGCCATCAAAAAAACACCCCGAAAAAAAAAAAGCTTTGTCGTCCGTGAACATTTCTACCAAATTTGGCCCCCTCCCAAAAAAAAAAGAAAAAGCTTTGTCCGTGAGCGTTTCTACAATATAAATTATATTTGACGCCCCTACCAAAACAAAAAAGAAAAGTACCCTCCGAAAATATCAAAACAAAAAAAAATACCCTCCGGAAAAAAACTTTGTCCCTAAGCGTTTCTACAAAAATTAAATTGGCGCCCCTACCAAAACAAAACAAAAACACACTCCGAAAAAAAAACTCTGTACCTGAGCATTTCTAAAATTATAAAAAGCGAGGTCTGTAAGAAAGAACATTTTGTTTTTTTTTGTGGGCCTGTGTTACTATTATCTTGAATTGTTATTCAACATTTCGTCCTAGTTTAATTTGATAGCTTGTATAAAAATGCCTTAGAATAATGTTATTATTTATGTAAACATTTAATATTACAAACGCGGTCATACACTGTAAAAAATGGGTGTAAAATTAGAAAGTAATATTAAAATTAAACAAGCCGTGAAGATATGTAATACTACGCATTCTTCTTCTCTTAATGCACGAATATATATATATACCTCAAAACTAAAATTATTTTCCCAAAACATTTAATAGCTGCAAAATAATATACGATATATAACCTCGATATGAGCAAATGCACAAAATGATTGAAAGTGGATTTATTACAAAAAACACAAAAATATACAAAAAATTGAAAGAATTTAAATTGTCAACAAGAATTGACTTGTATATCCACCATGGTGGCATTAATACGTTAAATAAATTATCTTATCTTATCAACATTAGGCTAAGAGTCACTTAGCGCATGACGAGTTTTAAAATGATGCATTGTTGTCAGGTTTACGATAACACAAAAATGTAAAATATTTTTTTATGTAATATTTTTTTCTGCCAATAAACTTTGTAAACAGTTTTTTATCATTTTTTTTTCATAATTTTGCACTGTTTTAATCAAAAACATATTTTTCTCATTTAGCCCAAAACCCGCCTTTAAAACGATATCCTTCATTGTATTTTTTTTTATTAATGACAATTTTTTAATTTTAAAAAAAGTTTAATCCCCCATAACTTTTTTGTTTTTGGGGGGATTACTTTCGAAATTGGTAGAATTATAAGGATTACCTTATAATAAAAGTAATTTTTCCTGAAAAACTTGGGTTTATCGGAATATTTTTACAGTTTTTTTCGATTTTTTTTTTAAGTTTAACCCCCATAACTTTTTTTGTTTTTGGAGGGATTACTTTCAAACACAATAGAGATCTTCCCCTCATAGAACTTGATTTTTTCTAAAAAATTCAAATCGATCGGATTATGGTTCTTGAGTTATCGTGTACATAAAAACGTGACATCAGACGGATAGACGGAAGGACGGATGGACGTACATTTTTAAAGTTTCTTGTTTTTTATGAAACACATTTGTATCCAAGAATTTTTTGTCTGGGACGATTTTTGGCGATTTTGGCAAATTTGAGTCTACCTTATTATACTATTCTAGCGCAGGCGCTGTGAATAGTACAACAAGTTATGTAATTCTACCCATTCCATTATATATATTATTATGGTCTGTTTCATCAAGCAATTAAAATTGCACAGTAAATGTTTCCAAAACAGATATTGGATCTGTCCTGGTCATTATGAATTTTATTTTTTAATACTGAATTTAGTTTAAGTGCCCCAAAACCCCAGAAAATAAATCTGCCATATTGAATCGGCCATTCTAAATATAACATTTTTAATATTACGTTTGCTTTCAGCGACCCCTTAATACCATTTTTTATCGAAATCCCTTAAAATTCACAAAAATCTCCGTCATATCGGATTCGTTTTTTTTTTTAATTTAAATTAATTAAAAAATTTTAATTTTTAATATTGGATTCGGTTTTAGCGAAATTCCTGCAAAGGTAAGCAAAAACTTACTTTTATGTGAAACCAAATGTCAAACTAAATCCTTCTCCTTCTCCCCGTTAAGGCATATCCACAAGCTCGCATAACAACATAGTACATAAGAATTCGATTCCGTGATTGGCTTGACGTGTGTTGTTATGGGAGCTTGTGGATATGCTTTTAAATGGCAGCACAAATCGTTCAAATTACAAAAGGCAAAATTATGGCTCCTATAGTATTCTTAAAAAATTGCTTATTGATTAAATTCAAGATTAAATTACTTCCTATTTCCAGAATAAAATGTCAAGGATTAACAAGAAACATAAGCAATTGGATCCAGATCTACTTTGAAAAAAAAATCGGATATTTCCGAAATTAGGAACCCTTTTCCAAATGCACAAAAATGCGCAGTCTTTTTAACCTTATTTTTTAAAAAAAAAAAAAAATAAACTGTAAAAATAGTTATTTTTGTATTAAGAGCGCAAAATGTTTTTGGGCTTTAGCGTGGAATTTTCTGATCGAGGGGTCTAGCCGAGATCAGCAACCACGCGAAAGCAGATATCACATTTTGCGCTCGTAATACAAACAACATTTTTTCTACGATCTAAAATAAATAAATACGTAAGTACAATTTTCTGCAAATCTGTTGGTGTAGAAGTAAAATCCTCATCACTGTAACTCTCTATAATTCCTTTATAACAAAAAATATTTAGCACACAAATATTTAGCACACGAAATTGAGATTTGATTCAAAATAAATAATAGTTTTATATTAAAAAAATGTCGGACCACATCTTGTGGTATATCACTGACAGCTCCAAACGAAATTAGGAACCCTTTTCCAAATGCACAAAAATGCGCAGTCTTTTTAACCTTATTTTTTGAAAAAAAAAAAAAATAAACTGTAAAAATAGTTATTTTTGTATTAAGAGCGCAAAATGTTTTTGGGCTTTAGCGTGGAATTTTCTGATCGAGGGGTCTAGCCGAGATCAGCAACCACGCGAAAGCAGATATCACATTTTGCGCTCGTAATACAAACAACATTTTTTCTACGATCTAAAATAAATAAATACGTAAGTACAATTTTCTGCAAATCTGTTGGTGTAGAAGTAAAATCCTCATCACTGTAACTCTCTATAATTCCTTTATAACAAAAAATATTTAGCACACAAATATTTAGCACACGAAATTGAGATTTGATTCAAAATAAATAATAGTTTTATATTAAAAAAATGTCGGACCACATCTTGTGGTATATCACTGACAGCTCCAAACGAAATTAGGAACCCTTTTCCAAATGCACAAAAATGCGCAGTCTTTTTAACCTTATTTTTTGAAAAAAAAAAAATAAACTGTAAAAATAGTTATTTTTGTATTAAGAGCGCAAAATGTTTTTGGGCTTTAGCGTGGAATATTCTGATCGAGGGGTCTAGCCGATATCAGCAACCACGCGAAAGCAGATATCACATTTTGCGCTCGTAATACAAACAACATTTTTTCTACGATCTAAAATAAATAAATACGTAAGTACAATTTTCTGCAAATCTGTTGGTGTAGAAGTAAAATCCTCATCACTGTAACTCTCTATAATTCCTTTATAACAAAAAATATTTAGCACACAAATATTTAGCACACGAAATTGAGATTTGATTCAAAATAAATAATAGTTTTATATTAAAAAAATGTCGGACCACATCTTGTGGTATATCACTGACAGCTGTTTTATGATTGAACTGAAGGTTGCCTGCAATCTAGCGCGCAAAATTAAATTTTGCGCTTGCTGTCAGGTTAACGGGCAGAAAAGTAAACTGCTACGATCTGAAAACTTCATTTGTTTTTGTAGAAATGTTAATTCTCTATTAGATCGTAGAAAAAATTGTTTTTATAATCAATCATGGCTCGTTATAATAAGTTTTATGTGGTTATATAAAAATAAAATAAGGAATACCGCCTATTAAATATTGGATAAATTGTAAATAGTATCCGAAATTAGGCGACTTTCCTATACTAATTTTTACGAAGATGCAGTATTTTGGAAGCGGAAAAAATTCTGGCCCACAGTGATATTTGAATGGACATGCCGGCATGGCCTTCCCTGGATGATCCATGCTTCCCCCTCGAATTTGACACCTTGTACTTTTTAAAAAATGCAGAGTGGCTTCGGGGTAGGCAAAAAGGATCATACGGTCTAGTTGCCAGGTTTGTCCTCTCCTTCCTTACTACTACTTACTACTACATACCTAGTTATAACTAAGAGTTTGACCAATAAAATGTCAGAAATATTTTGCACATTTCATTTTATTTTTAACCGACTACCAAAAAGGAGGAGGTTATCAATTCGAGGTGTGACTTTGTTTTTTTTTATGTTTGATCCCGCATAACTTTGGAATGAATGAACGGAATTTGATGAAACTTTTTGAAACTTAAAGAGGGCATTCATGAGGTGGTCCCGTTTCAATCATTTTAACGCAATTTCACTTAAAAACGGCTTAATTTGGTTCTACTACCAATCAAATTTTTAGAGAAATATCGGATAACTCATATAAGCCGGATAACTTGATTAAGGGGTCACTCAATTATTACGGCACACTGAAAATCTTTTTAAATGCCGCTAAACTTGATTCTCTGGACCTGTAGGGGAGAGTGGGTATGTTTCGACCAGTGGCAGGATTCAACCATTTGATTTTATTTAAAAACTTTTTAATTTTGCGTGTGTCCAGTAGTGCCAACTAATAAGTTTAGTGGCTATAGTGCCTAGTTAGTTTGGTCAAATTCGGAAAGGTCTAAGAAAAATTACGAAAAAATCAATTTTTTGTGAAAATCAGGTAAGGTTTTGGTTCTACATTTTTTTATTGATATTTTTCTAGTGGTAAAATCTATTCAAAATCGGTTTTATATGATTAAACAAGTGTTTTATTGGCTTCATTTTCATGCACTGAACCTAACCTAATTCGTTTATTTTACCGGGTATCATCATATTATTTAAAATATGAGAATATAGGGATTGTTCGACCACTGGATAGAACATTCGAAAATTTAAGATAATATTAAAAATCCAATCCTTTTTTTTAGTTTTCCAATATACTTTTGATATTGGTTCGTATTTTTAGATTACCTGCTACTTACTAGGTAGTTTTGTATTGTTTTTTTAATATCGTTTCTGGTTCCTGTTAATATTAGTCTAATATTATTTGTTCATGTTCTAGTTATTTTTAATAAAACATTATTAATTTTTGGTTCATTTTAATGTTGGTGCTATATTTTTATAACTATATTAGAACTATATTTAAAGTTTTAATAATAAATTTTAAATATTTTAATAAAATTTATAATTTTATTCACCCTGGTTTAATCATCCCCACCATCTGGTTGAAATATCCCACCCTAGAGGGATGTTTTAACCAAATGTAACTATTTTTATTTTAATTTATAAAACTAATTATTCTTTAAATTAATACAACTTGTACTATATTATTTAATAGAAAACCTCGTAGAAAACATATTAAACTATAGATTGGTATAAAAAAATAAAATAATTTATTAAATATTTTATAAAACGATTTAAACATTAAGAGCTCGAAACATCCCCACTCTCCCCTAATATTAAAATACCAAGAGAAAATGATAAATTTTGTGATTATACCATAAGGCGTTATTTGATTATTACTTAACGCTTAAAGTTTAACAAGATTTTCTTTAGTGTTTCGTTTAAAATAGGGTTGGTTGGACTCTTGGGAGCTGAAATAAAAATATTACTTTTATTTATCTTTAATATAATGACGTCACAACGTACTAACAGTGCGTTAAGGCGTCAGCAGCTTGCCGAGATGGAAGGACAACTATAATTTAGCTTAGGTGACGTTACAAATCTACAAGTTCTGTGTCACTAAAAAGTAAAAAAGAAATACTTTTCGCATAAAAAATTAACCGACTTCTTTGTCTATAAAAAGTAAAAAATAAAAAATACATAAGTCGGTGCGAATTTCACAGCAAACAATAATAAAATAATAAAAAAATAATTGTTAGTAATTAATTTAGGGAATGGTGAAATTGGGACCGATTTAAGTATTTTTTATTTTTTACTTTTTGGAGACAGAAGTCGGTTCATTTTTTTGCGAAAAGTTTTCTTTATTTTTAGTTAGTTTAGGGTAGATACCCCAGTTATAGCCACCTTAAGAGAAATTCTGTTTTTATTTATTTTTATTATGTTCCATTATAATGTTAAGGTTGCAAGTTTTGGTTTTTCTGAAACTTACAATATATCTCTACTATAAAATAAATGTTTAAACCATATAACTTCAGCTGATATGTTATAAAATAAAAACAAACAAAATAATACTAATTCTCTAGTTTTAGCCACCCAAGCACCGGTTTTAGCCATAAAAATTTACCAGATATAGCCACCATTAAAAAAAAACTAAAAAGATGTTAAAAATAAATTATTTATATTTTTGTAACAGTTTTGGAACATTTAAAATTTATAGTTTTTTAAAAATATATACTTCTTAATCAATATTTAAAATGATTTCGTTTTTTATTACATTTTTTCTTACATACATCTTTTCTTGGATAATTATCCGATAATTATAAATATTTATTAATTTTGTTTATTTTTTATTTATTTGTTTATAGTCTTTTTGGGATCTGAACCAGCTGGTAGTTTATACCATATTCGACACTATAAGTTTTACAAAAAAGTTTACATGTATGTTACAGTTTCACATTGTGACATGTTTAGTTTTCAGCTTCAGTCTTGAATCATTTGAGTCATTTTGATGGCCCGTTCTCGACTATATTTTATATAATACTCCTCCTTTTTTAATTTAAATGTATTATTGGATAATATTTAAAGGCGGTTTTCGCTAAAATCTTTATTATTTGTACAGTAATTTTGACATATTGATATTTTTTGACATTGGCTATAACTGGTACTACTTAGGTTCCAGTTTTAGCCAATTCTGTGGCTATAGCTAGAAAGAGAAGCATATTAGTGTCCCAGTTATCGCCATGAAAATTTAAGAATAAATTCTGCAAAATATGTATTGAAATATTAATAAAGTAACTGTTTAATGACTTACCTTTAATTTGATATAAATGTTTTACGAATTTTATTTTACCTGAATTAGATGTTTAAAATTATTTTTCTGGCGGTTTCTTAAGAAAAGTCATAAGAAATGACATTTTTTTCAAAATCAAAATTTTAAATAGGCGCTGTATTCGTTTCGCTACAGTTAAAACCTATTTAACATATTTGTTGTCCCAACTTTTATCATTCAAATCGGATTTAAACGATAATTTTGATCTAAAATCTCCTATTTCTTAGCTATACCCAAAAAACTACTCTGGCTAAAACCGGTGCAATGGCTAAAACCGGTGATCCTACCCTAGTGCAAGGTTTAGTGTTAATGATTGGGTAAATCAACCTTAAGTAATACTTATTTGTACTTATTAAAAAAAATCTGTTTTTAAAAGTATTTATTCTTAGATTAGGTATTAGGTTATTTAATTTCAATTCGAGAAGGTAACGTTATTTTTTCGGAATTGAGAATGGAATTTTATACCTGTGGCTAGTTTTAATAACAACCTGTACAATTCAGGCATAGCTTAAATATTTTCACTTCTTACAACATCTATTCAACCCACATACTTTTTAAATCTCACGTAGAATTGTTGGTCTTCAGAAATAGTTTCTATTATGTAATTAATTGTAGATTTCCTCCGAAAGGACCTTGTTTGAACCGACGAACAAGGCGCTGCAATATGTCGCCAATTGAAGAAAAAATGTCCAAAATTATTTTATCATTAAAATAAGGTGGGAACACTTTAATATGCATAAAAATTGTTTAGTCACAATTTTAAGTTTTAATATTGAAGTTTTAGGACTAAAAGGGTTCATTTGAGGAGTGTTCTTTGACTTATTTGAAATATATATATATATATATATATATATATATATATATATATATATATATATTTACACTCCACCTCCGGGGGAAGGAGACGGGTCTAAATAATTTTATTTGGCTTATTTAGTATAAGAATTACCTGCATACCAAATTTTAGCTTCCCAGGCTCAACAGTTTTTAAGAAATGAGTACCCAAGCTTAAAGAGCCGGCTGGAAAATTTTAATATAATTTTTTTTAAAATGGCAAAAACGTGAAAATATATCGCAAAAGAAGTGCTTATATCTTCCATTGGGCCAAAATAGGCAATCTAATATTTATACAGTATTACAATTGCATATTTAAGAATAGTTTTAAGTATATATCTAATGGACGACGATGGACGAACGAAACTATTCTCAAATTTTATGTGCCACAGACACGTAAAAAGAAGGGCCTCAAATTTATCGCTAGAATTTTAGGTAAAAAATGTTTTTTGGTTTATATTTATTAATTAATGTTTAAAGACATGTACTTGCTATGCTTCTTCCAAATTTTAAGCAAAAATATTAGTTTGTTTATAAATTAGGATGTTTTTAGTGAAAGCATGTCAAAATAGATTTTTGAGCAACCGTTGTCCATCAACATTAATATTGCATTGGCGCATATCCATAAATTTATTGCAAATAAAAATAATGAGTTTTTCTAATGCGGAAAAGTATAATGAATAACTTTAAATGGTTTTTGATGATTTATTAATTTTATAGGCCTGTTTATGGACGCTTTTTTCCCGTTGCAATATAGTGCGCTGACTTAACCCTTTAATGCGCCACTTTATCAAACTTTGTAAAAGTTGCATAGCACGCTAATGCTGAATGGACATTAAGTTTAAGAGACTTCCCAACGCAAATTAAGATCTAATCCTGTTAGTAGGATATCTCCATATTATAAAACCCCCAACAGTAAAATATGAGGTGCTCGGTTTCGAAAGATTTTTCCTATCTTTCTTTAATCCTGCAGCATTCTTTTATCCCTCCAAATCACCGAACACAAATTTTATGTCTAAATCTGCTCCCAAATCATTAATGTTGAGCAGCCCATAGTCGTAGTATTCTATAGTAGACATGTCACAAGTGCAAATTATAATTTATATAATTATATAAGTGACTTTTTCACAAACAATATATAGTCCAATCAAAGCCTTGCATTTTTAGTTTCTTGACCAATCAGATCAAAATAAATCTGATAATTTTTGCACATGTGCAATTATCACTTGGTTACTATGGAAACAAAAAACTGACAGTTACTGACGTCTTAATAAATGTTATATTTTTGCAAAATGTGTTTTTAATTTGTGAAGCTTACCTTAAAGGTAAACTAAATTATGTAGTTGATTTATTTTTATTGATAAGCAATATAAATGCTTATTTTATTACCAAAACATCCTAGTATAAACCCTAATTCATTTCAGATAATATATTATATTTTATGCACTTTCCATCTTAAAAGTTTTAAATCACTGATATTCATAAATTCTAATTTATTTAATTGAATCTTGGCATTAAAAACAAGCCACTCAAAAGTAATTTAAACACTTATTTATTAAAAATATATTTACAGTGAAGAAGTAAATAATTTACTTCTTTTAAATGACGGAAATCAAAGCATCAAATGACTGCGCTGGTACCAGTACAGCGTTTCCAAACTTTATTATAAACCGATCGCAAATTGGGGTTTTACGGGTGGAAACAACCCTTATTTTATTTCTTTTCAGTTGAAAACTAAACTTTTTAAACAAAAACAGCAATGATTTTTATTTAAATGCTAAAATATATGATAACAACTATTTTATTGGAATAATTTCAAGCATAAAATATCCCTCAAGCAAAGTTCAGACTTGCTTGATTTAAAATTTTAATTATAGTTGTATATAATATTGTTTTTTAGTTCTTAAATTTTTAATTTAAATATGAAACAACATTAAACATGGTAAAATTATATACTTCCTTATTTTGTTTGTGAAATAGTCTTTCAAAATACCATTCGTGCATGTACATAGTTTTTTTTCTGTATATAAAAAAATTTTTGCTTAAGGAAATTGCCAAGCAAAATATTTTTTTAATACAGTAAAAAAATTATTGATAATTTAACATGCACTTATGATATTACTACTGAATATTGCTCTAGTGCAATAATCACCTTGTTTATTTTTTTATGAAATAGTGTAATTTGCACTTGTGATATAGTCTTGAAATATATCCCTCCACCTAATGATTTAAACCATCTAAACTGCTGTAGTTGTAGTTTAACTACAAGCAGCTGTATTTTTGGTTATTTTGCTTTTAAGCAAATGTTTTTAAGTTAATAATTCATAAAAAAGCTCTCGACCTGTGGTCTCGAAGTTTTTATAATGAATTATTAAGTTTCAAACATTTTTCAAAAGTAATAAAAACACAGCTGTGGGAGGCATAGCGTAGTGGCTAGCGCGTATGCATAGCAAGTCTACTATCGTGAGTTCGATTCTCACTGGCGCCGATTTGCTTTTTTCAGTTAGTTAATAATTGAAATTTGGCGAAGGCGATAAGTGAAACGGAAACTCCCTAGAAACTGGTTCGAAAGTCAGTATAAGCCGGTGGTTCCCTCTACTACTAGCCCACACAAGTCCTGGACTTAGGGGATGCTTAATTAAGTAGAATAGTACGAGGTTAAACAAACAAACAAACAAACAAACAGCTACTTGCAGTTTAGCCGGTTAAATCATTAGGTCTCGGGATATAACATTATTTGCTATACCTATCATACATTGTACCTAATTGGAAAACCTTGTAAAAAGTTACTAAATTCTCGAAACGTTTTATAAATTGAAATTTTAATTAATCCTCGTTCTAAAATGCTACGCAGCAAATAATTAGTTAACCCATTATATTTTTATACAAAGATGACGTAATGGTTGGCCTTCACATTAAATTTTAACCGCTCTCGTCCGTGAAGGGGCCCCCAAAAATTAGTTTCGCTTAAATTTTGTTTATTTGTATTGCGATGTTTATTATTGTTATGCTAATTTGCCAGAGGGTATTAACGTTTGTTTTGTTCTTAACGAAAACGTAACAAAAGTTATTTTAAAGAATAATCCCACATTGGGTACCATAGCAAGGCAAAATATTATATCTGCGAAGTTATTATTTTTATTATTATTAACAAAAGTAAAAGCAGGGCTGGCCTTACTATTTCGGCGCCCTGAAGCAAGCGTTTGCATTGGCGCCCCAATTATTTAATGATAATGCAAAAATTTTAATAACCAAAAAAAAAGTTAGAAAAAATCTTTACCATGGCGGAAAATTTTGACGTTTTACCCCTGGCGGGAAAAATTTTGACGACTAGAAAAAAAGGTGCTCACCTCTAAAAAAAAACTTTACCCCTTGCAAAAACGTTTGATGACTACAAAAAAATATTTTTAAACGCCCCTCGATGGCGCGTTTTAGCATATGGAGTTCACTTGGCGCCGTGCAAAGGCCGGCTCTGAGAAAGGGCAAAGTTTTAAAATTTTAGTTAGATTAATACTGTGATTAAAATATCTTAGAATTAAGGTCCCATGTACGAGTATAAAAAATAAATAAATAAATAAATAGACTCCCAATGTCTAAAAAATACAATGTAGAAAATACCGGAAAATGCCAACGAACTAACAACTCTTCTCTCTAGAACACGCATACCGTTAATATAAAGTATCGCCAACATCTCGGGTTGTTTGTAAACAAATAGTAGGTATATTCAGGCTGAACAGTAACAATTACCAGTAACTGTTATTGTTGTCTCTGTTAGAACAAAGCTGTGCGAGTAAGACATACAAATGTATATGTTGGCTACGTTTTTTTTTTCAGTTTTTACAAATGAAATGACTAATTTTGAAGAGGACTATTTTAAAGTATACAAATATACAAATATAGAAGAGTGAAAATATAATTGAAAAGAGAGAAAGAAGATACCTTAATATTTATTTATGGCTATATGTATGGAAATTTCCTATGGATTTCGAAAATGTATTGGGGGAAACATTTTTTTCGGGAATTTTATTATTTTTCACATTTTTAAAAATTATTATTATTACTATTTTTTTTTTATAACATTTACTTTTTTCACGAAAATTTACATACTTTTGTTGGGCAGGTCAATTCAGCCCTATATATTCAGAAAAACACAATGTTTAGACTTTTATTAAAACAATAATAACTACCGAACGGATTGAGTTATTTGTTAACAGTGGTTCAGTGTAGAATATGGAGATTATCCATTTAATTTTGTCGACTAAAAAAATGCTAGACAATTTTGACTACTAAAAACAAGGTTAACAGAAATTTGACGACTAAAGAAAACGTCATCTTCTATGCAAATTTTCCAACTATTTATAAATGTGTTAAATATTCAATTAAAAAAAATGGCAAAACGAAATTAACACATTTTAACCAACACAAGAAGAAACACAAGAAGAATACCAACCGGTTTTTTCCACAGTGTATCTTATAAAACCAAATGTTTACATTTCCAAGAATCATGCATAATAAATTATACACAAGGCGTGTTTAAAGGGAGGGTCGTATTAAAAAGCTAAAAATATACTTCCAGATTTATTAACTTAGCTTTTATATTATATTTTTTACCATTTCACCCAAAAAATCTATACTTTTTACTAAAAAACACTGTTTTCTTTTACCAGTATAAACCGGTTTAAGCAACTGTTTTTTTTCGATTTTTTTCAATTTCCAAGATATTTAAATACAAAAATTCAGCTAAACAACATTTGCGCTGATGGAAGGACCGCTATAAATAAGCCATCACATGAAAGTTGGTTTATTTGTTTGTTTGAAACAGTCTGTTTTTGTATTTTTGGAAAATATCTAGGCTCACAGAGTACTAAAATTAATGTTTTAAACGAAATTTTTTGTTGATTATTACTAGGGGTCAATTCAGGAGGTAAAGTACTTCGGAGTAACCCTAGATAGCAAGTTTAGCTGGAAGGCCCATGTAGATAAGGTCCTTGACAAATCTACATATACCTTTTCGCAAATACGTCGGATTATGGGAAAAACCAAAGTCCTTGGATGGATCTACACATATGTCATAAGGCCAAGAGTCCAATATGGTTCAGTAGTCTGGTGACCTAGGGTCAGGAAAACCATAATATTCCAGAAACTGGAAAAATTCAAAGACTAGCTTGTCTTTAAATCAGTGGCGTAATAAGGACAACACCCCAAGCTGTTCTAGATGTTCTGCTGGGAATGACGTCACTTTCTACATCCAGAAGGAGACAATGGCTGGCTTTACTTAGATTCTGGTAGTTGGATAGGTGGGAATGCGAACTACGGCCACGGAAAAATCGCTGACATTGCCGAAAGGGACATCCCAAGTAGTAGTATCAGAGTGATTGAGGCAGAGGACCAATTAAAGTTTGTAGAAGCTTCTCTCTCAGGATCCTAACAAAGGAAATAAAAGAAATACAATTTACCCCAAACGCTTTGGTGTGCTATACAGACGGTTCGCGTATGGAAGGCATCCAAAGCTCTAGGGCAGGTCTTTTCGTGGAGGACCTGGACTTACAAAAGAGTTTTCCACTTAGATGCTTTTTCACTGTGTTCCAAGCTGAGGTCTATGCCATACAGGAAGCGGAAAATTGCAGGGAAATAAAACAGTACCGGGGGCACGATGTGTACATTTGCTCGGACAGTCCAGCTGCTCTAAAGGCATTGCAGCACTAGGTCACTCCTAGTCAGAAAGTGTGTATAAGCCATGGAAGAATAAGCAAGGACCAACAAGATTCAACTGGTATGGGAGCCGGGTCATAGTAGAATTCCGGGAAACGAGAAGGCAGATGAACTTGTAAGACTCGGATCTGGGATGGCCTGCGCTAGACCGGAACCTATACTTGGTGTTACTAGGAAGCAGGTAAAGACTGCTTATTCCATGCTAAATGAGCAATGGAGAACGGTCGATGGTTGCCAGCAAGCCAAGGACTTCCTGGCTTGTTCAAGCAAATCGAAAACCGACTGGTTGCTGGAAAAAGGAAGGACTGCACTCAGATAACTTGTGGGGGTCCTCACGGGCCACTGCAAGCTAAGGAAACACCTGACAATTATGCGAATTCTAGAGAGTCCGCTATGTCCAGAGTGTGGAGAGGTTGAAACATCCTCTCATTACTTAGCCGAGTATGTTAGATACGACAGAATCAGGTTACAAGTCAACTGCAAGAAAACTCAAAGACTCAACCAAGAGGAGCTCAGAAAACTCCCCTGGGCGAATATCCTGACCTTTATTGAAAGACGGGCAGGTTTAAGGAGGGCTTAAATTAGTAAATGGCTGGGATTTCCTGGGGTAAAAAAAAGGCCATAGATGGCCTAGTTGTCCAGCTTTGGCCATCCATAAAATTTACTATTACTACAACTACTACTACTACTATCGGTAGAGGTCGGTTCAAATTATTCATTTACCTGGGGCTTGCAAAAATTTAAATAAAAAAAAACACTTATTTTTAGATCAGACACTTTGAACTTTATTTCAATAACTGGACTGTCATGTCCACGCTGTTATATTATTTTCAGAAATTCGATGCTGTGTACCTACATAATAGATATTTTTTTAGCACCTATATGTACTGTTAAATATATTCAATCCATAGACAAAGAACATAGATGAGCTGTCATCTCAAGGTTATATACAAATTTACGAGTCCTCCATTTTGATCGGAAGTTACGCAGAAATCAGCCGGGAAATTTAAATTAGTGGGTAAAATGTAAATAAATAAACGACATAACCTTACTTTTTAATGTTTTTATCTTGAACATACCCCAAAAGAAAAACTTAAGTAAAAATTACTACTTTGCATCACAATTCTCACAAAAAGAAAAACAATAAAAATTACCTACATTTTATCCTGTAACATAGGCAGTTAATTGTTTTTATTAAGCATTAGGTATATAAAATTTTATTTGTTTCTTATGTTATATTAAAAAAAATCAAACTTACCTAAAAAATATGATACTGCTGTCTGCAGGTAGCAGTCGTTTTATGTTTCTACAAATTTTTATAAAACACGTCATTGCAAAGACTTTACTAGTTCTTTGAAAAAGCACTATAAAATATACAAAAAATACAGAAAGACTTTAAAACTTCAAAAACGCTATTATATAGTCTATAATAAAATAAAATGTTCACCCTTCTAGCACAAAACACCAAACGCGTAGAAAAAATAACAGAAAAACCTCGAAAACAAACTCAAAACATACATAAATTAGATTATGTTAATCTGTTGCACGAATATGTTAGAGGTGTGTGCGAAGAATTATATTTTTATATTTAAATTACTGGTAAAAATAAATAAATATCTGTGTAGTATAACATATTGATTTAGTTTTTACATATATAACAAACTGTTGCAACAAAACAACGACAAAAAGAAACTTTTACTGACTACTGAAGTGAAATGAAAAGACACATCTCTAACAAAGAAAATATTCCTATCTAACGCAACACAGTGTTACCAACATAAAATATATATTTTTTAACTTTATGTTGAACAATTGGAATCAAAATGGAGGACGCATTAAGTAGGGACGCAGAAGTGTGCGCAGACGGTCAAAAATCATTCTATTTGTTTATTTTGTCTATGATTCAATCATATTCGCGCCTAGGTGCACCGTGCACCTGTTTTACATTATTATTTTCTTAAAGAATTACAAAGTCATGTTTCTAAACAATCATTTGGTTTGGATTTGGTTTCGTTTAACTTGATTGAAACAAATATGTATTTTAGGATTTTTCGATAAAAACAGAATAAGATTTACCTAAAAACGCTTATATAAAAAGATAACATACCTACACTGAGAGCTCGTTTCCCTAGTAAATACTAAACGTGTTGGCTTATATGGAACCCCACGAACGTTTAGTTAACCTTCACTGGTTGTTACAATTACCAAAACTATAACAACGTTAAGTATTACTGTAACAACCAGTGAATGTTAACTTAACTTTCGTGGAGTTCCGTATAAGCAAAAACGTTTAGTACTCACTTCGGTAACGAGCTCTCAGTGTACATTAGGGTGGTCGCGAAAATTCAAATTGAATATACGAATGAGAGCCACACAAAAATTTATTGCTTTAGGGTAATATTAATTATCCAAAATTTGAAGTCAATCGAAATACGTTAAGGCACCACAGTGGTCCTAAAGTTTTTAAACTTACCCATTTTACCAGCTTTTTTAAATTTACACTTCTAAATTACCAGATTTTAAAATCTTAAACTGTTATCAACTAAAATTGTTGTCTAATTTGTGACTATAGCTTACTAAAATTTAAGATGGATCACAAGTCGTTTAGACTTGGCACAAGAACCTCAAACCTCAAAATTCCATAATTTTACTAGCTTTTGTATCCATTTTCTACCCTTGCATCCACCAGGTGTAAAAATGTTACCGGGCCCTAGTCTGAAATACATTAATAATGTAACATTATACATTATAATGTGTATAAACTAGAAATCTGAAAGTGCTTAACGAGAATCCAGTTTTGGTATAAAAAAATAGAATATATATATATATATATATATATATATATATATATATATATATATATATTTTAAACGACTGTTTATAAATATTTAAATTGCACCTAGGGTAGGAGACATTTTTTTTGAATATAATATTTAGTTCTAGTAGGCAAAAACCTTCAGTACAAAATTTACACAAACATATTGGTAAGAATTGAAAAAGAGCTATACCTCCCCCTAGGAGGGGGGCGGTTGGGGGAATAATTTTATTCTATTATATTGTATTGCCTAAGGTGTCCTGCTTAACAAACAAACTAAATAACAAACTAACAAACTAGAAATTGAAGTTAAATAAAAACTAAAAAAAAGTAAAACCAGTATAAGAGCAAAAAAAAATAAATATATTTGTAATCTTAAACTCTCATGCGGTGCCTTAACGTATTTCGATTGACTTCAAATTTTGGATAATTCATATTATCGTAAAGGGCAACAAGTTTTTGTGTGGGTAGCAGTCGTATATTCAATTTGAATTTTCGCGACCACCCTAGTGTACATATTAATTTGTATAACAAAAGTAAAAAACGATTTTTCTTTTTCGATTTACTTAAAACGTGGTTTTGTGCGCATACAATTTTGTAACTCTACTTACGATATACAGAATTCTGGTTCTACTAACCAGAAAAATAGTTGCCAAATTTTTTCGTAATACTGTTCTTTCTGTGTCTGAATTTCCAGATACTATGTGTTACTATACATTAAACTTCTGAAGTTAAGCAGAGACGATCTATTTTTGTAGTACAGGTTTATTTTCGTTTGATATTTTTAATTTAAACCATAATTTTTAGCTTTCATTCAAAAAAGGCTGCACTAAAAAAAGTTAAATAGATGCCCCATCCAGAAACGTTACGACCGAAATTAAAACTATTAATTTTTAGTTTTTACATCCAAAAAATTAATTAAAGTTTATAGAAATCTGGCCAATAGTGAGTATTAACTTAATACATCCACCACTTTTTGGTTGTATCAAACATTTATCTAGTTGTACCATACATTAGGGTGGACCTTATATTTTTTTATTATCTTAAAATTTTCATTTAGGTGTCACTAGAACATTCTGAAAATATGAGAGTGATAAAACTTCTCAATTGGGCCTTTAAAATACGTAAAATTACCGACCAATCGTAAAAAATTGTTGAAAATTGTATGTAATTTATGTATAAGTGAAAAATTTAAAGGGCTTGAAATCTTATTTCTTTTTCTTTTGAGCATATAAAATTATGTACCAAAATGATCAAAAAATTGTAACCCCTGCCAAAAATCCGCCCTAACTCAAAAGTGAGTCAAACGGTAATACTCCAGTCATATTAGATTAAAAAAAAAGAGTTATGTCTGTCTAAATTTTTGTGTACGCCTTCGCCTTGTCATTATAAACATTGGGTGAAAAGTCCCCATGTGTGGGACCCGAACTTAATTTTTTATTTTGTAATTAGTCCGCACATATGTGGTTTTTCGCGAATATCTCCGTCAGATTTGCAGTTATGCAAAAAGAACTTATGAAATTCTCTACAAAAAGCATTTTGTAACTTTTTTTGAAATCTCAACCGTTTTTGCGCTAGTGCATTGTTAATTTATGGCGCGCATGAAATTGTTTAAACATGATTATTTGCAACATGCAATGACTTTCGCAAAAAACACGATCGGATTTCTTAGACATACCCTTTATTGCTAATTTACATTTGATTAAAAAAATATATTTATCAGTTCTGATTTTTTTAACAACGTCAATTAATGCTTCATACTTCGAAGGTTAAAAAAATAATTACTTCAGGATTTTAAGTAGGGACAAAATTAGTATTGTACACAACAACTTTTAAAATTCATGCATTTTCAGCGGAGCTGCATACAGGGTGGCCCAACTCTATTTACATAGCGATTTTCTTGAAAACTAAAAGAGAAAATCAAATTCTGCAAAAACCACCTTAAATGAGACAACAATATCTATAAAAAGTAACCAAAAATAAAATCCACCCCTCAACCCCCTCCCAAAACTTACCCCTAACCTAATTTTTTTAACTAGCTCCCCTGTATTTTTTTTGGTTGCTTTGGACAGGCCTTGAGCTTGCAAATACAATGGTATATTTATTATACTTGCTATTTTTAAGTTTTAGAAGTGGTAAAAAACGTTTAAAACAACCCCCGGATCCCATCTATATTTACGCGTATTTAAATTTGGCACATACTTTTTTATACTCAAAAGAAAAAAAAAACAAGATTTCAAGCCCTTTAAAATTTTCACTTATTCAAAAATTACTGACTATCTCACGATTTTTCTCTTAAATTTCAGAATCTTCTACTTGTATAATCCAGCCTATTAATAATTGTAACACTTTTGCCACTGAATTACCATCTTTACCATCTTATTCAACATATTGGCTACTGTCTCGGTCTATAAGACCAAAAAAGTTGTTGCCAGACCCGCCACAATGGTCTATAAGATCTAGAATATATATTTTTTCCATTACTTTAAATTTGTTTTATATAATAGTATTTATCCCTATAGATAGAGATTCATGGTAACCTAAATCCTTTTTTTTTTGGAAAAAGCGCCCTCTAAGGAACATTTTTTTAACCCTTATTCTTGTGGCATTGTGGCATATTTTAGATATTGGCTTTACCAAGGAAATCTATCTTATCTTGTGATAGTGACGCGCCCAGCCGTCGTCATTGACGCATACCTTTCCCTGTGTATATTATTTGCATAAATTAATTATTTAATATTCAACTTAAAAATTTATATACAATTGAACAAATTCTCCCACACCACAACCCTTCAAACAAAAGCCTTTTGGTAAATAGAAATTTTATCACACAAATAGCATTCATTCACTTTTTCATTCATAATTTAAAACCGAATTTACCCATTATTTCATGATTACACAGGCCCACAAAAAAATAAAAGTGGTCTGCGCCATGGATAGGACCATGATATTCATATATATATATTTTCGCCTGCTGAAACCGAATCTGAACTCAGTTTGTTTGTCTGGATTTTTCTCTACAACCGCACTATGCCACCAAACGGGAAAAAAGTGACCAACATTATTTTATTGTGTATTTCAACAAATTATTTGTAAGATGTATAAATATGTTGTATCATCTATTACAACTTTAAATGTAAGTAAGACATAAAAAAATATGTTTTTTTAGTTTTTTTTATATTTTAAACAATAATAATACCTAATAAATTCTTTAATGGAAAATCTTGAAAAATTAAAAAGTTATTTATATACCAAGGGACTAAACTGGCTGTTTTAGTCCCGCTGCATTAGTGTTTCCTAAGCGAGCGTAGCGAGCGAGGGAAACAGAAATGAAAGGGACTAAAACAGCCAAGTTTAGTCCTGAGGTATATACACTATTTTTTGCAGGACCAAACATAATTTAGGTAGGTAGATAAAATTAAAATTAAAAACCACGCGTCTAAAATCGGTTGTTTTATTTTCGTAATTTAATCAAGATGCTTGTAAATTGCGAAAAGTCAATTTCATGGCTATCGCGATTTCAATTGTTTTTTAATATGGTTGACACAAACGTCAAAAAAATGGGAGAAGATGATAAATTTTAAGTTATGTATAAATTGTTATAACAATGTTATTTTTAAAGGTTTTCTTTGTTAAAATCAAATAAATTGGTTTGAATCGCTAATTTATTACAAAACACCACTAAACCTAATTTTAGAACCAGCAAAGGACATAGTAAGTACCTATAATATTTTAATATTATCAAGGTTGCCGTGATTTTTATTCCCTAGGGAGAAAAACGGCAAGTTTAGTCCCGAAAATAAAAGCGTAAAATTAGGTTTTAGTCTTTGTCGTGCAAAAAACATATTTTTTAAGTTTTACTAATTATTTAAAGTAGAATACGTATACACAATACAATAATGTTGGTAGGTTTTTCCCATTTGGTAACACTGTGCTACTGTAGAGAAAAATCCAGAATAATTTTGGTGTCTTTTTTCCTTAGGGCTTGCGCTTGATTTAAATTTTTCCTCATCATGAAGTTCAGAAAATTATACTTTTTGACCTTGACCTTTTTATTTTTTTTGTTTTATTTTTTAACCTCCATTATTTATTTTAAAAAAAATTAAAAAAAATCAAGCAGTTTTTGTTTAATGACAAATTTCATGATACGAAAACCTAGATTATACTTTTAAACTAATTTAATTTTAAATGACATTTATTTATTTACAAATGAAAATACACCGCATTTTTTAACAAAAAAAAAATAAAAATTGATCACTTTCAAAAGAAAGTTGTAGAAAAATTAAAAAAATATATGGTCAGAAAGATAATTGATTAAGATTTCAAATAACGTATCACACGAATGGGGTTCATTTCCATTAAAAATATTACCCCGTGACTCCTTGCCTCCATTGTGTTTGGATATTAGATATATACCAAAAAATAATTACATTACATTACATTTTGTTTAACCTCGTACTATTTTACTTAATTAAGCATCCCCTAAGTCCAGGACTTGTGTGGGCTAGTAGTAGAGGGAACCACCGGCTTTAATTGACTTTCGAACCAATTTATAGGGAGTGTCCGCTTCACTTACGCCTTCGCCAAATTTCAATTATTAATTAACTGAAAAAGGCAAATCGGTGCCGGTGAGAATCGAACTCACGCTATTTGTGTAGCAAACTCGCACTCGCCAAGTACGACGCGGTAGTCCACTACACCAATCCTCCCAATTTGTGTTACGTTATTTTAAATAATAAATAACTTATTTACGTGTTCAGAATTTTAATTTGATATTTGAAGTAGGGGGTCGGACTTTTGACACGCAGTGTATAAAGCTACCCTTGTTGACAACATGCATAATATTATATTATATTATAACTTAAATATTCGTTTACATAAATTAATATTATCCACCACTCAACTCTAAACTATATTTATCACATTCAATTGAAAAATACATTCTCCCACACCACAGTCCCTTCAAAGAAAGGATTTTTTATAGTAAATCGAAATTCGAGTACGTCGACAAGACATACGGCTCATTCATTCATAAATTAAAGACGAATTTACACATGATGAATGCCTGCGTAACTAGGATGGGCCAAAGAAACAGAAATTTTAAATATGTTTTTATTTCATAACTTTTTTACATAAGACTCAACCCGTCACGTTTGTTTTTTTTAAGGCGGCTTTTCACGGAGCAATTTGTACGCAAGTTTGTTGCTTTGCAATTTTGTTGCAAGAATGATTCAGTCAATGCGCATGCCTTTAGGCAACTTTGATGCTATTTTCGAGCCATAAAATTTCAAGAACAAGTTCTATTTTTCGACGATTTTCACGCAAGATTTATAGTTATTTTCGTGGTACCAACATAACCAACTCGATTTCATTTTACTAATATAGTAGCAACTGCTCATGTTAATAATAATTATTATTAATAATAGGTCGGTCTGTTTAACTAAAAAACTTCATTAAAAAAGCAAATGCTAGGTTATGTTTTTGTCAACAAACGCAGATACAAGTCAAATTTATCTGGTTGACAGCACTGTTTAACTTGCAATATAAAGCGTCAAACTTGAGTACAACTTGCTCCGTGAAAAGGTAAATGAATGTTCAACTGTCCTCATGCTACATCTGGCAGCAAACTTGCATAGAACCAAACTTGCATACAAATTGCTCCGTGAAAAGCCGCCTTTATACTACAAAATTTCGGTTGGATTAATCCTCGGAATAATCCAAGTAAAACAAAGTCAATTTAAAGTTGCCTTTAAGCTGACCCAAAAACGACAGCGTCGGTGCCACATCGACGACTTTTTGACAGACTAATGTCCGCGTTTTGGCTCTCAAAAAGTCAACTAAAAGAAGGCGATCTTTTTGGACCTAAAAATTACAAGTCAAAAATAATATGCCGAACTTTTTTATAATTATGTCATCTACAAACCTTCAACTTAGAGTTGAATTTTAGATAACCGTAGGACCCGAGGGGTAAACCGCTGACAAAATTTTGTACACAATTTTGTTTAGAAGGACATTTTTAAACGTATTTTTGGACATGCCAAAAAGTCGTCGCAGTCGTTTTTTTGGGACATCTATGACATTTGATGTGTCAGTGTTATTGGGACAAAGTCCTAGTCCAACTTACGCAAGTAAAACGGAGTCATAGGTGGTTTGTTTCGTAGAATATTATTTCATCAGATGTTCTATGGACCTATAAAATACAATGTAGGGGAACGTTCAAGTATTACGTAAGGCTCCTAGTAGGGGGGTTGGGGGCCATTTTGGAGTGTTACGCCCATGTGCAAAAAGATCAAAATTTGCGTTACGTAATACTTGAACGTTCCCTAGGTATTTACCGAGGAATTTAGTTTTTATCTGATACGTTTATTATTAGGAATCATTTTTAGTTTAGTTCGTTTAAGCTTAGGAATATATTTTAAACTATTAATAATTTAAAACAATAATAAAAAGTCCAAACGAAACTAAGGATTTTTATTTTTTAGCAATAATTAAAAAACATAGGTCAAATTTTCTTTCAGATTATTGATCAGAATAAAAATCCGCAACTTTTTCCTAATTTAACCGATCTTGTATCTCTTATAATAACCGAGATACCCATGATCATGGGTATCATATGATTGAGCTCGAAAAACGGACACCCTGTAGTATAAATATAACATGTGACCCTGTACACACCTAGTGAGTCAAATTTATGTATTTCTTTTTTTTCGGATTCTTATGTACAAAAACTTACCCTGGAACCTGGGTCTGCTGGCGAGAAAAGTCTGTAACTCCATTTTTTTAAGGGGAGCTCTGGGACAAAAAAAAACAGGCTTAATAAACGGCTAGAATTAAAACCTAAATACCTAAAATAATAAAATAAAAACTAATATTATTTAGCATTTTTGAATAATGGCCTTGAACCTTTTGAAAATATTCTTTTCTCATTCCAGACTAATGTACAAGACGATCAGTGTCGCTATAGCTAATAGAATGACCCTTTTTCTTGTGAATGTCGATAGAGAACGGAAGTCTATAACCTTTTTTATTTCACAGCTGAATTAACGTTAAATATTTCCTGCAGTAAATTATACGTTTTACTATTATATCTATTTTGTTTATTTTCATTGTACATGAGCCCAAGTACTTCAATACAATAATTAATTAATGTGATTATTTTTTAACGTTTTTATCAACCAATCATTTAACAATATTTCTGACCACGTGTTTATTTTTGTCCAATCATATTTCAGTTATCACGGCGGACTTGAATCAACTTTAAAACAAAAGTCCTTGCACCGATGGGATTTTTTCATAAATATATTCTACGATGTCTATTTATTGTCGATATGAAAATAATCGGTAGAGGGATTTGTGAGATAAATCGAATTTTTATTAGTTTTTATATTTTTTTCAGTATATGTTTAATTTTTATTACCTATGATTCCATTTATTTTTTACAGTGTAGTCAGCAGTAACTGGAAATCAAAACTAAACTTCTAAAAAGGTTGATGAAAAGTGATGCCAATATTTACCGGGACAACATTTGCTATTTCACGTGGAAGTCATTATGACATCATTTAATGATTTTCTCTGATATCATGAACGCATACAGATGACTCCTCATTGTGAAGTCATCACGAGATCATGTCATGAAGATCTATCAGCGGTCTACGGAATGCACATGCGCAATTGACCGCAAACTTTAAATTAACCGCGAAATTTGAATCGACCGCGAAATTTCAAATTAAAAAAAGGAAATTTTCTTAATTACCCTGCTTAAAAAGATCACACACACACACACACACACACGCCTTTTTGCTCATATCTTGAAAACGCGAAGAGATACCAAAAAAATAATGAAAAAATCGACCCCCTAGAACCCCACACAAGTCCGTTTTCAACAACTTGAGGACACCGGGATGTTCCCACTGGGAACTTCCCAGTGGGAATGTTCCCCAAGGTGACTGGGGGACTATCTACGGCTAACCATACCAATTCGATAATGTGTATCGAATTAGCTGACTAGTAATATATCCTTATAAAGAAAGACAGCTGCCTTTTAGTATTTAGTATTCTAGTACTCTTAGAAGGCAACTTCATTCGTTTAAAACGTTTAGTTAGTGGTAGGAAATAACATGCTGGGCCACCTATAGCATAACGCTGTCAAGTGCACTGAAATTGAAACATTACAGAAACCTGTACTATTCGGCAATCGTTCTCAATCGGGTCCCGGGCAATATTTGCTGTTTCATGTGGAAGTCGTTATGACATAATTTAATGATTTAACGTTAAATGTATACACCTCATGACAAACTCATAACCAACTCATAACATGATCACAAAATCATGATATGTTCTCATCATGATGTTCGTATGAGTACAAAACGTGAAAATCATAACATGATATATCATGAGGCCTCATGAGTTCATGGATGTTATCCTGGTAGATGTTGACCGTCACTAAAAATTAATCATAGTGGGTAAAAACAGCGGACTTAATGCGTTTATCTCGGTTTGTCTACATTTTTCTATTGGATGTTGGACCTGTGGATGTTGAACCTTTGCAAAGGTCTAAAGCTTTGGTACGTTTATTCCAGCACTTAAACAAAATCAAATTAGGGGTTGCCGCGGTAACAGTTTAAAAAAGCATGTTTTATGATTTTTGTATGGTTTTTGTCAAAAAATATGATCAACTTTATTTTTGTTTTTGTTTTTGTTTAATATGTCCCCTGTAGTATCTAATATCAATATTGGACATTCCAATGTCCAACCCTAAAGAAATCCCTAAAATAAAAATAAAGACCTCCCCAAGTAGATTTAAGTTAATATTCGTCTAAGCCATTTAAGCCCTTTAAGTTTCCTCACAGATCTAAAACAGTAAAATAATATCCACAGAAAATTCAACTAGAAATACTGTAAAATAAATTTAAAATAAATAGTGTTATATAACACAGGGTGTTCAATAACTGGCATGTCAAAATTTAAGGTGATTTTACATCCAAAAATATCAAATAAAGTTCCTATAAAGGTTGGTCCGGAAATAAGCCCTAAGGGAGCTAGGGCCCTTTAAAATTGTAATATAAATAAGGTTTTTAATTAATAACTCTGGTATCCCTTAAGCTAGAGCGACGAGCTTTTGCACGTATACTAGTATTAATAAGGGCAATAAGTATGTTAATTTATTTTTTTGAATTTATCCAGAGGCGCGCCTAGACGGACAAAATATGTGAGGCTTAACACATTTTTGCCCCCCACTTTTTTAGGTGTAGTTTTTTTGGATTTTTGTAAAAAATATAAATTTCTTGAGTAAAAATACATAAAAAATGTCATAGTGTAACACTGTAGGAGCAACCGTTTTCAAAAAAATGCAATTAAGAGGAAGTAACATTTCGTGCCACCAAAAACGTTACTTTTTAAAAGGCTATTACTCCTTTAATATTAAATTTAGGTGTTTTGGTGAAGAATACTTTTTTGCTCAGTTTTAAACGAAGAATCACCCTGCAGTATTAAAATTTTATTGATGCTCTTATTTGTTCCCCATTCAATATGCCATCTTCGAAGGACAGTAGCTCACCTAGGGGTCATTTCCGGATCCCCCTTGTAACGACATAAATCGTCACTTTGTAATATAGCAAGGGTTAATTAAACTATTCGTTTACTTACGTTATAATTTATGTTTATTTTGTATATAAATAGTTACGTACGTACAGAACTATTTTGTATCTGGGACTATTTTGTAGCAGGAACTGAATTCTAACCATATAAGTCTCTATTCCATAGTTCTACCTGAAAATAACATAAAGAAAACATAATTAGAATATGATTTTTAATAATAAAGAATCATATGACTTATTTCTCTATAGTGCATTTGTCTATGGACTTACCTGGTTTTTATATGTTTCAGAGTCTATTGAGGGTTGGATTTCACTGGCTTTCATCTGTAGCTTGTTTCTCCTGGAAAATTTCGTATGTTTATTTCTTCGGGATAATCCAGAATTTGTTGAAAATAGTTTGCTGGAACTGCTCACTTAGATTCAGTATTTTGTTTATACTTAGTTCACCGGACACTTAGTATTCTGTTCGTATTTTTATTAGTTTTGCTGATAAACAATAAGTATTGTTTATATTTGTTTCTTAGAGTAATATTTTGAGGTTAGATATCTATCATCACTAATACGGATTTATTAGGAAACATTCTTTTAATTAGTTATTATTTTTGATGTCGTTTCAGTTACCTTTATTAGGAATCCTATACGGTAAAACTGTAGTTGATAAGAAAAAATCAATCTTGGCACGGACACGAAGCCTATTGAAACTGAAAAGAATCCTCCCAATAAGAAAATTTAGTGGGGGCATAACGAAAATAGTTAAAGAAAATCTCTGATCAACTTTAATGTTTCAGGAAAAATTACTTTTGTTAAAAAGGTAAATCGTACTAAATTTGAAAAAAAATCCCCCCTAAAAAAAAATAAAGTTATACTGCCCCACTAAGCTAAAAAGTCGTAACTTCAATTTTTGTCAATTTTTAATTAAACTAACTTTTAGTTGTGCATATTTAAATTAAGGAATATTTTGGATAGAAAGTATAATTGTTACAGACCTGTAAATGTTCGCCTACTCGATTTTTATAATAAAGAATTTCCGTCGATTCTATAAAAGTCTGCTGTGCTGCATATGAAATGCATTTTCCGTTTCTCTGACCATAATAGGAATGGACACCAATCATTACGAGGCGATTATTCATTTAAATTAAAAAGTTAATGTAAATGATAATATTGTTTTTCAATTAACTAGAATTAAAAATATTAGTGTCCTTACGTCTGAAAATTCCCCATTAAATATGAGGGTCTATTTTTTGATAAAAAGTCCGCTTATTAAAAGTTTATTCTCAGACCCCGGAATAAATATTACATTGGTCGTATATACCAGTACCGGGTTTTAAATAATTTGCATTTTAGTATATTCTGTTTAACTGAATTTTTATTGCAACAAGTAGGTAGGGATGCTATAAAATGTTACACAAAAAGCTTTTTTGGACATAAGTTTATATGAACTTTTTTTCATGTCTTCTGATGGGAATTTACTTCCCAAAGTTTTGAAACGCTAACATGAAAAATGGGTTTTCCACAAGGGCGGATTTAGGTGAGGGGGGCATGCGAGGTGCGAGATATATTAGCATAGAAATACCTTCAAAATTATATTTTTGGTGAATGGGCCATTGTTTTCCTTATGGATGCACCCCCCCCTTAAAATGAAATAAATCCGCCCCTGGTTTTGCATATTAGCGTGAATTAAAAGCTTTAAATAAATAAATATTGCTTAAATGACCTAAAGTAGCGAAAACCCCTTAGGGACTCGACTATATTAGACCTATATTTTCTAATGACGTTGACAGATCTCTTGTCTAAACGATCAACCTCGATTTTGTCACACAGTGTAATTATTGACTTATTTTTGAGCAATCAACAAGGACCTAGCCAAGAGCCTTTTGTAACTTCTGAGATATTTCTTTTATACGCGTATAGGGCGAATAGTAGGTACAGGCACATACAAACAATTGAAATATACAGGCAATATCGGATGACGACGATAGGCCTTAAAAGGCCGCGGTCGCTCAATTATTGTTTGTTGGGAACAGTGGCGCACCCAGGGTAGGAGATTTTGTGGTCTGGCGGGCTGTAGCCCTCTCAGTCCTCCAATTTTATTTTTTTACATGTATTTTATAAATTCTGCTTTAAAAATGAATAAAATAATTACATTTTTTATAGCGCTTTAGTCCCCTCCTCAAAAAAATCCTCGGTGGGGAATATCATTGTTTTGTACCTAGAATTATAATTATTAATATTTATTAAACTGTGACATATTTCTATTTCAGGATTCATCTAATTCTTAGTGATGATGAGTTGTCATCATAATAATGGCGTCATACCATTACAAATAGATATTAGGTTCTTGGAAAGAAGTGATCTGTAGGCGCCAGTGCTAAATTGTTTATATAATAAGTACCTATACATATATATTTTATCATGAACGGTTAATGTTACAATTTATCTTTGTTTTAACAATGTAATTCTGATGAATTATTTCATAATCTGTAAATAATAATAATAACAATAATATTAATAATAATAATAAATATTAATAACTTTTATCTCGCTTCTGATAATATTAATATCATATTAAAATTATTACATTATAATTAGTCCAGTCAAATAATAAATATAAATTGCAATAAATGTACACAGGCTGTTATTTTAAAGGGTAGTAGTGGATGGTAAGAGAACATTCCTGTTAGTTTTTCACCGGGTAATTTGCGTAAGGGGTGACCGCTATCTTGAATTTTAAGGGTGAGTTGCTTAATATGCATCTTACGATAAAAATGCATAACTAATTTTGTTAAGAAGGAAATTTCCAACAATTTTTGTTGGAATCATTTTTTTAATATATTAATAACAATTGAGTTAATTTAAAAAAGTACTTTGGTACGGTTACAGAGGGCTCAACTCGACTTTCAACCCCTACTGTAACCGTAACAAAATACTTATGAAAATGCATAATATATAAAACTTATAGAGACATTCGAGAGCTACAAGTTTGATCATAACGACTTTTATCCTCCGATGAACAATTTGGCTAAAAAAATCGAAAAAAAAAAAACAATTTCACCCCCAACATGGTCATTTTTGAATATTTATAACTCGATTGTTATTAATATATTAAAAGAATGATCCTAACAAAAATTGTTGAAAATTTTCTCCTTAACAAAATCGGTTATATGTATTTTTATCGTAAGATGCATATTTGCGAGATAACCGCACTCGCCCCTAAAATTCAAGATAGCGGACACCCCTTAAGCAAATCACCCGGTGAAAAACTAACAGGAGTCTTCTGTTACTAGCCACTACTACCCTTTAAAATATCAGCAAGTGTACATTTACTGCAATTTAACATAGGAATTTTTCGTTGACTGGACTAAATGTATGTACACATATAATATTACCAAAAATGCTGTAATTCTTTCAGTTGGGTGAATAGAAATACAGTGCGTCAGAGTGACCACATTTGTTTTAATTTCTACAGGTGTTAAAAACTACACTTTTTTGTCTCGAAAAAAAAAGAGTTTTTGAAAAAAAAATGTTAAATACATATATTTTTTTTTGAATTTGCGTTATTTGGGAAAATGCAATATACCATGCCCTGTGAATAGTATACAGGGTTATTCAGAAATAAGTTCGAGAAATTCAAGAGGTTAAAAAATATGAAAAAAAGTTCCTATAAAGCTGGTCCCGAAATGAGTCATAAGGGAGCTACGGGTCTTTAAAATTGTAATAAAAATAATGTTTTTAATTAATAACTCTTGTACCCTTTAAGCTAGAGCTACGAGCTTTTGCATGTATACTAGTATTAATAAGGGCAATAGTTTGTTAATTTATTTTTTTTTAATTTATCCAGAGGCGTGCCTAGACGGACAAAATATGTGAACACATTTTTGCCCCAAACTTTTTTATGTATATTTTTTTGTAATAAATATAGATTCCTTGAGTAAAAATACATAAAAAATGTTATATAGTGTAACACTGTAGGAACAACCGTTTAAAAAAATGCAATTAAATGAAGTAAAATTTTGTGCCACTAAAAATGTCCAAAATGATCAAAATTTGCTTTACGTAATACTTGAACATTTCCTACAGTGTACGATACAATACAATACAATATAAGTGGGGTTGTGAGGCATGGTGCTGCCTTCCAAATCACTGCGACCAATGAGATCTATTGTGAATCCCCTTTGCAATTTAGTCCATATCAAACTTTAGGCTTCCAAAGAAGCCTAAGAGTTTTTTGGGGGCTACTGGGGATATATCTGCAGGTCTTGGCTATACCTATTCTAGACATTGTAGCCATTTGCGAGCAATGGCTTCGCAGAAGTACATAATGTGTTCGGTCGTTTCTGGTGTTTCTGAGCAGACGGCAAATGTCGATTTTAGATTTTCCCATTTTTTTAAGATGATATCTTAACAGGCAGTGTCCGGTTAACAGCCCTGTATAGGTCTTTAGGTCCACCTTATTGAGATAACTTTCTTGTTCGTTCAGGTTCATATTTTATAAATATTTTGGTCTATCTTAAGTTTTGGTCTTTCCAATACCGAGTTTTGATTTTGGTTTCCCATTCCTTAATTGCCTCTACCTGATGGCTTTTGTTAAAGCCACAGAAAGGTTCAGGGCCAATAACAGTGTACCAACTTGTATTCAATAACTAAAGTTGCTTGAGGTTCCATAAGTTGCTTATATACAATAGTAGTTTATTATAGAAGGACGAAAAATTGTGTTTTTATGGCGATTACGGGCCAACCGTAACCGCCCTAAAAACAGTTTTTGTCCTTGTATCATACAATATTTTTTATTCGATTGTAATAAATTAATAAATTCATTTGTATCTTTGACAACAAAGAGGCTAGAATTCAAATGTCAACAGTTTCAATATCAATCAATCAATTAAGCTATTAAACATTATTAATTTTTAAGACCTAATAGCCTAATTCTAAAATGCCAGGGGGCGGTTGCCCCCCTGCCCCTCCGTGTACGACGAAACGACGCCCTTGATTGTAAGTGGATAACTTAGTATCAAATGAAAACCAAACCATACATAAAAAAATATCAAGGTAACGTAATTTGTTTATTTATATAATGATTTTAATTGATCAATAAAAAGTTAAAAAATAAACTTGTTAATTTCAATTTTAGTAGTTATAAAGAAAAATTTATTTAATAAAATAGGTTTTGGGCTATACTATATATTATATTGGAATACCTTTGAACTATAAATACCCAATGAACCATGAGATTCTCACCTTTTTCGGTGATACTCGCACGCTTGTGGGAGACTCCCATATATGTTATATACGCTGGCGGGAATATTACAAGTGATGACCAAATTTTGTATTTTAGGTTCAACTACAGGCGTTTTTTAATAGTTTTTATTAGTTTTTATGTCAAAATACTTCTTTTTTTGTGAAATAATAGAAATTATACAGTGACATAACCTCACTTTTGTAATAAAAAAAAACTGTGTCTTTTTTTTGGGGGGTGGATTTAGAAAAAAAATATTTTAAGATTCAGTTCAGACTCCTGTGTATTTTTAAATTAGAATGTTGCATCCCAGAGAAATTATTAAGACGCTATTTGCTCGCTGGGTATGTATGTAAAATATTGATCAATCAATGGTAGAATCGATGAGCTATCTGTCTGCCTTCCAGAGGTTTTTTCATACTTTCCATATACTTGTAAGACTAAAACTTCGCATGCACATTAGACACTGTTTCAATAATGAAACAGAACAGCGATTGGGTTAAGAACTTGGGTCTGCTGATGAAAAAAGTTTGAAATACCAAAATTATCTGTCGGAAGCAGCCACTAGAATTTTTATTTTGGCTGGAGAAGAAATTATAAAAAATCTAACTTAAAATTGCCATGACGAACAGTTAATAAGGACAGAAATTTTTAATTTTAAACAAAATTATAAAAATATTAATTTATTATTCCATCAATCTATTTTCTAATCATCGTACTGAAGAGGGCCTTACTACATCTAGAAATAGATGGCGCACAAGTCTACATCAATCTAATGGCTATATTCCTTTTGCGAGTAAAGTCTAAAAACGTTTTCTTAATCAGCGTGCAGAGTTGACTCTTGGTACTGAAGAGGGCCAGCAGCCCGAAACTGTCAGTCTACCAATATCACTCTGTACGATGATTAGAAAATAGATTGATGGAATAATGAACAGTTAATGACCAAAAAACAAAGCTCATTAAGGCTTTAATTTTACCAACTTGTCAGTGAATTTTTCCAACTAAACTGATATAAGTCAACTAAATATTTGGTTAGATACGGCCAATTAAATTATTTGGTTGTGGCAAATAAATTTTATTTCTGACAAATAAACTATTTTGTTCCCACTAATAAATCATTTTGAAATTTAAATATTTGTTTACATGAACTAAATATATATTTGACTCAAATAAAATTTATCACAACCAAATAATTTAATTGGCCATATCCAAATAAATCCTTTTTATCAGTGTATAAATGTTTATTTAAGTCAAAAACCAACAACCAACAATTTTTTTCAGATTTTTAAAAAAATATTAAAAAAAATATTGTTTTTCCTTTTTTGCAAAAAAAAAAAATAAAAAAAATTGTTGAAAATTTTTGAGTTTTTTATATTTTTTTTCATAATTGGAAAAATCTACCCACTTACTGTGAATAGTATACTCTTCGCAGCTCGTTTAGCATCTATTTTTTTTAATAAAAAACGAAGCGCTCGGTAGATTTTTTTAATTTTCACTAAAAATCATATAAATGGACGGTACTATCGAATGGTAAAGGAATTTCAGAGTTTCGAAAAAAATGCCCCCAAAAAAGAATCGTGTCTATTTTATTTTTTCTTAAAAAAAACAAAAAATTTTTAAAAAATGGTTTATTTCCAGATGCAAATACGTTACTTATACTTTTAAACTAATTTTAAATGATATAAATGAAATTTTACAAAAAAAAAAAAAAATAAATAATTAAAAAATCGCATTTTTTAGAAAAAAAGTTTGAAAAATGAAAACGTGAAAAAATGTTAAAAATATAAAAGTTATGTGGCCGAATAGAGAATTTTATAAGCTTTAAAATGATGTATCACTAGACCCCTTTCCATATAAAAAAATGCCTCCCCTTACCCCCCTGTCTCCATTGTAAGCATTCAAGTATTACGTAACGCAAATTTTGATCATTTTGGACCCCTCCCCCTGTAACGCTATTTTCCTATACCATTAACATGGGCGTAACACTCCAAAATGACCCTCACCCCCCTCCTAGGAGCGTTACGTAATACTTGAACGTTCCCTTACATACAGGTACATAAAAGTCCAACGTATTTGGAAGCTACTTAAAACTATTACAGTTGGAAAGATATATTTTTTTAAATAAATCATGGAGACTCTCTGGTGGGCGCGTAACTAATATTTAATAATCTTTACATCGGCACTTAATACTAGTAGTGTCGACGTATTTAAATCTTCGCCGAAAAGTCAAAATCTATGACCATGTTTTTTTCATATTTCTCGACGTTTTAGACCTTTCTGAGTCGAAATCAGTGAAAAAAAAATTTGCGTCCGTCTTTCTGTCTGTGTGTAAACTCGATAACTCCATTCCTAAAAAAACGAGTAAAAAAAGATATTGACAAGCGGTTTTTTGAATATTGTTTCTTATCATATTTCGAAAAACTGATTTGATTTTGGGGGTAAAAATGGGGTAAAACTCCTATTTTTAGCGTTTTTTGGTTATAAAAGTTAATTATTATTATATTTTATTAATCTCGCACTTATATGAAAGATTTTTTTAAATTGCCATTTATAACTCGATTTCAAAAAATTATATTTCAAATGAAAGCTCTTTTTAAGCCCTACAAAAATGTCATATACGGTTTTTGCTAGAATACAACGTTTTGGAGATACAGACTTTCAAACTTTAATAAATTATGCAATACGCAGGTGTATTAATGGTTGCCTATTCACACAACTTCCTATTTCATAACGTTTTAAATTAGTGCCTAGTGCCGATGGTTTGACAAGGTGCTTACAACTGTTTAGCTAATTGCTATTTAATTAATTATAATTAATTAATAATAATTAAAAATTATAATTAATTAATTACTAATAATATAATCAATTAACAATAATTAATAATTAACGTAGCCTAAAACTTGACAGTAGAGTGCTTAAGTTTCCTTAAAATAGCTTCAATTACACAAGCCCACAAAAAATTTGGATTCCAATATGATATTCCTATGTATCTTTTCCCGCTGAAACCGAATCCGTAACCCATTTAACCCCCACACGTCAGGATTTTTACATAACCTCAAAAAACCCGAAAAACCACTGAAACCGCTAAAATCATCTGAGAACGCAACCCGTTATTGCGGATTCAGTTTCAGCGGGAGAAAATATATAGGAATATCATATTTTAATCCAAGACTCAGAATTTTTTTTTGTGGGCCTGTGTTATTTTTGGGATTACCTCGAACAAGCATACCAACAAATAACAAAAAAAAAAAAAACAAAAAACAAATAAAAAGTAACCAAAAAACGAATACAAAATAAACAAAAAGTAAACATGAACAAATTCCTTAAAAATCGAAGTGTACCACGGTTTTATTCTCAGTTTTCTCAGTTTTAATAGCATTAAAACGTGAATTTAATAGCAGCCACAAAACTATGGTCTGTTTTTTCAAGCAAGATAGTAAATTAAAAATCGCACAGTAAATATTTTTACAACAGGTTTGAATAGTATATGTTTGTGTATAGAATATAGTTATGCTTTATAAAATAAACTACGCAGTATATTCGCACATCCAATATTCGAATCTGTTTTGAAAATCGCGCAGTGAATATTAATTATAAGAACCACTTTTAAACTGAGATTATCTGGATTTAAGTTAAAATTTCTGCGTTGTGATTGGCCGGCCGTCATTTTAATCCAGGTTAAAGTTAAACCATTGTTGGTGCAAATTTAAGTTTTACCAAAATAATGTTACAAGGTATAATTTATATGAGTATTAATTTGGATGCGGTATTTTGTCTTTCACTTGCACGCATCCTGTCTTACGACGTTTTAGACTTTGAGTTGAGAGGTCGCAACCGTATCTATAAAAATTATACTATGGTCTGTTTCATCAAGCAAGAGAGTAAATTAAAAATCGCATAGTGAATATTTTCAAAACAGATTCGAATATTGGATGTGCGAATATACTGCGTAGTTTATTTTATAAAACATAACTATATTTTATACACAAACCTGTACTATTCAAACCTTTTGTAAAAATATTTACTGTGCGATTTTTAATTTACTCTCTTGCTTGATGAAACAGACCATATATCTATAAATTAAAAAATGCTTTTACATGGAAAAGGTTGATTTAAGAATCATCTGTCAATTAAATTTTAAATGCAGTCCTCGTGTACTAATAAGCAGGAGTGCAGGTGGCCGGAAAAATTCGGCACGCGATAAGACTACCGCTATACTAGACGATGCCTAGCTGGTATGTATTTGGTTGATATTTCGTTATATACGCATAATAATCACATATCAGACTATTATATATAATGTGTTCAGGGTTCAGGGACTATTATATATAATATGTTCAGGGTTTTGAAAAGTATATATACTTTTCAAAACCCTGAACATTTCTGAAAAAGACACATAATAATCCAACTTTTGTCAATTACGTCCATCCTATTATCCTAGGAAAAGTCGATTTGAAAAATAAGCACTACTCTGTTGATCAGACTAACCGTCTGACTAAATGGCGCGAATCTGCTGGACTAATCCTTCTTGATGTCGCTAAGGCCTTTGACAAAGTTTCTTTTAACAAAGGTAGAATTTTCCAAATAAAATTAGGTGACTCCAAGCCCAGCATCCGAGACATGCTGGACCTGGTGTTCCTCAAGACTCCCTAGTGGGAAGGGAAGTCCGCTCTATCCCCTATTTTGTAAAATATTTTCACTGTAATCCAAATCAAAAGTTGTTTTGTTTGCAAATGTCAAGCCATTTAACAGAAGTTAAATATCTCCATAATGCACTCCGGCATCAAATGGAAAATCTGCTTTCCAAATACAAAATAAAACAAAACCAAAGGCATTTAAATCTACAGAATAAGAATGGCACCACTCCAGTTCATTCAGATGAATAATGAATCTGCAGTGGCTTTCATGGTGTAGACTTGAATGCCTTTGATTTTGCTACTGATTTTTTGAAAAAATAAATAATTTCATTATTTGCAACCCTAAACATTTGTTTTTCTACAATACATATAAAATACTGCTGCCAACAAAATAATACTTTCCCCTATAGGCCTAGGTTCTTTAAAATCAAAAACAAAAAAATAAATAAATAAATAAATAAAAAAAAAATTAAAAAAAAAATTAAAAATGTTTTCAATTTTTTTTTCATTCAAAAAGAGTTTCTTCTTTTGTAAAACGAAAAATAAATTTAAAAAAAAAAAATTTTTACCCCATTTTACCCCCTTACCCCAATCCGATTTTTACCAAAAACAATCCCAGCCTAGAACTTTGGATAATGAACCTATTGTCCAAATTTGAAGTCGTTAGGTCACAAATATTCCGGACAGACGGACAGACCGAAAGACAGATTTTTTTTGACGAAATTATATTTTTTAGATATAAAACGTCGAGAAACTGCTGCCAACAAAATAATGCTTTGCCCTCTGGGCCTAGGTTCATTAAAATCAAAAGCGAAAAAAAAAATTAAAAAAGTTTATCAAACACATTTTTTTTTAAATGTTTCTTTTTTCGTAAAACGAAAAATAAATTGAAAAAAAATATGTTTTTGAAAAAAATTGTTTATTTTACCCCCTTGCCCAACCCGATTTTTACGAGAACCAATCCCAGCCTAAAACTTGGATAATCAACCTGTGGTCCAAATTTAAAGTCTTTAGCCAGAAGCGTTCTTGAGTTATCAAGGTCACAAATTTCCCGGACACAGAGACCGACAGACCGACAGACCCACAGACCGACCGGCAGACAGAGATTTTTTTTACGGAAATCATATTTTTTGGATATAAAACGTCCAGAAATGTAAGTAGTAGTAATGGTGGGGAGGTCAAGCCTGACAAGTAGACCATATTGGTCCTTTTTGCCTACCCCTGTGTTACTAGTTTTTCAACCTACAGTTTAGAGAGGAATCCGAACCTCGTTTCGTCGGCTTTTTTGACTATCCACTGCAAACCTTTTTCTGTACTGTGTGCTTAGATCTTGGGCAGCACAAGCCAACGTGGTGGGGAAACGACGGTATTTTATTTCTGTGAAAAAGTTGTTCCACATCCGAGGGTTGAACCCCGGCCTCTCGATTACTAGATCGAGGTGTTTACGACTGAGCCACGGCAGCCCCCTTCCAGAAATGTAAAAAAAAACATTAAAAAATTTTCGATTTTTTTTTTACTAACGCAAGTCTTTTCTTGGAAAATGTAAAATGCAGTTTTTTTATGCAGATTTTAAAAATGTTTTGTTTCTTTAGTTATTTTTAACGGTTTTCAAGAAAAGTGCAAAAAAAAGTTAAACATTATTTTTTTTTGAATGCCTATTGTTCAGTTAATACTTAAGCTTTTAATTAGTATTAGCAGCTAATGTTTTTAATTTTTTAATGCTTATTAATTCTGTGTAAACGGATTTAAATTTCTATCGCGGGATATAAAGAAAAAAACTACATCCTTGTTTTAAAAGTTCGAAAAAACGCGCTTTACTGGCGATTTTAAAAAAGTAATAAGTATATGGAAATCACCCGAATAACTTTTTAGTTACAAGTAAAATATAAAAATCCTCAGACAGGTCGATTTATATTTTTAATTCTGCAAATTTTGGTCTAAAAAAAGTTATCAAAATTGGCACCCCCTTGCACCCTCACCCCCAACTTTTTTTTTCAAATAGCAACCTACCCCTTGTGATACATCATTGGAAAGGTAATTTAATAAGCTTTACAACAGTGTATGATAAAGCCTAATTTGTTAAAGGGTCTATGAAAAAACGCATGTTTTATTTAAACATTGTTTGTGTGAAATATTACGCATAATATGGTAATTGTTGCCCTATTTCCTACTTGGCACCTTCCTGAGAACCTAAATAAGGTTGTTTTAAACTTATTGTAATATTTTATACCCTGTTGAAAAATTTTTTTTTTCTTTTTATTGACCAATTTTATGTTTACTATTTAATCGATTTTAATCCCGTTTTTTTACTGTCCACTGTCAAAGAGCTGAAGGACATCAATTTGAACATTTATAGTGAACTAAAGTTATACTTTACATGTCTTTATAATAAACTAAATTGTGCATTTTATCATTAGCCCTTTACCAAATTAGGCTTTATTATACACCGTTGGAAAGCTTATTAAATTACCTTTCCAACCAAGTGTCACAAGGGGTAGGTTGCTATTTGAAAAAAAAAGTTGGGGGGTGAGGGTGCAAGGGGGTGCAAATTTTAATAACTTTTATTACACCATAATTTGCAAAATTAAAAATAAAAATCGACCTATCCGAGGGTTTTTGTGTTTTACTTGTAACTAAAAAGTTAATCGGTGATTCCAGACTTAATGCACGCACTGTATATAAAAAACTAGCATTTGCGATGTAAGCATGGCTTATCCGGTTAAAGCTAAAAACATGTTTGCTGGTTTGCCATTTTTTTATGTCATCACCTTTTTTCTGGACAGAAAACGTTAAATTAGGGCGTATTAAAATACACAGAAAGCTAAATTGTAACTTCAGCAGGTAATGCCCGATCATTATTTAAAATCTTTACAGAGCTGATAAAATACTTTCAAGCAAATGGTACTAGAGCAAAAGAGCTATGCTGTGTTGATTCTTGAGATACATGATGAAACAATACATAAAAATCAAAGAGTTCAAAACAAGTTTATGAATGCGGCATTCAGAATGTCTGACAGCAGACCATCCCGTAAAACTGCTGCTATTCCATGTATAAACACCGCATAAGGACATATCCACAGGCTCGTATAACAACATAGTACATAAGAATGCGGTGCCGTGACTGGCTTGATGTTCCGCCATGTATCTTGTAAGCCAATCACTGTATCTCATTCTAATGTTTTATGTTTTTATTCAAGCTTCTGGATAGGCCTTAAGTCGTACAAAAAATGTTGGAAATTTGGCCCTTTTTATTTTCATATGAAACGTTTTTTGTCATAGGACTTTTTTAGCTAGGATGCACCGATCTTGAGATATTTTGAAAGATCCGTTTTTTGTAAAAATTATGTCAAAAAAAATTACACTTCCATATCGAGTTCGATGTCACAAAATTGTTTTTTTGATTAAAGTCCAAATTAACTACGTTTACAATCCTTAAAGGATAGTTCATTTGTTTTTAGGGCATAGGAAATAGGAGTTTTAAAAGAGCCTAAAAAAAATTTCCTGTATTTTGGTAGACCTTTGGTCTGAAGCAGACCGACAGAACTAAGGAAAAAAGTATTCTTCACCGAAACACTCAAATTTAATATTTAAGAAGTAATAGTCTTTTAAAAAGTTACATTTTTGGTGGACGAAATGTTACTTCCTCTTAATTGCATTTTGCTCATATAGTGTTACACTTCTATGCTTGCATACCAAATTTCAGGTTACTTGAACATATTTTGACCCCCGCCCAACTCCTTTATAAAAATGAGGTATTTGTACTGTTTAATTTCTTACATTGTTACAGTTTTAAAGAAAAAACAAGCCGTGAACATATGTTATGCTATCTTTCCATTATATATATATATATATATATATATATATATATATATATATATATATATATATATATATATATATATCACAGTGGATGCTATGTTGTATTTTCCCAAATAACGCAACTTCAAAAAAAAATTAATTAAAAGAAATTAAAAAAAATAAAAAAATTGTTAAAAAAATAGTATCTAAAAAAAATTTAAAAATGTATTTTTTTAATTTTTTTTATTTATTTACTTTTTGAAGTTGCGTTACTTGAAAAATGCAATATATATATATATATAATGGAATGTGTAGCATTACATATCTTCACGGATTGTTTTGTCTTTAAAACTGTAACAATGTAAGAAATTTAACAATACAAATACCTCATTATTATAACTGAGATGGGCGTGGGTCAAAAAATGTTCAAGTTACCTGAAATTTTATATGCAAACATAGTTTTTCAATGGAGCTCTCTACAACTAGAATTATGAAACAAAAGACGTCTACCCTATCTCTATCTCATTTGTGCTACACTTTCCAGCCAACCAAATAAATACTGTATTTGTTTTTCATACAACAAATACAGTATTTATTTGGTTGGCCGGAAAGTGTAGCACTGAGCGGCACGAACGAACATAGCTAATGTAATCTGTAGAATAAGATAATTCTACTAAAATTTCGATGGCGCCAGTAATTTCTTTAATAAAAAATAATATAGTTACACTTTTCGCCCGGCCAAGTAAATATTGTATTTGTTCAACAAATAACAAATACAGAATTTGTTTGGTTGGGTGGAAGTGGGAGTGTATGTATGTCTTCTATCCTTTTTGGGTAGAACTTTTGTCCCTGTCTAATCTAACGGGAGAAATCGCCATTGAAACAACATAGGGATGCATATAAAAAATTAGTAAAAAGTATTTTTTTTGCAATGCCCTAGTCTGGACCTTTGTTCCTATGCTAGTTTTTCATGTTTTGTAATGTAGAATCATCCCCTTTATTTTGCGCCAAAAGAATGCAAATACTGTGTATATGGATCCGGGTGGAAATTTACTATATGGAAGGTATAGGAAATTTTTAACAGGGTACTTACCAACAAACTAATAACTCTTCTCTCTAGAATAGGCATTTCATTCGTTAAAACTGACAAAAACGTGGGCAACATAAACATTCGTCTATCTTACTCGCACATCTTTGTTCTAACAGAGACAACAATACCAGTTACTGGTAATTGTTATTGTTCAGGCCTGAATATACCTTCTATTTGTTTACAAACAAACCGAGATGTTGGCGATACTTTATTTTAACGGTATGCGTATTCTAGAAAGATGAGTTATTAGTTCGTTGGTACTTACAGTATTTGTGCATGAAACAGCACAACTCTTGGTGTGGCCTCACTGAATTTCCTTATACTAAACCTCGTACTAAACCTACTTCTTCAAGTTACAGCGTGGCCTTTGAATGGGACGGATGTTTCTTTCTTGGTACATTCCAGTGCAGCGAATTTGCCATCTTTTATGATGTGCCTTGTGTATTTTTGTTTTACCGTCTTCTATGATGTGCCTAGAGTATTTTTATATTAATGTATTATGTACAAGTTAAAGTGAACCATATATTTGTGGTTATTAATCGTGTGAACTGTTGAATTTTAAGTTAATAATAATGGACGTTTGAAGATAATTTTTTTTTTGTGTTTTTAATGATAACTGTTTATATTAGCGTGGAAATTACTACAGTAGTAATTTATCAGTGATAGTGCGCAAGTCAGGATACATATCCGATTAGTACTTGCGTACTGGAAACCTCATGATTATATAGAGAAACCCTGGTTAATTATTCGGAAGAAAAAGACCAAATACAGAGACAAATAACAAATACAGAATTTGTTTGGTTGGGTGGAAGTGGGAGTGTATGTATGTCTTCTATCCTTTTTGGGTAGAACTTTTGTCCCTGTCTAATCTAACGGGAGAAATCGCCATTGAAACAACATAGGGATGCATATAAAAAATTAGTAAAAAGTATTTTTTTGCAATGCCCTAGTCTGGACCTTTGTTCCTATGCTAGTTTTTCATGTTTTGTAATGTAGAATCATCCCCTTTATTTTGCGCCAAAAGAATGCAAACACTGTGTATATGGATCCGCGTGGAAATTTACTATATGGAAGGTATAGGAAATTTTTAACAGGGTACTTACCAACGAACTAATAACTCTTCTCTCTAGAATAGGCATTTCATTCGTTAAAACTGACAAAAACTTGGGCAACATAAACATTCGTCTATCTTACTCTCACATCTTTGTTCTAACAGAGACAACAATACCAGTTACTGGTAATTGTTATTGTTCAGGCCTGAATATACCTTCTATTTGTTTACAAACAAACCGAGATGTTGGCGATACTTTATTTTAACGGTATGCGTATTCTAGAAAGATGAGTTATTAGTTCGTTGGTACTTACAGTATTTATGCATGAAACAGCACAACTCTTGGTGTGGCCTCACTGAATTTCCTTATACTAAACCTCGTACTAAACCTACTTCTTCAAGTTACAGCGTGGCCTTTGAATGGGACGGATGTTTCTTTCTTGGCACATTCCAGTGCAGCGAATTTGCCATCCTTTATGATATGCCTTGTGTATTTTTGTTTTACCGTCTTCTATGATGTGCCTAGAGTATTTTTATATTAATGTATTATGTACAAATTAAAGTGAAACATATATTTGTGGTTATTAATCGTGTGAACTGTTGAATTTTAAGTTAATAATAATGGACGTTTGATATTTTTTTTTGTGTTTTTAATGATAACTGTTTATATTAGCGTGGAAATTACTACAGTAGTAATTTATCAGTGATATTGCGCAAGTCAGGATACATATCCGATTAGTACTTGCGTACTGGAAACCTCATGATTATATAGAGAAACCCTGGTTAATTATTCGGAAGAAAAAGACCAAATACAGAGAGAGAGAGAGAGAAAAACCTTCTTCTTGAGAAATAAATTGAAAGGAATATCGTTAATGCTAAAGTTAATTATTTTATAAGAAAAATATAAATGAGTTTTTGTGGTATCGAGCAAATTGATGTTTGAAACTTTCACTCAAGCCATTTAGATTTATAAATAGAATTTATAATATAAAATCTACCATTATGATTTTCATTTTAAGGTACTTGGCTGTACAGCGTACACTAGGGTGACCCACCAAAATTTCAAATTGAAAATTTTGGAGGTGTTACCCCTTAAATTTGTTCACTGGGGCAAGAGTATCCTCCCTGAACTTTTTCAGAATTTTGGAAGAAAATATAGAGGTCGCTCACAGCAATTTTTTAAAAAGATATGTTTCCTTAGTTTTTTATTTTTTTTATTTAAATCTTTTTAACGCCGCTCGGTATAAAGGGATAGTAAATGAATAACCTTTTTTTTATTGGATACACGGGGTATCCAGGAAAAAAAAAATGTATATATTTTTTAGCGTTCTGAAATATAAATTCGGTTTTTAGGCAGTTTAATATCATTTTTTTAAGTTTTTTTTTTTGTCTATAGACATATTCTGATATGTACCAATATAAAATTTGTAGTATTTTTTTTATTGGATGTATATGTTTTAATTTTTTTTTCTGGATAACTTATATATCCAATAAAAAAATGCTATATATTTTATGTATTTATATTTCGGAATTTATCTAAATACAGAAAACCTTGAAAATGAAAACTAAATTGCCTAAAAACCGAATTTATCTCTCAAATGTTTAAAAAAAATATATATACAGTGCGGTCCAAAAGTCACCCCCCCCCTCTTAACTTTTGAACGAGTTGAGATATCGATTTCAAATTTAGAACTCTTAAATAAGACAACTTAAACTATCTTTAAGCATATATTTGATATTTTTATCTCTTAAAATATGAGCAGGGGGGCATGGGGGAATTTTTTTTTAATCGTGTGATACATAAATTTAAAGCCTTTAAAATACTCTATATAACCATACATTTTTAAAAATTTTAAACATGTTTTTTAAGGTTTTGATTTTTCAGTTTTTTGTGCTAAAAAAATAAATTTTTAAGGTTTGTTTATGTTTATTAGATAATTAAACATGGTGCTCGCGCATGGATTTTGTATTTTTGGTGCTGGCCAACGGAATATCTCAGTATCTGAGCCTCATTTCGCGTTTGACAGAGCGTGCATAGAGTTTCAACTTTGTCATTTTATAATCCTACAGGAAAATATCATTTACATTACATTACTGTACAGAACATGTGAAAAGTCCGCCCCCTTTAACTTTTAAACGGCATATCAAATATATACCAAAAAATTATTTGGGTAATGTTATTTACGTGTTCCAAATTTCAAGTTGATATCTTAAGCCGTTCAAAAGTTAAAGGGGGGCGTATATTTGACGCGCTCTGTATTATACTCCTCTGCTATGAAGCTGCAATGTTGTTCAAAGTTTTTTAATACAACTTATATCTGAATCACCCGGTATAGCTATTAAATATTATCACAATGTGTTGAACTGTGTAATTCGATTAAAGTGTTTAATATTAATTCATATTTAAGATATGAGCAAATGGTATTACAATTATCATTAATCACTACAAAAACAAAGAATTTCATAAAAGTCATTGTTTTGACACAAAAACATATTGTTAAAGCTCGAGACAATGATACATTAATATCAATATCTGAAATTAATAGAGTTCATGATAGAGAGCAAAATAAGTGCATCAGTTCAAAGTTTCTTGATGATAATGTCCTTTTTCAGTAAACATTATTATACTCTTCACGGCCCTAGAGCTAAAAGAGTAGATTATATCATACTAGTAACGCGGTGGTTTTACAATTTAAATCAACTTCAAATTAACCCATTTCTGTTTCTATACATCGATTCTATGAGATTTTGACCAAAAATATAAAAAATCTATTGAGTACGGGCCCTAAATTGACGAACATAAGCTTTAAGGGTTTGTATAAAATAGGATTTTCATATATAATTACACAAGAGGCTGAGAATTATGCGGGAAAAATTAGCGTTTTCATGAAAATTTGCTGTCTGGAAATAATTACGACCGGGTATTAAAATTATCAAAGTTTCTTGATGATAATGTCCTTTTTCAGTAAACATTATTAAACTCTTCACGGCCCTAGAGCTACTATATCATACTAGTAGCGCGGTGGTGTAACAATTTAAATCAACTTCAAATTAACCCATTTCTGTTTCTATACGTCGATTCTATGACATATTCATAAGTCATTACTGTAATTTCCTTAAGAATTTACCTTTCATAATTTAATAATCATCCAAATCCTTTCCGAGGGGTAACCGCTGTTGAATTGTGCACCTAAACTCCTTCTAGAAGTATATAAAACATTTTACTATTCCTTAAAACGACTTTTGTTTGATTAACGCAGTCGTCCCTCCGAAGTGACTGATCGATTTCGTGCTTTTTAGCACTCTTCAGAGCCACATATCGGTAGTAGGGACAACTACGAAAATCAAATCCTTTCCATATATCTCTATATAGAGTTTAAAAATCGTTATAAGGAAAAGCAAAAACAGCTAGCGACATCTACTGCTAAAAGCAGGGACTGGATAGTTGTCCCTACTACCGATATGTGGCTCTGAAGAGTGCTAAAAAGCACGAAATCGATCAGTCACTTCGGAGGGACGACTGCATTAATCAAACAAAAGTCGTTTTAAGGAATAGTAAAATGTTTTATATAGATCTTTTAAATTTGTAAATATCAAACAATTTAATTTAGTTTATTAATTCAGATACCACTGTAAAAGGTGACCTCCTAGCGTTTAGGATTCAATTGGCGGCAATGTCCACTGTGGCATTGATTAATCTGCCCCCTATGGACAGCGTGCAATAGGTTCTTGAAACCAATAACTGCTTCCTTTTTTGGACTGTCGATAGGTTTATCCAGTCCCTGCTTTTAGCAGTAGATGTCGCTAGCTGTTTTTGCTTTTCCTTATAACGATTTTTAAACTCTATATAGAGATATATGGAAAGGATTTGATTTTCGTAGTTGTCCCTACTACCGATATGTGGCTCTGAAGAGTGCTAAAAAGCACGAAATCGATCAGTCACTTCGGAGGGACGACTGCGTTAATCAAACAAAAGTCGTTTTAAGGAATAGTAAAATGTTTTATATAGATCTTTTAAATTTGTAAATATCAAACAATTTAATTTAGTTTCCTTCTAGAAGGTTTTCTCAAAAAATCTTGAAAACTACCTAAAAAAGATCGCACGTTTGGTATAGAACAGATTTCCTCGGATTTCCTCATTGCCTCCAATACTTTCTTCAATTTGTTCACCTAAATTCCTCAGCGGTTTATCCCAAGATCCATACGTAGTTTTCGAAAAATTACATAGTCCACTTTTTGAGTTGAATGTTCCAATAGTTCTTCCAATTATAATTGGAATTGTTCATTTGACTAGCAAAGTCCCTTAAATACTCATTCCTTTAAAAAAAATAAAATAATAAATTTTTAATTTTGGAAAAAAAAGTTTTAAATTTTATGGTTTAAAAATATAAAAGTTGGGATTTTTAAACTTTAGAATAAAAATTTTGCATATTTCATGGATTAAAAATATAAAAGTTGCATATTTTTTCATGGGACAAGTGGTGCCGCTAAAAGGTACCTTAACGAAAAAACTACGATTTTTTGATTTTTGGGGTTTCAGATGCATTGTATATTTCTACGTTAATTAGTGAAAGAAAAACATTAATATCTCCAATAGTTTTTTTATTATGATTTTTTTTTGTAAAGGCTTACAAAAGAAAAATTATAAAAAAAGTCGCCTGTAATAAAAATTATTAAAATTATTAGATGAGCATAATAACATCTCTACTCAATATATCTTAACTTCAGAACACCTTTACTCAAAAAATATCTACACCATAATATCTCTATTCAAGAATATACAGGGTGATCCTTTAAAAACGATCCAACCCAAATATCTCGCAAACTAAGCACAATACAAAAATTCTAAACAAGAGGTTAATTTGGGTGCTCAAGAGGGAAAGTTAAGTATATGATTTTGGGGGCTGTAATTTTCACCCCCTAACGACCCAGCTAACCTAACTTTAGAATCTTGAATAGCAACCGCCATTTTGTGATGCGAATTTAAAAGAGCCTAAAAAATTAATATTTTTGGTTGAAATAAAAATTAAATACAAACCCTTAAATTAAGGGTGGATGATGTTTTAAAAGAATTGGTATAAAATATTCAGAAAAATATGTCAATATATAAAAATAAATAATTTCAGTTTAATTCATGGTGGTTGTAACTTCTACCCTTAGCTACCAGCCACTCCAATTGTTATTTTTAATTAAACACCAACTCTTGCGACACTCTATTTTAAAGAGCGTAAAAAGTTCTAACTTTGATATACAAAAAAAAATAAAATTACCAACCCCTAACTTAAGGGTGAATGCTTTTATTTCATATTAATTAAAGCAAGATATATTAATAATTAAAAAATTGGGTAATTTATTGAAGTATTTTAATTTTTCTTTCTATAAAATTTTACAAATCAACCCTCAAAAAAAACAAATTCGTAATCTACGACCCCGAAAACCCCCTGATACCGATTTTGGTTAGAATCGGCCAGAAATCACAAAAGTCGTCCGCCATATTGGCGCCGTCATTTAGATTTTTTGAATATTGACAAAAAATTCGTAATCTACGACTCAGAAAACCCCCTGATATCGATTTTGGTTCAAATCGGCCAGAAATCACAAAAGTCGTTCGCCATATTGGCGCCGCCATTTTGATTTTTTTAATTTTGACAAAAAATTCGTAATCTACGACCCCGAAAACCCCCTGATACCGATTTTGGTTCAAATCGGCCAGAAATTACAAAAGTCGTCCGCCATATTGGCGCCGCCATTTTGTTTTTTTATTTTGACCAAAAATTTGCAATCTTTGATCCCGAAAACGCCCCGATGCCGATTTTGGCCCAACTATAAATAAGTAAATTAGGTTTAAAATTTTTATTATAAATGATAAAAAATATTGTGTCGACCACGGGAGAACGGTGCATTTCTGAGTGATTACTATTTTCGTAATCAGGATGGTTGAATTAGTCTTAAAAAAATAAACTGCAGCTATAAATGATGTGTAGTAAACGAAATTACATCCTTAATTTGTCCCAACTTTTTCTCGAAATCTACTTTTTATGCTTAAGGTACCTTTTCGAGGCACCACACACATATTAAACTTGCATATGGGTTAAAAATAATAAAATTATAAATTTTTAATCTTGTGAAAAAGTTGTAAACTTCATAGATTAAGAAATATAAAAGTAAGGATTCTCAAACCTTGAAAAAATATAAATACCTTAACCAGAAGGTATAATTTAATAACTTTTTTGAGTTTTGAGAAAGGGTGGGACTTTTTTTTTTTTTTTTTTTTTTAGTCATGAACTTTTTTTTCGAGAAAAAAGTTGTGTTTTTAGGCTAAAAAAAGTTGTAATTTTTGAAAGTAATCCCCCCAAAAACAAAATATGAGAGGTTTAAATTAAAAAAAAATTAAGAACTATAATTAGTTTTTTTTTTATTTTTTTTTATTTTTTGTTTCTGGAAAATTTGTTTGAAAAAAAAAATGTTTTTTTAAAAATTTCTTCGTCACGAAAAAATTTTTTTTTGAAAACTTTTTTTTTAAATGTTTTAGTTTTTTTTTAAAGAATGTTTTTCGAAAAAATTGTTAATAATATTTTTTTTTAGTTGCGTTATTTGGGAAAAGACAAATTAACATTGGGTAATTTAATTAAAGAAATTACTTTATTTTACCAGAAACTTAATAGTATATTAAAGTACTAGTTTCATGACTTACGTTTTTAGCGGACGAGTACAAGTTTAGAAAACGAGCCGCTTGCGGCGAGTTTTCTAAAGTACTAGTGCACTAAAAACGTGTTCTGAAACGAGTGCTTTATACAATTTTTTATATTTTGCTCTAAAATTTCAAGAAAACTTACATTTAAATTGATGACTGATTTAGGGATTTTTGTTTTGGATTGGCATTACAGTTTAAAATTCTAAGAACAAATGATATTTTGATATATTTTATAGTCATCTCTTCTCTTTTTTACTGCAATTAACCAAGCCAATATTTTAACATGGTAAAAATAACCTAAACACAAAATTTTGTAGAAACTTTAAAGCGACATTGACATTTGCACGGAAAACGTCAAGCGATAGGCCAGGTCTGTTGCCAACACAAAAGAACAAAAAGTACAGACCTCTTATGGGCCTATAAGAACACGCAAAATGCTTGTGATTATGAGCTTATAAGAGTCGCAAAATGGAAAAAAAATACTATAGCCTGTGAAAAGTATACTATGAAATGCGAAACATTACATATCTTCGCGGGTTGTTTTTTAGTAATGATCATTGATCTTGTATGATTCATAGGAAAGATTTTATATTTTGTTTGTTTTATCTAAACTAAGTAGGTACACTTGGACTTAGCATTATAAGAATTTAATTATTTATTATTAAGTCATTAGTAGATGCCATTAATTTTTGGGTATAGTCGGAATTTGTCTAAAATAACTTTAGTTTGGAAATTCTGCATTTTCTTCGAAAACTGGGTCCTGACTTAAGAAGTTATCTAAAAAAATGAGCAGAATAGTTAATAACTAATAAGTTTAATATACAGGCTGATCAGTAACTGCCATGCCAAATTTTAAGAGGTGATCCAAAAATACATCCAAAAATATGAAAAATAGTTTATATAAAGGTTGGTCCAGAAATGAGCTCTTAGGGAGCTACGGCCCTTCGAAGATGACATATTGAATGGAAAGCATTAATAAATTTTTTCATGCTGCAGGGTGATTGTTCGTTTAAAACTGAACAAAAAAGTAGAGTGACATTTCTTATGTATTTTTACTCAAGGAATCCATATTTTTACAAAAAATCAAAAAAAGTACACATAAATAAGTTTGGGGCAAAAATGTGTTAAGCCTAATACATTTTTCCGTCTATGGACGCCTCTGGATAAATTCAAAAAAATAAATTAACATAAACTTATTGCCCTTATTAATACTAGCATACACTCAAAAGCTCGTCGCTCTAGCTTAAACTACTAGAGTTAAAGGGTCATAGCTCCCTAAGGGCTCATTTGCGGACCAACCTTTATAAGAACTTTTTTGATATTTTTGGGTACAGGATCACCTCTTGAATTTTGGCATGGCAGTTATTGATCACCCTGTATAACTACTAATTATCTACTAAAGTTAGTAATGGCGATTTAAATGAAAGGAATTATATTTGGAAGTTTAAAAAAAAAATAAAATTTTATTTCAAATTTGCGGAAAGCATCTTTTCCGCACGTGAAGCTTCGTGTTCAGTGACTGAACTTCAGTCAACTTTCCGCACTAGGAAAATAACGATTGGGGGCAACTTATCAAAAAATAGAAGGAAAAGTTCGATAAACTCCAAATTTTCGTTTGGACTTTTCCTTAATTAGGGAACTTTGAAGTATTACGTAACGCTCCTAGGGGGGGGGGGGTCATTTTGGAGTGTTACGGTCATGTTAGGGTATAGGAAAATAGAGTTACAGGGGGGGTGGGGTCCAAAATGATCAAAATTTGCGTTACGTAATACTTGAACGTTCCCTTAAAAAAATATTAATACAATTTTTTTAAAGCAATTTATAAAAAAATATGATACCTCAAGGTCATATTTTGCTAACTAACCTAGACCGAAAATTAACTAATTTGGTATTTGCATCTAAAAAAATTGACCCACATATTAAAATAACAGTTCAAGGTCATATTTTAAACTTGACCTAGAAACATAACATTTGCTATGGAGCTTTTTGCAACCAATCCAATCGACTCAAGGCCATATTTTGCTAACCTTTAGCCGACTCACCTGTCAAAATGGCAGTTCAATGTAGTATTTTGGCAAAATGTCTACGTAGAAACATAAAATTTGGTATGGGTGGCCTTTGGAAAAAGACCAATCGACCCAACTGTCAAAATGACAGTTCCAGGTCATATTTTTACAACTTTTAAACTTTTCATAATAACGCAATATACTATTCACTGTAAATGCGAAGCTTTACATATCTTCGCGGCTTGTTTAATAGTATATTATATATCTATCTAGTACTTGTACTCGTGGTCTAAAAACGTATGTTATGAAACGAGTGCTTTATACAATTTTTTCTATTTTGCTCTAAAATTAAAAAAAAAACTTACATTTAAATTGATGACTGATTTAGGAATTTTTGTTTTGGATTGGCATTACAGTTTACACCATGTTTAAAATTATAAGAACAAATTATATTTTGATATATTTTATAGTCATCTCTACTCTTTTTTTACTGCAATTAACAAAGCCACAATTTTAACATGGTAAAAATAACCTAAACACAAAATTTTGTAGAAAATTCAACTTTAAAGCGACTGAAATTTGCACGGAAAACGTCAAGCGATAGGCCAGGTCTGTTGCCAACCCAAAAGAACAAAAAGTACAGTCCAAAATGATCAAAATTTGCGTTACGTAATACTTGAACGTTCCCCATGTCTTTTTTTTTCACTGCAAGTAACCAAGCCACAATTTTAACACGGTAAAAATAACCTAAACACAATATTTTGTAGAAGATTAAACTTTAAAGCGACGTTGAAATTTGCACGGAAAACGTCAGGCGATTGTCTTTTGGCCAACCCAAAAAAAAAAAAAGTAGAGACCTCTTATGGGCCTATAAGAACACGCAAAATGCATGTGATTTTGAGCTCATAAGAGTCAAAAATAGAAAAATTATTAAATAGGTACATCTATTAATATAGGAGGGAAAATGCAATTGTTTAATATAATATTTGTTAAAAATAGAAATTTAAAATGTTTGCCTGGGTGATAAGTTCTAAATATAACATATTACTTGGTAAGTTTTTGTTAAACTTATTTAATTTTATAGAAATAAATATTTTTATACATATGTGTACAATTTTTTCAAACACCACATGCATAGAACCGTATATAGATAGCTTCATTACTGTTGCAACTGCATCATCTTACCATATGGTTGACATAAAATAAGTATATAAAATATTTTTAAATCTAAAAAAAAGAGTAAACCTCACAAACAAGTAAAATTCTTTAAAGATATGTGAATAACTTTTTAAACATTGTTAAAGGCTTTTAATTATTGCGAATTTTCAAAAAATTTACATGGGATAGTCCAAATAATGGAATGGTCCTAATGGGAGGATTGGTGTAGTGGACTACCGCGTGGTACTTGACGAGTTTACTACCCAAAATAGCGCGAGTTCGATTCTCACCGGCGCGTCGGTTTGCCTTTTTCAGTTAATTAATAATTTAAATTTGGCGAAGGCTTAAGTGAAGCGGACACTCCCTATAAATTGGTTCGAAAGTCAATTAAAGCCGGTGTTCCCTCTACTACTAGCCCACACAAGTCCTGGACTTAGGGGATTCTTAATTAAGTAGAATAGTACGAGGTTAAACAAAAAATGTAAAATGTAAAAATGTTGAGATGGATAAAACTTTGCATACTTTTGATGGGAAAAATGTATTGGTCATTTAAGAAGACCTGCGATTTGGCCATTTCTCATTTATGAGAATTCCCCACTGAGGAACCACGATCCAATTTAACCACATATAAAAACCAGAAAGTGTCTTTTTGTAGTATCTATTGTTTTTAATTTTTCTTATAGACGACCAATAGATATTTCGCATTAAGAACTACACTCTTCTCGCCGGATAGTAAAATAAAACCCGCTGTTGAAGCCACCCGCCATTAAAGGGTTAAACTGGCCAGTCAAGGGGGTGTCTCGCCTAAAAAAAAACTACAGCATTCAGGGATTTTTCGCCAAATCTGACTATGGGCTTTTCTCAAATTGTTTTATAGTGCACTAATTTTAGGCATTTTAAAATTAATATAGACGTCTGGAAAACATCAAACATTCTCAAAATACGTGCATCTTGCTAATAATATGTAAGATAAAATAGTAAAATAGGTTTTAAAATAATTTCTATAAATACCTTTTTACAGCACATCCGTTATATGCAAGAATTTCTTGCCAAGAACTAAATGACTTTCTTGAATATGAGGTTGGAGTGATCGAAAGCCTAGAAATTTGTATTCATAAATATATTAAAATAACCACCATTTTTTCTAATACATTAGATATTAATATATATTTTTTGTTTAATTAAATGGAATATTATCCAGGATCATGTATCCTATAGGATACAATATTGTGATTGAAAGAGACTAAGAAGCAACATCTTGTAAAATGTCTCATGAAGGTTCAGCCTTGCCCCATCCTAGTATAGGAACATTTTTTATTATTGAAATTTAGTGCTTTCGCCACTAAACTTTGATAAAAAGAATTTTTTTGAGATGTGTGAGCAGAATGGAGTTATGTTAATGGCTACTTTTGGGCAAAAATGCCTAGTTTAAGCTATTTTCTAAAAAAAATTGTTATTTTTCCTAAACCCTCCCCTGGATCGGCTCTTGACACTTTTTGTTATTCTTTATTAGACGTGGACTATTATCATTTATTTCCAGTATGATCTAGTCGTTAAAGTTCTGAACTTTTTGTGATATTTGCGCTAAAAGTGTATAGGAATGCCTAAAAGCCTACACAAACCGCCAACTGGCAGAATTTCGGGAAAAAGAGTACTCGTCGTTTTTTCTTCTGACTCTTCACTTACGACCAGGGACATTTTTATTTCGTGTGATTTCCAAGTTGACAACTAGTGCGTCAGCAATCCCATTGGGAAAATCCCACTAGTGCGAAATTTTTTTATTTCCATAACCTTTCTGTAACATTTTTCAGAAATCCATCTAAAATTCGAATCCCCCAGTCACCTCTAAAATGCAAGAGTAAAACAAGCCGTAAAGATATGTAATGCTTCTCATTGTATAGTATTCTCTTCATAGTGGATAGTAGCGTTTTTTTCTTGATGTGTGATATAATTTCTTTTAGCTCATGTTCAGACTTTATACTTATAAATGACAAGTTTATTCCTCTCATAGAACTTAATTTTTCCTGAAAGTTTCGGATCTCATACCCTAATAGCACAAATTTTCTAAGAATATTCTTAGATATTTCTAAGAATAATGCTTCCTTCTTAGAATATTCTTAGAAATAAAGTGTGCTATTAGGGTATCCGTTCTTTATTTATTTGGACGGACGGACAAAAATAAAAATGGTTGTTTAGAATTTAATAAAAAATACTTATCTCTATATCTCTAACTAGAATTAACTGTATGGTTTTTTAAATTTTCAACAATCCTCAAAAATTCTAACAAATATATATTTTTTCTCGAATTCTGAAAAATTTTCAAAAAAATTGTCTGTTTGTCTGTCCGTCAGTCCGTATTGGGATTCCAGTTTTGTCAACACAAAAACTCAAGAACGGATTATCCGATCGATATGAAAATTCTAGGAAAAATTAAGTTCTGCGAGAGGAAGAACCTTATTGTTTTTGAAAAACATTCTTTCAAAAATAAAAAAGTTATAGGGGGTGCAACATTTCAAAAAATTCAAGGTCATAATTTGCTAACTTTTAAACGCTTCGAACTAGAAACAATGAATCTGGTATGGATGCAACTTGGAAATGACCAATTGACCTGTCGAAATGACAGATCAAGGTTATATTTTGATAAAGTTGGTATGGGTGATCTTTGAAACATGACCACAAAATGACAGTTCAAGGTAACTTTGAAACGTCTGGAACTAGAAACATAAAATTTAATGGTTGCCCTTTTCAATAAGATCAATCAACGCACCTGTCAAATTGACTCTTCAAGGTTATACTTTGCTAAATTTTAAACGCCTTGACATAAAAACATGAAATTTGTATAATGACAGTTTAAGGCCATTGACGTAGAAACATAAAATTGGATATAGGTGCCCTTTGAAACAAGACCAATCGAGTCAACTGTCAAAATGACAGTTCAAGGACATACTTTGTCAACTTTTAAACGTTGTTTTATAAAAACATTTTTATTCACAACAATTTAGTAATTGATTAATTACATATATACATAAAAGTTGGAAAATAAATTATTATTAACTGCAACTTCCTACAAAGTTAGAAACACCTCATTTTCCTCCCTTGGTCTGAAAGGCTCTTGTAGCTAACTTCACTAATGTCACTTACCAAAAATTTGAATTTATTGACTTGAACTTAACGACAAAATAGTTTTAAATATATGTTTTTTTATTTATTCATTTATTCATGATTTATTTTCGAGATTATTTTTATAAAATAACATAACATCTAAATTTAAGTTATATTTTTTGGCATTTATGAAAGATAAACAGTTGCCACTTCCAACTTTATAGGTTATTATATTACTATTTTGGGGTTTAGTTAAAAGTGATTAACTTTAGTTAAAAATAAAAATGTATTACAGTAAATAACCAAAAATAGTTTTAAAGTAAGATAAATTCAATAATTTTATTTACCTTGGTGTCCAATCATTTGTTGACTTCAGTGTATTTCTTTGCTGTATGCCTACTACAATCAAAATTGTCTTTAAGCTTTAGCTAGTGTATAAATTTATATTTTTCGTATTTTAAACTGAAAACTATGAATCAATAACTTATTTCTTAACTTAATAATGTCTCGATAAACGTCAGCTATCATGAAATAGAAAACGAAAAATAGGTGTTGCCCTCTATCGCTAAACTAACTAAGTAACGTAGGTATTTCATTTCTAGTATTAGAGAAAAATATTTAAATGTATTATTTAATTTATATTGTATGAATATAAATGTTTTAAGATTGTTAATTCACAAAAAACAAAGTATAGTTTATTGATTTCTATTTAGTTTATTATTCTATATTCGAAAAGCAGCATTTGTAACAAATTTACTGCAATGGAGATTTCTGCCGTTAGATTAGACAGGGACAAAAGTTCTACCCAAAAAGGATAGAAGACATATATACACTCCCACTTCCACCCAACCAAACAAATTCTGTATTTGTTCTTTGTTGAACAAATACAATATTTACTTGGCCGGGCGGAAAGTGTAACTATATTATTTTTAAAAAAGAAATTACTGGCGCCATCTAAATTTTAGTAGAATTATCTTATTCTACAGATTCACATTAGCTATGTTCGTTCGTGCCGCTCACTGCTACACTTTCCGGCCAACCAAATAAATACTGTATTTGTTGTATGAAAAACAAATACAGTATTTATTTGGTTGGCTGGAAAGTGTAGCACAAATGAGATAGAGATAGGGTAGACGTCTTTTGTTTCATAATTCTAGTTGTAGAGAGCTCCATTAAACTTTTCAATATGGCGGCAAAATTCAAATAGGTTTTGTAGTGGAAAAGAAGGCAAATAATTGTAAATAAAATGCTCGCTAAGCTCCGTGGTTTGCTATCTTTCTCTCAGAAAATGAAACAGTTTTCACCTCAGTATTTATTATACTATTGATCTAGGTAAATTTCGACGAATTTGAGAACCATCGTATAATACTCTTCAATAAATACGTAGAGTTTAATAATAATTTTCTAGCATAAACAGCCTCCGTAGCAAACAAGATCGTTTAAGAAATACTTGAGTATTAGTCATCGTTTCCTGTGGGCATATAAAATCTATACTCAGTCTATGGCAGTGTCGTAATCTTAGAACAAGTATTTATTATTAAGTTTTGTATTTCATTCATACGTTCACTCGGCGTCTCCCACCACTCTTCAGTCTTTTACGATTTTAATAGTTTCCGTTCATAGTTCCTTTTCCCATCTGAAAAAAATACACTTTATTGCCTTGTAAAGTATTTTGCATTCTCTTTGTGTGGCCTTCCCAAGCTTTCTTTCACAATAAATTTATTATTAGCAAACTGTAAACTTTTAATTCTAATTAATTTTTCCGTGACCGTTTACTTCTCAAATCTATTGAATAATTATCTCATAGTAAGAATATTCGTGATTGCTTATAATGCACTATAAAATTTTATTAGTATTTCACATAAACAGGTCCCAGTGCTGCCAAACCAAAAAGGTTAAAATCACCGAAATTTTTGTTCAAAATCTCCACAAGATAATCCGAAAAATCTCCACAAAATCTCCGATTCTGTATGTGCTATTATAAATTAACTAAAAGCATGGATAAAAACGTATACATTCTTTGGATAAAAACGTACATTATTTGTGTCTATAAACAAAATAAAGGTTTACAACTGCAAAAACTTTGATGAATAAAAAAAGTCCCCTCACCTCTAAATTCTAAAACGCCTTGCCCCTGGCAAAAATTATTTTTATGACTATTAAATACAAGCTCTATGTGTAAACGCAGTAAATGAAAAAAAAAGCTTTACCCCTGCAAAAATTTTGATGACCTTAAAAAAATAAAGGTCCTCTAAAATATAAAGAGCTTTGTCCCTTTTTCATGTATAAATTCTTAAACGGCATTAAATCTCATTTAAATTGATGAAATGTAGATCGATGAGAAAATTCATATAAAACTTTATCACGAATTACTTTTTACCTAATATGCAATTTTTTTATCATTCACTATACAGAGTTATTCAGAAATAAGTTCGAGAAATTAAAGGTGATTCTACGTTAAAAAATATGAAAAGAAAGTTCCTATAAAGGTTGGTCCGGAAATGAGCCCTAAGGGAGCTGGGGCCCTTCGAAGATGGAAATATTGAATGGGGGACAAAAAAAGCACCAATAAAATTTTAATGGTCCAGATCGATTCTTCACTTAAAACTAAAAAAAAAGTATTCGTCACCAAAACACCTAAATTTAATATTAAAGGAGTTAGAGCCTCTTAAAAAGTAACCTTTTTAGTGGCACAAAATATGACTTCCTCTTAATTGCATGTTTTTTTTTTGAAAAGAGTTGATCCTACAGTATTACACTATATGACACTTTTTATGTATTTTTACTGAGGGAATCTATATTTATTACAAAAAAATCCAAAAAAAAAAATACACATAAAAAGTTTGGGGCAAAAATGTGTTAAGCCTCACATATTTTTATACCTTGAATTAGTAAATGCAACTTGAATCAAAACCGCAAATTACCGCACCCGGTAAATTATACCCCGGTTTACTATTTGAAGGGGCTTCATTAAAAATAATATTCAATTATCTTGGGATTCTATAAATGGATTTGATTCAAACGCTTAGGAGTCGTATGCAAAAATTCAGAATTTTGTCCCTGTTTTTTTTTTCTTGGTTTACTGTGAGGTTGTTGAAAACCCTTACGTGATGGACAAAAAAAACGGAAGTTATATTCGAAGTCAACATAACTAAATAACCCAAAATCAGCTGTCAGATCCAAATCAACTTTCAAAAGTTAAAAATTTGTTGGCCTGTGTTATTTAGTGAATAATATTTTTTTAATACAAACAATAGGTGTTTCAATGGAGCTCAGCAAAAGCAACTTACGTTGAGTATGGCTAAGTGAACGTTAAACAGTTATTATCTGTCAAGAAAAAAAAAAACGGGAACACCAAAGAAATTATAACACGACGCAGTTAATTTTAATCAATCGAAACAACGAGTTTGTGAGATTTTTTTTAGGTTATGTGTAGGTACTATTTTCGCGGAGTTTTTGACATAAAGCTAATCTTAGCTGTAAAATTGATCGCTTACTTTGGCTGCCAGTCCAAACTCAGCAAACAGATATAATTTGACAGTTGACGTTGATGGTTCAACATTAGATCATATATACATAGATATGGCATTAATGTTGATTTGTTTTATGTAGAACATATACAAAGCCAAATGTAAACAAACCACTATAGCGGTGAGGTTGCGAGGAGGTGAAGTTTAACATATTTGTTAACAAACCACTATAGCGGTGGGTGGTGACCAGAAGCGAGAAGGTGAAATCTACCTGGATATAGTTTATATAGGTTTGACGTGGACTCAAGGCACATCTAGGAGGGGATATATGATCTAATGGTTCAACGCCCGAATGGCTTTAGCTGTTGCTGCCTTTCCGTAAACTCCATTGAACGCACCTAATATATTATTATACCTATTAATATTAAAGAAGATTTCTATGGATATTATTATTAATTTTGTTGATTAAAATTTATATGGTGGATACTTTATATTAGGTACCCGTATATAATATGTACACACAGTTTTGTTACAGCTGCTCCCAGTAGCGCTTTTTCTTATATCTTAGTTTCTAAAACTTTCTCTCTTCTATTTTTTTTTGTCCCTAGCTGTACGTAATTTTACGCAACTCTAAATCTGTTTTAATTTTAAATAATTTAATTTTCAACTTGTTAAAATCTTTTTAAAAATTCCAGATAAAATTTTTAAGATACACATTTTCAAAAAAATTTAATCTAATCAAAGTTGATTACTTTTGATCATTATTTTGGATTTTTGACAGTAAAATAGCTACAGTCACCTTACAAACTTCAAACTTGTTGGTTGATGAATAAAAAAAAGTTCTTCAGCTTAATAATAGGAATACCAAATAATTGTTTAGGGACTGAAAAAATAAATAGGCTATAAGCTTCAGCCAATGCAAAGGGTAATAATCGAGGTAAAAAAGGATTTTATTTCCTCCAAAGTTAAGGCTGCAAACCATATTTCAACCTTCTGCCTTGGATTAAAAATTCCTAGACAGTTTCTATTTAAGACAGATAGACAAGGAGATGCCTAGTGTCCCTTGACATTGCCATTGGTAATTTGACAAGTTGGCAAGTAAAGTCAATAATATATAGATATTAATAATCTGTGTGGAGTTTATGGATATTCAGGCCTATTCACATGTAACATTGATATTGAAATTTGTGGCAATATTGACGAAAATTGCCAGGTCATGTACGTCAACTGTATTAAAACTGCATGGTACTGTAATTTTTGTCAATATTGAATAGATTTCAATGGTACATGTGAGTATCATATTATCCATAAAATCCACACAGAACCTATCCGAACGAATTGAATCTAATCAAAGTTGGATTTTAGACAGAAGAAAAGCTACAGTCACCTCACAGACTTCAAACTTGTTGGTTCCTGAATAAAAAAAAATCTTCAGCTTAATAATAGGAACACAAAATAATTGTTTAGGGACTGAAAAAATAAATAGGGATGACAAATCAATCCCCATTGACTAATTGGGATTAAGAGATTGCATCCTTGTATAAGCTTAAGCTTCAGCCAATGCAAAGGGTAATAATCGAGGTAAAAATGGATTGTATTTCCTCCAAAGTTAAGACTGCAAACCATGTTTCAACCTTCTGCGTTGGATTAAAAATTCCTAGACAGTTCCCATTTAAGACAGATAGACAGGGAGATGCCAAGTGTCACTTGACATTGCCATTGGTAATTTGACAAGTTGGCAAGTAAAGTCAATAATATATAGATATTATCTATAAACTCCACACGGAACCTATCCGAGTTAACTTTCATTTGTTACTTGTTTTATAGTTGGCAGAATAAATGTAATTCTATACTATGTAACACTGGCAATATTTTGTTTCAAATTAATTGCCAATCAAAACATTATTCTGACATAAAAAAATTTTGAATAATTTTTCAAAAGCAAGAAGAAAATGGTAGAAAGAACAAAAAAGTCCCTGAAAAGGAAACTAAAAGCATCAATCTACAAATGTTTTGTTAATATGAAGCAACATAGCATAACATAACGCAGTGCTCAATAAAAGTTTCATAGTAAACGATGTGGCAGAATTTTTTTGGGGAAGTTTAAATAAAAATCCATAATTTTATTTAAAGATTTTCAAAGCAGGCTTGGCTATTACAAAGAGCACCACCTATTACAAAGTCAACTTACAATTTGAGATTGATATCTTAACTCGTTGAAAAGTTCAAGGGGGGACGACTTTTTTGGGTGTCCTCACTTCATGCCGCGAAAAATACCTTAACAAATTAAAAATTAATAATAAAAAATTAATTGACTTTTTTTAAATAAAAAACTTTTAAATTCAAAAAAATAAAATTAAAATGAAAAAAATAAATAAAATTACATTTTTTTTTCTTTTTTAAACATTTAAAAATGAAGTAAGTACTTCAGTGGATGCTAAATTTTATTCTTTTAAGTTAAAATTTGGCACATACATATTTGTATTTAGGCACTTTAATTTAAAAAAATGGTCGGGTATATAATTTTTATTTTTTTCCAATTTTCAAATGAAGTATGGCGGATTCTATTTTTTTGAGCCCGAATTTGGCACAGAATTTTGTTGTTATTTTTCACGACATAGGGAAAGGACTTAGAACTTTCAAAAAAAGTCCTAATAAGCATGCATATAAATTTAAACTTAATAAAATTACAAATATCGGATTGTTCAAATAGTTATAATGGAGATTTATCCCGTTACATTAGACAGGGACAAAAGTTCTACCCAAAAAGGATAGACGACATACATACACTCCCACTTCCACCCAACCAAACAAATTCTGTATTTGTTCTTTGTTGAACAAATATAATATTTACTTGGCCGGGCGAAAAGTGTAACTATAATATTTTTATTAAAGAAATTACTGGCGCCATCTAAATTTTAGTAGAATTATCTTATTCTACAGATTCACATTAGCTATGTTCGTTCGTGCCGCTCACTGCTACACTTTCCGGCCAACCAAATAAATACTGTATTTGTTGTATGAAAAACAAATACAGTATTTATTTGGTTGGCTGGAAAGTGTAGCACAAATGAGATAGAGATAGGGTAGACGTCTTTTGTTTCATAATTCTAGTTGTAGAGAGCTCTATTATTCGAAACCTATACTTTCAAATTTGGTTGTTGTTTATGTTATACTGGCGACTAATTTCTTCAGTATTTATTTATCCCAATAAGCTTGTAGGAGTATAAGTACTTACTATTTATGGCAAATATTAATGTTATACCAAATTTGGTTTACAGTTTTTAAAATGCAGTACGTATCCAATGTATAGTAACACATTTTACATAAGTCCAGAGCCGGAGTTAATCGCTATCCAGAAGCTTGCATATCCATAATACTTAGCATACGGCTGTGTCGTGATTGGCTTGATGTGCTGTCATGTGAATTGAGGGCAAGTTTATGCCGTTATGTTTATGATTATGCAAGCGTGTGGATGGTGCCTTACTCAAAAAATAAAACGTCTCGACGCGTATAGTGAAGTGTATAATACCGCAGGTAGTTTTAAATTAAGGCCTATCCAGAAGCTTGCATAAGAACATGAAACATAAGAATGAGACGCTGTGATTGGCTTAAAAGATACATGGCGACCCATCAAGCCAATCACGGCATCGCATTCCTATGTATTACGTTCTTATGCGAGCCTGTGGAT
>OY294048.1:19355938-19376261 GCA_958510825.1 Brachypterus glaber | reverse complement strand
ATTTTGGTGGCGATGGCGCACAGGTAAACCCGACAGCTCTGCCAGCCAGACCCGGTCGCATGCCTACCGTAATAGTAAAAGGAAGGATATATCGAAAAATTAGCCGTACTAAAATTCTTTTTTTTTGGCGACCGTGCAAGCTCTCGGACTATCAGATAATTGTGAGAATATATTCACTTACACGGGGGTGGGTAATACCCACTGGGTATGACGGATTCGGATTCAGCATCAAAAATTATTTAAGGAAATGTATATATAAACTTTTTCATAAAAAAAAGTTGACATTTGTAAGTTACAAATTGTAAACTAGTGTAATTTTCGTATGCAGATTAGATTGACACTTAATTTTAACTGATTAATGCTGCCCTCATTCCTGAAAAGTTAATAAGTTATTGCGTAAAATCAGATTCTGTGAATAATTTTCGCTCTCTATCTTAGTCGAAACGTGCCTGCAAGCTTTTACACTTAAAATTTTTATTTAGATCAAAGGTACTTAATTACAAAACATTTTCCCACGGTAAGTATTATGTAAGTATTATCTATGCTTTACATCAAGTACGAGTCTATTACTAATCACTTTAAGAAGTAGATGTAAAATACAACAATAAAACCAAGCTGTTACTGCAACTTTACTACTCACAAATATTTTCAATAGGTAACATACGGTAAAAAAGAATCTGGAAGAACTAGGTATTGTAAACTGGAAAGAGAAGGCCATGCACAGAAAAGAGTGGGCAAAGGTAGTGCAAAGAGCAAAGGAGTTTATACCTTCATAATCCAAAAGGTTATAGATGTGGTTGGCCACCGCTCTATGTAAAAAAAAAGGCTCGGAAACCCTCACGGGAGGCTATGACCCTAAATGGGTTGGACAGCCAATGATATATATAACATACACTGTAAAAATAAATATGTAATTACACATTTTTCTGCATGTAGATGTGATTCAATTTGCAACAAGTAAAATTTACTAGATTTTACTTGAAATTTTAAAATTTTACATGTAATTTTACAATTTTACATGTAATTTTAGAATTTTATATGCACATTACATGTAAAATTACAAGTAAAATTTAGTAAATTTTACAGAGTACACTGTAAAAAATAAATATGTAAATTTACATGCAGAATCATAGGTAATGTGTTGCCATGCAGGTACAAGTAAAAGTTACGAGATTTTACATGTAATTTTACGATTTTATATAAATATTACATCTAAATTACTTGTAATATTCATATAAAATTGTAAAATTACATGTAAAATCTCTAAATTTTACTTGTACCCGCATGGCAACCCATTACTTATGATTCTATTAATTTTTTACAGTGTAGGCCATACACTATAATAGCAAATTGTGTAAATTTACCTATAAAATCACTGGTATTAACCAGAATGTAAGGGGCCCTAACACAAAAATTACTGAATTTTATTCTGCAGCCAGTAATAAAGAATACTATATACAGCCTGTTCCAGAACTCGCGTACCGAAATTTAAGAGGTGATTCTACATCCAAATATATGAAAAAAAGTTTCTATAAAGGTTGGTCCGGAAATGAGCCCTAAGGGAGCTACGGCCCTTCGAAGATGACGTATTGAATGGGGAACAAAAAAAAGCACCAATAAAATTTTAATGCTGCAGGGTGATTCTTCATTTAAAACTGAGCAAAAAAGTATTATACACCAAAACACCTAAATTTAATATTAAAGGAGTAATAGCCTTTTAAAAAGTAACGTTTTTGGTGGCACAAAATGTTACTTCCTCTTAATTGCATTTTTTTTGATAACGGTTGCTCCTACAGTGTTACACTATATGATATTTTATATGTATTTTTACTCTATAAATCTATATTTTTTACAACAAATCCAAAAAACATACACATAGAAAAGTTTGGGGCAAAAATGTTTTAAGCCTCATATATTTTGTCCGTCTGGGCAGGCCTCTGGATAAATTAAAAAAATAAATTAACATAAACTTATTGCCCTTATTAATACTAGTATACATGCAAAAGCTCGACGCTCTAGCTTAAACAGTACCCGAGTTATTAATTAAAAACCTTATTTTTATTACAATTTTAAAGGGCCCTAGATCCCTTAGGGCTCATTTCCGGACCAACCTTTATAGGAACTTTTTTTATATTTTTGGATCTGGAATCACCTCTTAAATTTTGGCATGCCAGTTATGGATCACCCTGTATATGTATTAAGTGAAACCTGGATTAAAGACAATGTATATAGTTCTCCGCCTGAAACAAGGTGTCCGACGAAAGGGGAGGAATCATTCGCGCTCTCTTATTTCCGTCAAAAGCGTTATAAGGCGTGCGTGCCTACAACGGGCCTCCCACTTGCACACACATTACAAACATATTTCCCGTATCCACAAATCCGGCGTCAAAGTATAGTTCTGAACTTTTTAATAAAAACTACGCAGTCTTTAGAAGCGACAGCGACAGGTGGTGTCTTGTTGGATGTAAACATGAAAGGAGGATGTCAGGAAACGACGATTTTCGGCCTAGCTGCGGAACTTTTCTGACCCTTATAAAATCATTCTTTGGATCCTTAGCAGACAGAAAATAACAATCATTTTTCCCTGAAGTGAAGGGAACATTGTTAAAATGCACAGTCAAAAGTCGGTCAAAATGTGAATTTTTGCACACGACTATTTTTTATACCGCTGATTAGGAATATGATGATAAAAATTGTGAAAAACCCAATATCGCGTCATTAGGGTGGTCATTTTTTTTTCGTCCGATTTTGATAAAATTTGGTATGCAGGCTTTGTATGATGACTTATGTGTGGATCCATACCTATAAGTTTCAAATTCAAAATAGCGTAGGAAATATGGCGAAAGAAGTTTATTAAACAAACCGAGGTGCCAAATCACCCGACAAAAAAAACAAACTATTGTTTTTATTGCCTATATTACTCGCGTAATTAAGAAGAATCATTTGCTGCTTCCATCGTTAAAATCGGTCTAGTAGTTTGGGCTTAGGTGGAAACAAACAAACAAACAAACAAACCAAAAATTTATACAAAACTCTTGTTTAGCGTTGTCGTGGTCGAATTAAATAGCCGAACTGATGCCCACGAGCGGTAGGTTAACAAGTAGCAAAAAAAATTAAATGGACAAGACAATATATATCTGACTATTTAGGTAGTACCATCGGCAGGGGTGGGTTGGGGGTGGTTTATTTAGAGGTCCAAGGTCCATTTTAACTTTTCGCAGGCAGGCAGCAATTTGGTTTGGACTCGTTTACTGTACCATTTTTCATACATTATTTTTATTTTATGTAAGGGTTTTTCCATGGGATTGATGGCAGGTTAGTTTGGTTTGTTTTGGTTTTGGTTTGTGTTTTTATTGATAAAGGAGAACGTTTACTAAATGTACCCACATACCTGTGTTTAAATTTTTTTATGTGTGTTTTTTTTTTAAAATTTATATCGATTAATTTATACAAATCGCTGATTAATAATCAGTTTAGTATGAATCGTCATGTCGACTAAAATAATGAGGCAAAGAGGCAAAGATCTCGTTGTATATAAACATTTCATATACAGGAAGGAAAAGACTGTTAAAAATTAAATTTTTTGGAAGTGCGTAGATTGCGACGTTCTTTGTTACAAGGGGCTTTGCATACTTCGGATGGAAGTCATGCACACAACCCTGAATTTTTCTTGTAACAATAAAATGTTGATTATTTTCTGCAAAATATTTTTTTTAATTAATTCTTCTTTTCTGAAAAAAAATAAAAATAATTATGCGCGATTATGGTTTTCGCGGTAAAGTCCATGTGCAGTATTGATCCACTTGCGGTAATTTTCTTCGCGGTAAAGTCTATGAGCGATAAAGTCCATCCGCGGTAACGGTGTCGCAGTAATGGAATACAGCGCATTCCATTTGGTTTGGACCCCTACCCCCATTTCGTATATCTAGGATAACTGCTAGAAGTACAAATTTATTTTATCTGCCAACTGCACCAACAAATATTAAATATACATCACCAGTGTATAAAATTTGCAATTCATTTAATAAAATAAATGAGATATGTGACTACAGGTTTTTAAAATCCTCTAAATTAAAAAAAAATGTCAATAACTATTAGCAAAACATGATAAATAATGGTATGTTCTAAAGCTAGTAGTGGAAAAAATATATTTTGTGCACAAAAAAAGGGCACACAGAAAAAATGACACAACTAAACGTTGGAAGCGAACCGGACTACCTTGTTGTTATTGTTATTGTAAAAATTACAGCATAAAACGTGTAATATATACGTTTTACAGCACAAAAGCTGTAATATACAAGTTTTACAAAAGACATTTACATTATTGATCATGTATAAAAAATAAATAAACGACCAATTGATATATTTTTTTTGAGTTACATAACCAATCAGTGTATTTCTCACATAGTGAATGGATTTTTTACGGTGCATGCCCCTTTTTTTAGGATCGGTGAGGCTCGTATTAACGTTTAGTTATTTAAAGGGAATTTGTTACACATACTTTTTAGACAATTTAGAACTTTAGGGGGTGTTTTAATAAATATATTTTTTAAGTATTACACTTAGCTCATTAACGTAGCCCATAGGCCCAACTAGCCTGCAAATTAGATGGGGGCTACAGAAAACCGTGTAGCTAAAAGTATTAAAAAGTTTAAAAAATAGCACACAAACTAAAATCCTAGCCGGAGGCTGACTTCAAGGAAATCTTTTGTACAATCCAAAGGAACTCAGGAGGAACTCTGAAGGAACTCTAAAGAACTCTGGAGGAACTCCGAGGAACTCTAAGGAACTCCGGAGGAACTCCGAAGGAACTCTTAAGAAGTCAGAGACAATTATTATTTATTACCCATAAGCATTAACGTTTTGATTTTCAAACTAGCCGTTATAAACACCTTATCAAAATATCCATATTAAAAATATTGGCATATAGCTCGGGTTAACACCCCCTGGTATTTTTTAAGTCACCTATCTTTGGGCGCCAATTTTTTTTTTGCAGGGGCGCCATGTTCGGTAGAAACCATCAGGGACAAAGCTTTTTTTCTAAAGTAAGTTTTGGGGCTCGTCAATTTTTTTTTTTTGAAGGGGCGCCATGTTTTATAGAAACCGTCGGGGATAAAGCCTTTTTTCGTGAAGGTAATTTTGAGGTCCCATTTTTTTTTTTTTTTTTAAGGTTTTGAAGGGGCTCCAAGTTTGGCAGAAACCGTCAGGGACAAAACTTTTTTTCGTGAAGGTAATATTTTGGGGTGTCAATTTTTTTATTTTTTTATGAAGGGGCGCCAAGATTCGCAGAAACCGTCAGGAACAAAGCTTTTTTTTTCGTGAAGGTAACTTTGGGGCGCCATTGTTTGGGTAGAAACCGTCAGGGACAAAGCTTTTTTTCATGAAGGTATTTTGTTGAGCCCCATTTTTTTTTTTGTAGTGGCGCCAAGTTTTGGTTGAAACCATTAGGGACAAAGCTTTTTTTTTGAGGGTGCCTCCGTGGGGGCTGAGTCCCTCTTAGATTTTTTTCTGGTAACAGCCCTGTGCCTACAAGATTTCCCTGGCAGAACGACCGACAGATCAACCGACCGATATACCGACAATGTTTTTTTCTCTTTTTGGAAAGCATTATTTTATTGGCAGTAGTGCTTGTATAGCGGTAATTTCTACGGCTTATTTGCCAAAAATTACCCCTTCCAAAGAGGAACTCTTAAGGAACACAGGAGGAACTCCCAAGGAACTCGGAGGAACTCCGAAGAACTCGGACGAACTCGGAGGAACTCTGGAGGAACTCGGAGGAACTCTGGAGGAACTCCGAGGAACTCCGAAGGAACTCAGAGGAACTCTGAGGAACTCTTTCCAAAAAGGACTCTTTTGTACAAATTTCAGACGCGGTCAGCTTCTCGATCCTAGCTAAAATCGCAGACAGAGTGTGAAATTAAATAGGGGAGTCTAAGCGCCTATGACGACGCCCCTGTTAATTTTATGGTTTCAATTGATTATAAATATTTTATGTATAGAAGGATTGTATACTATAAAAGTTTTACTTTGTTCTATCGAGCTTGTGGGAGGTATTTATAGTTTGGTATTTTTTTAGATAGGTAGGTAAATGTTAATCTAGAATTACAGAGCCTGTGGTTGTTGGCCGACCTATACGTGAGAGAATGTTCAATTAACATTCAGTTGAATTCAGGTTTGGTATACGGTGTTTATAAATAAATACTAGTAAACCTTAAAAAAAGTTTCCTATTCATAAGTTTCTTGGGAAATTATTTGTGAGAAAATATACGAAGATAATTTTTCCAATCTGTTAAGGAGCTAGGTCAATAGTTTACCAATAAATTGTAATTGCTAAAAAAACATAAAATAAAAATAATATTTAACACGACCCGTCGTGACGTCGCGACGTATGGTATCCTTTTAATTTCGATTTGACATATACGTAGAAAATACTGCTGCCAACAAAATAATACTTTCCCCTATAACCCTAGGTTCATTAAAATCAAAAACAAAAAAAAATCAAAGAAAAAATTTTCAAAAAATTTCAAAAAAAAATTTTTTTTTCAAAAAAAGGTTCTTTTTTCGTAAAACGAAAATAAATTGAAAAAAATTGTTTTTACCCCATTTTACCCCCTTACCCCTACCAGATTTTTCGAAAAACAATTCCAGCCTACGTCTTTGGATAATCAATCTGTGGTCAAAATTTGAAGTCTTTAGTCCGAAGTGTTCTTAAGTTATCATTCACAAATTTCCCGGACACACAGACCGACAGACCAACCGACCGACAGACAGAAATTTTATTTTGACGGAAATCATATTTTTTAGATATAAAACGTCCAGAAACGTAAAAATACAATAAAAATTTATCGACATTTTTTTACTAAAGCAAGACTTTCCTTGAGGATTCCTTGACCCAAGTATACGTGTCTGGATATGTTCAAAGCCATATTCTCTTGTTTCAAGGCTAGCATTTATTTGAACCAAAGTCAATATAATTGAATGAAGATCACGGGTTTTTGAATGACGTTCTGTTTAAAGAAATGCTAGCTTTAAAACAATAAAATATGGCTTTGAACATATCGAAAGACACGTCTCCTTGGTTCAAGGAATTATTTTTTATTTGTCATTTTTTTGCTACACTGAAATTGCAGATGAGATTTTCACCATTTTAGACGTTTTTTCAGTGTAGAAAAAATGAGGGCATAAGTTGTTTTTTTTTATGGCAGATTCGTGTTCAGCTTCGTAAAATATATAAGAATAGGTGGGTCTCACCACCAGCACAGACAACTTTTTTGTGGCTTTTGGGTCCTACCAATTCTTATGTATTTTGGAATGCTAAACACGAATCTGTCATAAAAAGGCACTTCATGAGCTGATTTTTTTGCTACGCAGACTAATAATATGAGAACTTCACCATTTTAGATAGTTTTTTCATAGTAGTAAAAAAATGAGCCCTTAAGTACCCTTTCCATTTTTATGGCAAATTAGTTCAGCATCCCAAAATACATCTGTCTCAACCCCAGCACAGACAACTTTTTTTTGTGTACCTGTGTGATTAATTTATTTGTGTTTTTACATTTACATTAAAAGTATTACACAAGTTAGTAAAATACTATTATGCCTAATAAAAAAAGTGAGTTTGGATATAGGAGGAGACTAAAAAAATATATGTTTTAAGGGTTTTGACAAAAAGGTATTGTAAACAATAAAAACAGGCTCCCAAGCCATCCAGTTTTGGTTTTTTGAAATAAATTTATAACAATTTTGCTTTTTTTGTTTTTTTTTTCATATTTTATTTAGTAAAAATGAAAAAATCCATTTTAGACAGATATGTTCGAAATTCTGAGGTATTTAATAAATTTTTATGCTTGAAAGTTCAAAAATGTTCGCCTGTGGCGCTAAATAAATTTTTATTAACACATTTTTTAATATAATATGATTCATTAAACTGGGAAATGTGAAACCTTAAGATTTCTAAAAAACTTCGCCTGCGGCGCTAAAATGATACATGTATGTTATATTTTAAGAGATTTCTATGGACAATAAATCTAGGTCTTAAGTTAGCAAGGCGTCTTGTTAACTTAAGACCTAGATCTGGTGTCCCTAAAGGTTTCCCATAGGTACCTACCCATTTGAAGTTTTATAAAATAATTTTCTTTTTGAATTCTTATAAATAGCTTGTCCTGGAAAACTTTAAAAGTTATTTGCATAACAAATTGTGAGGTGTCTGGAAATGCGAAAATTAAAAATTGCCTGCGGCTCTAAATGTGCGTTTTACAAGGCTTATTTAAAGTTTTTTTTTGAATAAACTGATTTTTAAATTTTATAAAATAAATTGCTTTTCAAATTCGGATGTGACAATATATGACCTTGAAAATTCTAAAAAATTTCCTGCGGCGCTAAACTTGATTGCCAATAATGTAAAAAAGGCTGGCCACTCCCTTGTGACTTGACCAAAACTTCTTAACGCTAAGTAGAAATACACTTAGAAAGGCTTGCCTTTCTATGAAAAATCCTTTTGACCAGAAAAATCCTGGGTGCTTTACTGAAACAAACAGACAACGCTTTTGTTTAAGGTATTTAAAAAAAATACAGATAATAAATCACAACTGAAATCTGACATTCTGTATTCTCCGTGTTTGAATGTAAGAACTTTGCCTCCATAAAAAAAACTCGAAACCTGCAAAAAACAATCATACCGAGCATTTAGTTAAACATATTAGAAAAAAGTTTACGGTAACTATTTTTAGTTTATTTTTAGGATATATGTTCATACGGATACTCGATCTACATCTTTAAATTTGTTTTAAGGCCTATCCAGAAGCTTTCATAAGAACATAAAACATAAGAATGCGTTGGCGTGATTAGTTTACAAGATACATGGCGGCACATCAAGCCAATCACGGCATCGCATTGTTATGTATTACGTTCTTATGCGAGCCTGTGGATATGCCGTTAGCCGTGGAAAATCTCATTCTGTCCTTTAATTTCTTATTTTGTCTTGATGTTACTATTTTTGTCGTTATTTACCCTTCTCTGTCGTTTAAAATTTTACCGTAAAATTTTGTTGATAACGCCTATTCTGCGTTTGTTATACCTATTGTCATTATTATACTACTTATAGAGCCTAGCGCTAGAATAGTATTATGAGGTAGTTTCGAATTTCCCAAAATCGCCAAAAAAAAAACTTTATATTGGATATAAATGTGTTTCATGAAAAAATAAGAAAATTTGAAAATGTCTGTCTGTTTGTCTGTGTACACACGTGTACACAAGTTTGTCCGTCCGATGTCACGTTTTTTGTGGACACGATAACTCCAGAACTAATAATCCGATTGGCTTTTTTTAGGAAAAATAAAGTTCAATGAACGGAATATTGTTTTCGAAAGTAATCCCCCGAAAAACAAAAAAGTTAAAAAAATATTAAAAAGCTATAATTATCAATCCTCCCAAAATAAGCTCTTTTTGAATTTCTATTTATTTTATGAAAAAAATCCTTTTTCAAATAAGATTGAAAAGTATTTGGGAAAATGCAATATACCATTTACTGTGAATAGTATATAATGGAATGCGTAGCATTACATATCTTCAAGGCTTGATTAATTAATACTTTCTGTCTTTCTAGGATATATTTTGTCGTGCCAATAATATTATCCCATATGATACCTGATTAATTTTTCACACATTACTGTAGATTTAGTAGTGCCTTGTCATTGACGCAACAAATTAGTTTTAAAGATAAATTTAACAAGGCATACGTATACTATTTCTATATAATAATTTACCCATTTTTTCAAATTGAGTTCAGATGGTCAATAACAGCTGCAGCAAATCTTCCACCTGTCGGTACATCTGCTACGAGAGAGCACGAACCAAAATCACAAAACTGTATAAATATATCTAATGTTTACTTTTATTTGTTGTATATCAACAGAATCGTGCACAGGAAAATTTTAGGGTCCTATTATCTCTAAATCCTTTATTATCGGCAAAGGATGTAATCATAGTTTTCAAAATGTCACATAAAATACTTCAAAATTCATAATTATGGCGTAAAAATTTAATAGTATATTAAAGTACTAGTTTCATAACATACGCTTTTAGCGCACGAGTACAAGTTTTCTAAAGTACTAGTGCGCTAAAAACGTATTTTGAATTGAATTTGAATTTTTTCTATTTTGCTCTAAAATTTAAAAAAAACTTACATTTAAATTGATGACTGATTTAGGGATTTTTGTTTTGGATTGGCATTACAGTTTACACCATGTTTAAAATTCTAAGAACAAATGACATTTAGATATATTTTAGAGTCATCTCTTCTCTTTTATACTGATTAACCAAGCCACAATTTTAACATGGTAAAAATAACCTAAATACAAAATTTTGTAGAAAATTCAACTTTAAAGCGACATTGACATTTGCACGGAAAACGTCAAGCGATAGGCCAGGTCTGTTGCCAACCCAAAAGAACAAAAAGCACAGACCTCTTATGGGCCTATAAGAACACGCAAAATGCGTGATTATGAGTTTATAAGAGTCGCAAAATAGAAAAATATATATTTGAATCGGAAGTATCTTTCTGAAAACGAAGAATAAGCAATTACTAATCTTTTACGATATTATTTGAAATATCGTTTTATATAGACTTAATCCGAATCTGAGCGGGGAGTTTCTCTATCACTATCGAAAATCTGAACGATTTTCGATAAAGGTAAGTACAAGAGTTTTATTTCTACGGGAGTACGTAAAAGCACTATTTTTATTTTCAGTTCTTTTTTTTACAGGTTTAATTGTGGAATAAAAATTAATTAACAATTAGAACTGCCAAAAAAAGGACTGTCAATGAAAACCGTGCTTTTATTAACGCCCGTAGAAATAAAATTATGCAAAATCTGGTAACACGTTCAGTGACGTCTCTAAATCACGTCTAGCGACGTTTCTAAATCACGTCTAGCGACGTTTCTAAGTCACGTCAGGTGACGTTTCTAAGTGACGTCAAGTAGCTTTATAAATCACGTCATAATAATGAGACGTTTTCACGTCGATAATTTCGTCAATTTGGTGACACCAGTAACCTAAATTTCAAGTGAATTTGATGTGACCATGTTGGCTGGGTAGTATTTAGAAATTTAAATATAGTGTCAGTTTTATTGTGGAACATAAAATATACAATTTAATAAAATAGTTAAAAATTGTAAATAAAATATTATACAAACCTCCGCGGAAAATTTAATTTTCCTTCGGGAATTAGCTGATCGCGGGGCTAATGCCCCTTGATCAGCTAACTTTTCCTCAGAAAATGAAACATTTTCTATTTCAGTATGCAATATACCTACTATTGTTTAGTTATTGTTACTGTAACAACTTGTACTTACTCAATTACAAGACCGTTCAGTATTTAATATGATAACAAATTCTCATTGCAGCATATAAAACTTATTGACCCATAAAAGGTAAATAACTAACTTGCAAACTCATAATAGAGCATCCAGATTTTTCAGTAAGCATAAAACTTACTCACCCATAAAAGGTAAAAAACTAACTTGCAAACTCATAATAGAGCATCAAGATTTTTCAGTAAGCATATACAAAAGGATAAAAATCTTCAAAGCTGTTCTGTTTACACATTATTTATTATAGGGGTGACAGGGGCTAATTGTCGCACTTTTCATTCAAAATCAGTTTTTTCCTTTATTTTTGTATTTTTTTTTAATTGACCCAATGGTAATTTTAGCTGCATGTTTTAGTAACATTATTTAAAGAAAAAACATGGAAAATTTTTTTTGAAGAAATATAAAGGTATTTATAAAAATTATAAATAACTAATAAGACATGTGCCTACCCACAAGCTGATTGTTATCTAACTTTTTACTTTTGTGCCAAAATTTCCAACTTTATAATTAAATAATATTTTTTTGTTTCTTTTTTAATTTAATATAATTTAATAAACGAATTTATTTGCTATTCGACAAAGTTTCACTTTTTTAGACAGTTTTGAATAAAAAAATGCCAAAAAGGAAATGTTATACCATGAACATATCTCCAGATCATGCGACAACTAGCCCCAAACCAAATGCGACAACTAGCCCCAGTGGTCAATTTTACGTTATGTATCAAGTACTTTCTAATTAACGAATAAACACTCCTAAATGACAATATCAACAAATAATATACACCTTAACCTATTATTATACATAAAATTCTCTTATCTTAATGCTTTAAATCAGTAACAATAAGAAAAAATATTTACCACAAAAAAATTACTGGGCTCTTTAATTTTTACATTTTTTGGTTTATCTGGATGTTCTTTTAATTTATTGCATTTAAGTTTACAAATGATAAATGGCACTGTTGTAACGCAGCGGTTAATCTTGGCGCAGAAAAATATTTTACTTTTTAAGATATAAGCACTTCGACAACTTATCCCTGCGACAACTAGCCCCGGTCACCCCTACTCTCCACAGCGTGCAAGCGCCAGAAGAGTATAATACGGTAGTTTCGAATATTCCAAATTCATTTGGTAAAATGCAATATACCATCCATGATTCGTACCATTACATATCTTCAAGACTTGTTTCGTCTTTAAAACTGTAACAATGTAAGAAATTAAACAATACAAATACCTCATTATTATAACTGACATGGGCGGGGGTCAAAACATGTTCAAGTTACCTGAAATTTGGTATACAAACCTAGTTTTTCAATTGAAACAACATAGCAGGGGTGCGTATGAAGAATTAGAAAAATGTATTTTTTTTTGCAATACCCCAATATGAAATTATAATTTATAATTATTATTATAATTATTTTGAGGCTTACTTTTAGTGCACTCGAATGATTTTTCGCTTGTGCACCAAAAACTTAAGTCGCAAACTGATTTCATAACATACCCATAAGTCACTTTACCCTTTAAAAATTGAATAACTTTTTTGTCTGTCAATTTTTTTTAAATTATTTCTTTTACAATATAGAGTACAGGAAATGGATTTTTTTTTAAATTATGTATGAAAAATCATGTCTTTTAAATGATGTCCATTTTCCACTTTGCAAGCACAGGCACTTTTCAAGACATTTTCCATGACTCCTATCATGTCTGGCTTAATCTGTTGAATAGTCCTGGGCTTGTTGACATACACCCGATCTTTCAAGTAGCCCTAAAGAAAAAAGTCCGGTGCTGTCAAATCGGGCTATCATGAAGGAAAATGAAAATCCGAATTTCGCGAAATTATTTGCTCTTCGAAATCTGTCTTAAAAGCTGCATTGTGGCTCTGGCAGCATGGGCAGTTGCCCCATCTTGCTGCCACCATGTCTCTGGCATGTGTTCCACTGCAGGGGGCACAAAATTTTCCAGTATGCGAGATATCGGTCGCCGTTTACCGTAACTGTATTGTCATTTTCCTAGCAGAAGTAATTCCCGATAACCATTTGGAATGTTACACCGCACTAAACCGTGACCTTGAGGGGGTGTCATTCACTTTGATAAACGACCCTAGCTGGAGCCATACATTTTAAGAACCGTCATGTAAAATATCGTGAAAAGAGCCCGTGTTTGCAAAGCGGAAAATGGACGTCATTTGAAAGACATGATTTTTTATACATAGTTATAAAAAAATCATTTTCCTGTACTCCATATTGTAAAAGAAATAAATAATAAAAATGTCAAACAAAAAAGTTATTCAATTTTTAAATAGTAAAGTGACTTATGACTCTGACTGTTTTCAAAATTGCTACGAATAGTTCTGTTAAAAGCTGTCAAAATAGAAAACAAAAGCATTCGGGTTTTATAATGTTTTCAAAAAGCACTAGTGGTGTAATGTGAACATTAATAAACTTAAATGTGTGCTTAATACTAAGTAGAACGTAGATAAAAATCCATTCGTAAGCAAAAAACTTATAGGAAACGCCACTTTTTAATGCAGCCAGGCGGATACAGGGTGCGGGGCCAATGGGTACAATTGCCGCCCCCCCCCGAATTAACTTAGCTCAAATTAAATTATTTTTCATTCCCTATACATAGGTGTTTTTACTTCATTTTTTTTTCAAGACAGATTAATAGCTGAGCTCTCAAGTGCAAGTATTACATGAATCATTAACTTAAATGTTATCAATGTTTTCTTTGTTTAGAACATATTTTCTTGAAGATAGGTAAAATCGAACACAAAATACCCTTCCTCCCCTAAGCGAAATTCTGTAGATGCAATTTAATTATAAAATTGGAGACACAACCTTAACCAGAGTTTCTGAAATCAGAGATTTAGGAGTTACGTATGATAGTAAATTAGACTTTAAAGTTCACATAGAAAAAACTATATCATCAGAATTTCGCAGTCTTGGCTTCATCATTAAAATAACTATGGCTATCCTTAAGATAAATCTGCCTTATTCATACTTTTTAACTCATTTGTCTTGTCAATTTGGAATCATAAATATAAATACCAAAGTGAAAGTATCTAAAAAATTTTAAGAAAATTCTTAAAATTCGTTTGGACTTTTTTAATTTTAAAATTGATGGTGTTTACCCCAATACAGGCATTAATAACCAACTTTTACTTGACAGATTTATGGTTAAATTTTCATGTTTCTACAGCAAATACTCGTTCATGTACTTTTAACCTTTTAAAACCTAGAGCCAGCTTACCAAAATTTTCACCATCACACCTATCACACTCAATGTGCAATAATTATCATGCTATTCAATCAGATGTAGATATATTTAACTCTAGCCCCAGCCGTATTGAACACCGTTACATTCTTAGGCCTCCACCTAGATGAAAACCTTGACTGGAAAACGCACTGCTCAAAGCTTATGTCCACTCTGAGCTCAACATGTTTCCTTTTACGATCGCTCAAAAGTATCCTTAATCAGACACAACTTAAAATATTTTATTTCGGACAGTTCCAGTCAAGGCTTAATTATGGTATTTTACTTTGGGGCCTTTCATCTGCCGTTGAGGATGTTTTCCTTGTACAAAAACGTGCTGTTAGGTGTTTGGCTAATGCACCTTATAACCATCCATGCAGGGAACTATTTATAATACTGAACATTTTATCTCTACCTTGTCTTATTTTACTTGAACTTTTATGCCATATTTATAAAAATAGAGAAAATTTCGTTTTGAATGGTTCGTTACATGGATATTTTATAAGAGATGCTCAATCTTTTTCATATTCAACAAAGACGTTTAAAACTAACATACGATGGTTCACCTACCAGCCTGGGTTTAAACTTGTACAATCGCCTTCCAGCTAATTTTAAAAATATAAATAGTTTTAATATATTTAAAAAAACTTTAAAACATTTTTTATTGCAACAGTGCTTTTACTCGATCGAAGAGTTTAAAAAGTTTAAATTTTGAGCTTCTTTCATTGGTGTCGTTGTAAATTTTACTATTTATTTGCTATTTATTTTAAGTTTTACTATATATTTATTTTACTTTATTTTGTTTTACTTTGTCACGCTATGTTGTAATTTGACTGATAACTTATTATACCTTTGTATTCTTGACCTGTTCTAAAATATGACATGCATATTATATAGAACTGTATATATAAATAAATAAATAAATATTAAATTTACATTTCGCCAATGAGACCTGGATTAACTTTTTTTTCTTGGTGTTCTTTGTGTATTATTAACCTTAGTGTAATTTACTTAAGAATTTTGTTTTGATGTGACTCATCCTAGAATTGGTTTTAAACTGTTGGATGTAACTAAATTAAATAAATAAATAAATAAATAAAAAGAGTACGGGCAAGAAATCAAAGGAGTTACATTGTGGAAAGTATATCAAGGAAAACGTAATAAACTATCCAATGTGAAGAGTATTATATGGAGTGCGAAGCATTACATATCTTCACGGTTTTTTGCAATATTATATATTTCATTCTTCAAGGGTTATTTAATTATTATTAAAATAGCCTTCTTTTATAGTCCTTTATTATTATTCAAAAAAACGTTAATTCTTTTATGGGTCCGCTCTTCCTCCTTTCATTACTGGAGTACAGGATCTTATTTAATGGGGTATGATTCTTTTATCACTAACCCCATGTATAATTTCTTTTATATTTCTTTTTGTTGTGTGACATTGGCCCTTTTATAACAAGGTTGTTCCGAAAACCGGCTTTGAATGTGTTTTAAATATTTTTTTTTATTTCGTTTGTGGTCAGTTTATCGTTAACCTTATAAATTATTAATAAGTAAAATAGGTATAATACCGCAACACCATAATATTTTTATGGTAAAAAATTAAATTAAACTTAAAATAAAGACAAGCCGTGAAGATATGTATTGCTTCGCATGCACTAAAATAAAAACTACAACCCTTTTTTCAATTTTTTTTTCTTCAAAACTCTATTAAAGTATTTTTCTAAAAATTTGGAGTTTATCGGACTTTTTTCATTAATTATTTTTCGAAAAATAATAGTGTTTTTCCGAAGAACTTCTTCCGTTCTCAAGTTTTCATGCTGTTTTATTACTGCCAGATATTTTACTCACGCATAAAAATGTCATGACTATTTTAATATTTTTTTTTAATTAAAAACAGTGATATATTTTTCTTTTCTATCTTGGGAATTCAATTTTTTTCTTACAAATTAACCAGCATTTTTTGAAAAAGCATGTTGCCCATAGAAAACCGCGTTACGCCATGTAAAGTAACCGCAAAAAAAAAAAGGATTTTTAGCCTCTTTTTTAAACATCTGTAACTTCGATTGAAATGGATAAAATGTAACGAATAAGGGCTTAATTTTTTTTCTGGGCATGAACTTGTGCGAAAAGCAAGATTTATTGTTCTAGAAGCCAAACACCCCCTTAAACAAAGGGTTAACTACTTGAATTTTATACCAATCTTTCTTACATTTTAATAAACATAATTGACTGGATCCATTTAACTCGATTTTTCTTGAAATACTTTATGATTTACTACTTTTTTATGCTTGGGGGGTAGTTTAACCCTCTTTGTGGGGTGAATTTTCATCGAATCCATTTACGTGTTTTTTATGTTTTAAATTACAGAAAAATATTTAAAAAACACATTTTTCTGTCATATAAAACATAAAAAACACGTAAAAGGGTATCACCCTTGGACTCGATGAAAATCCACCCCCACAAAAAGGGTTAAACTACCCTCCAAGCACAAAAAAAGTAGTAAATCATAAAGTATCTCAAGAAAAATTAAAGCATTGACTAAGTATAAATTCTCTTCTTTAACCAATGGTTAAAGGGATCCGGTCAGTTATGTTTAATAAAATGTGAGAAAGTTTGGTATAAAATTCGATTCAAGTGCCCCTAGTTAACCCTTTGTTTAAGGGGATGTTTAGCTTCTAGAACAATTAATCTTGCTTTTCGCACAAGTTCATGACAAGACCAAAATTTTGAGCCCTTATACGTTACATTTTATCAATTCTAATCGAAGTTACAGATGTTTGAAAAAGAGGCTAATTTTGCGGTCACTCTTTCAAAACATCTTACAAAAAAAGCAAATTTCGGTTCCTTGCACTAAAGAGGTACATGATGAATGTTAACCATAAGTCAGGGAGAAGCGAGCTGTTTTTCGTTTATGACCGTAGAATTAATTAAACACCCATTAGAAGCCACCGCGGTTTGGACTTTTTATACAAACTCCAATTAACTATTCCAATTAGTTTATAAGTTACGTTATATTGGAGTAATAAACTGGAGTTTGTATAAGTAACCAGTTATCATGTACAGACTTAATTAGGACATGAAGTCGGGCTTTTTTTAGAAGCAACGAAGATGATAAACTAGGTCTGGTTTAACCCTCCTTCATTACCTTTGAAGTTGGCCTTTTTTAGAAGCAACGAAGATGATTTAGCCCTCCTTCATTACCTTTGAAGTCGGGCTTTTTTTAGAAGCAACGAAGATGATAAACTTCGAAAATTTAAAAATAAAAACATATAGGTACTTCGATTTTTCTTTAGCATTCTTAATAACTTTTTTTTCTAAATTTGCAATATGAAACAATGTCGTTGTGACAGTAAATTACATAAAGAATTCTTACTGGGTATTCACTTTCACAAAACCGTCCTTGTTTGGAAAAAGAAAGACTAACCTACAAGCCATGTATACTCAGTAAGCAATTGCCTACTGGATATCCACTTTTGTAAAAGTGCCCTTTTGGAAAAAATAGGCCCATTTTTAATAAAATAGGCCTTTATTTTGACAGTTTTTTTGCCTCTGGATATCCAGTAACGGTCTATCTAATGTCACTTCGTATCCACTTTGACAGAATTATGTATCTATTTGTAATACAAATTTTGTATGCACACTGTTAAAAAACGCTATGGTAAATTACCATTAAAATTCAGTGAGTGGGTAAATTCAATAAATTTATGTTATATTATTAAACTAAGTTTTGAAATAGTCCGAGGATTCTCAGAATTGATTTTTCGAGAAAAATTTAAATGGTTTTTGTCTAATAAATTTTATTGGGGTCACGTTGTCACACACCGGGTGTGCTTCTTTTATCATTTACCCTATAGGCCTATACTATACATCATATCTATTATAAGTATTTTATGTTATGTTCCAGGGACGCATTATGGAACGATTCCAACGGCGTAATTTGGGGGTTAAGAGGGACAAATAGAGGAAGCAATTGCCGTACCTGTTTATTTTTTGCTGTCCCTAAACAAATCTTTGCCGTCCCTTATTTAAGAGCCTAAGATTTTTTTTAAGTTGTCATCAACAAACAAGTTTGAAACCACAATTAATGTTGTTTTCATATTCGTAAACAATTTCAACGGACCATAAAAAAAATTTGAGCTGCGTCGCTAGGGGTTTTTTAGGTTTTTTTAGGTTTTTTTTTTAATTAAGATTGTAAAACCTAAGCCTGAAATTCGTTAAAACTTTTGCCTGTGGGGCGCCCCGGCGCTAGAGATTTCTTTCGTATTTTTTTGCCTACAGGGCTCGTTTTTATTTACTTTTATCTTCTTTAAATTTAAGATTATAGAACTAGATGTGTAATTTGTAAAAAAATTGCCTGTTACCAGCTTTATTGCATTTTTTTGAAATTTTAAATTATAAAACTTTTTAAAAATAAAATAACCATAAAAAAATTGCATTTAAAAAAATGCATGGGACCCCAAGGCTTTCTATCTTATTTAATTAAAAATATTAAAAAAATATATATGCGTTGCTAGAGATTTCTAGCATTTTTGTGAAATTTTAATAATTTGCTCATGCTATGCCGATAAATGATATCCGCGCAGATTCGGGCAGGGCTGAGGGCTTGGGCCACGGATTTGGCTGATTATTTTCTTATGTGTAGCCCACCGATGTTAGAGAAAAACTGCCCGTTTCGAAAATATTATTTTTTTAATTTTTTTCAAAATTTTTAAAATTCTCTAAAATTGACATTGACGTGCAATAACTCAAAACCTATTTGACCTAGAGAACTGCGGTTTTCGCCATTAAAAAAATCTAAATTTTCAAATTAGTATTGAGAGTTTTTTGTTTTTTTAAGGCCATTTTTCTCAAAAACTCAATTTCTTATTTTTTTGAAATTTTCAGGATCCAAGTTTTGGTTAAAACCGTCAGGGTCAAAGCTTTTTATGTTGAAGGTAATTTTGGGGCGCCAATTTGTTTTGGAACCTTTTTTTTGAGGGTCCCTCCCTGGGGGCTGAGTCCCCCTTAGATTTTTTTCTGGTTACAAGATTTCCCTGGCACAACGACCGACAGATCAACCGACCGATAGACCCACAATTTTCTTTTGCTAGTGCTTGTATAGCGGTAATTTCTACCGCTTATTTGTCAAAAAATACCCCTTCCAGAGAGAAACTCTTAAGGAACACAGGAGGAACTCCCAAGGAACTCGGAGGAACTCCGAAGAACTCGGAGGAACTCGGAGGAACTCTGGAGGAACTCCGAGGAACTCTGAAGGAACTCAGAGGAACTCCGAAGGAACTCAGAGGAACCCCTCTGGTAGAGCTGACGACATGGGTCACGGATTTATCTGATTATTTTTTTTGTGTAGCCCACAGATGTCTAAGAAAAATCTCCGCGGGATTTTATTCAAAAACATCCCGTTTCGAAAATATGCTTTTTTTTAATTTTTCTTAAATTTTTTAAAATTTGTCAAAAATTTGACATTGGCGTGCCATAACTCAAAAACTATTTAACCTAGAGAATTGCGATTTCACCAATAAAAAAATCATATTTTTTTTATTGGTTCTAGCAAAGAAATAAAAAAAAGTGCTATTTTTTTATTTTTTTAATCAAAAGTTCACATTAGTGGTTGATCCTGAAAATTTCAAAAAAATAAGAAATGGAGTTTTTGAGAAAAGTTGCCTTAAAATTTTTCGCGGCCATCTTGAAAAAACAAAA
>OY294048.1:19310959-19355738 GCA_958510825.1 Brachypterus glaber | reverse complement strand
TATATCGTAAGTAAAAATAACAATCCCGCATGCAAAATCCCGCGGAATTCAAATTCGTGTGGGATGGTGGGTGTTCCGTGGATTGCGGTCCCTTATGGACAGCAGTCCAATACGTTAGAAAACATAAATTTAGGTCTTCAATACCAACCCAAAAAGAAAATTCCCTAATAATACTATATTTGGATTTTATCACAGTGCAACAAAAAATGTGCATTATATGCAAAATTATTAAAGGATACATAAAACAGCTTATTAAACACAAAAACAAGTACAAAATCTTTACACAAAACGGGGTATTTATTATCAATGACTGTCAAATTAAGTCATAAGTTCCCTAGGAAACTTTAGACCTACTGTACACATAGCTGTGTAAAAATTTAAAAAAAATAGTTTTTTACTTAAAAATAAACAAATATCTTACCTTAATGTAATTTAAAATATTAACTAAAATGTTATTTTTACCTAAAATATGCATAATTTTATTTTAAAACAATAATAATTATACTTTATCTCTTTCTGTAGAACTCTCTTTATCTAATCTAAATAGACGGCAGTCCATTGTATTCCAAAAAAAAGTGGCTAAAATTTTGAATTATGTTCAATAATTCCCGAATCGTTTTTTCCAATACAATAACTACTTTTATATTTTTAATATACAGGGTGATCAGTAACTGCCATGCTAAAATTTAAGAGGTGATTCTACATCCAAAAATATGAAAAAAAAATCTATAAAGGTTGGTCCGAAAATGAGCCCTAAGGGAGCTACGGCCTTTTGAAGATGACATATTGAATGGGGAACAAAAAAAAGCATGAATAAAATTTTAATGCTGCAGGGTGATTCTTCATTTAAAAACTGAGTAAAAAAGTATTCGTCACCAAAACACCTAAATTTAATATTAATGAAGTAATAGCCTTTTAAAAAGTAACGTTTTTGGTGGCACAAAACGTTACTTCCTCTTAATTGCATTTTTTTTAAACGGTTGCTCCTACAGTGTTACACTATATGACATTTTTTAGGTATTTTTTCTCAGGGAATCCATATTTTTTACAAAAAAATCCAAAAAAAGTATACATAAAACAGTTTGGGGCAAAAATGTGTTAAGCCTAATACATTTTTCCGTCTAGGAACGCCTCTATATAAATTCAAAAAAATAAATTAATATAAACTTATTGCCCTAGTATAAATGCAAAAGCTCGTCGCTCTAGCTTAAAGGGTACCAGAGTTATTAATTAAAAATCTTATTTTTATTACAATTTTAAAGGGCCATAACCTTTATAAGATTTTTTTTTTGATATTTTTGGGAATACGATGCAAATAACTTTTTTATGTATATTTCGACTTCGTAGAAAAAATATAAGAGATGAAGGTTTTTTGTACTCAAATTAAACTAGATTTACCACTATCAACTCGCGTTTGTTTTAGCTAAAGAAGATCATTTATGGTTCATTATGCAGTTTAGTATAGTTGTTATTGCACTAAAACAGAAAAACGTTACGTTTTACACCTGTATTCAATAACTAAAGTTGTGGTAAAGTTGCTTGGAGTCCACATATTCAAAATCGTTCAGTATTTAATATGATAACAAATTCTTAGTGTATAATGGGAGAATTGGTGTAGTGGACTACCGCGTCGTACTTGACGAGTTTACTACCCAAAATAGCGTGAGTTCGATTCTCACCGGCGCGCCGGTTTGCCTTTTTCAGTTAATTAATAATTGAAACTTGGCGAATGCGTAAGTGAAGGGGACACTCCCTATAAATTGGTTCGAAAGTCAATTAAAGCCTGTGGTTCCTCTACTACTAGCCCACACAAGTCCTGGACTTAGGGGATGCTTAATTAAGTAGAATAGTACGAGGTTAAACAAAAATGTAAAATGTAAATATATTTATTATTTATATTATAATAGTAATAATGCAATTATCGTTATCTAAAAACATATAATATTATTTAGATAATTGCGTGCCTAGCACCAATTGTACTCTTTATCTATATTTGTGCATAAAATTATAAAGAAATGTCGATATCTAGTAAATTCCTAGGTAGGTCGTCAGTAACAAATTCCAGTGTATCATGTATATCGAGTGCATGAACATTAGGGTATTTCATACAATTTTAGAACACGCTTTTTTGATAATTTCACAGCTATTTTGACTGACGCAACGAACTAATAACTCTTCTCTCTAGAATAGGCATTTCGTTTGTAAAAACTGACAAAAACGTAGCCAACATATACATTTGTCTGTCTTACTTGCACAGCTTTGTTCTAACTGGGACAACAGTAACAGTTACTGGTAACTGCTATTGTTCAGGCCTGAATATACCTACTATTTGTTTACAAACCGAGATGTTGGCGATACTTTATATTACAACAAGCGATAAAGATATATAATGCTTCGCATTCTATAGTGTACTCCTCGCAGTTGCAAGTAGTTTTTTTTCCTGCTAAAGTTAAACTTAATTAAGTAAATTAAACTTAAACAATTATTGCATTTGGAAATTTCAAATTTTTAAGTGTGTCTTGAATCAAAGAAATGTTTAATTTTCTGGCGTCAAAAACTTTTTTGACAGATTGGCGGAGTGTCGTCTGGAGATCAAAAAACCGTTAATATAAATCATCCCCCGTCCCCTTTATGGGAAAATGGGGGTTAGAGCGGGCCTAAATATAGTTTTCTAGAGATTTCATGAACACGGTTACCTCTACGAAAAAGACTGTTCTATAATAAAAGATAGATAAAGAATTTATCTAAAAACTGTTTTTTCAATGGACCCGCTAGCTCAAATCCTTACCGTTTTATAGCTCTAACAAAGTTGCGTATTAAGATAGCATATTTTAAATATGCATAATTTAATAAGTTTTTGTAAAAAAAGTCCAAAATTTACCAATTTTCCAACAAAAAAATATCTATGACATAAAACATTCTTAGTTAAATTCAACACAAAGTAACATTTTATCTTTAGAGCTCTAGTACATTAGAAGAAATAGAGCACCAAAAGTTATCGTTTTAATTTTCATGTTATACTTTTTTACTTTTAGGGAACGTTCAAGTATTACGAAAAGCAAATTTTGATCATTTTGGACCCCCCCTGTAGCGCTATTTTCCTATACCATTAACATGGGCGTAACACTCCAAAATGACCACACCCCACCCTAGGAGCGTTACGTAATACTTGAACGTTCCCTTATATGCAACAAATTAGTTTTTTTTTTAATATCATAAAACTAAAAAACTGTTTTTGTTTTTAAGTGGATTTTTTTTTGTTAATTTGGTATGTTTGACTCTTTTAATGAATGTTCCAAAAACAATTACATTGATTGCACGTTACCTTCGATTTTTTAGATTTTTTAAAAGTTTATAACTTTTTGGTTTTCGGGGTGAATTTTTAAAATTTGGGACAAGTGATAATTAATGTTAAAAGTAATTTTTCCTGAAAAAAAAAAAATAATAAAATGAGCGGATATTTTCTTTCACTATAGTGAAAGAATATATATATTCGATTTTTTTTAGACTTACATATATACATGCAAAACTTCCTTATTTTGAGGGGATTTTTTTCAATTTCAATAGACAGCGCCTTTACCAAGATAGATTTTTCCTAAAAATTTGAAGTCGATCAATTTGTTCTCTCTTAAGTTAAGAAAACGTGTAAAGTTGTTTAGAGTTTTACTATGGTACCATTTTTTTTAATTTTGGACAATTTTTTTATGTATATATGTATGTCTCTAACGTGTATTCAAACTGGATTTAAATTTGTGTAAACAGTTTTTAAATATTTTTGGTTAACACAAAAAAATTTTTTTTTTGTTATACAATAACTTGATTTTATATAGTTTTATTATTGTTATTTTCTTTTATATTAAAGGTCTGAGGAAGAGGGGAACAACCCTCGAAACGTCACGAGCTTAAAAAAAATAGTTTGAGTATCAATTTAACCCTCTTCCCAAAAAACATCAACAAATATAAAAATAGGGGTAAAAAACACTAAGATCTTTTTGAATAATTCTTTTAAAAATTAGTGTTTTATGCAGTACCCTAATGTCGAGTGTATGAACATATTTGACCATATGTGTAATTAGCATTTTCATTACTTTGGTACTTTTCGACACGTCATAATGCAAAGTGCATTTTATAATTAACTTTGAATTTTGTTTTAATAATAAACTTGATAGAGGAAAAAAAATGATTTCATTCAATGGACATACAGGGGGTGATCAATAACTGGCATGCCAAAATTTAAGATATGATTCTGCATCCAAAAATATCAAAAAAAGTTCCTATAAAGGTTGATCCGAATATAAGCATTAAAGGAGTTACGGCCCTTTAAAATTGTAATAAAAATAAGGTTTTTAATGAATAACTCTGGTACCCTTTAAGCTAGAGCGACGAGCTTTTGCATGTAATAAGGGCAATAAGTTTATGTTAATTTTTTTTTTGAATTTATCCAGAGGCGTAACCAGACGGAAAAATGTATTAGCCTTAACACATTTTTGCCCCAAAATTTTTTATGTGCACTTCTTTTGTATCTTTTGTAAAAAATATGCATTCCTTAAGTAACAATACATAAAAAATGTCTTATAGTGTAACACTGTAGGAGCAACCGTTTTCAAAAAAAAAATGCAATTAAGAGGAAGTAACAATTTGTGCCACCAAAAACGTTACTTTTTAAAAGGCGATTACTCCTTTAATATTAAATTTAGGAGTTATGGTGAAGAATACTTTTTTGCTCAGTTTTAAATGAAGAATCACCCTGCAAAATTTTATTTATGGTTTATTTTGTTCCCCATTCAATATGTCATCTTCGAAGGGTCGTAGCTCCCTTTAAGGGACTCCCTTAGGGCTTATTTCCGGACCAACCTTAATAGAATTTTGGTATGACAGTTACTGATCACCCTGTATATTATGGGGGTAAATTGTTAAGTAAACTAAGATATTTTTACCGTATTAAATGCTAAATAATTTTGTTGTCACAGTAAAACCGTATAAAAAAGTTATACACAGACTCCAGAGATGTTTGTATGACTTCCGGGATTTTCGAAATAAAAATCCATTATAATGGTGATAATAATTACACAAGTCTACAAAAAAAAATTCTCTGTCCTAAGGTTACATCCCTTTATTTCCTATGTTTTTTGATGTGATTTTACCATAAAAATAAGATTCATCGCGCAGTTTTTTCACAGATCGTATATAAAGTATAGGGGAGAAAGGGGTAAGTGTGCGCACCGGGGAACTGTGCGCACTGGTATATTTCCTAAATGAAATAATATTTGAATTTGGTTTAGTGCTGCCCTATCCTTGTGGAACCATATTACAATTGACGTCCTCGTTATATGCGACTACTTTACCGATATAGTTTAGTGGCCTGTCAAATGTTTATGGAGTCTCACATAGAAAATTATCGCCAAGAAATTTAAGCTGTAAGTATTTTATTTTCATTATTTTACTGACACATTTTATACCTACAAAAAGAGCATTTTCCCTAAACTATTTTAAGCTAATTGACATGTTCTAACTATTAATTACACTAAAATTTTTCAACATTATTATATAGGTAGGCATTTTGGGGAAACTGTGCGCATTTTAATGGGGTGTTTGTGCTTGCGCACAGTTACCCCAAATGATGTTTTTTTGAAAAATAAGTTAGTAATTAATACTAAATTGTTCTAGATGACGAGAAAGTACAAAAGAAAATCTAATAAGGGAGAATGGACTCCAAATCAATTACGCGATGCTATATTAGAAATTTCTAATGGGCCCTCTATACGTGCTGCCAGAAGAGAATTCGGAATTCCGGAATCGACAATAAGGAAAAAACTAAAGTTGCATGAAGAAAACAGATACAAAAAATTGCACATGGGAGGACCATCGACGTTTAATGAAGAACAAGAACGTGAGTTAGCACAACATGTTTTAAGTTTGGCCAAAATGTTTTATGGATTAAGTCCGCTACAGCTTCGGTAATTAGCTTTCGAATATGCCGAAGCTAACAAGATAAAAAACAATTTTAATAAAGATAAAAAATTAGCTGGCATGGACTGGTATTACTCTTTTATGCAACGGAATCCAAATATAAGTTTAAGACGACCAGAAGCAACAAGTATTAATCGCATTAAAGCATTCAATGAAGAAGACGTTAAACTGTTTTTTTCCAATTTAGAAGAGGTTTATGGCAAATACAAGTTTACACCTGACAATATATTTAACGTTGACGAGACAGGAATCTCAAATGTTCAGAAACCACCTAAATGCTTGGGGCCAAAAGGAATAAAACAGCTTGGTGCGAAAACTTCTGCAGAAAGAGGAAAAAATGTTAAAATCATTTGTTTGAGTGCAACCGGAAGGTACGTAGCACCAATGTTAATTTTTCCGCGAAAACGAATGACCAATCTTCTGGAGAAAAATGGCCCAGTGGGAGCTATATATTCGTGCTCAAAGACAGGTTGGAGCAATGAGGACTTATTCCTTGAATGGCTTAAGCACTTTGCCAAGTTCATAAAACCTTCTCAGGCGGACCCAGTGCTTGTAATTTTGGATAATCGTTCAAGTCACATTTCAGTTCCTATCTACGATTTTTGTAAGTCCAGTGGCATTGTTCTTGTAACTTTGCCCCCTCATACCTCCCATATGCCTTAGCCGCTGGATTTGACATTTTATGGACCTTTAAAAGCCGCTTACAATAAAGAAAGTAGTCTTTTTCTAAGGCAGGCAGAAAGAATCACTGCGTATGATTTAGCTGAAAATTTTAATAAGGCTTTTCTTAAAGCAGCAACTATGGATATGGCAATATCTGGATTCGAGACTGCAGGAATTTATCCATTTCAACCAGATAAATTTACTGCGGAAGACTTTGCTCCTGCAGCTAATTTTATTTCTGTATCACTAGATGAAAATGAGGAATCCGAGAAAGAAAATACATCACAAGAACCAGTCATCTTTGCAAAACAAAAAAATGGAAATCGTCCACCACTTTTCCCTAACAAAGCTGTTAATTCTCAGGCCAGTAAAGAACCTACGGAGCCTATTCCATCTACCAGCAAAGGCATTACCTCTGTCCACACAATAAAACCAACACAATGTAACTGCTGAATCTTTGTCTCCAGTTCCAACACCGCCGATTTTAAAAGGAAAACAAAGAAGGAAGCAAACAAGTATAGTACTAACAGCAACTCCAAATAAAAATGAATTAGTAGAAGCTGAAATAAAACGACAAAAACGCAAAAAAGAAGTTGAAAGCCGGCTAGAATCCAAAGGTAAAAAAACAAAGGCAGTCAAGAAAAAACGAAGCGTCAAAAGTAAGATATTACAGAGTGATAGTGATGAGGACAACATTAATACTGATAATATTTGTGATGATAATGAAATGGACGATGTAGACTACATAGACAGAAGTAACTGTTGTTTGATTTGTCGAGAACCTCCTCATAAGACTGAAACATGGTATCGCTGCACTATTTGCTCAGACTGGGCCCTTGCGTTATGTACTGGATGGGACAGCCCAAATAATTATATTTGTGATTACTGCGAAGATATTGCATAATATTTTAATCTAATCTATTTTAAGATTGAGTTTTTTCATAAACTAAGGAGTTTCTGTATTTTTTTAATTTTATTATGGGTATTTCCGCATATGTTCAAATTATGCGAGTTTAATAAATGTTTACTATTTCTTTGTAGGTATACTTTTATTTTATGCCATAAAAATAAGAAAAAGTTAATACGCACAATTACCCCATAGATGCGTCTATTTACCCCGTACATAGGGGCAACTGCGCGCAATTACTTTTTTTTATAATTAAATTTTCTATTCTATATATATATATAATACAAAAAAATCAAGTAGGTTAAAATGCTGGGCACACATTAAGGTATCTTTATGTTGTCAAAAGATTTTACTGGCATTAAAGAGAATGCCATGGTGAGCCAAAATCTAAAATTGCGCACATTCGCCCCACTCTCCGCTATAGCTTCAATAATTATTTATATACGATATGTGGAAAAACTGCTCGATGAATCTTTTTTTATGGTGAAATTGGATTCAGCGCATCAAAAAACATAGGAAAGGATGTATTTTTATATTATGGGAGGATTGGTGTAGTGGACCACCGCGTCGTACTTGACTAGTTTGCTACCCAAAATAGCGTGAGTTCGATTCTCACCAGTACCGATTTGCCCTTTTCAGTTAATTAATAATTTAAATTTGTCGAAGGCGTAAGTGAAGCGGACAATCCCTATAAATTGGTTCGAAAGTCAATTAAAGCCGGTGGTTCGCTCTACTACTAGCCCACATAAGTTCTGGACTTAGGGGATGCTTAATTAGGTAGAATAGTAAGAGGTTAAACAAAATTTAATTTGAACCATAGGACAGATAACTTTTTTTGTGATCCTGTCCTGTGCACAACATCACAAAAAAATCTCTGTCCTAAGGTTCTAAGCCATCATTTCCTATGTTTTTTAATACGCTGAACGCAGTTTCGCCATAAAAAAAAGATCTATCGCGCAGTTTTTCCACAAATCGTATATAAAATATATAATTATTGAAATTTATACGCTTTATATACGGTTTGTGAAAAAACTACGCGATGAATCTTTTTTTATGGCGAAATTGGTTCAGAGCATAAAAAAACATAGGAAATGATGGGTTAGAACCTTAGGACAGAGAATTTTTTTATTTTGTAGACTTGTGTTATTTTTGAGATTTTCGGTAAGATTTCTAAAAATCTTAGAAATTTTATTTTTATTCAGTAACTAAAGTTACTTAGAGTTTCATATATGCAAAATCATTTAGTATTTAATACGGTAACAAATAATATTTTTTAATAATGTTTATTTCCAAAATGAAGGAGAAAAGGGAGGTCATCTTTCCTTTCGGTACCTTTAATGTGCTCTCTCTCTCTCTCTTTTCCCATATGCTCTCAAACCTGAAACAAAACAAAATAGTACGTACCTACTTACCCTATATTTAATATCGTCGGCTTACAAGTAAAAGGCACTAAGTCACTTTTTTTCAAAAATGGGATTTTTATGGTACTGTAATTAATTTTTGATGATCTATGTACAGGTAAACCGAACTAACTTCTAGGTGGACTGCCAAGAGAGTAACCCACTATACAAAACGCACCAGTTTGATTTTAAATAAAATTTTATAAGGCAATAGGCACTAAGTGACTTAGTGCACGTAGTGCGTTTTACTTGTAGCTTATTTCAAATATTTCTGCACTAAGCGACTTAGTGTTTGTTTGGCGAAACGTGCATTTTTGTAACAATTATTACAAAAATTAAAAACCAACAGTGAAAGTTAAATTTGTCAATATCTCAAAACCATGTTTTTGGACTTAGTGCTCTTTACTTGTAAGCCGACGATATACTTTCAGCCCAGGGCTCTGTGTTGTATTAGCACGTGTCTTGCCCCGGTATTCCATGAAGCGGATCTTCTTTAGATCATCACTATCGTAATTAATTGGATAATCATATAAAAATAAGAAAAACTAGAATCTAGCGAAACCATCTTGGCTAAACTAAACTCTTTAGCTCTAAGTTAATAAAGGAAAAAGAAGAGATGCCGATGAGAAGGTTCTTTGTTGAAACGTGTTTGAACCTAATAGGGCGTATCGCATCAACTATTGAACGCTCACAGATAACAGCTTGGTGCAGAGTTTAATATATTATATAATATAATTTATATTATACTAATAGCAGAGTCGGAATAAGGCGCTTTAATCACAAATAACGGCGGTGTACTTTGTTTTAACTACATTATAATGTAGTTAACCCTTCGTTAGGCGCGCGGTCTACGATCGTATACCATGCTTTTTTTTAGCTGGGTAACTTTTTACACGGAGTGTTTACACTTGCGCCCCTTCGAGTAGCTGTGCATTATGCATCAATCTATTATATCAGTAATAATTCACACTTTGAATGGGTATAATATTGTTTTTTATTCGTATTGAAACCTGCCTGGTCTACAATTGTAGACCGCGCGACTAACCACGTTACCTTTTTTATTTTTGCATTTTTTTATTTTGTGTAAGTTTTAATGGTTTCTTTTTGTGAATATTGTTTTTCAAAGTTAGTTTATTAGTTTAAAGATAAATTAAAGATACAATATGTCTTTACCACCAAAAAATATAGCGGTTTATAGGAAGACACTGGCACGAGTCTTTTTGGGCATGAAAGAGCTCATACGTAATGTTTTTGATAAATAAGGTAATTTTCTACTCTATAAAACTAAAAATTACTTTGGACACTAAATGTGTTTAAGAAGGGAAAATTAATAAAAAAAAATGCTCAAAATATCATCATCAACTACGATTGCAAAGAGCACATGTACAAGGCGCATGAGTTACTAAAATATTGCATGATTTCGAGTCAATTTTATAATTTTTTTTTGTTTTAATTTAGGTGTTTTTTATTTTTTCATAATCGTATATGTTAAAAAAAAACAAATGTTTTAGTTTCAGAAAGTTTTTTAAGTTATTTTTATTTGTTTTACAAATTACCGTACAGATGTAAAATATATGTTAGAATTGTATATCATTTTTCTTTTACCCTTAACACTTATTAAAACAATAATAATTTGAAAAAAATATGTAAATAACTTTTAAATACAACCAAATAAATAACATAAGATATTTGGTTTTTAAAAATATAAATGTGTTTTTTTTTAAACAAAAAATAAAATGGTCTACAAGTGTACGCGCGCCTAAACACGTTACAAAAAGAGGCGCGCCTAACGAAGGGTTAAAACAAAGTAATTCATAATTCCTGTTGGTTATATACTAACCAATAGGAATTACGAGAGAAAGTGATGGTTAGTTAGGTAACTATAGCATACCAAGGATTTCTTAAAAAGCCATAGCAAAGCTTAATCTGTCTGGCTACTAAGAGAAAACCGCGGAACAATGAGCCAATTATAGGTCTGTTGCTGTTGCAAGCGCGAAAAAGAAAACAATTAATTGTACTCAAGGTTGTGTCAAAATGAGAAATGTTATGTTAGCATGACTTTTAAGCAGCTTCTAGGAGCATACTCTCAGCGCTGAGCTGCATCAAAAGGTTTCTTTAAATATTTTAGGTTATGTGACTTTTCTAGATACATTGATGTCAGATTGTAAAAACAAGTGAATGCTCCAACGCAACGGATCTGTAGGGATCCTGACGGGTCACTGTCACCTCACAAGAATGAGGATTAAAAATACTCCAGTACTCTCATCTTGCAAGGTGTAAGAGGGAAAATTCATACTACTTCATAGAGCGGTGGAAGCCTTATACTGTAAGGCGCTAAGCAGGCTAAGTTACAACCTTCGGAGCAGAAACTTTCCGAAGAGAAGAGTGCAACTCTCTGGACTAGTAAGGTCCTAGCCTTTACGAGGAAATCAGATTTGACAGGGAGAAGAGTAGTCAACCTGGTTAGGTGACCTGATAGGAGTAGCCAAAAAGAGGTCAGTATAGTGTCAGGCCTTGAGCCTACCCACTGGAGAGTAAAGACGTTTTGGAGGACCTTTTTCGAAGTAAGATCACTTGATAAAGGATACGTATCAAAACCAAATAAAACTAAGGAACCATATAGTAACCATATGTAACTTAAAAACATACCTCCGACGGGGGAGAAAAGGAAAAATGGCCAAAATCTTTAAACCTACCAAATAAAACTAAGGAACCATAAAAAGTTCTCGTCTAGGATTGGTCAAAATCAAAAAATAACATAAGCTTATAGAAGAATGTATTATTTTGTTTGTGACAGTTTTTTTTTAGGTTTCATAAAAATTAATGCTCCACCTTTCCACAGATCACCAAAATCTAAATTTTTGATGCAACAATTTGAAAAACTATCAGAACAAACTGGGTCTAATATTATTTAATTATAATAAGAAATAAGTATTATCAAAAATAATGAATTTGGATGAAACAAAAGAGTTTTTATGATTTCTCACAATTTATCATATGATAAATTATGTCAAATCATTTAACATATTATGTTAAATCCCGAGACATAGGAATTATGCAGATTAAAATGCGGATAGTATTTTTGTAAAAGTTAATAATTCAAGAGAAAACTCCTCAGATAATCGCTTTTAAACGATTGTGACTGGTTGGTTTAAAAAAAAATCCTTAACTCTGATTGGTCTATATTATATGAAGAACATACTTAATCGTAGTTTAGCAAAAGCTAGCTTCGATCTAGTTGCTGTTAAACGTTTGTGATTGATCGGTTTTAAAAAGATCCTTAATTCTACTTAGTCTCTACGACTGAAATAGTCACTAATAAATACATGAAGAATTTATTGAAGGTTAAGTTTAATTATAATTTTTTTAGTGGTTGAAATATGATGTTCTAGACTTTATTTCTAAAATGACTTTCATTAGTAATTAATTAAGGTAATTTACTTTATGCAATTTATTACATTAAATAACTAGTTACAACACCTCGTAAATTTTAACGTACCTACCTAACACAATTATCTAAATAAGTCGAATAAAAATCAATAAAAAGTTAATCGTTTTATAGAAATAAAGTTTATTTAATAAACCTTTGGAAAATTGGAGTAGGTCATGGTGCTAATGCTGACTAATTATAGTAAGACTTGTATGTTTTATTGTCGTGCTACATAATATACACATATGCTCAGTTAACAGTTGATCCGCAAACCTGAAATTAATTTAATATAAAGATATAGGTACATACAGGGAAGCCCTGAAACATATGAAGATCTTCATCAATGAAAATAAAGTTTAGTGCCTTATAGACGGCAAACTATTTAAATCTATAAAGAAATTGCACTGCTCTACTACAGAATTTTAACAATTAATGAGAAAGTCCATACCAAAATGTCATATAGCTGTACGCTCCAACGAACTAATAACTCTTCTCTCTAGAATAGGCATTGTAAAAACTGACAAAAACGTAGCCAACATATACATTTGTCTGTCTTACTCGCACAGCTTTGTTCTAACAGAGACAACAATAACAGTTACTGGTAACTGTTATTGTTCAGGCCTGAATATGCCTACTATTTGTTTACAAACAAACCGAGATGTTGGCGATACTTTATACGGTATGAGTTTTCTAGAGAGAATAGTTATTAGTTCGTTGGTACGCTCTCGATACAGATATAGTTATTTTTAATATATTAATTAATTAATAAATAATAACAAAAATTAATTATTTTTAATATAGTATTTTTAAACTTTCGCAGTCGGTGCGAAAGCCACCATACCAATATATGATGATCGCAGAAAAGCGTGAAATAGCTGCTGCAGCAAATGACATTTTGTTAGGGATTTCTGATTGATTGTGAAAATTCTGTAGTAGAGCAGTGCAATTTCTTTATAGATCTTCATCAATCTTTCGAGAGGTTACTGATTACCAACTTCGATAAGCAAAAAGTTCCAACTCTAGCTAAACCTACAGGGTGGGTCATACGTCGCTTTACCATTTAAAGATTGAATAACTTTTTTTTTGCCTTTTTTTTAAATTTATGTATGAAAATTCTATTTATGTATAAAAAATCATGTCTTTTAAATGTCATCAATTTTCCACATTTCACCCACGGGTCCCGCCGTCATAGAAAATGTGATTCTATGACGGCTCTTAACATGTATGGCTCCAGCTAGGGTAGTGTACCAACGTGGATTGCACCCCCTCAGGGTCACGGTTTGGTGCGGTGTAACATCCGCCTTCGGCGAGGAAAATGGCAATACAGTTACGGTGAACGGCGACCGATATCGCGCAATGCTGGAAAATTTTGTGCGTCCTGTAGTGGAGGACATGCCAGAGACATGGTGGTAGCAAGCTGGGGCAACTGCCCATACGGTCAGAGCCACAATGCAGCTTTTAAGGCAGATTTTCAAAGAGCAAATAATTTAGCGAAATTTGGATTTTCATTGTCCTTCACGATCGCCCGATTTGACAGCACCGGACTTTTTTCGTTGGGGCAACCTGAACGATCGGATGTTTGTCAACAAGCCCAGGAATATTCATTGGATGTATCCAACAGCTTAAACCAGACATGTTAAGAGCTGTCTTGGAAAATGTCGTGAAAAGAGCGCGTGATTGCGAAGCGGCAAATGGACGTCAAGACATGATTTTCATACATAGTTCCAGTACTTTTTAAATAATTAAATAAATTAATAAAATGACAAACAAAACAGTTATTCAATTTTTAAATGGTAAAGCGACTTATGGGTCACTCTGTATAAGCTAAATATAACATGTTAAAGGTTTTTACCAAAGTAAAATAATTTTACTAATTATATAACTTTTCCAAGATTAGGTTTAATTTTCCCTCTGTGGTCCACAGACTGGGCCATTTTGACACAACCAAAAACTCATCAATTTTAAAAATGTTTTTAAGTTGTATCCAGAAATTTCTTCCGAGGAGTGTAACAAATCATGTTATGTTTTCCTTAAATGTCGAGAAATATTAAAATAAGCAAAGAATAAAATGACATTAGCCTGTATGTCTGAATCCGCAATCACTTTCAGTTATAGACTTGAAATTCGGTATGCAAATGTATTTCTATATTATATTGTATATTGGACAAGTTCGTATCTAAGAAAAATCAGTTGGGGTGGGGGTAAAAGGGTGATTAAACTTTTGTTTTGCCATTAACTAAAAGGCAAAACAAAATTACACAAAAAAAATATAATATTTTTTTTCATGGTCCTCTTTGTCCCTCAAAATGGTATTTTTTTCTGGACATTTATTTATTTACTAGGAGATATATTAAAAAGTCATAGGGAGTCCCAAATAAGCTTTAGGCTTGTGCTAGGGACTCCCCATTAATTTAAGCATACCAATTATCCAAAATGATCCAAAAATAATTGTGCATATGACAGTTAATTTAAAATTTTCTTCCTTTGTTCTTTATTCTTACTAAACATACATAACATAACGTTATTATTCATAATAGTGGACGGGATTGGGGAGGGACCCCAAAATGTAAAAACTTGTTTACAGCGGTATCTCGAGATTACTTTTATATTATAACTGAGACGTTTGCCTCAGTCTTCGAACAAATATATACACTTGAACCCGATGGCCCGTTACCCCCTGTAATTGCCCCTGCTAATCAAAACTCGTTAGATACTGTATTGTTAGATAGCCCGACTGTTTTAAATCATTTAAAAAATCTTCGACCTGACCTAGGTCCTGGACCTGACAATATCTCAGTGCAAATCTTAAAGAATTGTGCTGAGACCTTGTCAGAGCCGTTAACTCATATTTTTCAGCATTCTATATCAAACTCTGCCCTACCAACAGACTTGCCTTAAAGTCTTAGAAAAGATTATAGTAGCCCAAATAATGAAATTTATCATCGAAAATAATGTTTTGCCCAACTCTCAGCACGGTTTTACGCCTGGCAGGTCCACAACTACCAACCTTTTATCTAGTCTTCAACATTGGACCAAGCTCTTGGACGATGGGAAGCCGGTCGATATCATTTATTTAGATTTTTGCAAAGCTTTCGATAAAGTGCCTAAGAAACGTTTATTGAAAAAACTAAAACACTTTGGAATTAGTGGCCTCTGGTGTTCCGCAGGGTTCTGTGCTTGGGCCCATTCTGTTTCTTATTTATGTTTCGGATCTTGATAATTTAATTTCGGTGCCTCACAATTTCTATGCCGATGATTCCAAAGTGTTCGGTAATCCTCTTGAGCAGGGCAATTTAATTCAACAAAGCCTTAACAACGTTGCTGAGTGGTGTAAGACTTGGTTAATACCCTTAAATATATCCAAGTGTACCGTATTGCACCTTGGTTCCAATAACCCTCATATAAACTACACTATTGATGCCATATCTTTGGCTACTGTTCAGGAGCAGGTAGATCTTGGTGTAACAATAACTTCCAACCTGTCTTGGTCTAGACATGTTGGAAATATTGTTAAGAAAGCTAACAAAACTACCTACATAATGTTCAAAACTTTCCGAAATCCCTCTCCATCCCTCTTTAATCTCCTTTATAAATCATACATTAGACCTCAACTGGAACATGCAGCGTTAATATGGACTCCTAACTTGATAAAGGACATAAATTTGTTGGAAGGTGTTCAGCGTAGAGCAACTAAATCTGTGCGTAGTATTAGCAATTTACCCTACCATGACCGTTTGGAGGCACTCAGTTTGCCAGTCTTGTTGAAAGACGTCAAAGAGGAGAAATGATTTTTACCTATAGGATAGTTAATGGACACTTCAGTGGTGATATCAATAATATGCTGACTTTAAGTGATAATCTGCAACTACGTGGTCACTCATTTAAGTTAAAGAAAGAAAACTACAAGTCAACAATCCGTCATAACTTCTTTTCGAACAGAGTTTTCAACCGCTGGAATGGACTTCAGTCAAGTGTAGTAACTGCCACAACTGTTAAGTCTTTTAAAAACACTTAGTTTCTTATATTTAATTCTTATTTTTAGTCCCTACTTTTGAGCTATAATAGGTTTCGATCTCAGCTCTAAATTGTATTTTAATAATAATAATAATAAATAATAATAATATTAATTACTAATTTTTTTTATGAGAAAGTACTCTCGGTCATTGGATGGATGGTTTTATGTTATTTTGGTTTCTATTTACAATTATTTTATTCATACGTGCGTAATTGTCAGTCAATATTCATAATCTGTACACAGCGCGCTGAAGCGCCACAGGCAATTTTTTAGAAATATAAAGGCAAAAATTAATTTAATTTTTCTGGGTATATATATCACGGTTCACCTGGGCGATTTTAAATAAAAATTTCGTGGACCCCTACATTTTTTGGACTAAAACATAACTGATGACATCAGAAATCAATTCCATTTGAAAGAAAATCGTAAAAAATACACTTTTTAAGAAAGATAAAAAAACGTTTTTTTTGAGTAATAAGGTGTGTCAAAAAATCGCGATTTTCAAAATCAAAAACGCTCTCTGGCTTAGAAGTTGGTCCTTAGTAAAAAACAGTGGCAGCTCAAAAATAAGCCAAATCGATGAATGTTTAGAGGTAGCTCAAAGCACTCAAACTTAAAAAAAATCGGTACCTGTTTTTCGGATAAAAACTGATAAAAATTGAGGAAATTTTGGAGGGTTTCTTTGGTAATATTTAGAAACAATACTAATTGTAAGAACTAAAACAATTATATCCCCCTCCCCTTAAGTTAGAACATGAAAAAATCGCCAATTATTTGAAGATTTTGTGAAAATTTAATTTTTGCAAGTTTTTAAAAGTGCATAAAAAATAGTTTTAAATAAAAATCGGCAAAATTATATATTAGTATATAAGCATATTTTTTTTAGTTTTCTCACAATTAGTATTGTTTCTAAATATTATCAAAGAAACCCTCCAAAATTTCCATAATTTTATATACAATTTCCTTAACTTTATTTACAATCACTTTTTATCCGAAAAACAGGTACCGATATTATTCAAAGTTTGAGTGCTTTGAGCTACCTCTAAACATTAATCGATTTGGCTCATTTTTGAGTGGCCACAGTTTTTTACTAAGGAGCAACTTTTGAGCCAGAGAGCGTTTTCGATTTCGCAAATCGGAATTTTTTGACACACCCTATTACTCAAAAAAAACGTTTTTTTATCTTTCTAAAAAAGTGTATCTTTTACGATTTTCTTTCAAATGGAAATTGATTTCATCAGTTATGTTTTAGTCCAAAAAATGTAGGGGTCCACGAAATTTTTATTTAAAATCGCCCAGGTGAACCGTGATTTTCTTCTACAATGTAGAAGAATAATATAAATCCCCGTGACTACGAGCTTAAAAACTTATTTAATCAGAAAACTAAAAGTTTAAATTCTCTTTCATTATTTCTACGCATTCGATGTTAATGTTGCATAGCGTCATTCATATGCACACACGCCTCTTCTGAGAATTGTTTTGCAAATATAAACCGATTCATGGCCACACCAGAATTTTAGGCTACATTAATTTTGTTTTTATGCAGTTTGTTATCATACTTCTCGCAGCTTTACAGCAGAAGAGTATTATTATACGTTTACTATGGACTACGACAAAAGTAATTTTTTGTACAAAATTTAAAAAAATTTACCACAGTGCGTTATATTCAATTTTAAACAACTTTTAAAAATGCGCCGTTTCCAAAATGTGCACTTAAGTTTTGCCGAAATCTGTTTTAGAAAAAATTAACATACATACGATTTCCTTTAGTTTTAAAAATAAATTTTCCACCTCGCTTTCCCTGCTGAAATGCCCTGTTACCAAATTGTGACCTTTTTTTTAGATTGGAAAAGTTATTTACCACCTTACGTTCGCAGCAAAAAGTTTGGGGCAAAATTTTTAAATATTTTAAAAGAAAAGCCTCATGCAATATGATGTTTGTTAACCTATTTAAAGATACTATACTATTAAAAAAAAACATGGTTGGATATTATAGAGAAACCAATAAAAAAATGTAGAAAATTTCCCACTAAAATATCATAGAACTCATTAAATATTTACCGTATAAAGAATATTAAAAAACTAGTTAAAATAAAAAATATTTAAAAATATTATTCAATGTTTAGTATTTTCTAGATAAAAAAATATTGTTAAGTTTATTTTGTATTCTAACCTATTTAAAAATATTTCATTATCAAAATTTTAAATGTTCAAAACACACAAGACATACAAGAAACTTTTTAAAACATTTTGAGATTTCTATACTGGAAGATCAATAAGACCTGCAGTGACTCATACCTCTGCTGCTTTCTTATAAGGGATCCCCCTTTGTGAAACTTCGACGAAATCACGCGAGCCCCACCCGAACTGGTATGATCTTCGCCTTTTACCACATATTCGCAAATGAGTCACTGCAGGTTTTATTGAATTTCCAGTATATAAGAATGAATGATGTTCCTAAAGTATTTTTGTAACAGGGTGTGCTTTTAATTATTGATTATTATTTATTGATTTATTTATTTTTTTCAAATTTTTTGCCACAATATACTTTACTTAAAAATTAGAAATATCTCAATGCAATATAATTAGCTTAAGCTACTACGAGGAGTATACTATAGAATGCGAAGCATTATATATCTTCATAGCTTGTTTTTTTTATATCTGATGAATGACATTTAAAATATACTATACGACAACAACAACTGCACATGAGAAGAAAACGTGAAATAAAAAGTACCACGAGATTATTCTGGGACTTGTAATTTTAAAGTAGGTAGGGGGCATTCATTGATTACTGCATGCACTAAGGGTAAGGGGTTAAGTCCCCACTCGGTTATCGCACAATATTTTAAGTTGGAAATTTCACGAAAAAGTACTAAAAATTGTTAATTTTATAACTAAATTATTTATATTTTTAAATTATTATAATAATTATTTGTAAAAATTGCGGAAATACAAATACTTAAATTATAATTTAAAAGTTGTGAATTTTACACTTTTGATAAAAATTGTTTTTTCCGAAGAGCAAAAATTCCCAACTTTATTAACTTCAAAAGAGTTTTAAATTTCAAGAATTAATTATTAAAAAGTACTGAAATTAATCATTTTTAGTTTTTTCGTCACGTAAACGGTGCAAATGCATAATTTTTTTTTATCACGTTTTAGAGTCTGCCCCCCTGAACAAGTTTGTAATTTCTGGATGCGCTACTGACATAATAACTCGACTCTGGCTTATATTTATTTATTTATTACTAGACATCGGATTTTACTGAGTCATGGCGTCAAATACATACAAAATGCATAGCCGGGTACAACAAATTAATAATAAGTTTATAAAAATGTTTTATGTTTAAACTACTACATTTACGAAGAAAAATATATAAGGATCATGAAAATTCCATAACATTTTAATTTAAGTAAAAGAAAATAAAAAATAACATATCCAAAAAGGACGATTTAGTTGCAATTTTGAATAACCCAAATTTTATTTGATTGTATGGTGACATAGTAATAAAGTATAATTTTCACCAAATTAAAAACGAAAATCTGCCATGCCAATCGTTTTTATTCGAAATAAAGAATCACATGACGTCCATAACTTTTGATAAAGTGAGTCAATTAAAATAAATGTTTATGTTTATGTTTATACCCAATAAGACATAAAAGACAATAAATTTTTTATTTTTAAAATATATATTTTTTTAATTAATATTTTTAATTATTTTTTTTTAATTATTATTTTTTTATTTAATATTATTTTTTATTTTTTTTTTTTTTCATATTTAGTAAAATAATAAAATATTCGTTTTAATTCGCTTATTTGATCAAAAGTTATAAAAATCACGTGTACCTTTACTGCGAATAAAAAATGATTGGTCTTGTAGATTTATTTAATTTTTTTTCTATTTTGCTCATAATCACACGCATTTTGCTTGTTTTTATAGGCCCATAAGACGTTTTTCGTGCAAATGTCAACCCCGTTTAATTTTTAGTTTTAATGTCGGTTTTAATTTTTAGTTTAATTTTCTACAAAATTTTGTATTTGGGTTATTTTTTACCGTGTTGAAATTGTGGCTTGGTTACTTGCAGTGAAAAAGAGAAGACATGCATATGTCAATTAAGTATACTATATAAAAGCATATTTTATTTTTAACTCGCTCGTAGAAAAAATATAGTTCCTAACGCATGCGTAAAGAGGATTTTCCGCACTCAATTGCTTGCCTGAACTCCGCTACGCGTCGTTTAATCTAGTGCGGAAAAGAGCCTCTTTCCACACTTGTTTTGGTATCACCTTATTTGTAAATCATTTATTTTTCCAAAAACCTTAGAATTTAAAAAGCAAATGGGTTTATTATATTTTTAGCGCAGCAGGCATTTTAGGGAAAAACATTTTGGAATTATTAAAACAAAACAAAATTATACCTAAAAATACCTAAAAAGCCGGGAGGGGCAAGTCCCCCCTGTTCGGGACGCGCGTTTGATGCCATCAATCTGAATATTTATCCAGATAAAATCAAAATATTGTTGATATTACACTCGATACATTTTTTAATTTTGCATAAAATTAACCCAAGGATATTATTTTATTGGGTACATATTATTATACTCTTCACTTATTAGTAGCGCTACTAGCAGCCAGAAGAGTAATATACGGTTCAGTCCAAATTTCTAAAATACTCAAAAAATTATCGAAAAATAAAATCTTAATTAAATAATGGTTTTTATCAAATTTTGAACAACTTAAAAAAAACAATCTATCCGTAATTTTCCAAACATTAAAAAAATTCCTCGCGAGATTCCCAAGTAAATGATGATTAAAAAAGGTCACCACCTCTGAAAAGCGCAAATTTTGACCAATAATAATAAAAAAGAATAGTCGTCAAGTCTGGAAGAAAACTTTACCAGTAACAACAATTTTACAACCAGCCAAACAATTTCCCAACTTGGACAAAAAATTTCCCAACTAAAAAACAGTTTTCGAACTTTGGACAACAATTTCCCAACTTATGACAATAATTTACCAACTTTTAAAACATCCAAAACTAACTTTTCAAGAGAGGATAGGGTGAGGCTCTTGCCGCTACCCCCTTCGTTACGCCCCTGCCTCCAGAAGATAATTCTGGCTACTTTCTTGCACGCAAGATGGGTATTTCTCAATTAAGGGATAAGGGGATTTTTTTTAATGGAAAGGTGGGTCGTGTTATACATAGATTTAAAGCTTATAAAATTCTCTATTTGTCCACATATTTTTTTAGTTTTTCGCAGCAACTTTCGGGGGCTTGAAATAGGGTTCAAATTGATAATTTTAGTCAAAATTTCTTTAAAAGAATTTTTGAAAAATGGTTTATTTCATGATGCAAATACGTCAATTATACTTTTAAACTAACTTTAAATGATACAAATACAAAAAAAAACTTAAAAAATTGAATTTTTTAAGCAAAAAAAGAATGAAAAATGGAAACCTTTTAAAAAAAATAAAAAAATAAAAGAGTATATAGTCAAATGGATAATTTTATGAGCTTTAAAATGATGTATAAAAAAAATGTTCCCCATTGCCCCCCTGTCTCCATTGAGCTAAGGTATCAAATATATAACATTATTTTGGTTATGTTGTTTATGTGTTCCAAATTTCAAGTTGATATCTTAAGCCGTTCAAAAGTTAAAGGAAGGACTGACTTTTCACATGCTCTGTATATGTTATACTCGGTGAGTTACAGTCCATGGACAACCCCTAAAATGGAATTATTTTCAATCCGATCAAAGCATATCTTTTGTAGCTACAAAATGGCGTAGTAGATTTTATCTCAATTTAGTCTGCTTAGTAATAATTTCTAAGTTATTATTAAGTTATGTCAAGTTACTTAACCTTACTATTTTATTGATTTGTTTATCGTAATACCTACTGCCAATGTTGTGCAACAGTTTTTAAATTATTTTAAAATTTACTGTGAATAATGGAATGCATATCATTACTTAACTTCATGGCTTGTTTCTATCTTTAATTTACATTATATTGAAATTTTTGTGATAAATGAATATTCTTTCCATTTCTTTCTTGAGGCCATGTCTTGCATCTTGGACATTTTTTGTAAATGATTAACTGGGGACACAAATTTTCACCATTTAGGAGAAATACCCATTTTATCCACTGTAAAGAGTATAAGAGGGAATGCGAGGTTTTGCATATTTCACGGTTTGTTTGTATTAATTTAGTTTTCTATGAACTGCAGTCCTTTATCAAAAAATTTGAGCTATGACTGTGTTTATCAAAGTTTTGAGTTACATGTAGGTTTAATTTCAATATTATACATTAAAATAGTTTTTTAACCCACTGCTATAACGGAAACAAAAAGTAATGACCCCAGCAGACTAGATTATATTTTCTGTCTGCTATGCAGGTATTTGATAACAATGTTTTATTTTCATTAAGTTGACCATACCGGGTGTCAACCGAAGTAGGAGACAATGTATTAGGCGCAACTAGGAGAAAAGATTGGGGAGATGCATTTGGGGGGGTGCTAATTAAGAATTAAGGAGTTGCTGTTTAAATATATTTTAAAAAAGTTACTCTTTTTACAATAAGTTTGTTCTCAGCAATTTAAAAATATTACAAACACTATAGTTTATAAACTGTAGGTAAATACCATGTAGGCTGCCAAACTTCGAATGTAATTTTCTGGTTTGTAATAAAAGTCGGATTTTTTGGCAGGTTTTAATGCGTCGCTTTATTTTATCAATAAGGTTTCTCCCCTCTTTGGGGCTTTATCAAAGCTAAAAGATAACAACTATTGTTAATAATGATAATTATCATTATTATTATTATTATTATTATTATTAACAATACTTATCTTTCAGCTTTGATAAAGCCCCCAAAGAGGGGAGAAACTTTAGCGATAAAATAAAGTGACGCATTAAAACCTGCAAAAAAAAAACGAGTTTTATTACAAACCAGAAAATTACATAGTTTATAAACGTTTTTTTGTACGATTTTTTTTTAATAAGCGAATATCGGAGATATTTGCCCGAATCTGATATCTAGATGTATAGCCAGAATTATTTTTTTGTTTTGTTTCCTTAAAAACTTGTATCGGGGTGTTTTTGAGGTCGCTAAAAGCTAATTTAATGTTAAAAATTAAATCGAACATATTTTAATTTATAATAATTTAATTTGTTCTTCTGAAAGGGTGATGCCGGGGGTTTTAATGTTGCTTTATCTGTATAAAGTCAAATCTAATGTAAAAATATATGATATCCTTAAAAACATCGCGATACTAATAAGCAGAATAATATAATATAATGTAATATAAAATTTGGACGCCTTTTTGAATCCGCCATATCGAATTTTTAATTTTTGACTTTGTATTCAGTTTTAGCAACCTCAAACCCCATAACCCTACCCTCCAGGGTGTCATAATTGTGATTTTAGTTCTTTATTTTGTTCTTTAACCTCTTCAGGGACATAGGCACATATGTGTACATTTAAAAATAAACTCAACAAAATGAAAATCACCAAATTCCTTATTGTTCAGTGGCTATAGCTGTTGCCATTTGCTTTGTTTCCAACCATAAGCGACATCCAATGGCCAAGATTCGCACATCTTCAGTTGTTTACTTGTTTTGACAATAAAAACCATTTTTCACTTTTGCTACTAAATTAATTTAAACAAAAAATTTGTTCCTGAAGAGGTTAAGGCAATATTATTCCAAAATACTTTTATAGACTTTCTAAGTATGCAAACAAATATGCAAATGTAATTCAGTATAATACAGCTCTCCTGAAACTCCAAGGAAACCAAAACTCGAGCAAAAATTAAAAAAAAAATTGCTTTATTTTTTAATTGGGGGGGATAAACATTAACAATGTTTATTAAATATATTTTGTATCATAGACTAAAAAAAAAATACATGACAAATTAAAAATCAAAATGCTAAAAATTAACACCACCAAATTTCAAAAGATAATTATTTTGTTTATATTTTCTATATATTATTATACTCTGAGTACAGCTCTGTGAAAACAGGATAGCCCAAGCAACGAAGGTTTTTTGCCTCAAAAAAATCCAAAAGTCGTGAAAATTGGTGTAGATGTAGTCTAGACCTTCCTGATGAAGATACCAAAAGTCCTCATCAATTGAAGTTGAGCTCGCGCCGCCATCTTGATTTTAAGGTACAATTTTGCAGTTTTTTGCAAATAATTTCTTAACGGTCAATTTTTTTTTTAAATAAGTTATTAGAAAAAAGAAAGCTTATAAAATTGTCTACAAAATATTTGATTAAAACTTAACTTAACTTAGTTTTTGAGAAAATGAGAAAATGGTAAAAACTTGTGCCAATATCTTGATTTTAAGGAAAACTTTTTGGAGTTTTTTGAAAATATCTTCTTAACGGCAAACATTTTTAAAAAATAAGTTATGATAACTTGATAAAGATGATATAAACTTCAAAATTTGTTTAAACTAGATGTACACGGAAAAAAAGTTATAGCTAGGAGCGCTATAACACACATACCAAGCAAATTATAATCGCTTATTATATAAATACAAGGCTTTCTCTTACAATTATGGCAGTCAGTGTAAAAATTTATATGAAATACTTTAATTGTTTAGTGAATAATAAAATATAACAAATAGTATGGCATTTATAGCTTAAATAGATTTAATTATTGTCCGTGCTAATAATTTTTATAATATAATAAAATTTCTGTAAATTTATAATAGTGCCTGTAATAAATATAATCGTGTCTGTAATATATATAATCGTTTCCAATTTATTTTTAACATTATAAGTTATTGTGTCCCTTATAATCTATAGCTTAAATCACTATAATTTGCCACTGTTACCAAATATCTTATAATGTATAGCGCAGAGCCCACTAATTTCTTTCCGTGTAGAATTTTCTTTTTGTGTGATTTGTCGAGTATCAGGTACACATTAAAGTCCAAATGAAAAAGTTTATCTTAAAATCAATTCAATCTCCACAATTTTTGCCCATTTCTCTAAAACTAAAAACGAAAAAAAGTTTTTACCACATGTTTTGTAGAGAATCTTATAAGCTTTCTTTTTTATAACTTATTTTTTCAATTAGTTGACCATATAGAAGATATTTGCAAAAACCTCCAAACGTGTACCTTAAAATCAAGGTATCGGACAACTTTTGACCATTTTCTGGTTTTCTCAAAAACTAAGCAAAATTAGACTTTTTAGAGAATTTCATAAGCTTCCTTTTTTTTAAACTTATTTTTTTTTTAATTGACTATTTAGAAGTAATTTGCAAAAAACTGCGAAATGCACCTTTAAATCAAGATGGCGGCGCGAGCTCAACTCAATTGATGAGGACTTTTGGTACGTTCATCAGAATGGTCTAAACTAGATTTCTACCAAATTTGAAAACTTTTGGATTTTTTTTGAGGCAAACGGTGATTTTTGTAGTTCATTGCTGGGACTAATATACCTATACTTTTTTTTACACAAGATTTTTCTCTGGTTGCATGGCGCGCGACTTCTGAAGGCCTTATGGCTTTCAGTTCAACATATAATACCTAGGTTCTAAATTTCATTGACATCCGATATATTACACACATAAATGGAATACATTTAAATACCTACTAACTACAGATAATTTTTAGATAAAGGTAATTAAAATGAATGCTACCGGGCTGGTTTTTGACATATACGCGTATACGATAAAGCTGGAAATAATAAGTATTATTAAAAAGTATATTATATATATATATATATTATATTATTATTATTATTATAATATTAACAAGTCGAGAAGATATGCAATACTACGCATTCTATCATACAGGGTTATTCTTTTAAATGGTACACCCCCCGTAACTCGTGAACGAAATGAGATATAAACTTTAAATTTGGATTATCTAAATCACCAAAATAAAAATGATCATTTCCATATTTTTCATTTTTTTTATTCGGTAAGGTGGCGCCAGGGGGCAATGGGGAACAATATTTCAAAAAAAAATATTCAAAAAAAAATTCTAAAAAATTTCAAAATTTTTCATTTTTTATTTTTTTTATAATTTATCCTTATAAAAAGTAATTTTCTAAAAAAAATACGTTAAGCGGAATATTATTTCAGCATTTTTAAATTTTTCTAAAAGTTTAACCCCCATAACTTTTTTTGTTTTTGGGGGGATTACTTTCAAAATACGATCGGATTATTCGTTCTTGTGTTATCGTGTCACAAAAATCGTGATATCAAACAGACGGACGGACGGACAGACGGACATTTGAAAAAAAGTTGCTTATTTTTTCATGAAACAAATTTATATCCAAGAATTGTTTGTCTAGGACGAATTTTGAATTTTTTTGAAAATTCGAAACTACCGTATAATATTCTAGCGCTGGCTCCATTATTATTAATGTTATACAGTAACTTTTTTTTATTTTTTTTTTCAAAAACTTTTTGTTTTTCAAAAAAAGAACTTTTAAAAAAAATTTTAATTTTTTTTTTGAAAATTATTTTTCCTTAAGTATTTGGGAATAATAAACAGGGTTATTCTTTTAAATGGTACACCCATCGTAACTTTTGAACGAGATGATATATAAACTTTATTTTGAAATATGCATATCACACAAGAAAAAGTATCATTTGTCGTATTTTTCAATTTTTTATTCGGTAAGGCGGCGCCAGGGGAGCAGTGGGGGACAATATTTTAAATGGCACCCTAGGTCTTGTGATACGTCATTTTAAAGAGCTTAAAATTATGTATTCAACCATGTAACTGTTTATTTTTTAATATTTTTTTTTTGGAAATTTTGCGCAATAGTTTTACTAATTATAATTATTAATCATTATTTATGATTTTCATGTAAAAAAATTAATAATTATGCACAAAATATTATTTTTTTTAATAATTTTGAAGAAAAAAAAAATGTTCAAAAAAAAAATATTATTCTTTTTAAGTATACAAAATTATGTGCCAAATTTCAAAATGATCAAAAGATTCTATCAGGTGCCGAAAATCCGCCAGTTGCCCCTAAAACACGAAATTGAACAAATATCCACCATAAATGTGAGAAACGCTAAAAAAGCATTTTAAAAATATGTTAATCTGGACCAAATTTAATTTTATTTAATGCATATTAATAATATAAAATATTTTGACAAAAACAAAACGAGCCAGGCGCCAAATAAGAGGCCTTTTTGGGTGCCCTTATTTGGCGCTTGGCTCATTTTGTTTTTGTTAAAAGTCCACATTGATATATTTTTTAAATGCTGTTTTAGCTGAGAAATGTATTTATGGTGGAAATTTGTCAAATTTGGTGTTTTAGGGACAAGTTTGGCGGATTTTCGGCATCTGATAAAATCTTTTGATCATTTTGAAATTTGGCACATAATTTTGTACACTGAAAATGAACAAATTAAGATTTCAAGGCTTTTAAGATTTTCACTGATACAAAAAGTACAGACCATTTTCAAGGATTTTTCACGATTTTAGGGGTCCAGTTGGGACCCTTAGAGACGTTTGATCACCCTCATATTTTCAGGATGTTCCAGAAACACCAGAATAAAAATTTAAAAACAATAAAAAAATAAGGTCCACCCTAATGCCCCAGTATACTGGAAAAGTATGCAGTAATATTACATTTTGCGTTTTAAATAGTTTTAATTTGCGTTATTTGGGAAAATGCAATATCCACTGTAAATAATACCTATATTATAGTTTGATGCACGGATCTGTGGCTACGGGAAATATGTTTGGAATGTGTGTGCAAGTGGTCACGCACGCACGCCTTATAACGCTCTTGACGGAAAGATGAGAACGCGAATGATTTCTCCCCCTTTCTTTGGAGACTTTCTTTCATGCGAAGAACTATATATAATAGAATGCGTAGCTTTACATATCTTCTTCTTTATCTTTTACGGTTACGGTTGCAGATATAGCTACACTGGCGTATCTATTTTTTTTGTGTCACCAAATTTATGCTATAGCACTAATAATTTTCCGTTATTCTCAGTAATTTTAGCGACTTCATTGTTTTTCTGCTTGATAAACTACAAACTTACGAAATCGAAAATTATTATTAAATCTATTTCTGAACGAATGAACATAATCATATAATTATATTATTACAGATTAATTAAAATAAGAAAAATAAACAGTTAAGAAACAATAAAACTAACAGTAATACTTACACTTCGCTGATTAGAAACAATGACTTTTTCCCAGCTTTGTTTCCATTTTCTTCTTCAAAAATATACGCAGTAATTATAAAAATTATTATGAACCTATTATACAGGGTAAAATCAAATAAACACCCTTGAATTGGATAAGGTTCCCCTGCGGAAAATTTCCATAACAAATTTCTACAGAGTGGCCCAAAAAAAACCGGACACTTTTTAAACCGTTATAACTTCTTTGCCTTTTGACCGATCTACACCAAATTTGAAATGCACGGAAAGAAATTAGTGGGCTCAGCGCTATACATTATAAGATATTTGGTAACAGTGGCAAATTATAGTGATTTAAGCTATAGATTATAAGGGACACAATAACTAATAATGTTAAAAATAAATTGGAAACGATTATATATATTACAGACACGATTATATTTATTACAGGCACTATTATAAATTTACAGAAATTTGATTATATTATAAAAATTATTAGCACGGACAATAATTAAATCTATTTAAGCTATAAATGCCATACTATTTGTTATATTTTATTATTCACTAAACAATTAAAGTATTTCATATAAATTTTTACACTGACTGCCATAATTGTAAGAGAAAGCCTTGTATTTAAATAATAAGCGATTATAATTTGCTTGGTATGTGTGTTATAGCGCTCCTAGCTATAATTTTTTTTTCCGTGTGAATATACTAAAAACGTGAAGGATTTGAAAGATAATTTTATTTACTTAAAATATATTATATTGTTCAGTAATTAAGCTTTTTCCGAAGGGGTTGTTTTAAAGCTTTGGGGGAGCAAAATGTATAAAATGATGACTTTCCGACCTCAATATATTCAGTGATCTTTCTTGAATAGATGAGTATGTTTAAATTTTAATATAAAATTGTAGTTTATTATTTATTCATATTTTTCCGAAAGGATATAAGTTGCAAACATCTCTCAAAAAATAATCTTGTAATTTAAAAAGTATACAAAATGACAAAAAAGCTGAAAAAATATCGAATTACTTTAAAAAACAAGGGGAAAAATGTTAAAGCTGAATTCTAGATGTGTATTAAAAAAAATGGATATTAAATAATAAAAAAATTGTAAATGACGTACGGAAATTCGAAAATTGTACTACATGTAACATAAGAAATAAGAAATCGCTAACTAAAACAAGTATTTGCTAAATGAAGAAAGAATTTAAAGAAGAATATGTTTTTATTTCAAATAAATTAAATTATATTAAACACTGTCTTATTTTCTAACAATAATATAAAACCATATTATGGTACAGGATCTTTGTTGTTTTTTTTGTAGTAATAATTCCATCTTGATTTACAAAAATTCCCATCAACCTTTATTTAAGTTACATTTTTAACACAAAAGCACTTTTCGTTTTGACAAAAACCATACTTATTTCTTATTTTTCTACACAATTTTGTTTTTAAATATATTCATTCTTTATTGTTCTTCTTCTTTTAAATATATATCCACCACAATGCAGTTTTATTGCGTTTTCTTAGTTTTTTAAATAGCAATTTTTGATATTTTCAATTTTACGTCAAAATTACTTTTAGATAACCGCCTACTTAATCAATTTTTTCATGCTAAAAAGTCCATTTAACGCTATCTGTAACCTTTCGGAAAAATAATTATAAACAATAAATTACAATTTTAAATTAAAAGGTAAACCTACACAACAATTGAAGAAAGACCATTTAACGTAATGCAGAAAAAAAGTTATCATTTTGTACATTTTCCTCTAATCCCCATGGCTTTAAAATAACCCCTTTAGAAAAAGGTTTTTTACTAAAAAAATTGATAATAATTTAAATAAATAAAATTATTCACCGAATCTTACATGTTTTGAGCCTATTCATTTCAAAGTAAGTAAATATCGCTCAAAAGGCAAAAAAGTTATGAAGCCTTCATAATGAAGGTTTAAAAAATGTCCAGTTTTTTTTGGGCCACCCTGTATATCAATAAAATAATGATCATAATTATAATTACCCACTTCGGTGGGTCTCCCCGGTAATAATTCCATACGTAAAATAATAAAAAAAAATAATTTTTTAATTCCTTTTGGAGAGTGACGATTTTTTGAAACATTAAAAACTTTGGGGTTTGAACTTATTTTCAGACGACTGACAAAATATGTGTGCGCAAAAACATGCTTTCTGTTTAACCTATAGGCCTAAAAAAACAAACAATAGTAGTATAAAGAATTATTTTTTTCCTACTGAAAAAAAAGACATTTTTGGTAATCTTACTTTAGGATATACAACGTGATTCACACGATTTGTTGCGTTATTGGTAAAGCTATCAAAATTAATTTTATACCAGTGAATATAGACCCAACAAGCTACAAGTTTTTTTTTACATACATTTTGCTTAACCACGTACTATTCTACCTAATTAAGCATCTCCTAAGTCCAGGACTTGTGTGGGCTAGTAGTAGAGGGAACCACCGGCTTTAATTGACTTTCGAACCAATTTATAGGGAGTGTCCGCTTCAATTACGCCTCAGCCAAATTTCAATTATTAATTAACTGAAAAAGGCAAATCGGCGCCTGTGAGAATCGAACTCACGCTATTTTGGCTAGTAAACTCCTCAAGTACGACGCTGTAGTCCACTACACCAATCCTCCCTGCCCAAACAAAAGTTTTCGACTACTTCTTTTTTTTTTGAGCTGCAATTATACCTACTTATCTAAATTTTAAACATATGTAACTTTACCTGAAAATGCAAAATTTCGAAAAATCATTTATTTTCCTATAGTAAATTAATTTTTTAAAACAACTTTATTTTTTTTGCAACTTAAATCCATATTTGAAGAACAAGATATTTAATTTATATTTATTTATACGAGGGTATATCAGTAAAAAAGTACGCAAGTAAGTGACGTTAAAAACCTAGCCCCTAGATGGAAATAGTGTATTTAATTATACACATCGTGTCAAAAGTCCGCCACCCACTTTTGAACGGCTTAAGATATCTACTTGAAATTTAAAAGACGTAAATAACATAACCCAAATATTCCCTTATTATCCAGAAACACTTTTTTGTTCCATAAAAGTTCAATATCAAAGTTTTTATATCCTTAAAAAAATAAAAACCCTTCACGTGATTTTCTATTTAAAAAAGCGCCGGGCTTAAATATTTTTTTAAAAATCTAAAAAAATCAAGGTTGTTTTTTCACCTAAAGAAACAATTTTGAGGGGACCCAAACAATTCCGTAGGGCCTGGGCACCTCAGTATACAGTGTACCCCCAGATTGACAATACCACAAAATGACCATTTTTTTTTTAATTAAAGAAAAACTGATTTGGGACTTTGCTTGCGTAAAAACTAATTTTTGTTGAAATAAAAATTTTTTAAATTGTAGGTGGTGCCAGATATCAGTGAAAAAGTAAAAAGTTTTCAGGTAAACTTACCTTTCCGTAACAGATACAAAAAAAGTTATTTAAAAATTAATTTATAATAAAAAATAAGAGCCGCATGTCAAATTTTAACTCGTAATAATATTTTGGCAAGCAGCTCTTATTTTTGATTATAAATATATTTTTTAAACTTTTTTTCGTATATTTTACGAAAAGGTAAGTTTACCTGAAAATTGTTTACTTTTTTACTGACATCTGGCGCCACCTATAATTTTTCAAAATTTTATTTTGACAAAAATTAGTTTTTAAGCAAGCAGCGAAAAATCCCAAAGCAGTTTTTCTTAATTCGAAAAAAAAGGTAATTTCGTGGTATTGTCAAGTCGATCCGGGTACACACTGTAATAATAATAATAATAATAATAATAATAATAATAATAATAATAATAATAATCTTTATTTCCATTGGACATAAGTTTTGGATATTGTCAATAAATAAATTACAGTAATATTCGAACATTACATATACATCTAAAATAAATAAATATTACACATACATTTAAAATAAATTAAAAAACAAAAACAAAGTATTACAATGTGTACTAGTTCCATCTCTTAATTAAAAACTCATCGACAGAGTAGAAACAGTGTGATTTAAAAAAGTATTAAGCAGAAGATTTAAATTGTTTCAATCCATTTATATTTTTAATACTGATCGGTAAATTATTATACAGCTTAATGGCAGTGATGGTAGGCCCATTTTTAACCTGCGTATATTTAAAAGCAGGAACATAAAGAGTATCTCCATTTCTAGTGGTGTAATTATTTATATCACCAAAAGTAGCAAAATTCTGTATATTTTTTTAAAGTGTATCACACACTGTAACATATACATACTATACAAAGTCATTATTCGGTGTTCCTTAAAAATAGGCTCACATGACTGATTATAAGTTAAATAAAACATAAACCGAACAATGCGCTTTTGCATAATAAAAACCTTTTCCACATGTGTATTATTTCCCCAGCATATTAGACCATAAGCCAAAATAGAATTGACACAACCATAATAGTAGCTTAATAGAGCATGTCTACTTACAGAATTTCGCAGTTTTAAAGCAAGCTTTTTTAACAGACCATCAATGTGAGATCCCCAAGACAGAGTGGTGTCGACAGAAACCCCCAGAAACTTGCAAGTGTCGTTTTGCTCTATGCTTCCCATTTCCGATCTCACAAGTACGCTGCAGTTAAGTGGTGCTCTAACTGGGTGAAATAAAACTAAATTGGTCTTATCTGAATTAAGAACAAGACCATTTTTGTAACACCAGTCAGACATTTTTTTGACACAGTTGTTTAACTTTGTACTTAGATCAGAAATAGAGTCGGCACAAACAATTTCCGAGGTATCATCTGTAAACAAAGTTATTAAAGTATCTGTGTATATGACTGGGACTCTGCATCTTAAAATTTTAGCGGTAGAGTACCAGTGCACTGGTACCCTACCGTTAAAAGTACATACACACTGCAATTTGTACAATTTCGTCGATTCATAGAATTCTATATTTCAGCAGTACGCCTGGCAGTAGTGTAAACTTTTTGAAACTTTTAAATATGCCAGATTTTGCAGTCGTATTTTCGGGAAATTAGCAAAAATAGGGGCAAATGAATAAAGTTTTCATATTTTGGGATAATGCTGTCCCTAAGAACTAGGGCAAAGGCCGGTGGCGTACCCTCCTTACGAAGGCCCCCCAAGCGGTGGGCACAACGCCATTACATGAATATGTTTACATGACTGCCCTACTACGCTAAAAATCCGTAACTCCAATTTTTATGGATTTTTAATTAACCTTACACTTAGTTGTGCATTTCCATGGGCTATTTATTGAATCAATCAAATTTGAGTAAATAGTTTTATTTATGCAGTTATAAACTTATAAAAATTGCAGTATCTCCAAAATAAGGGACTTTTCTAAGCTAAAAAGCAGTAACTCCTGCCAACAAAATAATACCCTGCAAGTCTTTCTTCATTAAAACAATTACTTTGGAAAACAAAAAAAATAAAACGAAAAAAATTTTTTTGAATTTTTTTTTTTATTTTTTTTTTCAATTTTTTTTAAAATAAAATTTTTTCTTTTTTCAGAAAACGTTTCTTTTTTTTTCGAAAAACTTAAAAAAATTTAAAAAATAATGTTTTTGAAAAAACTTGTTTTTACCCTGTTTTACTCCCTTACTTATTACACCGAATTTTATCATAAACAATCCCAGCCCAGAACTTTGGATAATCAAGCTATGGTCCAAATTTGAAGTCTTTAACTCAAAGCGTTCTCGAGTTATCATGGTCACAAATTTTTTGGACAGACGGACAAACAGACAGACCGACAAGCAGACCAAGACACCTTTTTTGGATATAAAAAGTCAACAAACGTGAAAAAAGCAAAACAAATTTTTCCTTTTTTTTTACTAACTCCAGACTTTCCTTGTGGAAAGTAAAATTTATTTTTAAAAGGAAATTTAAAAATATATTTTTTTATTTTTGGGTTGTTTTCTCTTTATCTTGTCACATACTGCTTTTTAGTTTAGCATTCCTAAAAATTTTGACTACGGGATACTAAACTAAAAAGCAGTAAGTGTCATTTTTTTATTCAAATAAATAATTAATGATTGCGTACTTGTGTTATAATAAAGGTACTTTAAACCTAAAGTAATACGCTCACTTTCCCGGTTCTAGCTATAACACAAGGAAGTAGTGGCTAAGACGATTTACTGTTTTTGCCATTATCTCAGTTTTATTAAATTTTGGAGTTTGCTTTTTAGGGTAGTAGGGCAGATGAGACCTCACTACCGTTGCTACTACTACCCTATTTATTAATACGGTTTTTAACTAAACGAAATTTTTTGCGGTAGTCAGAAATACCGTTATTATAACTATGGTAGATTTTTTATCGTGTAAAGAGAGGCCGTGTTAAGGCTTTTAGTTTTTTTTTTTGCAAAAATGTGATAATTTAATATCTAAACACAATGAAATGTACCTTTTCGTTTGAGTTCACATGAATGCATAGGCGAAGCGTCGCAACTGTTATGGTTCAGAAAAAACTAATTGTCTGCCTCATAAATTAAATGCATATAATATTAGTATAGTCTCTTAATATTTTTTTAGTGCCTACTCATAATAAAGTCTAATAATTATTTAAATACTATTTAAAGTTTATTAAGAATTAAAGTTTATTTTTTTAAGGTATAGTTATTTTAAATTTGCCGCTAAACACTCCACAAAGTCCGATTTACACTGAAGCTTGTGGCTTGTTTTGAATGTTAACATAACCGAAATTTATAATTTTTGTTTACTTACTTTGTTTTTATGATGTTTTGATGTAAAAAAAGAGAATTGATAAAGCTGTTGTTAAAAACACTTTTGTATTCCTGTAGAACCAATTTAGAGGAATAAACCATTGTTTTGTTTTCGTTAATGGCACGTCAACGTTTTACGGTTGTGTAAATTGGGCCTAGTCATTTCGCTTCGACGGATGCGTATCTTACGTTGCTATGGTAATTTCGAGATTGTTTACAAGCGGGAAGGTTTAAAATAACTATACCTTAAAAAAATAAACTTTAGTTGGGTACTACCTATATTTTAAGTCCATGTACTTTTTAGCTACCTATCTCTGTTTACAAAACGCTATAGAAATAGGTAGATAAAAAGTACATGGACCTAAAATGTAGTCCCCATGGTGTAACTAAACCCATGACTACTGGTCATATTATGTTTAGTTCCGATAAATAGGTACTTATGTTAAGCCCTCAACTGATTAATTTATTTTGTTTCTTCTAATTTATTATTTAGAACATGTGAAGCCAATGACCCTGTATAATAAACATATGTGCTAGTAAATATTATTCAAAGACTTTTTTCAATAATAGTATTGAAGTCATATTTAATTTAGTAATATCATAAAGTAAATAAATAAAGCATGCCTTATTTGCTAGCAAATACGTATTATTGCATAATTTGTGTTATCTTCAATCAGGTGTTTTAAAAATATCAATTAGAAAATAAAAGGAACGAAACGACATTAATTTTAAAATTGTAAACAAAAACGCATGATTAAAGATAAATATGCACAATTGTCGGAGTTAAACAAGGATGAGTTCAGATACCACTAATTATAAGGACAAAAAAAACAAACACGTCGAATGATAACCTACTCCTTTTAAAAGTCGGTTAAAAAATATGTACTTTGTCATAAAAATAAAAGTATAATACTAACAATACTAATAATATGTATGTTTATTGATAATAAACCATGACAAAGATCTAGCGTCCTATATTAAACCGATGATTCTTCAATTAAAAATTTGGTATGAACATTATTTGGAATTACTAAAGTTTATTTTTTTTAAGGTATAGTTATTTTAAAACTTACCGCTTGAAATCTCGAAATTATCATAGCGATGAAAGATACGCATGCGTCGTAAGCGAAATGACTAGGTTTGGACTTTACACAACCGTAAAACGTTGACGTGCCATTAACGAGAACAAAACAATGGTTTATTCCTCTAAAGTATTTGAATAAAAGCGATTTTATTAGCAATTTTGTTTCTACAGGAATACAAAAGTGTTTTTAACAACAGCTTCATCAATTCTCCTTTTTTACATAAAAACATCATAAAAACAAAGTAAGTAAACAAAAATTATAAATTTTGGTTCTGTTAACATTCAAAACAAGCCACATGCTTCGGTGTAAATCGGACTTTGTGAAGTATTTAGCGGCAAATTTAAAATAACTATACCTTAAAAAAATAAACTTTAGTACAGATTTAAGATAAAAAGGTTTATCCAATACATACAGATAATAAGACAATTCCCAGCTTTATTGTAAATAAAGAAACTCAATAATAACCCACACGTGGCTCTTACTTTATAGATTGGACAATTATTTATTTTACCCACTTAACTGTCACTTGTCAAATTATTTTCTTGTAAATGTCATTAAAACTTTTAATAACAATATGAATTTCTTAGCTATTTATGGGATAAAACTTTGTATGTTGCTCGTGAGTAAACTAGGATATTGCCCATGAGAAAATAAACCCACGAGGCTGAAGGCAGAAGGTGGAGGGAGCAATCGTATATTTAAAATTTAAATAATTTTTTAAAATCTTTTAATTTTATTATTTTGTTTTTATTAATTAACTACTTTTTTATAATTTATATTTATGTATATATATATATATGTGTGTATATATTTTTATGTACCATCATTTTCATAGAAAACGCTCACATCACAGAACCCTGAGGTACCCCAACATTTTAAATTTTTATTTGTGGTATATGTACTTTACTAAGATTGACACTGACATTTTCCGTAATAATTAAGTAAGGTTAAAGTACAGTCTATATTATATAGTGCAAGTCCTATAACTGTCTTTAAGCATATATGCTTATAAGCAAAAAGGTTAACAAATTTTATTATAAATGATATTTATACAGTATGTCTCCAGATAGAGTTACAAAGAGGAATTTATTTTTTATTTTTGATTTGATCTCAAAACTCCCAAAACACTAAGCGCTTTTTGTACAACTCTTACGGTTCATGGGATAATGTTTTTTTCTTCAAAATAGTGTCTTCAAAAATATAAAGAAAAAAAAAACATCATCAAGAGTGACTTATTTTAAGATATCAAAAATAAAAAAATCTTCTTTGTAATTCTAACAGTTGGTTTGTGTAATTTGGTGTAATTTTTGCGTGCCAAGCCTGTCGTAATTCTTCAGCATTATGACCCAGGAAAGTTAGTTTCTTCCCTCGCTCTGACTCCGGTATGGAAAGGGTTTTGCCGCAGATAATTCATTAATTGTATATCTTCTTCTGCACTACTCATTCTACTTCGAACAGAACCCCGCTTTCTGCTAATCTGTCCAGTTTCCTCAAGTTTTTTCTTTGCTCGCATTATAGTGCTGTTTGCAACATTTAATTCAGTGGCTATTTCACGTACACTTATCCCGTCATTTATTCTTGCTGTTATAATACATTTTTGATAATTTGTAAGCTGCGGTATAACTAATGTGAATTATTTTGACAAGTAATGTCATAATAATATTTGACAAATAAATGTCAAAGAGACCTTGATAAAGTTTAATATAATCTGTAACATTTTTAGGTGTAAGCGTTTATTATGAAAACGATGGTATACATCTAATTAATTTTTAATATTATTTAATGTATGTATTATTGGATAGATCTATATAGAATGAAAATTCTCGAGATCCTTAAATAAATTTATCTTATCTTATCTTATCTTATCTCTCGTAACATGTTTTACATCACATTACATGTTTGTTTAACCTCGTACTATTCTACTTAATTAAGCATCCCCTAAGTCCAGGACTTGTGTGGGCTTTCGAATCAGTTTTTATAGGGAATGTCCGCTTCACTTGTGCCTTCGCCAAATTTCAATTATTAATTAAATGAAAAAGGAAAATCTGCGCCAGTGAGAATCGAAATCACGCTAGTTGGCTAGTAGACTTGTTATGTACAGACGCGGTAAACCACTACACCAATCCTCTCATAAATAACATAAATAACTATTTGACTGTCCCTTTAATGGAAGACCTAGGGACTGGACAGTCTTCTAAGTTTGGGGAACATATGACACATGTAGCTAGATGACCACAAGGAAAAAAACGATACCTACTTCACAGTATATACAGATTTTACAAAACCTAGCTTACTTTATCAATGTATTTTCCTCTTCGAGAGAAACAGATACATTACTTTTTGGTATATTGTTAGCCGGAAATGGAATTGCGCGATCAAAAATAAAGTTTGTTCATCCGTGAATGATTTTTGTTATCTTTCTTTATTATAGTAATTATTTCGCAATGAGATTTAAAATAATATTAACCAACTATATAATATTTCAACTTGGTACTTACCTGAGTTGCACAATTGTCGGAGTTTTACAAGGATGACTTCTGGGACCACTCATTATTAAAACAAAAAAATACATACACGTCGAATTGATAACCTACTCTTTTTAGAAGTCTGTTAAAAAATATGTACTATGTCATGAAAATAAAAGCATAATACTAACAATACTAATAATATGTGTGTTTATTGATAATAAATTATGACAAAGATCTAGCGTCCTATATTAGACCGATGCCCCTACAATTAAAAATTCGATATTAACATTATTTGGAATTACTAGTACAGATTTAAGATAAAAAGGTTCTAACTGTCGCTTTAATAGAAGACCTGCAGACTGGGCAGTCTTCTAAGTTTGGGGCACATGTTACACATGTAGCTAAATGGCCACAAGGCAAAAAAACGATACCTACTTCACAGTCCATACAAATTTTACATAACCTAGCTTCCTTTAACAATCTATTTTCCTCTTCCAGAGAAACAGATACATCAATTTTTGGTATATGGTTAGTAGGAATAGGTGGAGCGGGATTCTCTGTTTTTCGAATATCTACAGAATTTTTCACAGCCTCGGTCAGCGCCGCAGCTAACTGTTGCCTGGCCTGATGCGCCAGCCTAGACGGCTGCTCGTGATCCGCGTGGATGTCCTCTTCGTCGTGTTGTAGATTCAAGGCGGCTTCCACCAAGGCGTCAGGCTGCGAATACGCTCTTCCCGTCTGTTCCAACTTTTCCCTAATTGCACGTTTTACCCTTTCAACATTTAAACCTATACTTAAAGCTGCTAAGGCTGAAGGACTAGTCATATATTCTTGAACTTCCCGTTCGGATACTTCCCGTCTGCGTATGGGAACCGGAGGTTTATGAGCTACTTCCTCCTGAAACAAAGAAAAAATTGTTGATAAAAATATCATACATTACATTGTTTAAAGTGATGTGAAACGATTTTACAATAGTTAAACTTAATTTACTTAGTAGCTTAGGCCTATCTATTAAAAGAGTTTCAGTTTCAAATAAAATATCAGTTTTCTTGGCGGTTATATAATAGACACGAAGAAGTCGATGTCAAAACTTTTCTTAATTAAAACATTTTTAAACTTGACTAAGTAATCAGTGTATTTGCTAAAATCTGCGCCTAGCGCTTTCGTTATTTAAAACATCATCAGGGCAAGGCCCTGAAAATAAGTTTTTATAAGAAAATGTAACATTATAAAATTTGAAAAAGTTTATGAAACTTCAGGGCTTCCCAAATCAATACAACAATTAAACATTTATGTCTATAACTACCAATTTACATTACACATTAAATATTATAGACTAAAATTATCTTAAAAGTACGTAAATGGACGTCATTTAAAGAAGTGAGGTTGCGCTTTATTTTATAATGTTACATTTTCTTATAAATAGTTATTTTCTTAACTAGTGTATTATGTGTATTCTTAGTGTATTAAGTGGATAAAATCACTTAATACACGAGTTGAGAATCTAATTTTATCCAACACCTTTTATTTTTAAATAAAAATCCATAATTTTGCGAAAAATTATGTCAAAAATATTAAGATTAAGTTTTCTTAATACTAAAATAATAGGTAGCCATGGCCTAAGTATGCCTATTAAAAATAAACAATTGCTAGTTTTACATTTCTTACAAACGTCAAAATGGACGCGGTGATGACAGAATTTTTAATAAAAACAGTATTTTATTCAAAAACTAAAGAATAATTTGGGGTTTTCTTTAATTTTTATGGTTTAGTTAACGTGCTTCTATTTATAGAATAGTTATAATACTTAATTAATAGGGTATGTAACTAATTTTGGGTGAGATTAAAAGCTGTACTTAAAAGAGTGGGTGAAAACTCACTTTTGACATTTAAAATAGTGCTTAAAACAAATGTTTCTGTGAAGGTGTTGGATAAAATTATTTTTAGGGTCTTGCCCTGATGATTTTTTAAATAATGAAAGCGCTAGGCGAAGATTTTAAAAAATACACTGATTACTTAGTCAAGTTGGTTTTATTAAAACATTTCTGTTTTACACGGAACAGTGTATTATTAATAAAAGTGGAGCTGTTTTAACTGTCTAGCAGTTTTTGATATGCTGACATCAGCAAAAACATTTTTCTTTTAAACAAATCTACACTTCGTGTCAAAACTAACGCACCACTAACTAACATTTAAAGTTGTTTTTTTTCAGAACCGCTAATCAGATTTTGGATTTTTTTGACATGTAGGTTTCTCCCTTTGTCAAGTAGTTGAATTAGTTGTCCCAACCCGCTCGGCTAAATCTCCGTTTTTAAAAAATACAGAGTCAAGGATCTAAACGGTACGGTACGGAACAAAATTAGATTAGCGGTTCACGAGAAAACTAACATTAAAATTGTGTTCATTTTAGTGGTGTGTTAATCTTGACGCGAAGTGTATTTTTTAACAAACAGTAATAAAAAATAGTAAAAAATAAATTATATTAAGGCGTAACACCTTTATATAAAACATAAGGTTAGATATTTTTAAAAGATTTGTTTTTAAATTATATGTAATTACAACAGTAAATATCGTTTATAACCAAAGTTGTAACTTACAATGCATGCAATTTAGGCGACATCCGTGGGCCCAATTAGTCACATTTATATTCAATATAAAAAGGCCATTGTTATACTCTTGGTACGCTACTGTCAGAAGAGTGTACACTTCCAAATTTCTTAACCCTATTCGGACACAATTTTCTTTTATACGATTTTTTTTTGTTTAGTTTTAACTTTGGATCTGTACCAATGAGAACCAAATTATTTTTTTGAAACTCGTATTTTTTAGGTTATTTTTAGGCATTTAATATTAAATCAAATGAAATTAGTTTTTCTGGCTTGCTGCTGGAAGATTTTGAATTAAGTTTTATTATAAAAAGTACACATTAATAGGTAAAAAAATAGATATCGTCAAATACTTATTTCGTTTCTTAAAAACTAGCTAAACCTGGCAAAAAGGTCTTGATTCCTGTTTTGTTTCAGATCAGACATTTAGTTTACAGTATCAAATAAAAAAAAAACATAAACATAGTTGTAGAGAATTAAACAATTATTTTTGTCGTCTTTCATTAATAGATTCTAACAGCTAGTTAAAAAAATGGACTGACATTAAGATAAGAGGGATACCACGGCTAGACTTAAAAAATTTAAATAAAAAGTCAAACCACGCCGGATTTTTTGATTTTAGGTTGTTTTTGGGACATTTCCAAACAGTTTTTACAAAAATTGAAATCGCTCCCGAAGCCGTTTTTAAATAAAGTAATTCTTCTTCTTCTTCAACTTTTTCCTGACTTCGCAATACGGAGTTTTTTTCTATAACACACCCTATAGCATAGGTACTACCCATGGTACTACTCAATATAATCACGACCATTCCCACGCCTACTTTGTTAATGTTCAAAATTACGGTCGTCTTATTTTGGACATTAATAAAGTAGGCGTCTGAATGGTCGTGATTACATTGAGTATCATGGTTAGTACCTATGCTATAGGGTGTGTCATATAAAAAACTTCGTATTGTAATATCAGGAAAAACTTGAAGGGAGGAGAAAAAGAATGACTTTATTTAAAAACGGCTTCGCGATCGATTTAAATTTTTGTCTAAAACTGTTTGGAAATGTCCCAAAAACAACCTGAAATGCATAAATCCGGGGTGGTTTGACCTTCCATTTAACTTTTTTAAGGCTAACCGTGATGCACCTCATAATAAAATCAAAGAGCTTCTTAAGTTCTTTATAAATAATCCCAAACACTTTCATTTTGATTAAAACATTTTTCACGTGCGATAGGTAATTTTAAGTTCATAGGGCCTTGGGGAAAACTCTATATTAATACAGTGTATTCTTGCATAATGCGAAGCATTACATATCTTCACCGCTTGTTAATATAATAATGCACGTCTGGGCGGAAAACTGTATCAACCCACACCTACAGACAAAAACAACCCGCCCATCTTAACCCACATAATTTTATTTAATTGAAAATAATCACTAGAATAATAACAATAAATTCATATAAGGTTTAAAACTGTACAGGACCTTATTTGATAGGAAGCCGCGGAGTTAGATAACACAGGCCCACAAAAAAATAAAAGTGGTCTGCGCCATGGATAGGACAATGATATTCCTATGTATTTTCGCCCGATGAAACCGAATCTGAGCTCAGCTTAACCCCTACACGTCGGGATTTTTCTCTACAGTCGCACTATGCCACGAAACGGGAAAAAAGTGACCAACATTATCTTATTGTGTATTTCAACTTTAAATGATCAGTAAGACATAAAAAATGTGTTTTTAATATTTTAATAATAATAATAATAATCTTCAATGAAAAATATTTAAAAAAAAACATATTTTTTATGTCTTACTAATTTAATGTTGAAAAACACAATAAAATGATTTTGGTTACTTTTTTCCCATTTTTTCCTTTTTGGTCTAAATTCTTCAATGAAAAATATTAAAAAATAAAAAATAAAAAAACATATTTTTATGTTTTACTAATCATTTAAAGTTGAAACACACAATAAAATAATTTTGGTCACTTTTTTCCTGTTTGATATCATAGTGCGGCTGTAAAGAAAAATCCAAACGTGTAGGGGCTAAACTGAGTCCAGGTTCGGTTTTAGCGGGAGAAAATACAGGAATATTGTAAAAAGTCCTATCCATAGCGCAGTCACTTTTGTTTTTTTGTGGACCTATGTAATTCTTCTCATTCCTTTCCAGACACACATAATCAGGGCCGGACAAAGCCTGTCTGGGCCCCGCAGAAACTTTATTCCTGGGCCCCCCATTTTTCCAAAAGGTCCTCGCCTCTGGAAAAAAAACTTTACCCCTGGTAGAAAATTTTCGCCGTAGCAACTAGTAACTAGTAGATATCCAGGGATATACTTTCTGGATATACAGTATATCCAGTGGATATCCTAGGTTTACAGTAGACATTCCATGGATATCCAAATGTCCGCCAATGCCCCGATATCCAGTGCATATCCACATAGATATCCAGTGGACATTTATTTATTTAACTGCTCTAAGTATATCCACTGGATATCCATTAGAGATCCATCATGGACTGGACGTTTAGTGGATATATGACTGTCTAATATGGATATCTATTGGTTATTATGTGCCGTCTGGGTTAGTAAATGTACATGTACATGCTCCGGATCAAGGGCGGATAAAGGAAGTTCAATATCTTATGGGATTATACCGAAACCAGCAGTCACACACATTCATACGCAAGAAGAACAAAAACCGAAGTTCTCGAAAAAAGTTTTTCAGCGCCTCCCCTGGCCTGGGAAAAATGAAACTTTTACAGAAGCGCCGACTGGAAGGTCAGTAAAAAAAATTATAACTTTTCCCACTTATACAACGACTTTGTATGTATACAATGTTTATGCATATTAATTTTGATAACTATTATCAGTGATAATACGTAAGTTATAAAAAAAATAAATATAAACAAAAGTATAGTGACGGAATATTTTATCATTCATAAAATTTATTATTTACATTTAATGTAAGGAAACTATACAGAGCGATCCAAAAGTCTCCAATTTACATCGGCACTTACTGCTACTATGAGTGCCGATGTATTGAAATCTTCGCCGAAAGTCAAAATCTTTGACCAAGTTTTTTTTTCACATTTCTCGACGTTTTGGACCATTTCGAGTCGAAATCAGTAAAAAAAAAATTGCGTCCGTCTGTCTGTCTGTCTGGGTGTAAACTCTCTAACTCCATTTGTACATGAGATATCGACTTGCGGTTTTTTGCATAATATGCAAAGAAACCATATTATGGTTTCTTATCGTATTCCGAAGAGCTGATTAGATTTTGGGGGTAAACGATTGGGGGTAAGGGGGTAAAAATAGGGTAAAACTCCTTTTAGCGTTTTTTTGTTTATAATTAAGGCAATTATTATTTTATTTGGGTT
>OY294048.1:19111039-19310759 GCA_958510825.1 Brachypterus glaber | reverse complement strand
AATTTCTAGTGAGAATCGCTGTAGTATTTTGATTTTCAATATAACAAGATTTCATACCTAAAACTAATTAATAATTAAATATATATTACTATTTATAATTATTGTTATTACTTTATTATTTAACAAAAAATACTTCAAAATATTCTTTTTATAAAATGTAATGACAGTTTTTATAGGTTAATTTTTATGAACATACTTGCAAGCCTAGCGCAGTACCGCGCTAGTCAGTACTGCAGTAAGTGAATAAACTATTGACAGAACCATAATTTGCAATTTAAAAATGGACAAAAAAGGTTTTAGTTTAGCAATTGAGAATGGAATTAAATTAACCAAATCAAAGAATATGCATGTAAAAATATTAAGAAAGATAAGTAATAAAACAATTTATATCATTTTGCGATGAAAAAAAAAATATATATAAAAGTAGGTTTGACATATTATAAATCGTTAAAAAATAATTTTACGAATGACACATGATTCTTCGAATTATCTGGAAAAATTCACAGTTTTCATTCAAATTTGCTGTCAACGGAAATAATAACTCCAGAGGCTTAGCCCCTGCAGGGCTCGTAATTATTTCCAGACAGCAAATTTTCATGAAAACAGCAAATTTTTCCCGCATAATTCCCAGCCTCTTGTGTAATTATCAGACCCGGGATATTTGGTATTGATTACGGGGGTCGCGAAAATGTTACTTATAAAAAAAAGTTTAATGGCACACTTCTTAACCATTCCGTGATAGTTATTATTCATAGCGTAACTTGACTACTATGTTAAACAGGTGTATCAATATTATGACACGGAGAAATAACTATACTTTTAGTATTAAAAAAGATTCATAACTATATAAATATCAAAGGTAAAACAACAAAAAACTATATTATGTATATTTTACAAAATATTTACATGTAAATGTACCCATATTTTTAAACATAATTAATATTATTGTTGAAAATAAAAATATATTATCAAGATTTTCTCCATGTTTTCGGCTATTAAGCTTCGCCTTCTTTTACCAAAAGTATATTTATAATCTGAAAATAAACGTCTACCGAAGTACATAAGTAGAGCATAATTAAAGAATGTATGATTACTTAATGCATTTATTAGTATTTAGATTTGGTTTAGAAAAGTCAACTTCTTTGCCATTAAAAAGGTCTACTATTGAACATGGTGGAAAATTCGGAATAACATAACATGCGCAATCTTTAAACCAGAGGCATTATGCTAAAAATATTTTTGTCTTGTACTAAAATTTTTGATTTTATATCCTCGGACGCCTTTGGCAAATAGTTTTTTCTCTTTGTGAGCTCGCTTGGCAACTTTACATCTTCCAATTTTCTATAAACCTTGAGGATTTTCAATTTTCATCGACGGAATATTACAACTGGCTTACTAAATCAAAATAAAACATTCTTGTAAACCATTATTATAGGATTTTGATGATAAGTGCTTTGAAACATTGCATTTCTAAGACAAACCTATATCTTTTTCGCACGTTCAACAATAAAGTAACTTACGATTAAATTGCAGCTCGGGAATATTTTGAATCCAAGATTCTACGGTAGCAGGTTGAGGACGCTCACAAGCCATTTTAAAGATTTCAAAACTTATTTATAATAAATTTCAAATTTGTGTCATTATACTCAGTAAGTGTCACCCATGTCAGAATGTTCATAAAAAAACTTCCGCGCGCCCCTCGTAATCAATACCAAATATCCGGGTACTAGTAATTATATATAACAATTGTGAGTACCTATAGTATATAGTGTAGGCCTAAATCTCTCAAAGACGTAGGAAGGCGACTTCAATAAACTTATTCTGCCAAATTAAGGCAAGTCCCTAAACGCAAGTCTGCATCTTCGAGCGAGAAAGATCAAAGGAATTTCCGAGAAAAGTTCTATTTTAACATTCTTTAAAAAATAAATTGCTTCCAAGAACCACTTGTTGAATCAGATTACCAAACAACGTGATAAAATGCCGTCCCAGTACATATACACAGAGTGTATGCGGGTTCATGTTTCTGCTAGTTGAGGTAAAATTGCACATGTTGTAGAATAAATCGCATCGAAATAAGAATTTTAGTGAAATATACGTTTTTAGGCAAATGGTATCCGACTCGCAGTTTAATTACACATGTGTACCTGAGGGACTACACCGAATTTTCTTTCTGGAAGTTTATACTTGTTTCATACACTTGCATGCTAATAACTTTTTTCTACGATCTAATAGAAAAGTTAACATTTATACAAAAAGACTTGAAAATAACCAATTTCTTAGTATTTTACTTTTCTGCTCGTTACCATAACAGCAAGCAGAAATGTGATTTTTTTCGCACGCACAGTGTAGGCAACCGGCATGTCAATCATAAAACAGCTGTCAGTTATATGCGACGAGATGTTGGCCTGCCATTTTTTTAATATGAAATTATTATTTATTTTGAATCAAATCTCAATTTCGTGTGCTATATATTTGTTTTAGAATTTTACTTTTACATCAACAGATTTGCAGAAAATTGTACTCAATTGCTTTGACCTTGTAAAGTAACTTACTGTCTGAAATGTATTTATTTATTTTAGATCGTAGAAAAAATGTTGTTTGTATTACGAGCGCAATCACGCTGCTTTCGCATGATTGCTGATCTCGGCTGGACGCATCGATCAGAAAATTCCACGCACAAGCAGAAATCAGTCATTTTTCGCTCTTAATACAAAAATAACTATTTTCCAATATTTTTTTATCACATAATTTTTTTTAGTAAGTCGTTTAACACAAGACCGTTACGTAGTGCTCCAGAAATAGAAAAAAGTAATAACATCTGAGGTTTTGCATACGACCATTTTAGCACTGCTGATTTTGAATATGATATTAAAAACCATAAAAAAATCGACATTACGGTGCTTCATTTTATAAATATCCGATTATGCTAAAATTTGGTATAAAAGCATTTTCTGAGAACGTTAATGTGATCCAATACTAAAAATTTCTTAATTTAAAATAGTGGATCGATATTTTCATTGTTGTTAAATTTAACAAAATTAAGCGTCGACTTTGTTGAATTTATAATTTTTCAATAATAAATTCGGTTTCGGCGACCTCGAAAACCATTTTTTTTTATCAAAATCCAATGAAATTCATGAAATTTCCATAAGAGTATTTGTACTTGTTTTAAATTTTTCTGTTGGAGTTTATTTCCATTGTTTTTTAACAAACTTCCAAAAAAGAAGGAGTTATCAATTCGAAGTGTGACTTTGTTTTTTTTTTATGTTTGATCCCGCATAACTTTGGAACGAATTAATGAAATTGGATAAAACTTTTGGTAACTTAAAGAGGGCATTCATGAGGTAGTTCAGTTTTAATTTGACGCTCGGATAATGCCGTGTAAGCCGGATAATTAAGATAAATCTAATCATTTTAACGCAACTTAAAAACGGCTTATTTTGGTTCTAATATCAACCAATTTTTTAGAGAAATATCGGATAACTCGGATAAGCCGGATAGGGGAGCAAGTTGCAGTTTGAAAGTGATGTAAGTACTATTGATGTTTCTGCATGCAAAATAAGACTTTCAGATGGAAACTTCTTAATCGTTGTTACAGTCTATATAGCCGAAACCTCGGTATCTCAATTTGCTCAGTTTTTAGAGGATCTTGCAGTGTTTGTGTGCTCTAGCAGAGATAATGTATTAATTGCAGGTGATTTTAACGCTAAAAACTTTATTTACAATATTAATGATAGTAAATCTAATGCATTACATGAATTTTCTGATTTTTGTAAGTTAAAACAATTTAATACAATTCCTAATGCAGATAATAGATTACTTGATTTAATTTATACTAATTTAGAGTGTGATGTATGTTTAGATTCAATCCCACTAATACGTCCAGATTCATATCATCCTGCTTTGGATATATATGTTAAAATTGCTACACCTAATTATCAGAGTTTCTCTAATAATCCTAATCAAAAAGTATATAATTTTAAAAAAGCCAATTATCCTTTACTTTATAATAAACTCTCATCTATTGATTGGTCCTTCTTAAATAACATTTATGAAGTAAACTTAGCCTTAGATTACTTTTATGAAAAAATATATAAAGTTTTGGATGAATGTGTACCAATTTTTGTAAACACCCGCAAAACGCACAATTTCCCTTCTTGGTATTCTAGGGATATCATAAATAAACTGAACAAAAAAGAATATTATCATAAAAAGTACAAAAAGTTAAACAGTCAATTTTATTACGATAAATTTAGCGAATTAAGAAGGGAAGTTAAACAACTTATAGCTGAAGCTTACAAAAAATATTTACCAGATATACAAAATAACATGAAAAATGATTCAACTCAATTTTGGCAATATGTTCAAGGGAAAAAAGGTACCTCGCGGATACCAGGTAGCATGTACCATGAAGATAATCAGTTTGACTCCCCTGAAGGTATTGTAAGTATGTTTAGTAGGTATTTTGCGAGTGTTTATACAAAGTCTAATTTTTAAAATAATAGGAATAATTATGAAAATAACAATAACTGCAATAATGTTAGATTAAATAATATTACTGAACAAGACGTTTTTACTGCTGCTAAAAAATTAAAAAATAAGATGACATCTGGTTGTGATAAAATTCCTAGTTTTTTGGCAAAGGACTGCGCTGTTGCTTTATCAAAACCTTTGTGTAGTATTTTTAATTTAATAGTTACTTCTAGAACATTTCCTAATACTTGGAAAGTTTCACGCGTATGTCCGGTGCTAAAAAATGGTGACCCAAAAAATATCAAAAACTACAGACCAATATCCATATTATGTAATTTTGCAAAGATGTTTGAAAGTATTATTTATAAAAAGATTTACTCTCAGATAAAAAATGTTTTATCTCCATTTCAACATGGTTTTGTTGAAAAACGCTCTACTGTCTCAAATCTGGCATTATTATCGCAGTATCTGGCTGACGAGTTAGACGATCGCGGTCAGGTAGATGTTATCTATACTGATGTACAGAAAGCATTTGATCAAATTGATCATCGCGTACTATTAAATAAATTATTAACATTTGGTTTTAATAGTGAACTCATGCAGTTATTGGACAGAATTTTATTTGTAGAAATAAACAACTATCAATCTGATACATTTGTAGCTACTTCAGGTGTACCACAAGGGTCTAATATGGGTCCCTTGTTATTTTTGATTTTCATTAATGACTTGCCAAATTTTATTGGATGCTTTAAACTTTTATTTGCTGATGATCTAAAAATATATACTTCGATCAAATCCATCCTTGATTGTATTTTCTTGCAACATAACCTTGAAGCTGTGTATTTGTGGTGTGAAAAAAATAATTTAAAGCTGAATATATCTAAATGTAAAATTCTAAGTTTCACTAGAAAGGTTAAAAAAATTATATTTCATTACAACATTAATGGTATCGTTTTGGAGCGAGTTAATACAATCAAAGACCTGTGAGTAACTTTTGACTCAATGTTATCTTTTGAGGATCATATTTCAAACACTGTAAAGTCTCCATTAAAACTGCTTGGGTTTACAGAAGTTGTAAAAAATTAACAAATAGTGATTGTCTTAAAGTTTTGTTTTATTCATTTGTCAGATCTAAACTTGAATATGGGTCCCTCATTTGATGCCCATATTACAATATTCATATAGATAGAATTGAATCTGTACAGCGTAGGTTCATTAAATTTCTTACTTTTAAAACAGATGGAGTATATCCTTTAAGAGGTGCTGATTTATCAGGTTTAATGTTAAGATTTAATATTAAGTTTTTAAATATACGCAGAAAGATATTTTCAGTAACATTTTTATATAATTTATTACATAATATAATTGATTGTAGTGACTTATTGTCTAGGATTAATTTTTTGGTACCTAGTACAAGACGTCAATCTAAAACTTTTTTTATGCCTAGAGCAAACACCAATTTATTGTACAAATCACCAATTTACTTAATGTGTAATAATTTTAATGAAATTTCATTAAATTGTGATATTAACTTTTCTAGTTTAAGATCTATTATTAACTTTATAGAATAATTTAATGTATTATTTGAATGTCCTGTTAGTTGCCTTAAAAATAAAAATAATAATGAACTGAAAATAGAATACAAAAGATACAGAAATTATTTAAATCAACTCATAAAAAATGTTAAGAATAATTACTATGAAACAGAAATAAACAATGCTAAAAACAATTATAAAAAAATATGGGATACATTAAAAAAGGCTGCTAATACCGAAAGTAAAAACAAAAAAGAAAACTACAATATTACAAATGAATCGGGAGAAAAAATACAAAACGAAAAAAGTAAAGCAGATTACTTTAATTCTTTTTTTGCAGGAGTAGGGAATGACATGGTGAAATCTATTAATCCAAATCCTGTTCTACCAAATTCAGAAAATTATATGTCCATTCGCAATTCTTTGTTTATGTATCCTATAACAGAAAATGAGCTTATACTTCACATATCGAATTTAAAAAATAAATCAGCTAGTGGCATTGACGGAATATCAGTAAACACAATAAAAAATATTCATCCTTATATAATTACGCCTATCAGACATATTTTTAATTTAATATTAACTAACGCTAAAATACCCAAAGCCCTAAAAGAATCCGTAATAACACCCGTTTACAAATCAGGAAAAAAGGAGCTTACTACGAATTACCGACCTATTTCAGTAATAAACAACTTCTCTAAAGTATTAGAACAATGCATAAAAAAAAGATTAGTTGATTTTATTGACAACAATAAAATCCTTAGTAATAAACAGTACGGTTTTAGGAAAAAACGTAGTTGTGAGCATGCACTTTTGGACTTTGTAACGGGTGTTATTGAGGGTACTGACAGTAATAAGAAGTGCCTGGCCATTTTCCTAGATTTGGCCAAGGCATTCGATACTGTGGATCACAGGCTTTTGCTGAGAAGGTTGAAAAGAATGGGTGTAAGGGGCTTAGCTTTAGCCATTTTTGAAGATTACCTCTCCCAACGCACCCAATATGTTAGAGTTGGAAATTCACTTAGTGACCCTATGACTGTCTCTAGAGGGGTCCCTCAAGGGACTGTCTTGGGTCCTGTATTATTTTTAGTTTATATTAACTGCATATACAGCCTTAAAATTAAAGGTAATATCATCTCTTATGCAGATGATACTGCTATAGTAATTGTTGGTGAAAGTTGGGATGAGGTCTTTGAAATGGCTGAAGCTGACATGTGCGTAATTAAAAACTGGCTTGATTACAGTCTTCTGAGTCTGAATATTTCAAAAACTAAGTTTCTCACTTTCTCACTAACGACTGCTGGGCAACCAAACCAAAATATTTTAAAAATACATAAACCTAATTGTACTAGGGTATTACATTGTCAATGTGACACAATAAAAAAGGAAAATAGTATAAGATATTTGGGTTTAATGGTTGACCAGCATCTTAGATGGAGCGAACACATAAAATATTTAAATAATCGACTCAGAAGACTTACACATTTATTTTACCAAATTCGAGATATTCTCAGCAGAAGACTGCTTCATATCGTGTATTGTGCCTTGGCTGAATCTTTGATGAGGTATGGCATTTTAATATGGGGTGGCCTGCTTAATAATGTGTTAGATGGCCTTGATACATTACAAAATACTTTAATAAAAATATTGTTTAAAAAGGACTTTAGATACCCTACAAATGATTTATACAGAGAATTAGAAATCTTTAATATTAAACAAATTTATACTTACCAACTAGCGTTATGGACAATAGATAACCATGCTATGTTTTCCAAACCATCACAAACTCAATTTACAAGATCCTTGGCAAATGGCTCTTTATCAATTCCTTTTTACAAAAAAATGCACACTCAAAAATTTGCACTGTACTTCGCTCCGAAAATCTACAATAAAATTCCAAATAATATATAAAATATTAAAAATAGAGATAAATTAAAAAACAGTCTAAAATTATATGTACAAACACATTATAACACTATTCACAAAGAAGTCTACAACATAACAGTTAATTAATTTTAATTAAACATTTTAAAACCTTTTTAAAATTTTTAATATTAATTTGCATTCTTACCTTCTAATTTTTATAATATTTACTTACCTTCTTAACTTTTCTGTTTATTTACTTACCTAGTTTTAAGAATAATTAGAATAATTAATTTAAACAAAATATTTAATCATATAATTTAACACAAGGCACCGCACACAAACTATGTTTAGGCGGGTCTTTAATATTGTATTATTATTAATGTAATTTAAAATTTAAAATAAATAAATGAAATGAATGTTTGTACTGTTGGGCAATAAACGTTATTATAATTATTATTATAACTTGATTAATGGGTCACTCAAATATTACGGCAGGCTAAAAATCTTTTAAATTCCGCTGAACTCGATTCTGTGAATCTGTAATATTAAAATACCAAGAGAAAATGATAAAATTTGTGATTATACCATAAGGCGTTATTTCATTATTACTTAACGCTTTAAGTTTTAAACTTGTTAATAACAATAAGCGGTCGTTAAAAATTCTAAAAAACTTTTCTAAAAAAACTTTTAACAACAAAAATAATCTTTAGTATTTAATTTAGGGAATGGTGAAATTGGCACCAACTAATTTTTAATTTTTTACATCGGCACTAACTAAGAGTGCCGATGTATTGAACTCTTCGCCGAAAAGTCTTTGACTATGTTTTTTTTCACATTTCTTGGTGTTTTAGACCTTTTTGACCCGAAATCAGTAAAAAAAAATTGTACATCTGTCTCTGTAAACTCGAGAACTCCATTTCTAAATAAGATATCGACAAGCGGTTTTTTGCATATTGTTTCATATCGTATTTCGAAGAGCTGATTTGATTTTGGGGTTAAACGATTGGAGGTAAGGGGGTAAAACTTATTTTTAGCGTTTTATGGTTATAATTAAGGCAATTATTATTTATTTTATTAATTTGACGCTTATATGAAAGATAATTTTAAAGTGGTCAAAAAATGCTACAAACTATTTTTTGCTAAAATGCATTCTTCTCGAGATATTGGCATTTAACGTAGTAAAACGTTTTTTAGTATATCTCACTATTTATAACCCGAATTCACAAAATTATGTTTTAAATGAAAGTTGTTTTAAACCTATAAAAAATGCTATACACAGTTTTTTGATAGAATATAACGTTTGGGAGATACAGACTTTCAAACTTTAATAAGTTATGCAGGTATATTAATGGTTGCCTATTCACGTGATCACACAACTTTCCTTTTAACAACGTTTCAAATTAGTACCTAGTGCCGATGTTTTGACAAATAGCTTGCAACTGTTCAGCTGGTACTTTTTAGAGACGTAAAAGTCGGTTCGCTTTTTTTTTGTTAAAAGTTTTCTAGAATATCCGGATTTAAAAAAGTTCAGCTCGAGCGGAAATTATTTCAAAATAATTTTTCTCTTTATCGAATTGATTTTACAAAACAATTGCACATAAATTAAAATTGGTTATAAACATTTATTTTTAGAAAATTTTTACTGCGCCATAATATATTTCTAGAATTCTAGAGCGAAATTTATTCAATACCTATGTAACGTTTTTTAAATCGACATTTAAATTAAATTGACCTTTAAATATCAAATAACTGCTGTTTTAATTCTTAATTACGATACATTAAAATTTTTATTTTATTGTGAATTGCAGGTATATTATTAATAAGAAGCACATAATTTTACTTTAATGATATAAACATTTTTTAATAAATGTGTTTAAAAAATTTAACACGCAAAAAGAGTAGATTATAAAACTGTCTTAGGGGACCTTTATAAAAAAGTCTGTGGTAAAAGGATAATTTGTTTTACGCAGCTTGTAGTCGGTCCTTAATGGCGATTTCTCCCGTTAGATTAGACAGGGACAAAAGTTCTACCCAAAAAGGATAGAAGACTCCCACTTCCACCCAACCAAACAAATTCTGTATTTGTTCTTTGTTGAACAAATACAATATTTACTTGGCCGGGCGAAAAGTGTAACTTTATTATTTTTACTAAAGAAATTACTGGCGCCATCTAAATTTTAGTAGAATTATCTTATTCTACAGATTCACATTAGCTATGTTCGTTCGTGCCGCTCAGTGCTACACTTTCCGGCCAACCAAATAAATACTATTTGTTGTATGAAAAACAAATACAGTAATTATTTGGTTGGCTGGAAAGTGTAGCACAAATGAGATAGAGATAGGGTAGACCTCTTTTGTTTCATAATTCTAGTTGTAGAGAGCTCTATTCAACATGCATAGATCATTAAAAATATCAATAAATTTGGCAGCATTTGCAAATGACATCCATTGTACTTGCGTCCATCTGCCTTCTAGTCTGAAAGTTTTGGGCATGGTTTACTTAATTATAATTACAGTGCACCCTCACCCTCTTAACTTTTTTGCGTTTTTTTTCTTAAGAGTAATTGAGTATATCCCTTCTAAAATTTATTGGAAAGCAGTGCACCTAAAACGTTTTTGTATCATTCTTTTCGTAACACAACTGTTACGTTGAAAATAAATTGTAACAAAACAAGCATGAGAAGTATTATACTGTAATAGGTCTTTTGCGGATGACTTTTTGGGGACAAATACTTTTTTTACAGTGTGACATCTGATGTGGTTCACTGTATCTAAAAAAGTCACATAACCTCAAATAATTCTAGGAGCCTTCTGGTGCCATCCCAGCGTTAAGATAGCGTTGAGGCAGCACCATATCGATGGGTTAAAATTATAAGGTTCTATGTTATATGAGGTTTCTACACGGAAAAAAAAAATTATAGCTAGGAGCGCTATAACACACATACCAAGCAAATTATAATCGCTTATTATATAAATACAAGGCTTTCTCTTACAATTATGGCAGTCAGTGTAAAAATTTATATGAAATACTTTAATTGTTTAGTGAATAATAAAATATAACAATATGGCATTTATAGCTTAAATAGATTTAATTATTGTCCGTGCTAATAATTTTTATAATATAATAAAATTTCTGTAAATTTATAATAGTGCCTGTAATAAATATAATCGTGTCTGTAATATATATAATCGTTTCCAATTTATTTTTAACATTATTAGTTAATGTGTCCCTTATAATCTATAGCTTAAATCACTATAATTTGCCACTGTTACCAAATATCTTATAATGTATAGCGCAGAGCCCACTAATTTCTTTCCGTGTATAGAACATAGAACCTTATAATTTTAAACCAGCGATATGTCAAAGAGGCCTGATGCGAGGGTCATTTTCGGGACGAAATATCGCCTTTTACAGTAATTAATATCGCCCATATCGCGTCGAGATCGCCCAATATCGTCTCCAGATGGTCTGATATCGCCTCGATATCGCCCGATATCGCCTCGATATTTCCCCCGATATCGCCTCTCGAAGGGACGAAATACCGCCCCTGTGACATGCCCCTCGGTCCGATACATGGGAGAAACTTTAGAAACTAAAATCACTCTACATAATATGTATTAATATTATTAATAAAGTTTACTAATACCAAACTCATTTTGACCCTCGTTTTGACCACACACACACACACACTTTCAATTTGTAGTACTAGGCCGATAAACTTGATGTTTTACGCTTTTCTTTTTAAATTTAATCGAATTATTTGTGCTGTTTTATAAATGTGTTTTTTTATTCTTAGGGCTGTAAACAGAAAAAAATCTAGAGGGCTCAGCCCCCAGGGTGGTACGATATGAGCGCTTTCACAATTTTTTAAAATTTGCAATATTTTAATGGTTAAAAGTACATAGGTAGGTGATATTAAAACGCCAGGGGGGCTTAACGAAAACGCCAGGGGGCTCAAGCCTAGGCCAGGGGGGCTTAGCCCCTCGTCCTCCTAGTTACGACCCTGTTTATTCTGTTATTTTTGTTTAAATTTTTTCCATGGCTGATGAACCTTCAGGTGTTTATGAAAATTTGTGTATAATTTTTAATTTCCCTTTATTTTTACCTTTTGTTTAAACTAAGAAACTTGTTGAAAATTGGTGTTATTACATTATTTGAGGCTTGGGATACCAGTTTATTTGGAAAACTGACACCATTCGGTACCTCCGAAGCAAATAAAACAATTTTCTAATCTAGCCATATTTTCGCATTGCTATATTTCTAAAAGTATTAATCGAGAAAACATATTATTTCTGCTTTTTTTGTAGTAAACAACTTTTTAAACATTAATAGTTGGGCAAAATCGCTTAGGGGAGACTGGGGCAAAATCGCTTAGGGGAGACTTGGTCAAAGCGGAAAAAAACATATTTTCGCTATATTTTTTTTAATATTGATTGGGAGAGAGTATGCAAGCAGGGGGTTCAAGGGTAAGTGGAAAACATTACGCCATCATGGTTCATATTACCCACTCTCTCCTATATTTTTCAAAATGCTGTTTTTATTTTGGGCGTGTGAGAGCGTCTACCAACGTTTTCTAGTTTGGGGCACCCTGCATAAAATTATGACCATTTTGTCTAAAATAACTTGACAAAATTGACTAAATATAATTTGACTGGCCTAATACCTCTGGTAATATTTATCATTGAGAACGTGTGCCGTTTAAAAATGCGTTCTGTTTTTCGAACTAGGTTTTTTTATAATAGAAACCTCTTAAGAATCGAAAAATATCTTTCTTTAACTTGCAGCTTGATACATCCATCACCTGTTCCTAAAAAACGGCAGCTGGCCCGGACGAAATTATCTTGGGCGTATGCCACGACTCGAAACATAATTGAGTACCACTATATAACCGCGAAGTTATATAATTGCTACGTTGGTTCTATGCGTGAATAGCGTAAGGGAGAGCAGGGTAATATTGCGCATCAGGTAATCGTGCCTTCTAAATTAAAGGCTGATTTAATGCCAATATACTATAGTACTAAACCTGATACACCTAGTAATTTTCTAGATATTCTTTTATATCATAATAACAAAATTAACATATTTATATCTAGAGTTATTATAACGAAAAAAAAAGTATAAATCCTAAAAAAGTTCGTCTGCCTTACTAATCCTTGGAAACCAGCTGTATTCTGGCTTCAAACCACCCTTGTAGATCTAGTTCCTGGTGCTCGTACAGCATTTTGGCTGACTGGTTGTGTTAGCCGATTTACACATCTTATTCGTTACTCTTTATTATCTCCTCACATCTTACTGACCCCTGTATCGCAAGATTTCTGTTTGGAAACTTGGAAAATCGTAGGAAAACAGGTCTGCTAAGCGAACATCTACTTTGTATCCCCCGAGTTCTGCACAAAGACTCATGTGCTTGAGGCTTGGGTGGCTTTCATACTACAGCACGCTATGTCACTTTGGGTAAATTTTACTTTCTTATTTTCTTATTGTTTTCCAGTTGGTTTGGTGAGGGAAAATGATCTGTTACTCTAAATAAATGTTCCTTTGCATCTATTGTCTGCTGAGCGAAAAGTTACCTTCAACCCCCGGATCCTGACAAAGAACCATGTGCATGAGGCTGATGGGTGCTTTTCATACTATAGCATGACACTTTGGGGTATATTTCACGTTCCTATTTTTCCATTGTTTCCCAGTTGGTTTAGTGAGGGAAAATGATCTGTTAAACTTTAAACGTTCCTTCGCATCTATTGTCTGCTACTTTGAACCCCTGCGTTTAAGGGGTCTATTCTGGTTTCGAGCGGATTTTTTTCGCCCGACATTTCGATGAATATGGGCGGAGCTACACGGTCTAGGCCAATCAAATCATCAGAAGAACTAATATGAAGTTGGATTTCACCGGGGAATAAAACTCACCGAAATGAGAATAGCCACCCTGCACAAAGAATCTTGTGTATGAGGCTATGTTATTTTCATACTATAGCACGCTATGGGAACCTTTAAATATTACGTAACGCAAATTGTACCAAAATGCATACACTTAATACCCCGATTCTCGCGTAATTAAAGGCTGTAGAGATTTTACATTTTGGCTACCTTTAAAAACGCGAGAAACGGGGTATGAAGTGTATGAATTTTACACAATTTGCGTTACGTAGCACTTAAACGTTCTCTATGGCACCTTGGATAAATTTTACTTCCTGATTTTCTTATTGTTTCTCAGTTGATTTAGTAAGAGAAAATGCCAAACGTTTCTTGGCATCTATCGCCAGGTTGCTTCTGATAGGGATATCTTCCCTGGCTACATCGGCGATATTTGTAAAAAAAGCTGCTCCTTCTTTCGGCATTAACCCCTTTCCGATCAAAGACGGAAGTATTGGTAGCCCCAGTGCTCAAATTTTTCTTTATACAGTTTATTGATCACTGACATTTCGTCAATATCAATATCCACTGGATTTGCTATTGGTATAGAACACTATAATCCTCACATGACGATTTATATAATAAAATACTAATTGGTGCCGATGAGTAGCACATTAACACATTACAATTTCATGCTAAAGCTAACACAAGCGCATATACCTCATAATGGTGTACGGTAAAGCGTTATCTGAATTAACTGAGGCTTGCACAATTCTGTCGGCTATGGCCGGTAGATGTAACAGGCTAAGGGGCTTTTGACCGAATAAAATAAAATATCTCATTACATGTTTTTAAGAATACCTATAGGTATTATGTAATTTTTTATTGTTAAGCTGAATAAAATATTCTTTTGATCGGTTTTCAACTTTGTCTGATATTTGTGATTTGTTATTGATGTAGTTCTCCTAAATTTAGTAGAAGAACATTTACAAGAACATTTTGATGTGTTAAAAAGTATAATATATGTTTACTCTTCTTACCAGAAAGACAATATTATTTCCTGGTATAGTAAGTATCTGCAGGTATGTTATAAGTATAGTTCTTAATAACACTACCCGACATGATTTATATACTATTGATGAGATATATAGGTCCTGATTTCAAATCTGTTTTTAGAATTCTTCCATCACGTCACAATTTTGATATACAGGGTGTTTTATAATAAAAATAGGCATTTTTTTGAACGTCGGGAGATTTCACATTTATGAATATTTTTTTTTTCAAATTTGGTACACTTGTTAAAAATTTGTGTGCTTTTCGAATATTCTAAAAAAAATTAAATATCGATTGTCATTTGTTTTTTATAATAAAAAGAAAAAGTTTTTTCGTTGCCAAAATTTCAAAAGATGGAATTTTTCGATGTAACTTACAAAAAAACACTCTGTATTTATATGGCTTCAATTTGGTTTCAACTTTTTTTTGAAGGACCTTCTGGAAGCGGCACAATATCAATTTTAAGTCAATTATGTCAGATATTTTAACAGCGTTTTGCATAGTTTACGAACAATAAGTAGGCTTTGTACAAAAATTTGGACTTTTTAAGTAAAGTTAAATTATTCAATCAATTAACTAGATGAAACGTTGCAAGCACCCTGTCAAAACATCGGCACTATTTTACACTAAAAAAAAAAACTTAAAAATAGCTTTTATTTAAAATATAATTTTTTGAAATCGGGTTATAAATATGTGAAATATGCTAAAAAAACCTTTTACTGCTTTAAACACCAATATCTTTTAAACAATGCGTTTTAGGAAAACGTTGTTTACAACATTTTTTGACCAATTTAAAATTATCTTTTATATAAGTGCTAAATTAACCAAATACAATAATAATTGCCTTAATTATAAACAAAAAACGCTAAAAATAGTAGTTTTACCCTATTTTTACCCCCTTACCCCCAATCGTTTACCCCCAAAAACTAATCAGCGATAAGAAACAATATGCAAAAAAACGCAAGTCGATATCTCATGTAGAAATGGAGTTAGAGAGTTTACACTCAGACAGACAGACGACAGGTAGACAGACGGACGCAAAATTTTTTTTACTGCTTTCGACTCAGAATGGTCTAAAACGTCGAGAAATGTGAAAAAAACGTGGTCAAAGATTTTGATTTTTCGGCGAAGATTTCAATACATCGGCACTCTTAGTAGCACTAAGTGCCGATGTAATAAAATAAACAAATAAATGATAAAAATAAATAAGGTTAACTTTTTAAACATAAATAAACTGTATCTTAAGAAGTAAATAGAACATTGACTTAAAATGTCAAATTCTGGTCCAAAGCCTACTTATTCTTCTTGAACTATGCAAATTGCTGTTAAAACAGCTGACATAAGGGACTTAAAATTAATATTGCGCCGCTTCCAGAAGGTCCTTCAAAAAAAATTGAAATCGAAATGAAGCCAGATAAACACAGAGTGTTTTTTTCATAGTTACATCGAAAAATTCCATGTTTTGAAATTTTGGCAACGAAAAAACTTTTTCTTTTTATTATAAAAAACAAATGACAATCGATATTTAAAAAATTTTTAAAATATTTGAAAAGCACACAAATTTTTAACAAGTATACCAAATTTGAAAAAAAAATATTTATAAATGTAAAATCCCTCGACATTTAAAAAAATGCCTTTATTTTATTATAAAACGCCCTGTATATCAAAACTGTGACGTGATAGAAAAATTCTAAAAACGGATATGAAATCAGGGGAAAAAACACTTCTAGACCCAATATATATCATAAATAGTATATTTCAAAAGTTTCAAATTGTCGGGTAGTGTAATATATCAAATTTTATATCACACATAGTGAGTGCATTTTAAAAAATACAGGTAACTTTTTTAAGGGTGACCGATGTTTGTTGGGCAATAACAACCACTGACTTCATAAGGATAGTTTAATTTTAAACATCAGCAATGCCGGCCCTTTTTGTGTGGTCAATAACGTCAATGTCATGTTGATTAAATTTTTTTTTAATATAATGACTAGTACGTTTTTTTTATAAAAAAAAATAATTTTTTCCATATTGATACTTTATGTATTGATACTAAAAATATCATAGAAATATTTGTTGTCAAATTTTTAACTGTTGAAACCACGGGACTTGGGTAATCAAAGTTGTAGCTATTTGAAATGAAAATTAAAATGTATCTTCGGCTTTATACTGTTCTTATTTGGTCTTCTTCCAAATAATTAACCAGGGTTTCTCTATGTTTTTTATGAGGTTTCAAGTGCGTAAGTACTAATCGGATATGTATCCTCACTTGCGCACTATCAGTTACTGATAAATTACTACTGTAGTAATTTCCGCGCTGATATAAAAAGTTATCTTTAAAAATACAAAATTATCCTCAAACGTCTATTACACTGGCCTACAAAAAAAAATCTTTTTCAAGGACTAAACCTATCATGTCTTATGTATTTTTAGTGCTGAAACCGAATTTTCAATTTAAAAAATTTTCTACCGCGTAGATTTCGAGTAAATTCCGGTTTTTATTGTCAAAATACGGTATTTTGACTATAAAAACCGGGATTTACTAGAAATCTACGCGGTAGAAAATTTTTTAAATTGAAAATTCGGTTTCAGCACTAAAAATACATAAGACATGATAGGTTTAGTCCTTGGAGAAGATTTTTTTTTTGTAGACCAGTACTATTATTAACTTAAAATTCAACAGTTCACGCAACTATATCTATGGTTCACTTTAACTTGCACTTAAAACATTAATATAAAAATGCTCTAGGCACATCATAGAAGATGGCAAAACATAAATACAAGAGGCACATCATAAAAGATGGCTTAGCATGATGCTGACGCTAGATCGCCTAGTACTTGTCAGCGGTTTGAAGAGAACTGAAGAATGTTCTGATCGCTGAAACCGAAACAGTGGTCCATTTTTTTCACATCATGATGCATCACTTGAGGCAAATTGATCTAGACCAGACTTTTCACAAAAAGAAAATTTAAAAAAATTGCAAATATTTTCATTTTTTTTTGAAAAATAATTTTTTTGTTTTTTAAAAAAAGATATTAAAAAAAATATATTTTTTTTATTTTCTTTTTTATTTTTTTTTTGAGTATTTTGGAAATGCAATATATCTTTACTGTGAATAGTAATAATGGAATGCGGCTCGTTGTTAAGCTTGTCTGACCAAATTTACAAAAATAAATCTAACATCTAATAAATCATTGGAAAATTAAGGAGGGGGGGGGGGAAGGGGGGGGTAATGAGAATAATTACCATGATCATAATTTTAAGAGGATGTAGTATGAAATGCTAGAATTTAAACAACTTTATTATTATTCTGTAATTTTTCTTGAGTAAAAGATTTTTAAATATCATTTTCGGCAAATGTGCCCAAAAATTTTCGATTAACCCTTCCATATCCTAGATCCGACCCTGTTTCAAATGCATATAGTTATGATCACGGCCCGGATCGAAGTAGGCGTTTACTGGGGACATTCAAAAAATAGTATTTAAAAAAAAAACTCTTTTTTCAAGTAAATAGACCTTAAACTATTGTTCACCAAGCGGAATGCCATGTCAACGCTGTTAATACTCAGTGAGTCACTTGATCATGGTCCATGACTCATGGAGAAAGACTTTTATTTTATTTTTTGAAAATTGTTTCCCTTTGCAATAAACGATTAATTAATAAAAAACACAATATTTTTGTATAACCTTTTCGTTTTTTGAAAAGAGAAACCGTTTAAAAAATAAGTCCTTCTTCATAAGTCATGGACCATGACGAAGTGACTCACTGAGTATTAACAGCGTCGACATGCATTCCGCTTGGTGAATAATAGTTTAAAGTATCTATTTACTTGAAAAAAGTTTTTTAACATTCTAATTTTTGCATGCCCCCGGTAAATGGTTACTTCGATCCGGACTATAGTTATGATCACGGGTAAGATCGCAGTAGCGGGGGCATGCAAAAATTAGAATGTTAAAAACTCTTTTTTTAAGTAAATAGACACTTTAAACTATTGTTCACCAAGCACTATCAGTTACTGATAAATTACTACTGTAGTAATTTCCGCGCTGATATAAAAAGTTATCTTTAAAAATACAAAATTATCCTCAAACGTCTATTACACTGGCCTACAAAAAAAAATCTTTTTCAAGGACTAAACCTATCATGTCTTATGTATTTTTAGTGCTGAAACCGAATTTTCAATTTAAAAAATTTTCTACCGCGTAGATTTCGAGTAAATTCCGGTTTTTATTGTCAAAATACGGTATTTTGACTATAAAAACCGGGATTTACTAGAAATCTACGCGGTAGAAAATTTTTTAAATTGAAAATTCGGTTTCAGCACTAAAAATACATAAGACATGATAGGTTTAGTCCTTGGAGAAGATTTTTTTTTTGTAGACCAGTACTATTATTAACTTAAAATTCAACAGTTCACGCAACTATATCTATGGTTCACTTTAACTTGCACTTAAAACATTAATATAAAAATGCTCTAGGCACATCATAGAAGATGGCAAAACATAAATACAAGAGGCACATCATAAAAGATGGCTTAGCATGATGCTGACGCTAGATCGCCTAGTACTTGTCAGCGGTTTGAAGAGAACTGAAGAATGTTCTGATCGCTGAAACCGAAACAGTGGTCCATTTTTTTCACATCATGATGCATCACTTGAGGCAAATTGATCTAGACCAGACTTTTCACAAAAAGAAAATTTAAAAAAATTGCAAATATTTTCATTTTTTTTTGAAAAATAATTTTTTTGTTTTTTAAAAAAAGATATTAAAAAAAATATATTTTTTTTATTTTCTTTTTTATTTTTTTTTTGAGTATTTTGGAAATGCAATATATCTTTACTGTGAATAGTAATAATGGAATGCGGCTCGTTGTTAAGCTTGTCTGACCAAATTTACAAAAATAAATCTAACATCTAATAAATCATTGGAAAATTAAGGAGGGGGGGGGGGGGAAGGGGGGGGTAATGAGAATAATTACCATGATCATAATTTTAAGAGGATGTAGTATGAAATGCTAGAATTTAAACAACTTTATTATTATTCTGTAATTTTTCTTGAGTAAAAGATTTTTAAATATCATTTTCGGCAAATGTGCCCAAAAATTTTCGATTAACCCTTCCATATCCTAGATCCGACCCTGTTTCAAATGCATATAGTTATGATCACGGCCCGGATCGAAGTAGGCGTTTACTGGGGACATTCAAAAAATAGTATTTAAAAAAAAAACTCTTTTTTCAAGTAAATAGACCTTAAACTATTGTTCACCAAGCGGAATGCCATGTCAACGCTGTTAATACTCAGTGAGTCACTTGATCATGGTCCATGACTCATGGAGAAAGACTTTTATTTTATTTTTTGAAAATTGTTTCCCTTTGCAATAAACGATTAATTAATAAAAAACACAATATTTTTGTATAACCTTTTCGTTTTTTGAAAAGAGAAACCGTTTAAAAAATAAGTCCTTCTTCATAAGTCATGGACCATGACGAAGTGACTCACTGAGTATTAACAGCGTCGACATGCATTCCGCTTGGTGAATAATAGTTTAAAGTATCTATTTACTTGAAAAAAGTTTTTTAACATTCTAATTTTTGCATGCCCCCGGTAAATGGTTACTTCGATCCGGACTATAGTTATGATCACGGGTAAGATCGCAGTAGCGGGGGCATGCAAAAATTAGAATGTTAAAAACTCTTTTTTTAAGTAAATAGACACTTTAAACTATTGTTCACCAAGCGGAATGTCATGTCGACGCTGTTAATACTCAGATGGTCCATGAATCATGGAGAAGGACTTAATTTTTTTTTTGAAAATTGTTTCTCTTTTTAAAAAACGAATCGTTAATACAAAAATATTGTTTTTTTTTATTAATTATTCGATTGTTGAAAAGGCAAACAATTTAAAAAAAAAGTCTTTCTCTATGAGTCATGGACCATGACCAAGTGTCTCACTGAGTATTAACAGCATCGACATGACATTCCGCTTGGCGAACAATAGTTGTGTCTATTTACTTGAAAAAAGAGTTTTTTAAAATTCTAATTTTTGCAAGCCCCCGGTAATGGCTACTTCGATCCGACCCGTGGTTATGATCATTAAAAAGTGTCACAATTTTTATTATTTTCCGACTTTGGTACAGTTTCACTTAAATAAAATTTACTCGGTTTGACAATAAAAATTACACTTTTTCTTAAACTACTTATTTTTATTTTCCACAAATAGTAAAATGAGCTGTTATTTGTTTAGTCTATTTGAATGAAGGGAAATTGTCATTGAAATTTGTTATTGACATAATTAAACTTTTTAGTACCTAGTACTGCTTTATTTCTAACCTTGCCAAGGTTACCTTGACTACGTTTAAAGCAATGACTAAATCTTTGGATTAAATATATAAATACATAAATCAAATTATTACTCAAAATAAAATAAATAGTAAGTATATAGTATTCAAAATAAAATAAATAGTAAGTATATAGTATTTAAAATGAAAAAAATAGTATATTAAAATATAAAAGTATATTCTGTAACAAGTCTGAAATAAAGCATAATCTTACATGTGTTAGATACTTGCTTCAAGTATAAAAATACATATATAATTTAAAAAAAATCAGTTGTTTCAAGTTCAGTTAACTAGTACTAGTTTCCAAAAAAATAGTATTATTACTAGTTATTTTTCATTATTTTTAGTGTTTTAAATACTTAGTATAAATATCTACGTGCCATATTTCATTTACGTTTCTTTAGAAGTTACACTTGAGAGCAAAAAAATCGATCCACCTAAAAAATTGCCATTTTTTAAATTCAAAAATTTCGAAGACTACTTAATGGATTTGACTGATTCTCATTTTGTTTTAAAGCTTAAACATTCTCTTCTTTTGTTTTTTATTTATAATTATTAAAAAAAGTACTTTTGTATTAACAGTTACAAAAAAAGTCCAAACTATGTTTTATGCCTATCTTCTAGGACTTGCATGGTACGCCACTGCAACTGTTTATCAAATTGTTTAAGTCTCTCTTATTTCCGCAGTTTTAATGAATATTTTGTTTTTTATTTTTTTACTTCTGGTTTAGGAGATATCAGGATTTTCCTGAAAATTTTCATTTTTTCAGTTAACTCAAAAAGTACTACATGAATTTGATTGATGCTGTGCTTTACATTTGAAGCTTAACCGAGTTACGTTTTTCTTCTAATCAGATTTACCAAAAACATAAAATGAATTTGATAAACTTGAGTAAAAGAAAAAAAAAGGTCACTCCATCCGACGGCGGTTCTGCGAAATTACCGTTGAGCCGCCGTCAGACGGCAATAGAAAGTTGCCCGAGGATGAATAAACTCTAGAGAAAGAAGTAAAAGACTTGAGCTTCAAATAAAAAAAAAACTCGACGGATTTAGCACTTTTTGAGTTAACTGAAAAAATGACAACTATCTCCCAAACCAGAAGTAAAAATATAAAAAAATAAAAATTAAAATATTCATTAAAACTGCGGAAATAAGAGAGATTTTAACAATTTGATAAACAGTTGCAGTGGCGTACCATGCAAGTCCTAGAAAACGGGGCAAAAACATAGATGTACATTTTTTGTTGGTGTTAATACAAAAATACTTTTTTTAATCATTCTAAATAAAAACAAAAGTAGAGAATCTTTAAGCTTTTAAAAAAAAAGAATCAGTCAAATCCAGTACGTAGTTTTTGAATGGCAATTTTTTAGGTGGATCGATTTTTTTGCTCTCAAGTGTAATACCTAAAAGACATTTTATTATTTAAACCAAGCAGTTTTACGTCCTTTAAGTTTGTCTTGATTTTTTTTTCAAAATCAAGACATCTTAATTTCTAACCCTGCTTCTGCTAGACTGAGCCTTGTACCTTTTCTCACAAAGCAGACTCGTCCGTGCAGTAAATACACTTTTTTTTGATAATGGCACACAATTCGTTATAGTAGAATTATATCTCAAAGTCTTTTGGGAACCCTAGGTTTGAATTTAACAGTTAAGCCCCGTTGCCTTATGCGTTGCCTTAACCGTCAAATAAAGAAGCACAGAAGTTAACTTCAAAATTATAAAAAAAATCCACCCGTAGGGACATTTAAAAGTTTAAGATATTTTTCAAATAAAAACGGGTAACCCAACCGCGGAGAGGTTCATATAATTGGTGTCTCTTTTTCGGTGTTTGTGATACACCTTTTTAATAAAAAGGACTTAAAACTATAATTAAATTTTACCTAAAATAAAAGTAATGTTATTAACACACGTGTTAACAAGCCGAGGTGCGAAAAAACCCGACTACGAAAAAATGCACGTGCACAAAATATACAATATATGATGGAGGGAAACGAAAAAGTCGAAACGTTGGTAAATCAAAAGCAATTTTTAAATTTAATACGGATCGTATGTTACTAAATTAATTAATTAAATTTTTGATGATAACGATCAATATTTTCGAAACTTGAAATTTTATATAAAAAAAGCCGAAACAAGGGCGAATCAAATGCCATTTTTAAATTTAATATAGACCGTATGCTACCAAATACCTAACAAATATCTACAGATTTCTGTGATCTCCTGATGATAAGGATCAATATTGCCGAAACATAAAATTTTGTATAGCCTTTATCAGTCGCGCAGGGGTGCTTCCATGGGGGGCTTGGGGCGCCACCCCCCCAAATTATGCTCGAAAATACACTCCAGTTGGTATCAAAATTTTTCGTCAGCTTTTTTTTTTTTTTTGATTTAAGAAAATTGGGTACAGTGAATTTTTTGAGGACCTCTTTTTTAGTCATCAACATTTTTTTTTTTTTGAGTTGGGAAATATTTGCTGTAGTCGGTTAAAAACATAACCCTCCTTCAGCGTTGCTCTCGTCGGGTAAAAACGTATATAATGGATATTAAAAAAACCTCCAACCCCCCCATATATCCGGCCTTTTGTACAGTAGATCTATTTTAGTTCTCACGACAATAAGAAGTTGTTATATTAATGCGCAGTACGTTTTTGCAGTATCGGTTAAATCGATTAGACCGTTAAAAAATATAGCGTAAAATGCGATTCGCAATATAAAAAAATATGCGTTGTATAAAATAGTAAACCTATTATATTACACAGTAACTATAGTTATAAAATTCATTAAATTCAATACAATTTAAATAAAAATATTAATATTTAATTACTGTAAAATAAACCCACAGCGTTATTTTTTTGTTAACCCTTCGTTAGGCGCGCGGTCCACGGTCGTAGATAACGCTTTTTTTAGCTGGGTAACTTTTTACAAGGAGTGTTTACGCTTGCGCCCCTTCAAGTAGCTGTACATTATGCATCAATCTATTGGATCAATATAATTTAAAACTTGTAATGGGTATAATATTGTTTTTATTCATATTGAAACCTGCCTGGTCTACAATAATTGTAGACCGCGTGACTAACCACGTTACCTTTTGTATTTTTTCATTTTTTTTAATTTTGTATGAGTTTTTGGGGTTTCTTTTTGTGGATATAGTTTTTTAAAGTTAGTTTTTTTAGTTTATAGATAAATTAAAGATACACCAAAAAAATAGAGGTTTATAGAAAGACTGCGCAATAAAAAATTCTGTTAAACTGCTAAAACGGCAAATGTTTGACTTAGTGTATCCGTTAACATTGGATCTTTTATACTTCGTCCAGTTATGCAAGATAGTAAGGGTCGCGGCTCGTTTTACACCACAGAGCGCATAAATAGCATAATTATGCATAAATCGTAGTGTATCAAAAATTTAACAGATGTTGGTACTGTTTTTCGTTTGGATAGGCCTTAAGTTGTAATTGTAACCTAAAAATTTGACGTTTTCCTTGTGTTCAATATAATTTACGTTTTTACAATATGTAGAATATGCTAATTTAGTGTGGGTGTATGAAGAATAAACCAAAAAAGTACCTTTTTCAATACCATACAAAATAACATTAAGTATAACCATTTTTTTTATGTAACTTTCTCTTCTTTTATTAGCTTTAACGACCGTCAGTCATTGTCATAGACAAAAAATGTCACAATATTTTATATGTTAAAAGGTACGAGTTTTTAACCAATGATGTAGCTTAAAAATCGCGGGAATTCTAAACTACTATCTTGCATAATTGGACGGGCTATAGAACCAAGCCACATGTACACAGTATTAGTAGTAGTAGTAAATTTTTTTAGTTGGCCAAAGCCGGACAACTAGGCCATTTCTGGCCCTTTTTGTCACCCCAGGCAATCCCAGCCATTTACTAATTTGAGTCCTCCTTGAACCTGCCCGTCCTTTCAATAAAGGTCAGGATATTGGCCCAGGGGAGATCTCTTAGTTCCTCTTGGTTGAGTCTGAGTTTCAAAGACTTGCAACCTGATCCTGTCGTATCTGACACACTCGGCTAAGTAATGAGAGGATGTTTCATCCTCTTCGCACTCTGGGCATAGCGGACTCTCTAGAATCCGCATTGTTGCCAGGTGCTTCCTTAGCCTGCAGTGGCCCGTGAGGACCCCTACAAGTTGTCTGAGTGCAGTTCTTCCTTTTTCCAGCAACCAGTCGGTCTTTGATTTGTTTGGGCCAGCCAGGAAGTCCCTAGCTTGCCGGCAACCGTCGACCGCTCTCCATTGCTCCTTTAGCTTGGTATAAGCCCACTCATCGAGAGCGGTCTTAACCTGCTTCCTTGTAACACCCAATATAGGTTCCGGCCCCGTGCAGGCCATCCCTGATCCGAGTCTTGCAAGTTCATCTGCCTTCTCGTTTCCGGGAATTCCACTATGACCCGGTACCCATACCAGTTGAACCAGTATTATATTCCTGCTGACCTGAAGCCTTCAAATTTCATTAAACTATATGGTTATTACATTCCTATAGTTATGTATCAATGAAATTGAACTTTTTATTACGATCGTTATTTATTGTACAAGGTAAAAGGAGTGACGAGACTCAGATATTTATTAACTTTTTAATGAAATGCAATGACTAAACATACAAACTCGCAATTGAATAACATTAAAAAATTAAATTATTATTAATATTAAAACAAAACATACGAGTGCATACCTACATAATTATAGACATTTTGATTGCACTCTGGCATTGTAATATATCTTTGGTATATTACATACTTATCTATGGATTTAATCTGCATTGAAAAGTCATTTTTGTATATCCATAAGAAAAAGGTCAAGAATGTCGGCACCAAACCATGGAACACCCAGAGTATTTTCTCTTAAGAGGAAGTATTCATTCTCAATTATATTGGAAAAATTTAAATATTCTTATGTTAGGATAAAAACTTTTCGCAAAAAAAATGAACCGACTTTTTGTCTGTAAAAAGTAAAAAATAAAAAATACGTAAGTCGGTGCAAATTTCACCATTCCCTAAATTAATTACTAACAATTATTTTTTTATTATTCTATTATTGTTTGCTGTGAAATTGGCACCGACTTAAGGTTTTTCTATTTTTTACAGACATAGAAGTCGGTTAATTTTTTTTTGCGAAAAGATTTTATTTTTTACTTTTTAGAGACACAAAACTAGATTTGTAACATCATCTAAGCTAAATTATAGTTGTCCTTCCATCTCGACAAGCTGCTGATGTCACAATGCACTGTTAGTGCGTTGTGACGTCATTATCTTAAGATAAATTTCTAAAAAATAAGAGTAATATTTTTATTTCAGCGCCCAAGAGTCCAACCAACCTTATTTTAAACGAAATACTAAAGAAAATCTTGTTAAACTTTAAGCGTTAAGTAATAATCAAACAACGCCTTTTGGTAAAATCACAATATTTATCATTTTCTCTTGGTATTTTAATATTACAGGTCCAGAGAATCAAATTTAGCGGCATTTAAAAGATTTTTAGTGTGCCGTAATATTTAAGTGACCCCTTAATCAAGTTATCCGGCTTATCCGAGTTATCCGATATTTCTCTAAACATTTGGCTGGTAGTAGAACCAAATGAAGCCGTTTTCAAGTGAAATTGCGTTAAAATGATTAGATCTATCTTAATTATCCGGCTTACCCCGGCATTATCCCAGCGTCAAATTAAAACGGGACCACCTCATGAATGCCCTCTTTAAGTTGCAAAAAGTTTTATCAAATTCCGTTTATTCGTTCCAAAGTTATGCGGGAACAAACATAAAAAAAACAAAGTCACACGTCGAATTGATAACCTCCTTCTTTTTGGAAGTCGGTTAAAAATTTAAATTTTCACATTTTATGAAATGTATACATTTCACATTGGTTTCCACCTGGGACTGTTTAACCTAGAGAGCCTAAATGTGACGTTTACTGTCAGAAAACGAAGGTTTTTTGCCTCAAAAAAATTCAAAAGTCTTGAAAATTGGTGTAGATGTAGTCTACACCTTCCTGGTGAAGGTACCAAAAGTCCTTATCAATTGAAGTTGAGCTCGCGTCGCCATCTTGATTTTAAGGTACAATTTTGCAGTTTTTTGCAAATAATTTCTAAAAGATCAATTTTTTAAAAAAATAAGTTATTAGAAAACAGAAAGCGTATAAAATTTTCTACAAAATATTTGGTTACAACTTTTTTCTAACTTACTGAGTTTTTGAGAAAATGAGTAAATTGTCAACTTGTGCCAATATCTTGATTTTAAGGAAAACTTTTTGGACTTTTTTGCAAATATCTTATTAATTGCTTATATATTTTTTTAAATAAGTTATGCTAAAAAATAATGCGTATGAAATTCTCTACAAAAATGATAGCGTACTTTTTCCCAGCTAACTTGATAAAGATAATATAAACTTCATAATTTGCTTAAACTAGATGTAGAATTTTCGTTTTATGTGATTTATTGAGTATCAGGTATACCTAAAAATCAAGATATCTCCACAATTTTTGCCCATTTTCTCAAAAACTAAGTGAAATAGAAAAAAGTTTTTACCACGTGTTTTGTAGAGAATGTTATAAGCTTTCTTTTTTTATAATAACTTATTTTTTCAATAAGTTGACCATTTAGAAGATATTTGAAAAAAAGTCCAAACGTGTACCTTAAAATCAAGGTATCGGACAACTTTTGACCATTTTCTGGTTTTCTCAAAAAAGTTAGACAAGTATTTTGTAGAGAATTTCATAAACTTTCTTTTTTCTTATAACTTTTTTTTATTTGACTGTTTATGAGTTATTTGCAAAAAACTGCAAAATGTACCTTTAAATCAAGATGGCGGCGCGAGCTCAAGTTCAATTGATGAGTACTTTTGGTGAGTTCATCAGAAAGGTCTAAACTATATTTCTACGAATTTTAAAAACTTTTGGATTTTTTGAGGCAAAGGTAATTTTTGTACTTCGTTGCTGGGACTATAAGGAGTATTTTAAAATGAATGCAATTTCCAATTTATTTATTTATGGCATATGCAACAATTAGGTTTTTTTATTTCTAGCGAGTGAATTGTTTACATTTTACTAATAATCTCGTTTAAAAAGAGAAATGGTGAAAAATGTTTTGGATTTTTTTTAGTAAAAACTTATTTGGACTTATAATAGTATACAAATTTCGTTGTATTTTTAATACTGAATGTTATTTGTTGATACATATTTTTTATTTATATCGCCACCATTGGTATTTAATACTTCACTTATGATATTAAATACTACAATGTTTGTATTGTATACCATATGTTGTCAAACTAACATAGAGAGCGTGATGGTACATTTAACATTTGGTAAATTATATCACAGTAGGGTGGTTAAAAAAAAATCAAACTAAATTTGCGAAAACGACCTGTACGTTAAATTAATCCCCATAGGGCAATATACTCCAAAAACAAAATTGGAGTTGGTCGTGGTATATTTAGTTTAGGGGCCGTAAACTTTCATATTTAGTCTACTTTATAGGTTTCTTTCGACTCAATATATCAACTTAACAGTTTTGGAAATGTGGAATGATTTTTAAACCTAAACTTTAACCAATATGTAAAAATACATATTTTTAATTTTCAGGCCGATGAAAATGATTTTAGGGTCCCCTAAAATCATACGGGGCCCAAAAAATAAAAATTTGTCATTTTTTCATGCTATTGCACGTGCATTTTTTTTGTAGTCGCGTTTTTTAACAACTCAGCTTGTTTTTATATTTCTTATTTTATACCTTATAGTTTATAGTAAAAATAGACGACATGTTTTGTAATTTTATGATGGCTTTAAATTAAACCGTTATGTAGTTTTTATTCAAATAAAATAATATTAAAACTTCAAAATGATGTAAAGTAATAAGTTTTATTTTCCATAATTATAATTATAGTAACTTACTACTAGTAAGATAGCATTATGCATAACTAAGTACATCAGTCTTCACTGTTACAGTGACAATGTTACCATTATGATTCAGTATCCAATTTTTTACCTTATTTCTTTAGGTAAAAGTCCAAACAAAGTTACGCATATGCACTAGGGTGTGTCAAAAAAATCCCGAAGTTTGAAATCGAAAACGCTCTCTGGCTCAAAAGTTGCTCCTTGGTAAGAAACGGTGGCCACTCAAAAATAAACCATATCGAGTAACGTTTAGAGGTAGCTCAAAGAAATCAAACTTTGAAAAAAACGGTACCTGTTTTTCGGATAAAAACTGTGTGTATAAAATTGGGGAAATTCTTGAGGGTTTCTTTGGTAATATTTAGAAACGATACTAGTTGGAAGAAACTAAAAAAATTATATACCCCCTCGCCTTAAGTTAGAACATAAAACGATCGCCAACTATTTGAAGATTTCGCGAAAATTTCATTTTTGCAAGCTTTAAAAAGTGCATAAAAAAGTTTTAAAGAAAAAACCTGCAAACTTATATATTAGTATACAAGCATATGTACATATTAACCTACCCCGTTACATGGGGGGGATCTAAAATGGCCAAATTTTGCGTTACGTAATACTTGAACGTTCCCTCGAACGTTCCCTAATATGCACGTCTAATAAAACTAATAAAATGTTGATATTTTATCCTTCTCATAATTTCTACAAAAAAACAAGTATCAAAACTGTGAACTAGCGAAGAAATTGTCTGGCTTTTTTTATTGATAAGCGGCTGGTGCAACGAACGCGGTATTGTTTGCCACACGGTTCTAAAGCTACCGAAAGAATGCGGCAAACAATTATACTTGATATAGATCATTATAATTTAAAATTATTTAAAAGGAAAAGCATTATTTTGTTGGCAGTATATTACAAATACCGATTTACCAAACTAAAGTTTTTTTCTTAAAATTTTCATTTGATTGCATTCCGTAAAAGTTTGTGGAAACAAGAGAAGCCAAAATTAACGTTGTATTTATAGTAACAGTAGCATTAACCGCAATTTAGGTTTAGCTTTGACGAACAATACGAATGCAGCTCAACTTAATTATTGTTCAATTAATGTCGACTATTGATGTGGTTGTTTGTGTCTGCAAGCCTCATCTATTAGGCCATTTCAGCTGGAAGTAATTTAATTGCAATAATTCGATAGGTTTCAGAGCAAAATATAAATCAGAAACTAAGAACGATGAATATATGCGATCAAAAACGCCAAAAATGGCAATTTTCCCTGATTTTATTATTTTTTTCTCTAAGAATTAGAGAATAAGATACATTTGGTTTTCGAAAAAGAAAAAACGTTAACTTAAACTTTTCATATTTCCGTGCTTTAAAAAGAGTTTTATATAAAGATTAATTATCATCATACAAACCGTTTTGTATATTTTGTATATCGAGTGTTTACACTCCAAAGTAAAATTTGTATTCTCTGGGGGCGTGCTGGCCACTCTCGGATGAAATGGGTATTAATCGTTCTACCTTTAGGACGCCAGTCGCGATTTATTATTTAGTTGAATGAAAGTTATGCACACTGAAAGAAATTACATTGAAAAGGTGTAAAAAAATATACTCTATAAATGTGTAAATTTTACACCTTTATATAAATGTACATCAACATTAATGTGACACTACACAGGTGAGATGATTTTGACCTAGTACAAGCCAGCCAATCGCGGGCGTTAAGCTAGTCACGTGACTCGAGAAGCCAGAATTGCTGCTTCATCGAGTCTGGTAGCTGTCGACCATTATAATTGTTTACGTTTGTAAGAGCGTGCGTATAATTTTGTGTGTACTAGATTTTTCAAAGAAATAATTGGTAAGTGTTGATTAAAAGTAAATATTTAAAAAGTGTGATTAATACATTATCCTTAAAACATACATTTTATAATATTTTACTTATTTAGGCGGTAACACTGACCTGCAAATTTTGAGTTGTTAAGACTTGTGTATGTTTTCTGTTTCTATTTTATATTGGTACTTTTTGTAGCGCTGATTACGAATATACGTTTTATTTTTCTGTTGCGTAGTTTTTCCATAAAACACTATTCATAAATAGAAAAATAACAAAATGGTTATTCTATTTTTTTTTTAATAAATTGAAGGGTTTTAGGTAAAAAGTATATTTACGCGTTGGTGTAAACTTTACACACTGGATGTAAAAATATAATACACACCGCATTTATATTAACGCTTCGAGTGTAAATTAACATAAGCAGCAGCTGCAAGTAAATTACCCATGCATGTGGATGTAAAAATTTATCTCAGTGTAGGGGATAAGATAAAAAAATCATGGATTTTAATAATTATTGCAATTAATATTATAATACATTTGTAGGCTTTTTGTAAAATTAGGGTGGGAGAATTCAAATCTGACCATGAAAATTCTTTGGGGTTCGTTCAAGTATTATTTTCATTTTCTTAATTTACTTGAAAACCTAAGGCATTTGTGTTGTAAAATTCAAATTCAGGGGGGGGGGGGGGCTGTGTAAAAAAACAGTATTTCTAACTTTAAAACCTTCCTTATAAAGCCTAAAAGCAAGCACGAAAACACAAGGTACGGTTTTCAACCACATGAAAATCAAAAAAATTGACAATTTTGGTGTTTTGAGTTCATTTTTGCGAACATGACGTGATAGAGAAAGTTTGCGAACTCATTCATTAAGCAGCGCAATAATAGAAGGCGATATATCGAAACCCTGTTAAAAACCGAACTTATTTTTATCTGGAGTTGGTTGTTATTATTATATTTCGTCAGATTCGAACTCTTAGTCCCCAATGTAAAAAAACAGTATTTCTAACTTTAAAACCTTCCTTATACAGCCTAAAAGCAAGCACGAAAACATGAGGTATGGTTATCTAGGAAAACAACATGAAAATCAAAAAAATTGACAATTTTGGTGTTTTGAGTTCATGACGTGACAGAGAAAGTTTGCGAACTCATTCATTAAGCAGCGCAATAATAGAAAGCGATATATCGAAAGCGTGTTAAAAACCGAACTTATTTTTATCTGGAGTTGGTTGTTATTATTATATTTCCCATAAAATATCGGTCAATTTCCTTTTTCCGTTTCTTTCCGTTCTTAGTCCCCATTTTAAATGCAATTTCCATCAATTTAAATTATGCATAAGCGTATTTCTGCTTTAATATACCTAGCCCTGGCACCGCTATATCGCTATAACCCAGACAGGAAGTATGTATTTTAATCTAGCATAAACAAATTTAGAATATACAGAGCTGTAAAATAGTGTCGACGCAGATATTCAGTTTTATCAAGAAAGATAAAAACATTCTTTACATTAAAATTAAGTAGTTTTAGGTTTCGTGCCTTAACGTCATGCCATGCCAAATAAGTCTTCTACAGAGTTCATTTTTTTTCTTATCTGCGTTTATCTCTCTCTCTCTCTCTCTCTCTCTCTCTCTCTCTCTCTCTCTCTCTCTCTCTCTTTCTCTCTCTTTCTCTCTCTCTCCCTCTCTCTCCCTCTCTCTCCCTCTCTCTCCCTCTCTCTCCCTCTCTCTCTCTCGCTCCCTCTCTTTCTCTCTTCGAGTTTGGCTTTTTCTTTTCGAATAATTGGGTGGTACGATTTATGGCAGACTAACATCTCTACTCTAAATTTCTCTACTCCCTAACATCCCTACTCCATAACATCTCTACTCCACAACAACTCTACTCCGTAACATCTCTACCCCATAACATCTCTCCTCCGTAACAACTCTACTCCACACTATAAGGACTTTATTAGACACTTAATAATAAATGAGCAGTTCAAAGAACAAAGAATCTTCTTCTTCTAGATTATTTTATTTTTTTCGTAGAAAACGTTTATCTTTAAATTCAAATCTAGAACAATCATAAATGAATTATTCTAAAAGCCACAATGACCGCGTACTCTTAATATGCACTAATAAGTAAGTAATTAATAAATTAAATTCATATTTGACAGTGACTTAGCGTGACAAATATTCATTTGAGTTAAGACAAGTGGCTAATCGAGTGCATATAGTGCGGAGTAGAGTTGTTACGGAGCAGAGATTTTATGGAGTAGAGATGTTACGGAGTAGAGTTCTGTGGAGAAGGGATGTTATGGAGTAGGGATGTTAGGGAGTAGAGAAATTTAGAGTAGAGATGTTAGTCTGCCTTATTTTCTTGGGATTTTGGACTAGGCTGGAATTACTCCACATCTATATCCTTCCATAATCTTCGCCCGTCTTATGTAAGACTGTTTATTTTTTCGTTCAATTTTTTCTGTTTTTTCCCTCTCTTTTTCTTTATTGTTTAGGTATCTTCTTTTCAGCTTTTATTTTTCTTCTTTATTCTTTTTCAATTCTCTTTCAAATGGGTTGTCTCTTTGTATTATCTGCGTGTGACAAACCAAATGACGTGTGATTTCTGACGCCCAGTATGCATGTTGTAGAAATATTCAGTTCAATTATACGGGGTGATCAGTAACTGGCATGCCAACATTTAAGAGGTGATTCTATATCCGAAAATATCAAATAAAGGTTGGTTCGGCAATGAGCCCTAAGGAAGCTACGGCCGTTTAAAATTGTACTAAAAATAAGGTTTTTAATTAATAACTCTGAAACCCTTTAAGCTAGAGCAACGAATTTTTGCATGAATACTATTCTCCGTGTCTGAATTAGAACGCAGTGACTAATGCCTAAAACGTATTATGCTGCTCTCGTATGAGGGATTCCCCTCAGACGGAGTTACGCGAACCGCACCCGAATCGGTATGATCCTCGCTTTTTAGCACACTTCTTCAAATGTGTCACTGCAGTATATTTCAGGCGCAGATAATTCCTTGTGTAAAAATACATAAAAAATGTCATATGTAACACTGTATGAGCAACCGTTTAAAAAAATGCAATTAAGACGAAGTAACATTTTGTGCCACCAAAAATGTTACTTTTTAAACGGCTATTACTCCTTTGGGAATGTTCAAGTATTACGTAACGCTCCTAGGGGAGGGGGTCATTTTGGAGTGTTACACCCATGTTAATGGTATAGGAAAATAGCGTTACAGGGGGGGGGTCCAAAATGATCAAAATTTGCGTTACGTTACTTGAACGTTCCCTTTAATATTAAATTTAGGTGTTTCGGTAAAGAATACGTTTTTGTTTAGTTTTCAATGAAGAATAGAGGAAATGCGCCTAATTTCGGATGGTTTCCAAATTTCGGATAGTAGTGTATTTAAGATACTGTCTGCAAAGGTAAACAGAAACCTACTTTTATGTGAAGCCAACAGTCAAACTAAATCCGTCCTGTAATATGATAACGGTAGAGCTTCTCCCCTTTAAATGGCAGCACAAATCGCTTATATTGCAAATGGCAGTTTTGTGCTCAGTTGCATTATTATGCTTGTTTATTTTATAAATAATCGTTATAAAAGTTCGTGATTCTGTCTTGGGTAAGTTATGATGTTAGTTAAGTTGATCCACTATTCATAATTAAGCAATTTGAAAACGTAAACATTCTACAAATTTCTAATCTAAAAAGCAGAAAGTTGCCTAATTTCGGATAGACCATTTTTGTGCATTTGATTCCCAATTTCGGATATCCGCAAGGTAATTATTATTCAGGATAACCAACCATTAATTATTATTTTTATAATGATACAACAAACTAAGATAAACAATTTTGAAAAAACGAAAATTACCTAAGATACTAAGATATTCGAAATTGGGAATCTAAAATTATAGTTCCTATAGTATTTCGTAGAAAATCGCTTAATGATTAAATTACGTCTTAAATGTGAAGGAATAACAAGAAACATAAGCAATGGGATCCAGATCTACTCTTGAAAAAAATTTTTCGGATATGTCCGAAATTAGGAGCCCTTTTTCAAATGCACAAAAATGCGCTGATTTTTTTTAACCGTGTTTTTTGGAAAAAATTAACTGTAATAAAATTGCTTTTATAATAAATCATGGTTCGCTATAATAAGTTGTATCTGGTTATATAAAAAAAAATCAAAAAGTAATACCGAGTATTAAATATTGAATACATTGTAAATGGTATCCGAAATTAGGCGACTTTCCTCTAACGATGCAGCATTAAAATTTTGGACTTTTTTTTGGTGCTTGTTTTGTTCCCCATTCGATATATGAATCTTCGAAGGGCTCATTTATGGACCAACCTTTAGGTTACGAACTTTTTTTCACATTTTTGGATTAAAAATCGCCTTTTAAATTTTGGCATATCAGTTACTGATCACCCTGTACTAAAAATTAACATATCATTTCCTGAGGAAACTTTCCTGTTACTAGAGGAACTAAGATAACATTAACAATTGGATTTCAATGATAGGCTGTTGAACGGGACTTCCTACATGCATAAAAACGGCGGCTCAAAAATATAATACATACAATTTTTCATAAAAAATTCTTAATATTCCGTTCACAAACACCATTGTGTACAGTTTACATACCTTAAAAACAAAGAGCTTTCTACTAATATTGTAATGCTCTTCGTAAATTTACAGAAAAATAGAAGAGGTACGTTATAATAAATATTTATTCCCATAATTAAAAAAGTTAATTTCTCATAAAATTATTTTAGTCCTAAAATACGTTGCAAATAGTTATTTATGGTACTAGTGGGTAAAGTAAGATATTGCCCATGAGAAAATTAACCTGGCGAGGCGTCAGCCAAGCAGGTTAATTTTCGAGAGGGCAATATCGGTTTACCCATGAGTGCCATACAAGGTTTTATCCAATAAATAGCTTAGAAATTCATATTTTTATTAAAAATTTTAATGATATTTACAAGAAAATAATTTGACAAGTGACAGTTGAGTGGGTAATATAAATAATTATCCACTCAATAAAGTAAAAGCCACGCGGGGGTTATTATTGAGTTTATCTATTTAAAATAAAGCTGGTAATTGTCTCATTATCTGTATGTATTGGATAAAGTTATATTAATTCGGAATCAAATGAAATGGAATTTACAATTCAAGTTTATGAAGCTTTTACTATTTTATCGAAAAATAGGAGTGAAAGGTATCTTGTATAAGAAGTTTGAGATTAAGGGAGGGGTTCAGGATATTTTTGATTTTTTTTTGTGAGTGATCGTAATCTAAAAAGGCTGTGATAATGGGTTTTGGGTGGTCTTTCCAATTACTTATGAATTCTTTGCTGCATCGGGATGTGTCTGTCTTTAGGTAATATTTGAATTTTGAGGTTTCTGTGGATCAGCGCAAATCCTTTAGGTGCACTTTCTTTTCTGACATTTGGGCGAAAGTGTTGAGGAGAATTTATTTTAGGCTGGAGCTCCGTAGACGAGTGCAGTTTCTATGTTCTCATTAAACTCAGATTAAACTTTTGTATAAGTCTATTCAGAGATAATTTACTTTATTTGACCAGTTAATGGTCTGGTTGTCTATCTGAATGGGTCCGGCTCATAGACAAGGAAAGACCTCCAAAGCCGTTGCGGAATACTGAGGTAAATGTGCCTAGCGCATCTGAGATAAACTTGCACATGCGCACTACTGTTGTTGTTTTTGACGAGTATTTTTTTTGTTAGTTTTGTGTGTTAAATAAAAGTTGTAAAAAATTCAACAAAAACAATAAATATCTACGAAGAAACGTCGAAATAGTTTTTTAAAATTATTTTATAAGAATTTTTCGAGGTGTGTTTGAGTTTCGGGATTTTGTACACCTACTTTCAGTACACCAGGGTTTGACCCTTTGCTCTTCATAAAGCAACAACACAGGTCATGTTTAAAGTTATAAACAAATGCAGCAAAAAAAAAAATTAAAACACAGTAGAAGTCGAAAAATGAACAGAAACAAACGACGATCTGACAGTACTGACAGTATAAACAAACTACTAATAATTCGTCACCCCAGTATTGGTTTGCTATATCTATATTATTGGACATTTTAAGATTTTTACTGGGGGTTTTTTTGAGATACGACAAATGAATACTGGGGTGATGAATTGTTTTACGACCGACAGCATTTCACAGCTGATAGAGATGCGTACTGAGCAAGGTTCGATATATTGCGTTACGTTATTTCGCTGCCCCGTTCTGTAACAAAATAATCTTGCGCAGGCTGGACTTTTAGTCCTCTTTTCTTCTTTATGGTCCGGCTGGTCAGATATCCAAATGGTAATATGGATAAATGTTTTTTCTAAATGGAAAACTAATTAAGTTACGGACTTACTAATTAGTTACGGACTTTTGTTGGGTTTCTCGATTTCATAAAAATCGTCGACAAGTAAGGCAATGCCCCTCGGTCAAAGATTATACAATGACATTTGAAGCAATAACTAAACTGAGCGGTTTGATTTAGAAAGGGCATTCCTTCCACTTCCACTGTAACATTGTTTCTGCTTCTAAAGCGGAGCGGCTAAACAAAGATCGTTGCATATGTAATTTTGCACCGAAATCTCCTCGATGGCCCCTTATTTTCTCACAATGTACGTTGTTCGTTTTCGTTGAATTCAATGCCAAGAAAATACACGCTGCTAGTATTTTTAAACGTAAAATAAAACATTAAAACAACGTCTGGCTTTAGGATTTTTTTTTTCGAGATTCTTCGCGGGTATTGATTTTACTCGCATAGGCTTTGATTTTAACCAATAAAGCTAATAGTATATTAAAATACTAGTTTCATGATAGACGTTTTTGGCGCCCGCGTCCGAGTTTAAAAACACAACCCGCTTGCGGCGATACCCAAGGATCTCTAAAAACAAATTAAAAATGTAATTTTTTATTTCTTGGGAAAAAAAATTCTAAAAAGTAATCATACCTAGATTCTTATTAAAGCATTCTACTCGTATGCCAAATTTTAGGTTCCTGGGTTATATATTTTCTGAGATAAACGACTGTAACAGACGGATGGACGGACGGACAGACTGACAACTGAGCGATCCAATAAGGGTTCCGTTTACGTTTTTAGAGTTTAAACGCCAAACGGTAACGTTTTTCCTTTTTAGGGTTTTAAAGTCCAAACGGTATGACCTATCAAAAAAATACAAATAATCTAGCAAATAACAACAAATATTTAGAACAAAAAAAATAATTGGACTAGATTATTGTTAAAAACTTGATCCAATTCACATTTTATAAGTTTATAATTTTTTAAGTGTTACGTAACATTTTTACTGACGTCCACCCCCCTCTGTAACGCGGTGTAAAGTTTTCGAGACCCACCCCTAGAGAGTTACGTAACACTTGAACGTTCCCCTAGGAAGTCTCACAAAAGTCTTTGTTTCAAGGACCACTCTAATATATACATATAAAAACACTAAGTAATTAAGCAATTAAATATGTACTTTTCCAAAACATGGATTTTCATTTAATGTATTTTTAAATATTCATTAATCTCTCGTGTTTAAACGTTTTAAATCAGTATTAGCATATAATCGTCATCTACGAGCATAATAATCCTGATTCATTTCGAACTTCAGCGGTGGAAATATTTAAAAGTTTATAATAGTATATTAAAGTAGTAGTTTCATAACAATCTATTCACGTGCGTAAACAATATTGCTATTTTGGAAATATTGGCAAAAATGGCATGCGATTTTGGCCCATATTGCCTTTGACAATACTGGCCAAAATCGCATGCGATTTTTGCCAATATTGCCAAAATAGCAATATTGTTTACGCACGTGAATGAACCTGAATACCCCGCGCATTTGGAAGCTATAACACAGTGATCCTTAAAAGAAAATAACCAAAATCTACCGTTCCATTAACGAATCATAATAATGCGTATTCAGGGACCCAATGCGACTAAAAAGAGCCAAAAATGAAAAACATATGTCGATAACTTTTTTTTATACCGAAAAACTTTTTTTTTATACTTTTTTCGACTATTTAGAGGAAAATAATCAACTCAACAAATAATACTGTCGACTAGTTACGTATAGGCTTTAACATATAAAATATTGAAAAAAATTCCCCTGTGCCCATTGGAGATATTGGGACCTAAGTACAGGGTATTATTAGAAAAACCGAATATTTAGAAGTCTGTAAAAAAATATGGGTAAATTATTTAGACATGAAAATGTGGGATTATTTAGTAGTCATAAGTAGCTATATGGAAAAAAATATATTGTCCCCCAGATCTGCCCATTTTAAAAAAATTTTAGCTCAAACTTTCGTTTTTACGATTTTTTTATTGTAGGTTTGGGACTATTTAAAAAAAAACTTTTTTTACAAAAAATATAGCCTATTTTATTTTGTAGATAATGGTTTTTGCTTTACATTTGTACTGTATTTACAACCGGAGATAATTAAGATTTTATATCATCTTAAAAAAGCAAAACTTGCATTGCTTTACATTTGTACTGTATTTACAACCGGAGATAATTAAGATTTTATATCATCTTAAAAAAGCAAAACTTGCATTGCAGCGACCTTAAAATGGTCGTCCCGACAAAACAAAAAATTTAAAAAATAATCTATAACCGGTTTTAAAGTATACATATATGAGGTTAGTTATCACAAAAAAATAAACTGATTTAAAAATGTGGTCGAGTGCCCAATTAATTCAAAACGGGACGGTTCTGGCTGGACTTACTGGACATTACCAACTGGATACAGATACATCATATTTACACACATCTTTTCGATATAACAGATATACTGGCAGTGCCATCTATGACGAACTAACAAGTTTAAGAGGGGTGGCAATATTAGGGACATGGCAATATTTGGCTCCCCCACCTTATTCACCAGCTCCGCGACTATTCGGCCATTTGGCGCACGTAATGTAAAAGATATTCGCATGGGAATTAAATGCGAATAACTGCTCGTACAAGTTAAGATATTCAAAACTTTTTATGGTAGTAACTGGTGGTACTGTCAGATTTTATCATCAATTCCTTTTGCGGTACCTAAATAAACAATATACATAAAATTATTACAGAAACAATTGCATTCGCTGTGTTAACCTGCAGGTATTTTATATTTAGCATAAATATGCATAAATTATGCAAAATTTTGTTGATGTTCTATAATTTAAACCTAACGGAACGTTCAAGTATTACGTAACGCAAATTTTGACAATTTTTCTCGAAAACGGTTAATCCTATGGTGTTACAACAAGAGTACCTTTTTAATGTGTTTTACCTTAGTAGTACTTCTAAAAATAAAGCCACAAAAAAGTTAAGCAGAAAAAAGTTTTGGGCAAAAAAGTGATAAGACCCCCATTACGGACGCTCCTGGTTAAATTAACTACATGAAAATACAATTGGCTGATAGGCCTTATTAAGCATAAATCACACGCTAAACCTCGATGCTATAACTTCAAGGGTCCCTAAGTTATTAATAAAAAAATGAAATTTTGGTACCCCTTTGAAGGGGCGTAGCTCCCTTACGAGTCGTTTTTGGACAAATATTTATGGGAACTTTTTTCTTATTTTGACCTCTAGACCACATCCTCTAAATATTTCCCTTTCCTCCTATAAAAATAGAACCAATAGACAGATTTTTTTTAAAAAGTCTTAAAACGATCCTTTTGTCTTATATAATCAAGTTATGAAAGAATATTAGGGTTTACTGAAAGTCAGACTAAAGTTTTCCACTAGGCGCGCATGTTTCTGCAAGTACTATAGACATTTTCGCCTATAAAAATAGAACCAATAGATATTTTTTTTTAATTAGTCTTAAAACTATCCTTTTGTCTTATATAATCAAGTTATGAAAGAAAATTAGAGTTTACTGAAAGTCAGACTAAAGTTTTCCACTAGGCGCGCATGTTTCTGCAAGTACTATAGACATTTTCGCCTATAAAAATGGAATCAATAGATAGTTTTTTTTTAAATTAGTCTTAAAACGACCCTTTTGTCTTATATAATCAAGTTATGAAAGAAAATTAGGGTTTACTGAAAGTCAGACTAAAGTTTTCCACTAGGCGCGCATGTTTCTGCAAGTACTATAGACATTTTCGCCTATAAAAATAGAATCAATAGATAGATTTTTTTTAAATTAGTCTTAAAACGACCCTTTTGTCTTATATCATCAAGTTATGAAAGATAATTAGGGTTTACTGAAAGTCAGACTAAAGTTTTCCATAGGCGCGCATGTTTCTGCAAGTTCTATAGACATTTTCGCCTATAAAAATGGAATCAATAGATAGATTTTTTTAAATTAGTCTTAAAACGACCCTTTTGTCTAATATAATCAAGTTATGAAAGAAAATTAGAGTTTACTGAAAGTCAGACTAAAGTTTTCCACTAGGCGCGAATGTTTCTGCAAATACTATAGACATTTTCGCCTATAAAAATGGAATCAATAGATGGATTTTTTTTAATTAGTCTTAAAACGACCCTTTTGTCTTATATAATCAAGTTATGAAAGAAAATTAGGTTTTACTGAAAGTCAGACTAAAGTTTTCCATAGGCGCGCATGTTTCTGCAAGTACTATAGACATTTTCGCCTATAAAAATGGAATCAATAGATAGATTTTTTTTAAAATTAGTCTTAAAACGACCCTTTTGTCTTATATAATCAAGTTATGAAAGAAAATTAGGGTTTACTGAAAGTCAGACTAAAGTTTTCCACTAGGCGCGCATGTTTCTGCAAATACTATAGACATTTTCGCCTATAAAAATGGAATCAATAGATAGATTTTTTTTAAATTAGTCTTAAAACGACCCTTTTGTCTTATATAATCAAGTTATGAAAGAAAATTAGGGTTTACTGAAAGTCAGACTAAAGTTTTCCATAGGCGCGCATGTTTCTGCAAGTTCTATAGACATTTTCGCCTATAAAAATGGAATCAATAGATAGATTTTTTTTAATTAGTCTTAAAACGACCCTTTTGTCTTATATAATCAAGTTATGAAAGAAAATTAGAGTTTACTGAAAGTCAGACTAAAGTTTTCCACTAGGCGCGCATGTTTCTGCAAGTACTAGACATTTTCGCCTATAAAAATGGAATCAATAGATAGATTTTTTTTAAATTAGTCTTAAAACGACCCTTTTGTCTTATATAATCAAGTTATGAAAGAAAATTAGGGTTTACTGAAAGTCAGACTAAAGTTTTCCACTAGGCGCGCATGTTTCTGCAAGTACTATAGACATTTTCGCCTATAAAAATAGAACCAATAGATATTTTTTTTAATTAGTCTTAAAACTATCCTTTTGTCTTATATAATCAAGTTATGAAAGAAAATTAGAGTTTACTGAAAGTCAGACTAAAGTGTTCCGCGCATGTTTCTGCAAGTACTATAGACATTTTCGCCTATAAAAATGGAATCAATAGATAGATTTTTTTTTAATTAGTCTTAAAACGACCCTTTTGTCTTATATAATCAAGTTATGAAAGAAAATTAGGGTTTACTGAAAGTCAGACTAAAGTTTTCCACTAGGCGCGCATGTTTCTGCAAGTACTATAGACATTTTCGCCTATAAAAATGGAATCAATAGATAGATTTTTTTTAAATTAGTCTTAAACTTTGGGTGTTATACACGAATGTCCGTGACGGAACCAAAAAAGTTGTGAACCTAAAATTTTGCAATTATTTTTGTATGTGAAATTATATCATTAAATTTAAACATCGAAATCAGAATTTTTATTCTAAATCTATTTCAGATGAAAACTGAATTTGAACGGAAGTCAGTTTAATCATAGGTTAAAAATACTTCTGATGGATATAAAATAGCTATTAACTTGGTAATATTTTAGTAATAGGAAATATAAAGCAAGCCATGAAATATTTTAATGCTTCCCATTTAATGGCCAGCGGTAAATTTAAATTAGATATATTACATTACATGTTTGTTTAACCTCGTACTATTCTACTTAATTAAGCATCCCCTAAGTCCAGGACTTGTGTGGGCTAGTAGTAGAGGGAACCACCGGCTTATACTGACTTTCGAACCAGTTTATAGGGAGTGTCCGCTTCACCTATTGCCTTCACCATCGGCTCCAGTGAGAATCGAACTCACGCTAGCCGGCTTGTCAAGTAGACGCCCTAGATATACCTTTATACTATATTAAAGAGAAGTTGTACAGAGAGAAAAGTATAATTATAATTAGGTTGTAAATTAAAATTATGCATATTTTTGATAAAATTAACATTTTAAAAGAGGATATCGCATTTTGGGCTAATTCGCCTGCAACGATAAGACTTTACATGGTTATAGATACATAAAAAATAAATACTTCAGCCCTTTTTACATCCCGGAACATTAATTATTTTAATTAGTAATTTTGACATATGTCAATGTACGATTTGGCAACATTGCACGAAACCTCAAGTGTCAAACGTCATCTCGTCGTCAAAATGAAAATAACTTTGCACATTACTACAGTGGGGCCAAAGGAAAGGGTCTGTGTTGTGTTCACTGCTCTTGACTATAATATTAAAATATTTTGTTGTGTTTTATTAGTTTTTACGGATTTAATATGCTGTAATTCTATGTGTAATTAGGCTGGACTTATGTGACTAGTTTCTTAAGTTTCAGTACGATTATGGAGTTATTTTTGAGGTATTTATACTATAATAACATTGTAAGCAGCAGCTTCAACGATAACCAAAGCATGTAGTTCCATGGGACAGTGTTACCAAGCCAATTTAATGTGGCTTTTGTGCCAAAGTAAAAAAAAAACTTTAATAAGATTCCAGCCTAGTGTACATACAGTCGGTACTGACTGTATACATTAAATTTATTTTATCAACTGTCAAAACAAGTATTTATTTAAACCAATTTTTGATGTTTATTTTACTTATTAGCACTTTTAAAAGATGGTTACTAGATAATTCTAAGAAAACTTTCATTGAGTGCTGCCCATTGATGTATTTTTATTGAAATTTTGTTTACATACACACACACTGTGCAGTGTTGTCAATGCACGCACTCAGCGGCGCACTTTCTCAGGCCTCTGGGCCGTAGAACTGGCCCGGGCCCCACCCGATTATTACTACGGGCCCATCGATGGCAACTTATTATTTATACAGTTTTAAGCGTTTGTTTTTTGTCTGTTTACATAAGAAATAAACTAAAGACCTTTTTTTAGTCACATGCTTTTTAGAGAAAAGTTAAATTATTTTTTGCAGGCCCTCCTTTGGTCGTTTAATTGGAGAAAGTAGTTACCTCCTACCTTACTTGCATGCAGTTAGGAACAGCCCCTAAAAGAACTCAATGCTTGCTCGGTTTAACTGGAATGACTCATATTAGTTAATCAAACTTTGAGTTTTAAAGATAGGATGTTGTCAACATCATGTTGAAAGATAAAAAAAAATGTGATTTAGTTTTGAAAATGATATCATTAATATATGTTAATAATCATGTAATGTGAATAATATATGAAGTCACATGAACGAACCATTAATGAATGACTCATTTTGCATTCCATCTTGGTGTTATTCTAGTACTAACCGAGCAAAAATATTAAATTTCATCACTAAGCATTAGATTAGAAGTTAACAAACAGGAAAAAACAAAAACAATCATAAATTAGAAATGTTCTAGCAGGGCTAAAGCTAATTCACTTGTACATGGGGGGATGAACCAGATAGTGGCGCCTCCTATAACTTTTTTGTTTTTATTTTTTTTTTATTCGGTACAATTAACTCTTTTACATTTTTCCTAAAAAATTAGGCTGATATCACGTTTCCTTCTATTTTTGTTCCATTTTTTTTTAAGTTTAGCCCGTCGTAACTTTAAAGTTAAATAAATAGTCTAAATAGTCTTTTTGGGGGGATTTTTTCAAATTTAGTATATTGATCTTTTCAATAAAAGTATTTGTTTTCATAAAAAAAGTGAATTTGATCGAAGACTTTCTTCCCTTATTAGGTTTTATTTTTGCTCGGAAAAGCTGGCATCTTTTCGTAGATGCTCAAGTTTTTCTCAATGTTCCAATCTTTCCCCTAGGCTAGGGGAATTCTAAGGCAATGTAGAATAATTGTGATGCCAGATTTGAACTCAGCTACTTAAAATACGAAAAGATGCCAGCTTTTCCGTGCAAAAATAAAACCTTTGTGAAACCTCAAGTTTTGCTTGGTTATATATTTTTCCCCTAGGCTAGGGGAATTCTGAGGTAATGTAGGAAATTTCTAATATCAGATATAAGCTCAGCAACTCAAAATACGGAAAGATATCATCTTTTCGGTACAAAAATAAAGTTTTCGGGAAACGTCAAGTTTTGCTCAGTTTTCCATTTTTTATCCAAGGTTAGGGGAATTCTAAGGTACTGTAGAAAAATTCTAATGTCGGATTCGAATTTAGCGACTCACTCGAAAAACGTAGAAACCACATTGTTTCATTAACGTTACCAAGGATAAATATTACTTTAACGGAGTCTGAAATTTCCAAGATTTCACATTTTTCCCTAGGCTAGGGAAAAATTGTGGGGTATAGGGGAAATTCTGCGGTCGAATTCGGATTCAGCGGCTCAAAATCAATAAGGGTAGCCTAGTCACATGTAAGTAGTAGTAGTAGTAGTAAGGGTGGGGAGGCTACAAGCCAGGCATTATGGCCCTTTTTGCCAGCCCCGAGCTGTCCCAGCCACACATCTACCCTACTCCCTGCCTAAACCTGCCGGACCTCCTTATAAAGGTCGCGATATCTGTCCAGGCAAGGGTACGCAACTCCTCTCTTCGGAGAGTTGCCACTCCGAAGATCTCCTGTCGTATTCTGCCGAACCGATCGCATTGTCCTAGGAAATGGAAGGGCGATTCTTCGTCTATCCCGCAACCCGAACAGACGGGGTCGTTACCGACCTTCATCTTGAACAGGTGCCTTCCTAGTCCACAGTGACCCGTGAGGATCCCTGTGAGTTGGCTGATCGTGGCTCGGCTTCTTCTTAGTAGCCACGCGGTTTTTGACTTGCTTGGACCGGAAAGGAAGTCCTTTGCCTGTCTGCAGTTCGTGACCGTTGACCAGATTTCCCTTAGTTTTTCTCCAGCCCACGTGTTGAGGGCTGATGTGACTTGTTTCCTTGTAATACCAAGCATGGGTTCGGGTCCTATGCACGGTGTCTCGGCTCCGAGCCTGGCAAGTTCGTCTGCCTTCTCGTTGCCTGGTATCCTGCTGTGTCCAGGGACCCATACAAGGTGGACTCTTTTGTTCCTCGCTAGCTCCTCCAGGGCTTCTATGCATTCCTGCACAAGACTGGATTCTCCCAGTCCGTTGCCCTTGGGTTTGGTTTTTTCTTTTCATGATTGGATCGGGTTTGTCCGACCTTAACTCAAATCTTACCATTCGATGGTCCGACATGGTTATGTCCGACGACACCCTCCAATTCAAAATGTTCTCTGATAGAGTGATAGATACCAGCGTTATATCAATCACCTCCTTTCGGACTCGATTGACAAACGTTGGCTCCTTCCCTCTAGTCACATGTAAAGTAAATTTCAATTTTTTTTTTGTGAGCCTGTGTTACTTACCGTCACAGATCATATGTATATCCCCCTTAATTTCTGTACTTATAAAGATAACATTTTAAAATTTGGTACCTATAATGTACTTAATGAACCTCGACTTTTGACATATGAAATAACATTTTGCTACTTCTGGTTTTACCAGAAGTGCTGTTAACTTTCATATTTTTATAAACATATAATATGTCTTACATTTTAGAAATCTGAACACTTTTCTAAAAAAACTGATACCGCATTACATTTTAAATATCTAATTTTGTTTTTTTTTTAGATGGGTCATGAAATCTTTAACCCCTTGACGAACCACTATTTTTCGAAAAAGTGGTTAATTTTTCACCAATTCGGCAAAATATAAGTTGCCCGGGTTAACCCGGGTTACCGGAAAAAAGCCAACCTACTGTCTACGAGTTAACTCGGGTAAGTGCGATAAGGGGTTGAAGTTAACACGGGTAAGCGAAAAAGAGCCAACCTACTGTAAACGAGTTAACTCGGATTAAGGGGTTAATTAACTGTAATGGACCCCACCAATGCTAAAAATAATAATTGTGTGTTTTCAGAAAAGTGTGCAGATTCCAAAAATGTCACACTAAAAATATGCAAGTAAACAATTGGTAAATCCGTAAGTAGCAAAATGTTGTTTTATCCACGGCCGTGATTAATAGGCCTATTAATCACTGGTCTGTAAAAATTAACCGTTTAAAATTTAAAACGACCGTGGATAAATTATAGAATTCTACTCGCGTATAATAGCTATTAATTATTGGGTAATTACGTCACTCGCCTTGCGGCTCGTGTCCCAAAATTCACCCTCATTGATTAATAGCAATTATTATACGCTCATTGAATAATATACTGTTATATCATATGAATCATGTGTCAGAAGTTAAGGTTCCTGAAGTTCATCATATCGTCGTATCAGAACGTAACAAATTTCTATCTAACAGTAACAAGTTTCTTAGTGTGTTTTACTGCATAATTCTGCAGTAGGAAAAGTTTGAACAGAATGAAACTAAGCACAAAAACGGTTTATGTGAATTGTCAAAATAAGGCCAAGAGAAGAAGACGAGCGATATTTTAATAATAAAATGTTTTGGTTTACATGTAATGGATCGTTATAACCAAATATATTTACTTATTTTTCATATTATTAGGCTAATTTGTGAAAATGAACAGTATAGCCGACAAATGCTATTAGATTCTGGACCCAAACATAGTTCAGATATTTTATATAAGTTATTTCCGTTATTTCTACAAAATTTTAAATTTATAAGTTAAAGCGTTTAAAATTTATCGTACAAAATATAATTACTCTTACTTATGTCCGTTAGAACCTTGTTATTCTGATACGACGATATGTACAAAATTTCAAAATTTTATCTTTACAAATACAGAAATTAAGGGGTGTATATATGAAACACACTGTATGGGTGTGTGTAACTATAAACGGAGATAGCATTTTTTATTCGTAAATGAGTTTTGTGAAATAAATATTGCGAAACTGTACCGCTTAAATGTTTTGTTATAAAAATATTTATTCACGATTATTATCTTTGCCTTTGCATAAAGAAGAAACAACAAAAGAAGGTTAAGCAAATCAAAAACATTGCCAAATTATTTAGCCTACTTTATTAAGAATATAATTCTCGAACGCATGCATGACGGTAGGCAACTTATAATACATTCGACAGCAGTATAGGCCGGGAAACGAAGACAGATTTTTGACTGAATTCTTTCACCAAATGATTCAGGACTTCTGTGTTTTACAACACATTAAATATGGTTAACGTTGGGGTAGGATAAAGGGGACACGGGGAACAAAAACTAAAACATTTTGCTATAACTTGCTTATTAGGATAAAAATTCTTGTACAGATACAAACTATTTTAAATTTTCCACATTCTTGCAGTTTAACTATCAGTTTTCAAGTCATAGCACCTATCTAGAACGGTTTTCTCATATACAGAGCGGTCCAAAAGTCACCCCCCCCCCCCACCCCTCTTAACTTTTGAACGAGTTGAGATATCGACTTCAAATTTAGAACTCTTAAATAAGACAGCTTAAACTATGTTTTAGCATATATTTAATACTTTCAGCTCTTAAAATGTGGACAGGGGGGCATGGGGGCACATTTTTTTAAATGGAAAGGGGGGTCGTGTAATACATCATTTTAAAGTTTATAAAATTCTCCATTTAACTCCATATTTTTAAATAAAAAAAAAAAAAATTGGGGTATAAAATGGGGTTGAAAATGGGTATTAATGTCAAAATTCCTCTAAAAAAACAAATAATTTTTTAAAAATGCCTAATTTCATCATAAAAAAATGTTAATTATACTTTTAAACTAATTTTAGTTGACATAAATAAAAATTTATAAAAAAAAAACTTAAAAAATCGAATTTTTTAGCACAAAAATTGAAAAATCAAAACCTTAAAAAACATTTTTAAAAATGTTAGTTTAAATAGAGAATTTTATAAGCTTTAAAATGATGTATCACACGACCCCCCTTTCCATTTAAAAAAATGTGCCCCCATGCCCACATTTTAAGAGCTGAAAGTATTAAATATATGCTAAAAGATAGTTTAAGTTGTCTTATTTAAAAGTTCCAAATTTGAAGTCGATATCTCAACTGGTTTATAAATTAAGAGGGGGGGGGGGTGACTTTTGGACCGCTCTGTATATAATTACACAAGAGGCTAAGAATTATGCGGGAAAAATTCGCTGTTTTCATTCAAATTTGCTGTTTGGAAATAATTACGACCGGGGCATCGCCCTGCAGGAGTAATTATTTCCCTTGACAGAAAATTTGAATGAAAACTGTGAATTTTTCCCGATAATTCGAAGAATCATGTGTAATTCGGAATCTTTTTTATATTTATTTATTTATTTAGTATATACTGCATACTTTTTATCAACTTAGGAAAAATGGGGGGAGGCTACAGGGGTATTTTTTATTCCTTTCCAAGTTTAAATTGTCAAAAGTCCAAATAAGACCCAACCCACCAACTTAATTCAGTTTTCTAATAGCAAAACACAATTTTTTCGAATAGCACGTAATGCAGTATCACCGACGGTATTTAATTCTTAGAACATATATACCTAGTTAATAATGTTATCCGCTGAATAGTATTTACATTAGATTCCAGTTAAAAAAGTCTATAATTAATTACGACATTTTGATTTAAATTTATGGATATAAACGAACTATGTAGGCGCTATGTAATGGAAGTTGGATCTCGATATGTATTAGATATATTATTCTTTCTCACACACAGTGCGACCCTGTTAAGAGTAGGTTTTTTGGAATGACCACATACATTTTCTTTTAGTTATTGATAGTAGACTACCCCCTCATTACATATCACTCACCTAAATCGCAGCTGTTCCTTCTTGGGAGATTTTTAGCATTTTCTGTTTTTTTACTTTTTTTTTTTGGTATTATTAGAAAAAAATCAAATCAAGGTAAAGAATCAACAACCAAAAAAAATTTGGGTGGTCATTCCAAAAAGCCTAAACTCTCACTGTGTGTCTTCGAGAATTTATTGGCCGAAAACTACCCGTCGCACACAGGTAAAAAATACCAAAAAAGCGGAAAAAAATCATGAAGCGTCGAAAGTTGAATATTTATAAACCTTATAGTGTCCTCTAAATGATGTCCATACATTTTTTTGAAAATTTTTGCGGTCTTGCAAATTAAATTTAAGTGGCACACTGCATACCGGGTGGGACATTTAAACGGTTAAAAGTCGATATCTCAGAAACCGTACAAGATATTTTTTCGAAATTTGGTATTAGGCTTCAATATCAAGGGGGACTTTTTATCAAAGCAGATTTTTTTTTCATACACACCCTTAGGCGGAAGAGGGGGTAACTTAAATTTTTTAAATGGAATGAGGGTGTTTTTTATACAGATTCAAATTCAGTATAAAAAATTACATAATTGACCGAAAAAGTTTTTTTTTTTGAACCTCAAATTAGGCTGTTAAAAAAACTAAAATAAAAAAAACGCCATTTACAAAAATTGAAAAATTTGAATATTTTAGTATTTTTCTATTGTTTAGGTTAATTCATTGTTTTAAACCTAAAAATATACAAAAGAAATCAAATCTGAATTTTTTCCAAAAATTTATTTTTTTTTACCTGACGCGTCACGACAGGTCCGGACATGGAGATAATACCTTTATATGATTTAATACCCCATATTTATACTATATTTTAAAATTTAAAAAATACAGCCCTAACAAAATTAAGTGTAAGATATTGTATATTCAATGTGCCACTTAATTTAATTTTTTAAGCAAGACCGCAAACATTTTTAAAAAAATGTATATATACATCATTTAGAGGACACTATAAGGTTTAGAAATATTCAACTTTCGACGCTTCATGATTTTTTTCCGTTTTTTTTTGGAATTTTTTGAAAAAAATAGGGAATGGTCTCCCGGTAGTACTTTACATAACAGCGTAAAAATTATTAGGTAGATCAATTTTTTTATATTTACTTTTAAACAAACAAAAAAGATAAATACCGTCATCGAGCATTTGTTGGTTGAAAACTACCCCTCAGCACGATCCCGGTCTCCCGGTAGTACCTAACATAACATACGTACGTATGTTATGTAAAGTACTACCGGGAGACCATTCCAAATTTTTTCACAAAATTTTGGGAACAGAAAAAGCTAAAAATGGGAAAAGAGACAGCTGCGTTTTAGGTAACTAGTGGTATGTAATGAGGGCGTAGTCTACTATCAACAACTAAAGGAAAATGTGCGTGGTCATTCCAAAAAACCTAAACATAACTGGAACGCACTGTGCACAGAGTCTAATTTATGTAGATTTGACTACATGACCGGGAGTTCGCCCTGTTGCTAACAACGCAGGTGCGTACTTTTTTAATCGGTTTTTGGAGGTGAAGGCAACCATGAAAACTTTTTTGTAGTTGTTTGTGGGTGCATTTGGGAGCGTCAAATCAGTGTTTGCCCGTTAATTTGGTTAGGTCATCACATTTTTGTCTTTTAACGGCCCTGCTTGACCACTTGGAGGAATAATGTTTTTCAAACTCAAACTCTTGTTCCAGTCAAAATTTCGATTTTTTTTTTAATGCAAATTTTTTCATGAGTTAGAAATGTATATAGACCAGTTTATCAAGGCTTGACGGCTCCAAGAATAATAACTGCACTTCTGTTTTTAGATTTAATACAAAATAAAAATCAATCAAATTTGATCGTAACATTTAAATTAATCAGTTTGGACTTTCGCAACCGAATTACGAAACTATGAAATTCATTAAAGTCCAGCGAAAACTATAAAAGCTTTAGATGTAAAATTTGGCATATAGATATATTCATACACCCATACATGTATACATTTTGTTAAAAAGCGTGAAATATGAACTACACAAAAAAGAAAAAATAGGTTAAATTTGTCTTCTTAAGTACCTCAGGAGAAGAAAATACGAAAAAAATTAGATATAAACAAAAAAGGCAGAAGTTAATACAATGTTAAAATTTAAATATTACTACAAAGTCCAATAGGGCGGAGTGTGAAAAATTTTTTTCGCCCAATCATATAGCACTATGTACCAAAACTTGCCTTTATTATAGAAGATAACCAGTATTTTTTTTTATTTTTTTGAAAGTCGTTTTGATTCTCCACGTGGGCCTTGAAATTAATCCCAATTTGAAAATTGCATTATAGGGTTTTTTTAGGTTGCTGAAATCGAATCTGATAATAATCGAATCTAATAATAAAAAAACTCCGCCTCGGGGGTGAGGGTGGGGCGAATTTTTTTTTCGCCTTATTATATAGCACTATGTACCAAAAGTTGCCTTTATTATAGAACATAAGGGAACGTTCAAGTATTACGTAACGCAAATATTGATCATTTTGGACGTAACGCTATTTTCCTATACCATTAACATGGGCGTAACACCCCTAAGGGGGTGTATTTAGAAAAAAAATATTTCATGGTGCAGTTTTATCAACCTCAAAAATCCCTATATACAAATTTTCACGAACATATGGAAAATATTTCAAAATATTTACTCCCTCACCCTCGCGGGGGTGGTTAGATTTTTTTTATTATCAGATTCGATTTCAGAAACCTAAAGCATTGTTGGAGCAATGGCTTGATATTTTTAAAACACCCAAATCTACGTAGGTATACTTTTTCTGAGAATAAATTTGTTTGCTCAAGGCATTTTAAATATGATGACATGGTTTTTGGAAAAGAGAAAGTACTTCTGAAGAAAGCCAGAGTTCGAACCTGAAAAAATAGGGTGTGTGTACAAGTATTTATACAATAGAGTGTCTGGAGTTCCGACCGATTTTGCACTGTTGTATATCTATTATAGATATTAAACATAACGTAACCTAACTCTTTGGTGTAGGTCAGTTTTTTTTTGCCTGTTTGGTGTTTTTGATGCCTTGCCCCCATTTAAACGGGGGCATAGTCCCCATTCAAACTGGGAGAATACAATTCTGACCAAAATATACCTTAAAAGCTTTAAAATTTTTAAAATCAAGTGGTTGGAATACTAGGGGAACGTTCAAGTATTATGCATGGGGGTTATTTTGGAGTGTTACGCCCATGTTAATGGTATAGGAAAATAGCGTTACAGGGGGGGGAGGTCCAAAATGATCAAAATTTGCGTTACGTAATACTTGAACGTTCCCTAGCCCCAGAGCTAGAGTTTCGACTGGTTGGAAGTTATGACTCGAAGCTCCCTTTATAAAATTCATTTAATTTTAGATCAGTGAATGCTACTTTATAACTAAATTATGATGAATTTAATCAAAATTGACACTGAATAAAAAAAGTAATAAAATTATTAAGACTATGGTCACTTGATCAGTTGTTACTTTGTCTAGTGTTTTGGTGGTTAGCCGTTTGGGTTTGTGGAAGTTTTCACCTCAAATCAAAAGCCCAAATCGACCAAACACCAAAACACACTAACACACCAACTAGACAAAGCAAAAACTGATCGAGTGACCCTAATTAAGACAATTTACACGCCAGTACCAAAATGTATAGGAATGAAGGTTTGAGAAAATATTCAACTGACCTACCTTTTTTTTTTATTTTATTAGTTATTTTTTTAATTATGTCATTATTTTTTTAATTTTATACATTTCTGTAATTTTTTCAAATAGAAATATGTTTTTTTGAGAAATAAATGTTTTTTTATACCGTTTTTAAATCCACTGTACATAACCCTAAAAACTTCATTGTCAATAGAGCACGGTGCTTCTTCTTCTTCTTCTTAATCCTTTTATTGGCCTTGGTCTTGGAAAAGCACCATATCGGCCAGTGGTCCTGTTTTCTTAAGCCGTTGTCCGGGGTGAGGTTTTGAGTTCTTGGTTTTCTTTCTGTGGGAGTAAGGTAAATTAGGTGGGGATGGGGTGACGGGTTAAAGTTTAAAGCCTATATCATCTAAGAAGCTAACTACTATCTGAATTACTGCATTCGTGGGGTTGCCTAGGATTTGAGCTACATTTATTGGACTGCTAAGATGTTTACTAAGTTTGTGATACAAAGTATTGATTTCTTCCGGATACTGAGAACATTGTAGTAATATGTGTGGGACATCTTGTATTTCCCCACAGGGACATCTGGGGTCGGGCTCAATTTTAATACGGTGTAAGTGTGCTTTAGTGAGGCAGTGTCCGCTTCTGAGTCGCAGAAATGTAGAAACATGTCTTCGATCTAGTGTGGTGTGGGTTATCCATGGTTTTGTTAGGTCCTCTGTGTGGGTTTGGAAAAATCTGCCGGAGTGTGCTAGCGCCCGTTTAAATTCTTGCTTGCGTTCATTTTTTTTGTTAGATTTTATTTCCTTTGTTAGCTCTTGCCAGTGACTTTTGATATTTATGCTTCTTTCCAGGGTTGTGCCAATATTTGCTAGCTTGTCAGCTTCTTCATTGCCCGAGATGTTTGTGTGGCTAGGAACCCAACAGAACTCCATGGTAGCTCCATTCTTTTCTAGGGAGAGGATAAGATTTTTGCAGGATAGGGTCAAGGTGTCTTTTTTGGAGGAATTTTTTATACCACAAATTTTATTTAATGCGGCTTGAGAGTCTGAAACTATTAGGAATTTAGCACGGTGCTTTAAGCACCAGAGATAAGTTGGTCTCTGAAAGCACCAAGATGAAAATTCCCTATAAAGTTACCAAATCGCACCACCTAGTGTGAAAAATTTGAACCCCCTAGAATACAGAATGCGGTTAATGGCTGCCATTCATATTAGCCACTTGTTCAGACGCCATTCCTGTTCCCCCACTCCTCAAGTTCATTGGTTATTACCAAAGATATCAAGAACATTTTTACAAGTCAATAAAAAAAGTTACTTTTCTGACTAGATTTAAACTTGTTTAAACAGTACCGTGTACCAAGTCTTGGTAATAGTTACAAAATATTTTAGATCACGAAGTTCGTTGTTAATACAGTTAGGTCATCTCTGCACATTGTTCTCAGCTAGATTGCGCTGTCGAATGGAATGTATTTAATTCAGAAGAATGCCTAATTTTAATTATGCAAGAAAAAGCAAGCCGTGAATCTATTTAAAGCTTCCCATTCCATTATTTACTCTTCACAGTGAACAGTATATTGTATTTTTCTATTTTGCGACTCTTATAAGCTCATAATGACACGCATTTTGCGTGTACTTATAGGCCCATAAGAGGTCTGTACTTTTTGTTCTTTTGGGTTGGCAACAGGCCTGGCCTATCGCTTGACGTTTTCCGTGCAAATGTCAATGTCGCTTTAAAGTTGAATTTTCTACAAAATTTTGTGTTTAGGTTATTTTTACCATGTTAAAATTGTGGCTTGGTTAATTGCACTAAAAAAGAGAAGAGATGACTATAAAATATATCAAAATATTATTTGTTCTTAGAATTTTAAACATGGTGTAAACCTCTCTCTCTCTCTATTTATTTGGTCTTTTTCTTCCGAATAATTAACCAGGGTTTCTCTATATAATCATGAGGTTTCCAGTGCGCAAGTACTAATCGGATATGTATCCTGACTTGCGCACTATCACTGATAAAATACTACTGTAGTAATTTCCACGCTAATATAAAAAGTTATCATTAAAAACACACAAAAAAATTATCTTCAAACGTCCATTATTATTCACTTAAAATTCAACAGTTCGCACGATTAATAACCATATATATGGTTCACTTTTACTTGTACATAAAACATTAACATAAAAATACTCGAGGCACATCATAAAAGATGACAAAACAAAAATACACGAGGCACATCATAAAAGATGGCTTAGCACGATGCTGACGGTTCATCGCCCAGTACTTGAATGATGGTGTAAACCTCGGTGTAAACTTTAATATAAATAAAAAACTTTAATAAAAATCCAAAACAAAAATCCCTAAATCAGTCATCGATTTAAATGTAAGTTTTTTTTTTAATTTTAGAGCAAAATAGAAAAAAATATATAAAGCACTCGTTTCATAACACGTTTTTAGCGCACTAGTAATTTAGAAAACTCGCCGCAAGCGGCTCGTTAAACTCGCTCGCTAAACTTGTACTCGTACGCTAAAAACGTATGTTATGAAACTAGTACTTTAATATACTATTTCCCAAATACTTAATAAATCCAAGTCAAAATAACACAGCCCAAAAAAAAAAAACTGCTACCCGAGCTAAACCAGCATACCTATACGTTTTTGAGGTCACTGAATCCGAATCCGAATCCGGGGGTCACCATACCTATACGTTTTTGAGGTCGCGGAATCCGAATTCATGGTCAGTTTGATCCTATCAGGTCAGGATCAAGGTCATGTCAAGGTCAAAATGAGAAAAAACCATTGAATCGTCGTGAACCACTAATCTAAGACGTTTCTGGGGTCGCTAAATACGAATCCGAATTTCACCCCATCAGGTATATATGTATATTTACAATGTAACGATTCAGAAATTGTAACACAACTGTGTTTGGACAAATTCGTTTGACCCTGATGCTTAACTGATGGGGTGAAAATTACCCCAGATTCGGATTTAGCGACCCCAGAAACGTCTTAGAGTAGTTGTTCACGCCGATTCAATGATTGTTTCACATTTTGACCTTGACTTGACCTCGATTCTGAACTGATGGGGTCAAACTGACCCTGGATTTGTATTCAGCGACCTTAAAAACGTATAGGTATGGTGGTTTAGCAAAACGATAACTTAAGCTGATTCTGACTGGGTGAACCTTGAACGGTTTTTTATCTGTCAAAAAAAAGACGACATCAAAGAAATTATAACACGACGCACTTTTTAATTTTAATCAATCGCAGTTGAATAAAAAACAAGCTTGCGAGTATTTTTTAGGTTATATCTACTGTTTTCGGGAACTTTTTGACATAAAGCCAATCTCAGCGGTAGATTCAATTGCTTACTTTGGATGCCAGCAAAACAGAAAACAGCTGAAATATGACAGCTGACATTGACAGACTGTTGAAGGCCCTAATGGTTTTAGCTGAGCTTGGCTGCCATTTGCTGAGCTCAATTAACCACACCTATTAACCAATCATTCTGTGAGTATACCCAACTATAGGTACTAAAAAAAGTCAAAATATGGACTTTTTCCATTTTAAAAGTGGACCTTCCAAATATGTTTCTAATACAAAACTAGTTATATTCAATGAAAGGGGGGTCCACGTGCAATATAAATTCCATGTCTACAATGCGTCTTAGATTTAAAGCATGTAAGTCAACAAATGAATGCAACCTCGTCTGGAATTTTAATAATGTATAATTTAACTTTTTACGCATCAGTTCCTTTAATTTTTTTTAACAGAGTACAACAGTTTAGCATTTTTGTATGTAATCATAACCTAACTTATACTTTTCCCAAGAAAAGTCTTGCGTTGGTAAAAAAAAATAATTTTTTTTGCTTTTTTGACGTTTATCGACGTTTTATATTAGAAAAAAAATCCGTAAAAAAATCTGTGCTTTTAGCTAAAGGCTTCAAATTTGGACCATAGGTTGCTTATTCAAAGTTCTAGGCTAGGATTGTTTTTGGTAAAAATCGGGATGGGTAAAATAGGGTTAAAAGTTAAAAAAAAAATATATTTTTTATTTTAATTCGATTTTTTTTTATTTTTTCGTTTTCCGAAAAAACAACTTTTTTCCCTACAAGAGGAAATATTATTTTGTTGGCAGCAATTTTTAAATGTTGGTTTACGTTGGTTTTTTCGCTAGTTGGGTGTTTTTAATGAATATGTACTATAGGAGCGAAAAAAAAAAAAATACGCTTGACTATGCCGCCCGAGCCCTCTTTCGAGAAAAACTGTTGCGAAATAGGAATGCGTGAAAGTGCGCTTGGAAAAAAACTTTGTTGCTGGCTGACTAACATTATTTATTCATTTGGGGGTAAATCCAGCAAAGGGTCTTATTGACATATTATGGGAGTCTTATAGTCATATTATGGGAGGCACAATATGGGAGTCTTATGGGATTAGCGACCCGAAAGCCCTTTAAGGCTAATGCAGACATTTTACACTCGCTGAAAGCTCTCAGGGGCTGAATATGGGACATCCCATGGAAGTTTATTGTGCGAGCTTTCTGAAAACTCCCCCCAGGAGAGACGTTTGTATGGATCACTTTAAACCTTCCTATCAAAACTGCTTAGGTAAACTTTTTTAATAAAATTTGTTTAAAGTTGCATTTTTTGCTAACGTTTTTAATAAAGTTTCTCAGAATATTCAAATTATCTAAGTAAAGTTTATTACATATTTAATTATCATACAATCATTTTTATTGAAATAAATAGTGTTTGTAGTTTTTTTCTGTGTATTTAATGTTTGGGTTTAATAAACCCCGTGTGGTTAATTAAGTATTTTTTTTTTCCACCTGGTTAACGGAGAGTTAATTGGGAAAACCATGTTAAATATCTAGGCATTACTATATACAAAAACCAACTGCCGTCTCTCTAAACTCTACCCCTAATAGGTAGGAAATGCCCCCCCCCCCCCCCCTATCCATTAAACACAAACTTATTCCTTACAATCAAATCCTCAAACCAGTACTTGTTTTATAGAGCCTTCCAAAACAAGGTACTAAGATATGCATCAATGTCAATTGTTTTATGAGGAACACCAAAATCCACAGATGTCTCCCTCCTCAAAGCGAAAATCATCCGTCAAAGCAAGTTTTTTATCCTAGACAACCAAGATCACTCTAACCCCCTCATTTCCTCTTACGATTACAAAACTCACACCACCCGGGTGCAACCAATAAAAGATTAAAAACATCGGTGCGCCAATAAAAGATTAAAAATGTTCTCAACCAGTATTATTAGTGCCCACGACCGATGTAACACCAGCATCAGTGAGCTAGTCTCACAACAACCTAATCAGGGGCGGATTTATTTCACTTTAAGGGGGGGGCATCCATAAGGAAAAAAGTTGCGCTTTCGCCAAAAATATAATTTTGAAGGTATTTCTATGCTAATATATCTCGCTGGGGGGGGGGGACATGGCCCCCATGCCCCTCCTAAATCCGCCCATGACCCTAATCATACTTTTCCTGTTTCTTAAATAGACCAAACAAACTAGTAACGACGAGATCATAATTAACCTCGTAATTAACTTTATAATTTTGGATATAATCAAGGATATAATTTATACTACAGACACTTGATATTCTGGCAGTTCTGCCACTACAATAGAACAGAACTTTCAGAATAACGAGGGTCTCTAATTTATATCATATGTTTGTATTAAGCCTAATAACCTTATAAATAATTATTCTTTAAAATATAGATAGTTATTTATTGTTATTTCATAATATGTTATTTATGTATAATTCATAACATTAATTATTATATAGAATTTATTCATAACTGTTTCTATGAAGTAAAACAATCCTGTAACATTTTAAAACTGTAATACCGAGAATTGTCTAGATTTTTTTTTGAAAATATACCTTCACTGCAACTCGGATGTTGTTATGCCAAGGGCACTTCAAGAAATTATTTTAGCTAGTTCAGTGAGTAAAGTAGGCTTTAGCATAAATTAGGAATGCGTAAAACTTTATTTTGTCGCAGTGGCGAGGGTAGCCGGACGCAATATGTCACAAAATTTATAATGAGATTTGGATACCAATCGCCATTAAATTCAATTCTCTATTCTGTGATCCCCTGAAGAAACTATTATACAACGTTAATTTTAATATAATATTTATAACCAAAAGGTATAAAATAATATATATATATATATATATATATATATATATATATATTTATAATGTGGCAATAATTTTAAAAAAAAAACAGTGGCAGATCATGCAAACCCTCGAATCGGGGCAAAAAATACACAAGTGTGTACATTTTTTTTTCTATTGAAACAAATATGTTTAATTTAGTAATTCTAATTAAAGACAAAAAACGAAAGTTTAATCTTCAAAACAAAAAAAATTATTAAGTAGTTTTCGTAATATTTGAATTTAAAAATGACAACTTTTTAGATGGCCCGGTTAAAGATTTCTCAAAGGACCATTGCATTTTTGCCAAAATTGGCCCGCGGCCTTAGGGCGCCTCAGTATTTAGGCCCAATGTTTGTTTGTCAACGGTCGACGCTTTGTCAACGGGCGGCCAACGAACCAAGGTTTGCTGGGTTCTTAAAATTCCTGATTTAATTTCTTCAAGAAGATTGTTTTTCAAGGATAACTGATGCAAAAAAAACATTTTTAAATGTAGCTGGCTCAGTTTATATGGCATTGCTTTGCTCTATTAGCAGATCTCCGAAATATGTATTCTATAGAAAAACATGTAAAACTCGGAAAAACCTAATTCTATGTGCAATATTGTGCAATAAAAACATTTTTTTACAGAGTATTACTCATTAATTAATAATAATTGACAAAACATGTAGGCTGTAATTATTTGTGACCGTCATGTGATTAAATACATGACATTTGATTTTGTGCAAATAATAATTTTGTAGTGCATTTGAGAATAGTTTAAGGTGCGCATAAACTATCTATGCTACACTAGGGTGAACCTTATTTTTTTATTGTTTTAAAATTTTCATTCTGGTGTATCTGGAACATCCTGAAAATATGAGGGTGACCCCTAACATCGTGAAATTACGCAAAAATCGTGAAAAATCTTTGAAAATCGGCTGTTCTTTTGTATCAGTGGAAAATTTAAAAGCCTTGAAATCCTAATTTGTTCCTTTTGAGTGTACAAAACTAAGTGCAAAATTTCAAAATTACCAAAAAATTCTATCAGATGCCGAAAATCCGCCAAAATTGCCCCTAAAACACTAAATTTGACAAATTTCCACCATAAATGCGTTTCTCAGCTAAAAAAGCATTTAAAAATATGTCAATCTGGACTTTATTTTATTTTATGTATATTAATAATATTAAATAATTTAAGAAAAACAAAATGAACCATCGCCAAATAAGAGCACCCAAAAAGGCCTCTTATTTGGCGCTTAGCTCGTTTTGTTTTTGTCAAATTATTTTATATTATTAATGTGCATTAAATAAAATTAAGTTAAGTCCAGATTGACATATTTTTTAAATGCTTTTTTAGCGTGTCTCACGTTTATGGTGGAAATTCGTCGTTTTGTGTTTTAGGGGCAACTTTGGCAGATTTCCGGCACCTGATAGAATCTTTTGATCATTATAGAATCTTTTGATCATTTTGAAAGGCTCATAATTTTGTAAACTCAAAAGAAAAGATTTCAAGGCTTTTAAATTTTTCACTGATTCAAAAAGTCCATTTTCACCGATTTTTTACGATTTTTGCGTAATTTCACGATTTAAGGAGTCCAATTGGGACCCTTAGAGAAGTTTGGATCACCCTCATATTTCAGGATGTTCTAGATACACCAGAATGAAAATTTTAAAACAATAAAAAAAATAACAACATTTTTAGAGGTTTTAAATGTTCAAAATGTATAATTAGAATAATCAAAATACAAAATCATAAAAAAAGTAATTTAAAATTTTTAAGATAATTTATTTTTCAAAAAATGCAGAATTTCATAACATAATTTTATAAATTTTTCATTTGTGTATCATATTAGCACTGCAGGCATTTTTTTAAGCTCACGTATCAGACCCCAGAATTTAGAGCGCCAGAGAAGATTTTTTTTTCATTTCCCGGGTTGCCAACCAACAGAATTTAAATTCAGATAAAATTATCAAATCTTTAAAATTATTAAACCTTTAGTTTGTGTTACCTACTTTAAGTAACTTATAATATGGTTTGGACTTTTTGGGGCTGGGGCAAGCAGGGCCGTGGAAAGGGGTGGGGCAAGGGGGATTTTTCTGGGCCCAATTATAATGGTAAACTATAAATTTACATTTAATAGAGGGCTTGGGCGTAGTTTCTCCTCGGGCCCGGATTTTCTCTCGACGGCCCTAGGGGTAAGGGGGCAAAACTAGTATTTTTGGCGAAAACACGTAAAACAATTTCTTTGCGCACTTTAAAAATTAACATAAGTTTGATTTAGGTTGCTTGCATGTTTGGGTTGATGCCAGTGTTAACCTATAATATAGTGCGGGTCCCATTACTTATAACCATGTTTATAACAGAGATATTAGCACTCAAAAATCCTGTATCTACAAGATATAAGATGAAATATTATTAAAGCACTGTGCTTGAAGCACAATTTTATGTCTATTAGCTCAAATAGAAAAGTTAAAGTTAAGTACCTTTTTTTACAGTTTTTATTGTAAAAAAAATACTATAACAAAACCCAGACAGCACATAATAACTATTATATATCCAGGGGATAATATCCCCTGGATATTATACTCTCTGGATATAGAGTATATCCAGTGGATAGCCTGGAATGACATTAGATAACCCATGGATATCCAAATGTCCACCTATATCCAGAATATCCACGAGATATCCAGGATATCTATTTTTTTAACCTCCCTAAAGTTTGCAACGTTTTTTTGCATTGAAAGTTCAAATAGTATATTAAAGCACTTATTCCATAACACGTTTTTAGCGCACTAGCACTTTAGAAAACTCGCCGCAAGCGGATTGTTTTCTAAACTTGTACTTTAATATACCTACTATTTGAATTTTCATTGCAAAAAAACGTTGCAAACTTCATCTCTAAAGTATATCCATTAGAGATCCATCATGGATATCCTGCATATCTAATAGTTATTATGTGCTGTCTGGGAAGGTGTCCCACAGTAGAGTGATTTTATATTTTGAGACACCCTGTATAGCCTACAGAAATGATTGCAGAATGCATTAGATATGCAATTTAAATTGTAAAATTATGGATCATGTAATGCAATACTGATTAGAAATATTACTCACCAAATTGCTGTCAATATTATGCTCCAATGCACAAGCCGTAACAAATTCCTGACCTTTGACCAGCTGAATAAATGAGCACGAAGGAAACCATCTGGCATGCTCAGTCCAGGGATCATCCTGAGGATCCCAATGTCTCAGTCCACCATCACAGTGAAAACACCTGACTTGATCTCCCATTCCTTCATAATAAAAGCCTGCTTGTGCTAAAACATCTGGTGTCTGCATCAGATCTGCAGGCCACGATCCAAAGGTTCGTAATCTCGATTCAACTGTTGCAAAATTGGATCGCTTAGGACCTTTGTGTTTTTGCACTCCAAGAGCATCCAGGTCTTCATTTACAACTAAATTTACATTTTGATAAGATTCTATGTTAATTGGTAAATTATTTGGTTCATTCAGTGAATTTCGTCTAGGATTTATTACAGTTTGGACAAATGAACATCGAGGGAAATGTTTACGATGTTCTAAATCTGGATCGTCTCCAGGTTCCCATGCTCTTACAACTCCACGACAATATGCACATTTTGTATTATCACCTTCTTTCAGAAAAAAGAATCCAGACCGAGCTAAACGCTCAGGGGAGACTATGTCCGGAATGGGCCAATTTTCAAATGTTGCTAATCTGGCTTCTTCAGAAGATAAATTGTTGGTGGATGATGAAGAAGGTACATTGGTAGATGATAATAAAGGAACGTTTCCTGAGGTAGTTGGATTTAAAACAAACGGACAATTTGGAGACAGATTTTTATGTTTTGCCATGACTTGGTCACCATAATTCCATTCTGAAACTTGTAGATGGCAAGAAAAGCATTCTACAGTTAAACCTTGTTTCAAAGAATAAAAACCTGCTTTTGCAACCCTTGCAGGATCCACAACAGCATTACCCGGCCACTCACTAAATGTCTGCACACGATTTTCTTCAATATTCATTTTAAATGTTAATTTTTTGAGGTTATGTCATGATTGGAATTTTCTTTAATTTGTGGGATTTTTACGCTCTCAACAAATAAATAATTCATAATTTACTATCACATTTAATTTCTTATTTTAACTCTAATGGATTTCAATAAACCCATAATTTAATGACAGAAAACAGCACAGCTGATATTTTATGTCAGATGGCGCCACTTTGCAGACGACAAAAATATTTGAAATCATTTAATAAATTGTAAATAATTAAATACGTTTTATTAAAATTGCATACCTATTAATTAGTTCTGTTAAGAATATTACATGTGATTTTTGAATTTAATGTAAGTAATTTTATAACACTTCTTGCTTTCTTCAATTCTTTCCTAAAACCCAATAATATTGCTTAAACCCAAATATGCCTGTAAATCCTTAAATTATACCTTTCATCCTCTAGTTCTAGTTGAATACTATCAGTACTTATCTCTTCTTTTAGTGTATCGCAATGTAATCTAACTTTGTACAATAATTTCTCTATTTCATGCTCAATATGGCCAGATTTACTTTCTTTTGGAAATAGATCTGATTTTACTGCTTCCTTAAGTTCATTTAACTCCATAACTATAATACTTTTCAATTCTTCCACTTTTAGTTTTAATTCTTCCATATTTTAGAAATACCTATTTTAAAATTTAGGCGCTCTTCCACTGCGCAGTGATCACTGACCTAGTGATTTCGACGTTGCCAAACTGCAAATTTTAAGTAATTTGATTAAAAAAAAATGTAAATGTTAAATAATTGATTTTAATTTTTTTTATAGTAAGTCATAATCATCGTTCCGAACGATACGTTCGACATACAACGATGATTATGTTTAGGCCACGATAATTTGTGATTTTAATTTTACATTTACGTTATTTGACGTTTGTCAAAAACTACAACGTTGCCAAATTGACAATCCTAACTTAGGATTCCAAAGTTTTATTTTTTTTAGTGAATATGCAGTTTGTTTTGTAACTTATTATCTTTTATTGATGTTTTAGTCCTAAGGTCATACTTATTCTTATCATTTACATTTTTAAAGTTTTAAAATTCCGTTTTGATTTTAAAGCGTCTAGATCTGAAATATGTCGTTTTCAAAGCTATCTAAGGTATTTTTTAAACAAATATTATTTAAAATTATAGGGTTTTATCACTAAAATGTATAAACATTTATTCTTAACCTATTTTATTCTAGTATTTTGCTAATGAATGTTGTTTTGTATTTATAGGTTATTTCATCTAGCACAAGACACTATAGCTCAAAACCCAATTTAAATGAGGTGGTTATCATTTCAGCAACCCGTACCCCTATGGGGTCATTTTTGGGTACCTTAGCTCCTTTGTCGGCAACTCAATTAGGGGCTGTAGCTGTTCGAGGAGCCATTCAACATGCTGCAATCCCGAAAGATGAAATTAAGGAAGTTTATATGGGAAATGTATGTGGTGCTGGTGCTGGACAAGCTCCTGCTAGACAAGCAACACTTTTCGCTGGTATGCCCACCTCTACAATCTGTACCACTGTGAACAAGGTAACAACATAATTAAACTTAATTTCTAGTTTGGGTGGCCTGTTTATTGTTTTTCACTATTAGTTTTATACTTAGGGGGTTACATAAGAAAAAATTGAAAATTAAAATGTGGTGGGATGGGGAGCTGCCTCAAACCAGATTTGAAATTATAAGTTGATGCTTCTATATTTAAACAGTTCAACAATTATTTCACCAACTTTTTGGCTATTTTTAGACCCCCTCCCCCATCATCACCAACTCAACACTATAACTGGAATATTTTATATTGGTTATACTTTTAACTAGACCCATCCCCCCCAGGTAGGTGACAATTAATTGTGAATTGTGAACATTGTTGAACAGCCCCATTTAGTTCAGGCTAATAATTTAACATTAATATTTTAAAAGATTCCAGTCATAGCATATTTTAACACAAGTGTCATGCAGTTGGTAGAGCCAAAAGTAAGATATATATCCCCATAATATATGGAGATGTAAACTAAACTTATTTTGGGAGATACCTACTTTAGTGCTTAACTAGCTGCATTCACCATTTTTAGAATTCATTTCGTTTTTAGATAAGTAGATAGGGAAACAGATTGGTGGGAACCCCACCGACCTTAAAAGTCTGGAATACCTAAAAAACTGCTAGAAATGAGAAAGATATTTGCAAAACTTGGAATTTTAAAAATATTCTTTAATAAACCTGGAATTTATAATTTTTTGCAATATCTGGAAAAACTTAAACCCGCTCGATCGCGTTAAACAAAAAAGTTTTAGACAAAAAGTGATAAGCCCCTCAACAAACAAAAAGATGTGCTTACTTTTTTTAAACGGGATTTGACACGGACTTAATTGTTGAGGCCTTATTAAGGTTATATATAATTACCCCTTTAGTAGTAGTAAATTTTTGGGTTGGCCAAAGCCGAACAACTAGCCCATTTCTGGCCCTTTTTCTCACCCCAGGCAATCCCTAATTTGAGTCCTCCTTGAACCTGCCCGTCCTTTCAATAAAAGTCAGGATATTGGCCCAGGGGATATCTCTTAGTTCCTTTTGGTTGAGTCTTTGAGTTTCAAAAACTTGCAACCTGATCCTGTCGTATCTGACACACTCGGCTAAGTAATGAGAGGATGTTTCACCCTCTCCGCCCTCTGGGCATAGCGGACTCTCTAGAATCCGCATTGTTGCCAGGTGCTTCCTTGCAGTGGCCCGTGAGGACCCCTACAAGTTGTCTGTGTGCAGTTCTTTCTTTTTCTAGCAACCAGTTGGTTTTTGATTTGCTTGGGCCAGTCAGGAAGTCCTTAGCTTGCCGGCAATCGTCGACCGCCCTCCATTGCTCCTTTAGCTTGGTATAAGCCCACTTATCGAGAGCGGTCTTTACCTGCTTACTTGTAACACCCAATATAGGTTTGGCCCCGTGCAGGCCATCCCTGATCCGAGTCTTGCAAGTTCATCTGCCTTCTCGTTTCCGGGAATTCCACTATGACCCGGTACCCATACCAGTTGAGCGTTTTTGGTCCTTGCTAACTCTTCCAAGGCTTCTGCACACTCCCTGACTAGGAGTGACCTAGTGCTGGAATTAAACAATGCCTTTAGAGCAGCTTCACTGTCCGAGCAGATGTATTTATCGTGCTACCTTATTTTCCTGCAATTTGCCGCTTCCTGTATGGCATAGACCTCAGCTTGGAAGACAGTGGAAAAGTAGCCAAGTGGAAAACTCTTTTGCAAGTCCAGGTCCTCCACAAAGAATCCTGCCCCAGAGCTTTGGATGCCTTCGATACGCGAGCCGTCTGTATAGTACACCAAAGCATTTGGCGCAAATTGTATTTCTTTCTTTTCCCATTCCTCCTTTGTCGGAATCCTGAGAGAGAAACTTTTATCGAACTTTAATCGGTCCTCTGCTTCTATCACTCTGATACTACCAATTGGGATGTCCCTTTCGGAAATATCAGCGATTTTGCCGTGACCGTAGTTCGCCTTCTCGCCCATCCAACTACCAGTCCCTAAGTATGAGAAAGCTAGCCATTGCCTCCTTCTGGATCCAGATGGATAGTGACGGCAGTCCCAGTAGGACCTCTAGAGCAGCTTGGGGTGTTATCCTTATTACTCCGGTGATTCCAAGACAAGAATTATCCCATTACTATAGTAATGGGGTTTTGCATGTGTTCTATTATAGATCACATGAAAAACCTTATTACTGTATTGTTTGGTCAAAGTTACAAAGGTATGTGCAATACACTTTGCATTGAACATACGACTTGGTAACTGTTATGATTGTTTTAAAACAAATAAAAAGAGGTGATTTTTAAAACTCGGGATTTGGCAGGGACTTGATTGTTTAACCCCTTCCGCTCCATTGTATCCACGTATGGATATTTGTAGGTATAGCAAAATATACCACAATATCCACAGTTGGATATTTGTTTACGGGATTTTCCATATACATTTTAATCTGGTGTGGGGACCTGTACCTTGAAAAACCGGCTGGGGCGGAAGGGGTTAAAGGTTTTTGGCAAGGGGCGCCTAAGGTCTCGTGACTTAATTTATAGACCTTTTTTAATTATCAAATTTTTTGTCTTCTGTTGGCCCTTACAACTCATTTTTGGACTAATGTTTATAGCAGCTTTTTTTCATATTTTTTGATGTACGATCACCACTTATAAGAATGATGTTTTATAAATAACAATGTATTTGTACCCCATATCATTATAAAGCGCATTGTAAATACTATTAAAAGGGGGTCGCCTCTCCCATATTTTTCTGCACTGCCCTGTTTTATTGGCACTCATAGGGGCGCAAAGTTGTTCGTGGGCGCAGTTGTAGGAGGCCGTCGAGCTTTTTGTAATTCACTTTTAACCTAAGGGGCGTAAAGAGGGGCGGAATGTTTGCTGATGGTTGCAGTTTTTTTTGTGTTCTTGGAAAATAACTAATTTTTACGATTATTGCCTTAAAAAATGACATTTTTAAAATGTTCAGAAGCAAGAAAATCCAAGGTGTATAAGTTAAGCCTTGGTTCCTAGATAAATCCAGCATTTTATGTTGTACCATTTACCAATCAGCACTTGCATGTAAGATCATAATAGCTGTTTTCCTAACAAGTGTGGAAAGAGGCTCTTTTCCGCACTAGATTACATATGCCTGAACGACGCTACGCGTCCAAGCAATGGAGTGCGGAAAAGCCTCTTTACGCATGCGTTAGGAACAATATTTTTTCTAAGAGCACGTTAAAAATAAAATATGCTTTTATAAGTATACTTAATTGAATAAATTTTATTTTTAATTTTTTCCAATAGAAAAGCAATTAACAATTAAGAAATTTTTATTATTTTGTAAGAATAATAATAATAACAATAACAAGAATAACACGATAGAAGTAAGATATTAAACAGTTTTAACAATTATTGAAAACAATTTAACATTAGTTATTACCAATTCTATTTTGGTTGAAAATTAATGATAAATTTGTTGCAGTTTTCATTTGCATTTGCCATTTACATTGTTCCTTTAGGTAACATTTCATCTTCTTCTTCAAGGTTCATCATTTTCTTTAATAAAAACTTTACAATTAAAATTGACAACACAATTGACATGAACAAACTAGCTTAGGACACTATCATGTTGATTGGTCACCATGGAAACAACTGTCTCAGCCAATAATGTTACACGTTTGTATGATCAAGCTACTTGTTTTTATGAAATAATTATGAAAAACCTTTTTTTCACACGCATATGCGTGCGGAAAAGACATCTTTCCGCACCTTCGTAGCAAAAAATATTACATTACATTACATTACATGTTTGTTTAACCTCGTACTATTCTACTTAATTAAGCATCCCCTAAGTCCAGGACTTGTGTGGGCTAGTAGTAGAGGGAACCACCGGCTTATACTGACTTTCGAACCAGTTATATTACCTATCATAAAATCAAAAACTTATAAAGTGGCGTATATGATTTTCTTGGTAACAAGAATTTGTCAAGCATGACACGTCATAACGTCACGACGTTAGTATCATAAGATTTTTAAAATTGCACCATAAGGTCCTCGAAAATTAGTATATTATGCACCTAGTATGCGAACTAAGTCTTTAGTTTTCAAGACTGAAGTTTTTTTGCTGAGACGGAGTCGAGGCAAAAAATCAGTCGAGAACACTTAAGACAGTTCGCATACGTGGTGCATATACCATTTTTTCTACTACCTAAATGTAGTAACTCCAAATATTAATTACTAATGTAGTTTAAAAACTTTTTTGACATATCTGTCAGTTTGACAAGTAAGTTGAAAAAAGTTAGCAGTTGTCTTAATTTTTTTCATTGTTGACCGTCGTCAATAAACAATGCTTAACAACGGTCAATAATAAATTTAATTCACTGATTTTATTGGTTGTCAACGTAAACAAGCCTTGACAACGGTAGATAATATGTAAGCTAGCACTTAATTAGGTAATAGAAAATTGTATATTATTGCAATAAGTGAGAGAACTAAGACTTTAGCGCACGAGCATGAATGCTTTTTGACTATGCGAAGTGGAGCCAAAAAATCATCCGAGTGTCGCTAAAGGTAATTCGCAAACTAATTGCATTTTTTTTATACAACGAATAGCCTAGAATTGTGAACACGCACAAAAAAAAATAAGATTTTGAATTATTTTGACAAAAGTGTAATTTTTTGTAGGCTACATTCACTTTTCAAAACTCAACCTCATCAAACATTGCATATTATATCGAAATATGCTAGTGATAGACTTAAGACATTTTATTATGATGCATTGTAATGTAAACTACCTTAGCAACATTAAAAAAACTGTGCGTGCGTGCTAGCACTAAGAAGGTTGTAGAAAAAGTCATATACGCCTCTTGAAATTGTCGACTATATAAGTTAGTACTACTAACAGCTTGTATTATTGTATAGATTGTATGGTAAATATATTTCGATATAACTATCTCCTTGAGTACTATGAATGAGCTATAAGTTGGTATAGATTTTTATTTTTATGATATAATTATTGCAAATATGCCATGACTATAAATATGTCTTTTAGGTATGTTCCTCTGGAATGAAAGCTGTCATGCTTGCATCTCAAGCCATCCAAGCTGGCCACCAAGAAGTCTGCATAGCTGGGGGTATGGAATCAATGTCTAACGTTCCTTATTACTTGAAAAGAGGACAGACTCCATATGGAGGCGTACACCTGGTAGATGGCGTAGTATTCGACGGATTAACCGACGTCTACAACAAGTTCCACATGGGGAACTGTGCTGAAAATACTGCTAAGAAAATGGGCATAACTAGACAACAACAAGACGACTACGCTATAAACAGCTACAAACGTAGCGCTGAAGCCTACAAAAACAACGTTTTCCAACCTGAATTGGTCTCCGTAAATGTCCCACAAAGGCGCGGACAACCAGATTTAGTATTTGCAGCTGATGAAGAATATAAAAAAGTGAATTTTGAAAAATTTGGGAAATTATCCACGGTTTTTCAAAAAGAAAACGGCACAGTAACCGCTGGAAATGCATCAACCTTGAATGATGGGGCAGCCGCCTTAATCTTAACTACTTTAGATGCCGCCAACAGATTAAGCGCTAAGCCCTTAGCTAGAGTAGTTGGGTTCCAAGATGGTGCATGCGACCCTATTGATTTTCCTATCGCACCAGCTTGTGCTATACCAAAATTATTAGAAACGACTGGAGTTAAAAAGGACGACGTTTCTCTATGGGAAATTAACGAAGCTTTCAGTGTGGTTGTTTTAGCCAACCAACAAAAATTGGACTTAGATCCAGCAAAAGTAAATGTACATGGAGGTGCTGTAAGTTTAGGGCATCCTATTGGCATGTCTGGAGCCAGAATCATAGTACATTTGGTACACGCTTTAAAACCAGGGCAAAAGGGAGTGGCTTCTATTTGCAATGGGGGTGGTGGTGCTTCATCCATTATGATTGAAAAATTGTAAGTTATATGTGGTTTGATTACTGTGCTTTAACCAATTGTAATAGTCTGTTTTCAAGTAATTTCGAGAAATTGCCAAATAGTAATAAGTGTTAAGACATATTAATATACTTTATACATATTAATTTTTAAAATTAGGTAAAGAATGACGCAGAAAAACGGCTAAAATTGGCCTAATGTCAGATTTCCTGAAGTTTGGATATCGCCCCGAAAATTTCAAAACATATCTGCAAAAAAAATAAATGTTTTCTGTTTCTTGTGCTAATCAACTCCGTGCATGATGGCTGGTAATTTATACAAACTCCAATTCATTACTTGAATATAGCGTTACTTATAAACTAAGCGGAGTGGTTAATTGGAGTTTGTATAGTCATCATGTACAGAGGTAATTACTGCAAGGAACCGAAAATATTTTTTTTTCAGATACGATTATTCCAAATTTACAGGGCGATATATTATAGATCTTGTTATTCTAAACATATTTCTTTTTATACAAAAATGAATCGTATGGCTAGATTTTAAGTTATTATTTTATAATCCAAATTTTATACAAAACGTGTATTCACACTATAAATATGAAATTGTCAAAACTGACAAGTAAAATACTTCATTATAATATTTTCACTTATAAAATTGGAATTTCGTGTTAATTCCAAACCAATTAAAAACTTACCAGCAGATGGAATAACTGTATATTATAATTTTTTGCGAATATTTAACTTCTAGCATAGATATTTCATATTTTTGAAATATTACATACTAAAATTGATTTAAAATTAAATGAAACCGTATGAAACTAAGTTTATAAATATAAGTACCTATTGGCTAAAATTCGTATGTAGAATGCTACTAACTGAAAATTTAGCCAGAGGATTGATTTTTGCGCAAAAAGAAATTTGTTTAAAGTGACAGGATCTATAAAATATCCGAATTTCACGCAATTTGACTATACACTAATTTTAAGCAATTTTCTGCCTCATCCTTTAAACTCTCAAATTTTATTTTATATTTTAAATATCTGTTTTAAAATTAAGTAACAATATTCTGTGTTATTGTGCAACTATATTTTTATACAAATAAACTTATCTGTAAGATGTTTTTGTAATGTTTTATTTTTGTGTATACAGAGAGGATCCACTACCAACGAATGCGCTTCCTACAGTTACTTTATTTACCAAAGATCCATGCCCACTGTGTGACGAACTAAAATTAAAGCTGGAACCATATATGAGCAAAATCAAATTCGAAACGATCGATATAACAAAAAAGGAAAATTTAAAATGGCTGAAACTATACCGCTACGAAATACCAGTTTTGTTTTTTAATAGAGAATATCTATGCAAACATACCTTAAATGAAGAATTACTAAAACTTAGGTTGAAGCAACTGGAAAACAGAAATTAATTTGTAATAATATTTAGTTAATTAGTAAAGCCCGTAAACGGACGAGAAATTTCGGATCATTACCTAAGCACTCTATCACAACGCAAGGTACCGAAAACTTATCAGTCGAAGAGGCCACTTAATTTTTTGTAGAAATCTTTTTTTTTTAAGGAATTGCTCGTTCACTTACGGCCCTTTTATACACCTAGTATGCGAACACTGCCCTAATAACATTGAAATTGGACAAGTTTCTTGACCAGAGTACAGTGGTGGCATTAAATATTGGGACAAACAATTTTTCATTTTTTAAAAAACGTCAAAATATGTCAAATGTTTGTTTATTTTTTCTGTTATACAAGTAGTTTGTAAATAGATCTGTTTCTTAAGAAATGTTTTATTGAGAAAACATTAGGTTCTTATATCAAACCCAAAAAGGATCATCGGTGGTCAAAAGCTGCAATGGATGGTGAAGCAATTTTTAATTATATAAGGAAAACCGAGAAAAACAAGGTGCAGTTGCCGTATACTAGGATTTTTTTTTCGCTTACCTCGGTGAGGCTCTTCAGTAATGAACTCAAATCCATTTTCAGTAGAAAATTTATAAAACCTTGTGAGTTTTTAGCGGTACTGAAGAGAAAAATGAATATTAAACACATTCTTTACCTGTATAGTACAATTTTGATCCAAAGAATATCAATTTTATTATTATTATTTAAATACAACATTTGTGTAAAATTTAATGAATCAATAAATATTAATTTATTAATTTAATATTTTTTGACAGTAAACTTCAACTAAATAATTCAGTTATGTCAAAACGAAGTAACCTAGTTTTTAATTTTTAAAATAATCCAATGTTAATCCATGAAAAAAATATAAAAATGAATTTTTTTGAGGTTGTCCCGATATTTAATGCCACAACTGTATTTGACAAAGTTCTTTGTAAAGAATTGGACAATTCTTGAGCAAGAGAATTAATCAAGATTCTGTATCAAGACATTAGCAAGATTCTGGAAGCAGCGTGTTTAGCAATACTTTGTCAAGTCTGTTCGTCAAGTCCGTAGCAAGCAATTTGACAAGATTCTTGATAAAGAATCTTGACCTACTCTAACAAGTACGATTTAATCATGATAGAGATCGCTTTTCCATTTCTTGTCAATTTTTCTTGCTACATTCTTGCTCAAGATTTGTCCAAGAATGTTGACGAAGTATCTGTAGCAATTCTTGAGCAAGAATCTGTCGACAGTATCAGATAATTGTCAAAATCTGGATGCAGATACTTGATCAAGAATGTTGAGCCAGACTTGCTCAAGACTTGACAAAAATTGTTACTATGGTCTGTTTAATGAAGCGAGATAGTAAATTAAATATCGCACAGTGAATATTTTCAAAACAGATTCGAATATTGGATGTGCGAATATACTGCGTAGTTTATTTTATAAAACGTAACTATATTCTATACATAAACATACTATTCAAATGTGTTGTAAAAATATTTACTGTGCGATTTTTAATTTACTATCTTGCTTGATGAAACAGACAATAGGGTGTTTGGGACTAAAGTTTTTTTGCTGAGACGAAGTTGAGGCAAAAAAAAACAGTCAAGAACACTAAAGACATGTAATATTTTTTTCTACTACCTAAAGCTATTAACTTTAAATATCAGTTAAAAATATAGGTTTAAAATATTTTTGACATTGCTGGTAGTTTACCAACAATTTTTTAACTTTAAAATAAAATCCCAACTTTTTAAGACAAGAAAGGATAGGGAGGCTCTCCCTGCCCCTCCTTCGATACGCCTCTGTTTATTTTATTGGTTGTCAATACACTGGCAACGGTTTATGATAATATAAGCTAGCACTTATAGCTCTTATAGCTATTATTAACTATAGGTAGTAGAAAAATATAATTTTAGTACTATTGTTAAAATTTTATTTTATTCGATTTTTAGATGTTAAAGATTTATTTATAATAAATTTTTTACTTAATTTGAAAAATGGCGAAGGTGCTCCTATAAATTAGTTCCGAAAACAAACCCATAATTATGCATAAGGGATAACCATATATGTTTACCTCGTGCCGTATGGCTGCAATTTTGCTGTGAAAGAGCGGCAAGAGATACTTAAGTATCTCTTATAGCTACTGTGTTACTTGGGCTAGGTCGGCAAATTTTTTAATACAACATAATTTAACCATATCTGACCTTTTTTTAGTAATTACTTTCTGTCGTGAGTCACGAGACAACAAAAATATATCAAACATTAAATCTGGAGCTGTTATTGTTTTTTGCACATCACTGGATTTTAGTGATGACTCAGCACTTTTATTTTCGGGAGAAAAAGTTAACTTTTTAATATTATTTATTTTTACTTTCATTTTCATTTCGAGTCGTCAAGTTTTTTATTTGAAGTCGTCAAGTTTTTTCTACCAGTAGGATGAGATTTGATACCCTGCAGGCATGTTATCTATTTTCCAGGGCGGCAAGCCCAATAAATCCGGCCCTGTTCTATGGCTTTTTATACATAATAATATATGGTGCATGCGCTTAAATTAGATATTAAATACATTTTATAAATCTTGCATGCTTGGTTACACCACAATACGCAAGCATGGTTGCCTACCTTGAAGCGTTAGATATAAATATATTTTCAAACACCTACTATGGACGCAACTCATCATACCATCCACAGCGCGTAAGCGCTAGAATGGTATAATACCGAATGGGTAATAATAACCTGAATTTTATTTGAAGCCAGTCATGTGACGATTTGCTGAATTAAGCCTAGGGCGTTTTTGAAAAATTCAAAACTACCGTATTATTATATTAATACGTATTATTAATACGGTAGTTTTGAATTTGCCAAAAACGCAACAGGGTTAATCCAGCAAATCGTGACATGACTGGCTTCAAATAAAATTCAGGTTTTTATTACCCAAGTAACACAGTAGCTATAAAGTATATTTTTAGCAGCAAAATTGGAGCCATTTTGCTGCAAAATTACTGCGAAAATAGCTACTGTGTTACTTGAGTACTTGTAGCTTTTATAGTTATAGCCATAATGGTAGCTTAAAAAAATCATTTTCTGGTAATACTAATTTCATATACAGAGCGGTCCAAAAGTCTACCCCCCCCCCCTCTTAAGTTTTGAACCAGTTGAGATATCGACTTCAAATTTGGAACTTTTAAATAAGACAACTTAAACTATCTTTTAGCATATATTTAATACTTTCAGCTCTTAAAATGTGGGCAGGGGGGCATGGGGGCACATTTTTTTAAATGGAAAGGGGGGTCGTGTAATACATCATTTTAAAGCTTATAAAATTCTCCATTTAACTAAAAAAAAATTTGGGTTTAAAATGGGGTTGAAAATGGGTATAAATGTCAAAATTCCTCTAAAAAAAACAAATAATTTTTTAAAAATGCCTAATTTCATCATAAAAAAATGTTAATTATACTTTTAAACTAATTTTAGTTGACATAAATAAAAATTTATAAAAAAAAAACTTAAAAAATCGAATGTTTAACACAAAAAATTGAAAAATCAAAACCTTAAAAAACATTTTTAAAAAATTTAAAAATGTTAGTTTAAATAGAGAATTTTATAAGCTTTAAAATGATGTATCACACGACCCCCCTTTCCATTTAAAAAAATGTCCCCCCATGCCCCCCTGGGTGTTCGGTCATTCATATTTCTAAAAAAATTGCCTGTGGCGGTGAAAATGGTTACGGTCGTAAATCCATAAGGAACTTGTATTTAAAATATTTTATAAATACTTAATTATAATTTGCTTTGAAAATTCTAATGTGTTTGGAAAATGATTTATTAACGTTTCCGCCTGCGCGAGCGCCTGCGGAATAATAACATGGTTACTGAGCCGAGTCCGAGCGCCGGCCATAAATTTTAACTAAAAGATTTTGTTTTGTATATATTTTTTTAATTTTAAGGTGTTTAGAAAATACGTTTCAATAAAAATTCTATAAATATTCGCCTGCGGCACTATACAATAAAAATTGACGATAAGGAACCTATCGAAACCTGAATAGTTCTAAAAAATTGAAAAGATTATGTGTAGTTTTTTTAGAGATTTTCTCTGGCCTTTTTACCAAAAACAATCCCAGCCTAGAACTTTGGATAATCAACTTATGGTCCAAATTTGAAGTATTTAGCGCTAAGCTTTCTTAAGTTATCGTGGTCACAAATTTCCCGGACACACAGACCGACAGACAGATTTTTTTTTAAAATACAAAAGACAAAAAAAAATACAAAAAAAAAGATTCTAAGGAGAGCCATTTTATGTTTTGTCAAAGGAGCACAGCACTAAGCACAGAAGATAGACCTCAATGGTCACTCACCAAAAACTATACTGAAGACAAGAAACGCAAGGAACACGGGTAAGAGAGCCACAGGCTCTGATCCAACCAAACCAATCAACATGCCACCTTCCTCCTCCTCCTCCTCCTCCTCCTCCTCCTCCTTTTTTTTTGACAGAAATAATAATTTTTGGATATAAAACGTCCAGAAACGTAAAAAAAGCAATACAAATTTTTCGAATTCTTTTTACCAACGCAAGGCTTTCCTTGGGAAAGTAAAAAGCAATTCTAACAACAAGACTAAATGATGGTTGGTTTTAGTATAAGAGCGATTGCTAATAAATTGGATATTTCAACGAATACGGTTTGCCGCGCGAAAAAGAGAATAGAACTACAAGGTGTAATATATCGGAAAAAAGGCTCGGGTCGTTCACAGCACATGACGATGAGCAGGTTGTAGATTATTATTAAGCCAACGTCCATTTAGAACTGCAGTTCAAGCCTGAGAGGACACCAATTCCTGGTTCTATCCGAGCTGTCAGAAGACGTATTAACAAATCAGAAATTAAAAATGCTGCGGCCAGTAATAAGGCTTTTCTAAGTCAAAACCACAAAATAAATAGTGTGCAATGTGCCTTAGAATATCGGGATGAAATTTGGGATAATATAGTATTTTCTGATAAAAAATGTTTCAATCCACCCATAATGGCACTGTGCGCGTATCTAGTCCAACGCACAGTAGCCCCAGAAGAAAAGCGACAAAAGTCTGCTTTTTTGTATGGGGCCATGTTTTGCACCGCTGAAATTTGGTATAAAGGCTTCTTTTGGTAATATTAATACGAACCAATACCCAAAAACTTAAAATTAAAAATTTCGGAATAAATATGGTCAATTTATTTTTAAAATTTTGTCAAAATTAACGAAAATAAGGCACAAAACAAACAAAAATTGAGAGGTAATTACTGTAAAAATTTCATGATTTTCTACTAGACCGTTTTTCTTTTTTAATTTAAAAATATATATATATATATTTTATAAGTCCGATTTATCTGAAATTTGGTGTTAAGGCTTTCTAAATGCGCACCAAAACGATTTTTCACGAATAACTCGAAAACTTTACGTTTTAACAAAAACTATAAAAAAAATAGGTTGCTCGCTTTTTTGGAGAAAAGTCGGCAATAAAACCAACGACTTTACCACAAGAATTGAAATTGATAGTAATATTTATTTAATTACTAAAAACATGCTCCAGAAGTTTGACCGGTTTAGAATGCTTATTTTTGAAAAAAAGTTTGATTGAAATACAAAACGTACTTTTTAAATTTTTAAAAAAATTGTTTTTTTCGAAATAATTCGGAAACTATAAAAGATACGTAAAAAATGCCATAGTAAACACAAAGCTACTTTTTTACTCTAGCATTTTTTAGATTTCGAATTATTTCGAAAAAAATACAATTTTTTAAAAAATTTAAAAAGTACTTTTTGTATTTCAAACTTTTTTTCAAAAATAAGCATTCTAAACCGGTCAAACTTCTGGAACATATTACTAGTACTTAAATAAAGTAAATTATAAAAGGACTACTACACAGAGAAAAAGGATATCTTGAATCAAAAAACGATCATGAACCAAGGCCACCATGGCTTTCGATATGTTCAACGCCATGACTGTCTTGGATCAAGTCCGCCGTGATCTTGGCATTTGAGGTCCTAGATTTAAGGACATTTCCTTAAATCAAAGCCACTTAAACCATTTATTTAATATCATATTATCTTAAACCAAGTATGTTATTATATTGATTTAAGATCATATTATCTTTATCTAAGATCATATTATCTTACACCAAGTCTTGGTTTAAGATAATATAATCTTGAATGAAGAGAATTATAATCTTGATTTAAGATTATGATTCTCTTGATTCAAGATCATATTGACCCCACAGTCAGGTTCCAGGGTTAATAGAATGGTAAATATTTTGAAAAAATTTCCCACACATGTATAATATTATTTCGCACGCCTATGAAATATGATACTTTCTTACTCTGTTAATCGTGTGAAATTTGGTTTCATCGGTGGTCGTTGGAAAAAGCACTTGTTTTTGAAGAAAAAAAATGGCGCTTATAGGTATAAATAATTATTATTTAAAGCTACTTACCCTTTTTTAAGTAAATTTGAAAATCCCCATCGTTTGACGGTAACAGATACAAATTCGTCCATTTTAAAGCAGATAAAATGCAATGCAATGATACACCTTTAAAGACAACTGACGGCAAAAAAAACAAACCTAACTTCTCTCCCGAGCATTTCTTTAACTACTGCGCAAATTGTCTGCCAGCCAACAACGGGCGAGTCTACTGTATATGTGAGGCCGGAAATCTCTTTACCGTAAGACAACAGGGGCTTTGAGTCAAGATAATAACTCTTGACTCTCTGTTACTATTTTAAATGTCATGGATTTAAGGAAAAAATCCTTGATACAAGGATTTTTCTACCAAGAGAATAATTTAAGGAAACCAAAGTCACAGATAATTTTAAACCGAGGATACATGATCTTAAAAGAAGATTATTACCTCGATTTAAGATAATATAAATCCAAGATAATTTATTATCTTCTGTCAAGATAAACTTTTTTTCTGTGTATCAATTTCAATTCTTGTGGTAAAGCTGTTAATTTTATTACCGAGTTTTTCTCCAAAAAAGCGAGCAACCCATATTATTTTCATCATAACTCCCTTAGTTTTTATGCTAAAAACTTATATAAAAGCTCATTTGAAAGGTCTTTTTCAGGTACTTTGAAAGGTTTCCAGAAATAAAAGAAAAAGCAATCTTCTTGTTTTTTTATGAGTTTTATTTTTTTTTATTACAATTTGTGTTAAAACGTAAGGTTTTTGAGTTATTCGTGAAAAATCTTTCAAAAACATGCATTTTTTCGATAAAAACCGAACATTTTCAATCACGTATAACTCAAAAAGTATCGACTTATCGATATAACTTTATAGGAAACTTTTTGCTTGGAATTTATTCGTCTATCGATTTCTGTGGTTATTTTGAGTATAATAATTTCCACCTCCCGAAAGGGTGACATTCATCCCAGAGTAAAAGTCCGCATCGGCACTAGGTCACATTTGTTCCTTGATCCATCCTCTAAGTACTGTTAAAATTTCACGTGAATCGGTCTGATCCGAAAGAATTCGGAGCCGAAAACCTTCATTTACTGGACTTTTATAAGTATTTATTTTTAATATTTTGAAATGATTTGTATCGCAATACTTAAAAGTTATAAATTATTAAAAGAACCCGTTGAATACAATGGATATCATCGTCACAAAGGTACGTACAATATCCAGTACCTAGATACTGCATCGCTTCGTGCATACAGCATCCACCGAAGAAGCCAGACTTCCTAAGAACAAAATCGAGAGCCATACAGCCCGGGGCTAGTAAGAAATACACAAGAGAGGTTCATGGACACGAGGTTTAAAGTCGCAGCCCGCTTAATATTTCTCAGGTAAAGAACGTTAAGAGTCATTTTCCAAGCCTACTACATGTAGACGTCGTCCAAACTGCCCACACACACTTTCAGTCTTGATGGTAAACTGGACAGAACAACTATAGGCTTGGCCTAAAATTGTTTTATTTTATTATCGCGAATAGACAAAAACATATGATATTGTTAACAATTATAGTGTTAAACGTGTGTTAAAAGTGTGTGTCTATGTATTTTTTTATTGCAAAAATCGTGATCTTGCAAAGTTATTTAGCTATTGCAAAATAGTATACTACAAGATACAGGCTCGGTTAGTTATACCTTTAAAATTCTTTCAGTAAAGACAAAAGATTAAACTTAAAGAATCAATTGTATTTTTGTTGTTGTTAATAGTGATTTTTGTTTAAAAAAGTGTTTTTAGTAATAATTTGTGAGTGTTGTAAGTGTACTATATCTACTTGTTGCCTGGTTACTATATCTAATAGGGGATCATTTTCACTGAAAACTAAAAACTTTTCAGCTTGAAAAATAATTGGATATGTAAGTTTCTATTGCGTTAAATTTTTATAGTATAGGGTACGTTCAAGTATTACGTAACGCATCTAGGGAGAGGGGATACCATCAGCTTTACGTCAGTACTGACGCGTCAGTGTTAATGGTATAAGAAAATATAAGGCAGGGCGTTACATGGGGGGGACGTAAAAAAATCCCATAAAGTACGTTACGTAATTTTTGAACAGACCCGTATAAACATTTTTGAAATTATTTTTGTTTTACTAATATAAAATATCGAGAATATCTAAGAATATTTTAAATTCATTTTGCTTATATGTTTTCGAAAAAATTGGAATTTTTCAACCTATATTTTACTAACTGGACCTTCATGTCGATACTCCTTTTCCATAAAACGGATGCATCGCGATTCTCCAGATATTCAAAGAGCTCTAGCACCTAAATATAGGCGTAAGTAGGGGGGACTTAGGGAGGCTAAGCCCCCCCAAATTGTCACCCCCCCAATCAATCTATATAAGTAAAATTACACATATATTTTTTACATATACATATACACAGGGCTCAAGCCCCCCACCCTACCCAAAATTTGGACCTGGTTACGCCTCTGCACCTAAATCATTGATATTTGTGAGCTGTGCCCTTTGACACTTTTGAACAGAATCTCGAAAACTATAACATATCCAATTTAGCTAAGTTGGGCCGAAACCACTTTTCCAGAAGAAGCCAGCGTTGTCTTTTGGGGGTTCAGCGAGCTATTTCTTGTTGCTCTTAGCGCCCAAAAATACGTAAGAAAAATATAGTCTCTTTAATAGTAATTACACTAATTTTTGTGAACCTGTGTAGTTAATTTTAAACATGTAACACGTTTCTCTTATGATGACAGTCAGTGTTTGTTTATAAATATTGTGAAAGATTACATATAAACATGAAATCTGTGTTGCACACATGTTGGTATAAATAAATGCATTTTGCCAGGTTATTGGTTTTAATAATCTGGGTCATTCTGATTTTAAATATTTTACATTACACAGCTATTTTTGTTTTATTAATTAAATTAATGGTTTAATTTTAATTAGGCACTTATATCGATCAAAAGAAATTCTTGGCAAGATTTCATTATATAAATAATTACTGAAAAACAATCCAGACCAAAAAATATTTTTATTAATTTAATATTTAATATAACTTTTTGGGAACTTTCTTTATAATTTTCATTATTTTTTGAAAAGTAGCGCCCTCTATAAGGGAACGTTAAAGTATTACGTAACGCAAAATGTACCAAAATTCATAAATTTCATACCTCGGTTCTCGCGTTATTCAGCGCTGTAGAGATTTCATATTTTGTCTACCCCCCTAACACACCCAAAATATGAATTCTCTATAATCTATAATAACGCGAGAACCGGGGTATGAAGTGTATGAATTTTGGTACAATTTGCGTTACGTAATACTTGAACGTTCCCTAACTTTGTTGTTACTGAATAAATTTTTTACCAAATTGGTATGAAGATTAACATAAGACTAAGTTTATCGGTCTTTTCCTTCTATTTATTATAATTGGGTCGCTTTAAGCAGAAACCTACCAACCCACATTGTAACCTTTAATTAAATTTCTGTAAAATATATTGGGTAAAATGTTCTATAACCTGCTGTCATCTCACAATATGGGTTGGTAGGTTTCTGCTTAACGTGGCCCAATTTATGTAGTCAGCCCATGCAACTGTCACAATGAAAAGTGTCTCCACCTCTTTAAAAAACTTCATTTGTTTTCGGTTTTAGCAGCCAAAACAAAAAATATAATAAACGGATCAAATTATATACAGAACGTGTCAAAAGTCTGCCCCTCCTTTAACTTTTGAACGGCTTAAGATATCCTTTTGAAATTTGGAACATAACCCATATATTTTTGGTATATATTTTATATAATTAGGAGGCAAATGGTGGCAGGGAGGCAAGGTGGAACAATTTTTTAAATAGAAAGGGAGTCTGGTGATACATCATTTTAAAGCTTATAAAATTCTCTATTTGTCCAATTTTTTTTTTCTGGGGTTTAAAACAGGCTTAAAAACGGGAATTTTCGTCAAAAATTCTTTAAAAAATAACAACTTTTGAAAAATTGTATATTTCATGATGCAAATGCGTCAGTTATACTTTTAAACTAGTTTTGAATGATATAAATAAAATTTTAGAAAAAAAACCTCAAAAAATAGCATTTTTTAGCAAAAAAAAATAAAAAAAGTGAAAACCTTAAAAACATGTTTAAAAAATAAAAATATATATCGTCGTATAGCGAATTTTATGAGCTTTAAAATGATGTATCACACGACCCCCCTTTCTATTAAAAAATATTTCTCCTTGTCTCCTGTCTCCATTGTGCCCCTAAGCATACCAAATATATACCAAAAAATTATTTGGTAATGTTATTGACGTGTTCCAAATTTCAAATTGATATCTTAAGCCGTTCAAATGTTAAAGGGGGGACGGACATTTGACACGCACTGTATATAGGTATTTCTATGAAAATCGGTTAACTTCATGTTATGCACATATATTTAGAATTCTATCAGACGTATTTAATAAATATGGCTATTATTTAACAGCTAAATACAACAAGTACTTTATCGTCATAATAATTAAATGCTTATATTTTTAAAATTATTAGGTTTATACAGTTGTTCTACTTTTAATTATTATTAAGGATGCTCTCTAAAGTGTTAAGAATAAATTAATTTAAATTCTAAAATAATTTTTATCACTTTTTTTCAAATTAAAGTAGCGTACTCAACATCGGGCGTCCGTCTCTTGACACAAATTTCAAATTTTGCGGGTTGTGCAGTGCTCAAAAGTTAATAGTCCATTCTCTATAAACGAACGACTTAACGTTAGCAGTAAACACCATTTGTTGCGAGTCAGATATTTCGGATTTAGTGCTAGAGACGTTCTTGTGTTGAGAACACGAGGTGGTGACCAATATATTAGTCCCTTGGTGAGTAATTCTGTTGTAATTTATTGGTAATTGTTTTTGATTTGATTTTAATTAAACTTTTTCTTGTGTAAATAATTAGTAAAGAAAGTAAAAACGCCAGTATTTCGTTTCAATCAGATTTTCTTTGTTTTTCACAAAACTCATCAGTCTCTTATTGTTTTTTTTTCAGCTTGCAATAAAGCTGCAGCGTCAAAATCATCATATGACAGGCCCAATAGTCAATATAGTTTTAAATGTTTATTTACATTAAAAATTCGTTTTTTTTTTCATTTAAATTTTTGCGTGCCCCCGTAAATGAATACTTCGAAACGACCACTGCAGTGGTTATAACTTATAAGAAGCTTTAAGTTTCCTTGAAAGAATATGTAAAAAGCATTTTTGGCATCCTTAATAAAATGTCCACACAATAAATACCTGGTTAGTTTGTATACAATTCTATACAAATTACCTGCTTATAAACCTATCATGGGTATGATACCTCGTACCTCTTTTCTGATTTAAACTTATAAAAAAATTAAGTAAAAATGAAACATCTGTGCTTTACACCGAAAATAATCGAAAAAGTATAATATGTATTAACATTGATCTATTACCTGTGATTAAATTTTTATTTATACTTTTATAACTACTATACACCTAAATGTTTTCAACAAATATAAAAAGTTTCATTAGTAGGGATAGATAGTTACTTACGGCAAATAAATTAAATTAAACATCAATAAATTTCATATTTATGGTAAATGGATTAAACTAATTAAACAAATAACTGATCTATTCGTTAAAATTAAAATTACACTGCCCAGTAAAAGTGCTTTCCTATTTTTCACCTCCGCGCGTAAAATTTTTATTATCATATTCCAGATACCAATTTTCACGAAAAATACCCCTCGCCCTCAGGGGGTGGAGTAGCATTTTTTTTTATTATCAGATTCACTTTCAGCGACCTGAAAAACTCCAATATACCAATTTTCACGAAAACTACCCCCCACCCCTTTGGGGGTGGAGTTAGAATTTTTTTATAATCAGATTCACTTTCGGTAACCTCAAAAACCCCAATATACCAATTTTCACGAAAACTAGCCCCCACCCCTCAAGGGGTGAAATTAGAAAAAAATATTATCAGATTCATATTCGTCGACCCAAAAAACCCCTATACCGGTATATACCAATTTTGACGAAAATATTTAAAAATTTTACACCCTCACCCTTGAGAGGGTGGAGTTAGAAAAATTTTATTATCAGATTCAATTTCCCTATATAGCAATTTTCAAATTTTAGTAAGAAAAGTGTATTTTTCCCCATTTGCTCCCCTTGCCGCACCCCAATGTTCACCAAAAACAATCACGAGCGAGAACTTTTGGTAAAATACCTGCATGCCAAATTTAAAGTCTATAGCTTAAAGCGTTGTTATCGTGCCCACAAGATTTCCCGGACAGACCGATTGACCGACCGATCTAATTATAAAAAAAATCTCCACTCAATTCCCAAAGGGGCGGGGGGTAGTTTTCTTGAAAATTTATATATTGGGATTTTTGAGGTCGCTAAGACTGAATCTTATTATTTTTTTTTTCTAATTTTACCCCCTGAGGGGTGAGGGGTAGTTTTTTAGAAAATTGTTATATTGGGGTTTTTAAGGTTGCTGAAAGAGAATTTGATAATAAAAAAATTCTAACTCCACCACCTAAGGGGCGGTGGTATATTTTTAAGTTTGGTAAATGTGAACCTGATAATAAAAAATCCATTTCAGGTGCGGATCAAAAAAAAATTATCGGTCGGTCGATCAGTTGGTCGATCGGTCGGTCGAACGGGCTGTCCGGGAAATCTTGTGGGTACGAAAACTTAAGAACGCTTTAAGCTAGAGACTTGAAAATACAGGTATATTACCAAAAGTTCTCGCTCGGGATTGGTTTTGGTGAATATTGGGGTGAGGCAAGGGGGGAAAATACATTTGTTTTTCAAAAATTTGATAATTGCTATATAGGGGTTTTCAAGGTTGCTGAAATTAAATCTGATAATAAAAAATTTCTAAAGCCACCCCCGCAGGGGGAATATGAATCTGATAATAATTGCTTTTCCATTTTAAAATTTTTGAAAATTTCGGAAAGCCTTGTATTCGTGCAAAAATGTTCGATTTTTTTTTGTGTATTTTTGCGTTTTATGACGTTTTATGTCTAAGAAATCGATTTCAAGCAAAAAAAAATTTTTTCGGTCGATCGGTCTGTCCAGGAAATCTTGTGAGCACGATAACTTAAGAACGCTTTAAGCCAGAGACTTAAAATTTGGCATACAGGTGTGCGGCAAGGGGGGCAAATGAGGAAAAATACATTTTTTTTACAAAAATTTGAAAATTGCTTTTTGTTTTTAAGGTTGCTGAAATTGAATATGATAATAAAATTTTTCTGACTCCACCCCCGCAGGGGTGAGGGTGAAAATATTTTCAACATTTTCGTCAAAATTGATACATAGGGGTTTTTGGGGTCGACGAATATGAATCTGATAATATTTGTTTTTCTAATTTCACCCCTTGAGGGGTAGGGGGTAGTTTTCGTAAAAACTGGTATACTGGACTTTTTGAGGTTGCTAAAAGTGAATCTGAATAAAAAAATTCCAAAGCCACCCCCTGAGGGGTGAGGAGTAGTTTTCGTGATAATTGGTATATTGGGGTATAAAGAACTTTCACTTTCGGGTTTAGACCGTGTTAATGGATTTTCACTTTCCGACGTTTCGTCTCTTACTACTAGAGACATCTTCAGGGATTAATCTGAAACTAAGTTTCGAATCAACTTGTGTCACTATTTATGACGAGTTGTGGTTATTCACCCGTGACGAGGTTTTTCCTATCAAAGACTTCCATATTGCAGGTAAGTGGTAACCAGTGTCCCGATTGATATTGTTAGGATGCTTGATGATTTCTATCGATTCCCGTATCTTCCTTGGCATTTTTCTGTTTTCTGTTAATATTTGTTTTGTTTCAGACAAATTGATTTTATGACCTGTTTCATGTACATGTTCGGCTACTGCCGATAAGGAAATTTGTTTCTTTCTTATATTGCGCTCATGCTCTTGAAGTCTTGTAGAAATTTTTCTCTTAGTTTCACCTATGTAAACCGTACCACAGGAGCAGGGTAATTTATATACGCCTTCTGAACTCAGGGGTATTTTGTCTTTTGTTGAAGTCAAACATTGACCTAATTTTTGGTTGGACCGAAATATAGGCTTAATATTTGACTTTTTCAAAAGTTTACCTATTTAACGGAACTCATAGACAATGACACATACGAAAAACTCGAGACCGATCCTACTGGAAAATTTGAACGAAAAATCACACAATTACTTAAACAATCCTCCCTTACACCTCTTGAAATTTATAATCTAACCCCCCGAGACTCCCGCGTACCAAAATTATATGGTTTACCTAAAATTCACAAGGACGGTGCCCCTCTTAGACCAATTGTCAGCACAATAGGTTCCCCTACGTATAAACTTGCCAAACACCTTGCCCAAATCTTAAATCAGTTAGTTGGAAAAACGAGGTCTTATGTAAAAAATTCCACACACTTTGTACAAACCTTATCGACAGTGACCCTGGACCCCTCGGACATAATGGTTAGTTTCGACGTAGAATCTCTATTTACTAACGTTCCCGTTCCCGATACAATAAATATTATACGAGACCTACTTACAACTGGAAATCTTGACCCTAAGTTATCTAAATTATTTGAAGCTTGTCTGACATCTACATATTTTCTGATACAGGGAGAGTTCTATGAACAAGTGTCAGGCGCCGCAATGGGATCCCCATTATCACCCCCTGCGGCCAATGCTTTCATGGAATACTTCGAGAAAAAAGCTATTGAGTCATTTCCATTAAAACCTAAAATTTGGCGCAGATACGTAGACGATGTCTATGCTATTTGGCCCCATGGCATGGAAAGCCTTCAAGGTTTTCTAAATCACCTCAATTCCCAACATAAATCTATACGGTTTACGATGGAAATTGAGAACAACGGATCACTTCCCTTTTTGGACGTTTTGGTTTACAAAACGGAAAATGGCTCAATAGGACACTCGGTATACAGGAAAAAAACCCACACTGACAGATACCTAAACGCATTTTCACATCACCATCCCTCTCAAAAACGCTCGGTAGTTAATTCACTTGTTCATAGGGCTTTCATGATTTCAGACAAGAATTTCCTAGACACAGAACTCCTTAAACTAACCAAAGCCTTGACCATGAACGGTTATACCAAAAAAGACATTAATAAGACCATATACAAATACAGAAATCCCAGACCCAAACAACAGGACAATAGTGACAATGACAGACAGACACAAGTTATACTTCCCTATGTAAGCGGTATCACGGATAAAATAGGTAAACTTTTGAAAAAGTCAAATATTAAGCCTATATTTCGGTCCAACCAAAAATTAGGTCAATGTTTGACTTCAACAAAAGACAAAATACCCCTGAGTTCAGAAGGCGTATATAAAATACCCTGCTCCTGTGGTACGGTTTACATAGGTGAAACTAAGAGAAAAATTTCTACAAGACTTCAAGAGCATGAGCGCAATATAAGAAAGAAACAAATTTCCTTATCGGCAGTAGCCGAACATGTACATGAAACAGGTCATAAAATCAATTTGTCTGAAACAAAACAAATATTAACAGAAAACAGAAAAATGCCAAGGAAGATACGGGAATCGATAGAAATCATCAAGCATCCTAACAATATCAATCGGGACACTGGTTACCACTTACCTGCAATATGGAAGTCTTTGATAGGAAAAACCTCGTCACGGGTGAATAACCACAACTCGTCATAAATAGTGACACAAGTTGATTCGAAACTTAGTTTCAGATTAATCCCTGAAGATGTCTCTAGTAGTAAGAGACGAAACGTCGGAAAGTGAAAATCCATTAACACGGTCTAAACCCGAAAGTGAAAGTTCTTTATATCTTAATGGCCGTGAAAGCTTAAAATCTAAAAAAATGGTATATTGGGGGTTTTGAGGTTGCTAAAAGTGAATCTGATTATAAAAAAAATCTAACCACCCCCAAAGGGGCGGGGGTAGTTTTCGTTTGGACCCCCACCCTCGCCCCCTGTAACGCTATTTTCATATACCATTAACATGGGCGTAACACTCCAAAATGACCCCCAGCCCCCCCCCCCTAGTAGCGTTACGCAATACTTGAACGTTCCCTTAGTAGGTGGCAATTTTTTTTGAAGTAAATTTCTTTTCCAACCTTGACTCCTAATTCGAGTAAGTCTCCAATTACAATGAATATAACCATTTTTGACTTTGGATAAGCCCATTACGTGTAAAATAATATTTTTCGTTTAAAAATAGGATTTATAAGGATTCTCTTAAAAAATATTATCTATAAATAGTTAATGGAGTTCACATTACAATGTCATAAATATATTTTACTAGTTCTATTTAATGTTACTAACCAGCAATTAAAATGTATTAAAAAAAGGAAAACCCCGACTACATTAGGGTTTTACGAAAGCCGAGGGATAAACTTCTTGTCTTATTATTGGTCAGGTATTTTTTTTTCAATTTAATTTTAATTTATTTTGTAATAAAGTAATAAACACATTGACCGCCTAAACCCGTGGGATTTGTGTCAGGTAGTAACTATTACTAATCAGGAATTAATTACTTATGGTTAGTAATTTCGCTGTAATATAAATTATTAGGTACAGTAGTAATAATCATTATTCCAAAAATTCTACAATAGTTTGGAGGGCGTTACTGGAAAAGGAACCAGGCACCATTTAACCATTCACGAGAAATTTGACTTAAAGTGTCAGTTTATTTATAAATCACGATCGAGTTATTTAAGATGTCCTTTTGTTACTTACAACGAAAAAAAAACCTACACCTATTTTTTTTCAAAATCTGTATTTTTACAGAATCGGATACAAAATGTCTTACTCTATGCATCCGTTTAAAACTAACCTGTATTTAATCAATACCTACCGATAAAAAGAATAAAAACTAAACATTTTAGAGGTAAAATTACCTAAAGATCATAAAATTGTAAGTAAAGCACTCAAGTGTTTTAGCTAGATATTAAGATGACATTTCTCATCACTGACATCAGGCAGTAATATTCTTTTTAATTAAAACATGATAGTTCCGTACAGAAATTGATCTAATAAATATAATAGATATAATACAAAAGCGCCTGCACTGATAAAACAGTTTATTTTTGTCAACTAAATATTTGGTTAGATATGGCCAATTAAATTATTTGGTTGTGACAAATAAATTTTATTTTCGTCAAATTTTGTTCCTATTAATAAATCATTATGAAATTAAAATATTTGTTTACGTGAACTAAATATTTATTTGACTCATATAAATTTTGTTACAACCAAATAATTTAATTGGCCATATCAAAATAAATCCTTTTTATCAGTGTGGAAATATAAAAAAAATAAGTACACAATAAAATAAGATATACAAAAATCTTTAAAAATATCATAATTTTAAACTATATTCCATATCTCCTTATGTATGGCCATAGGTTTAGGTAAATTTACCTCTAAAATGGTTGTCATTTTTAGAATGTCAAGTACCTATACCGATTTTTGCTTAATTTAAAATAAAATAGTTAAGAATTAAATGATTTAAATACATTAACGAATTAAGTGCTCTTTAGGGTACCAAAGAAATATTTATAAAGTATAAATCACCAACATAAATTTTAAAATCGATTTTGTACGTTTCCTGAAAATTTTTTAAATATCGAGATAGGTAAATTTACCTCTTAGCCGACGATAAGCAAAATTTTTTTACTTTTATTTATAAATAAGTTTTAAATGGTCATAATTGTCTGCACTAAGTTTCAAAAAAAAACGTGCTGAATTTGTTATTGTCAAATTCGAGTTCTGCGCCTTAAATTGACAAGAAAAAAATATTTTTTGCTTTCGGGAAAAAATTTTGCACCGTGTGCTTTATATTTATTTTTTTAAATTTATTTACCTTTTACGAACAAACTAACTAAAATAAAATAATATTTATGCATATATTTTTGTAGACAATTTTATAATCTACAAATTATGTCCTAAAAACATTTTATAAAGTTTGATATACCACGTTTACACATAATCCAAACTCCCGTGATTTATAAATCCAGAGAGCAGTCTGTCTTTTTCTATCAAGTTGTTTTAGCGCTATATGTACCTAAACGTGGTAATTGTTTTGGCACAAATGAGCAATTAAGTAAACTTTGGACTTTAATTTTACGCTTTTTATTCTTTTTTGCTTACTTTGCCATTGCATATTGATTTTTGAATTTTTCGTATTTTTTTAAATTACCCTAAAAATTTAAAAATCCACCTATACTCAGTCCAGTTATGCAAGATAGTAAGGCCACCGGCCCGTTTTACACCACATAGCGCACGAATAGCATAATTATGCATAAATCGTAGTGTATCAAAAATTTAACAGATGTCGGTACTGTTTTCCTGGAAAGGGCCTATCCAAAGACTCGCATAACAAGCATAGTACATAAGAATGCGATGCCAGGATTGGCTTGATTTGTCGTCATGTATCTTGTAATGGTTGTTATGTGAGCCTCTGGATAGACCGTAAGTTGTAATTGTAACCTAAAAATTTGACGTTTTCCTTGTGTTCAATATAATTTACGTTTGTACAATATGTAGAATATGCTAATTTAGTGTGAGTGTATGAAGAATAAACCAAAAAAGTACCTTTTTCAGTACCATAAAAAATAACTTTAAGTATAACCTTTTTTTTATGTAACTTTCTCTTCTTTTATTAGCTTTAACGACCGTCAATCATTGTCATAGACAAAAAATGTCACAATATTTTATATGTTTAAAAGTCCAAACCAATGATTTAGCTTAAAAGTCGCGGGAATTTTAAACTACTATCTTGCATAATTGGACGGACTATATGTATTTTTTTAATTTTCAAAAAAAAATGTCATTATTTTCTGGACATATCTCAAAAATTTGGGGTGCTGAAATTTGTTTGATGTCAGATTCGGATTCTACGCCCTCGAATTAAGAAAAACTTACTTTCGGATCAGGAAAAAAATAAAGTTGCGATTTGTTGCCTTGTGTTATTAAATTATTTACATATTAAGTACGGCTATCATTTTTATTTCGACTTCGATTGCCAATTTTACCTTGAGTTGCTAAATAATTTAATAATAAAAATGATGAAGAACGTAAAGATCAAGGTGTATCTACCTAATAAAAATACTGATGAGAAAATAATTAATTCCCTATTTCTACAAAAAAATGTATGTTTCGAAAAAAAAAAAGAATAGATATGTGACCTGGTCTATGAAAAGGGGGCTTACGGCTTAATTTTTTAGTTTTCTCACAATTAGTATTGTATTCAAAATTTCCTTAATTTTATATACTTATATATCACTTCTTATCCGAAAAACAGGTACCGATATTTTTCAAAGTTTGAGTGCTTTGAGCTACCTGTAAACATTAATCGATTTGGCTCATTTTTCAGTGGCCACCGTTTTTTACTAAGGAGCAACTTTTGAGCCAGAGAGCATTTTCGATTTCGAAAATCGGGATTTTTTGACACACCCTATAACTCAAAAAAAAACGTTTTTTATCTTTCTAAAAAACTGTATCTTTTACGATTTTCTTTCAAATGGAAATTGATTTCTTATGTCATCAGGTATGTTTTAGTCCAAAAAATGTAGGGGTCCACGAAATTTTTATTTAAAATCGCCCAGGTGAACCGTGCCAGGTCACATATATAAAAGAAATCTCAGAAATATAGAAAATAATAAACCTCTTGAAGCAACAAAAAAGGGTCGAGAGATACATAATTTTAAAGCTTAAAAAATACCATATCATTTATTTTTTTCCAAGTTTTCAATTTTTTATTGGAAATCAATGAAGCGCTTGTAAAAATGGTATATCACATGAGTCATGTGATATAACACCCTTTCCTATTTGAAATTAGGATCCAAACCCCATCGGATACAGATAAAAAATCCCAAAAAACGGAAAAAATCATAAAGCGTCGAATGTTGAATATTTATAAACCTTATAGTATCCTCTAAATGATTTCAATACATTTTTTTGAAAATGTTTTCGACCTTGCGTAAAAAAAAAATTTAATTTAAGTGGCACATTGCATACCGGGTGGGTCATTTAAACTGTTACAAATCGATATCTCAGAAACCGTAACAGATAGGTTTTTCAAATTTGGTACTAAGCTTCATTATCAAGAGGGACACCTTTTTATTTTTTCATTCACACCCTTAGGGAGAGGGGGTAACTTAATTTTTTTTAATATAATAGGGGTGTTTTTATTAAGATTTAAATTCACTATAAAATGTTACATAATTGACCAAAAAGGTTTTTTTTTCAACTGTCAAATTAGGCTGTTAAAAAAACTAAAATAAAAAAAAACAAGTAATTTTAAAAAAGAGGTGGTGGTTTCTACCAAAAGCAAAAACAAAAACAAAACACCCCTCGCGCTATTTTTGATGACCAGAAAAAAATTAAAAAAAAAAAACAAAAAGCCTTGTCCCTGGCAGTTTCTACCACCGAAAGCAAAAAAAAACACTCCTCGACATTTTTGTTGATGAAAAAAAAGGTAACCACCTCCAAAACAAAAAGCTTTGTTCCTAGTGTTTTCTACCAAAAGCAAAAACAAAACACCCCTCGCGCCATTTTTGATGACTAAAAAAAAATAAAAAAAAACAAAAAGCCTTGTCCCTGGCAGTTTCTACCACCGAAAGCAAAAAAAAACACCCTTCGCCATTTTTGTTGATGAAAAAAAGGTAACCACCTCCAAAACAAAAAGCTTTGTCCCTGAAAGTTTCTACCAAAATAAAAAAAAACATCCCTCGCTATATTTGATGCCTAAAACTGTTTTACCAAAAACACAGAAAACACCCACCCCTCGCCAAAATTATGCAATAATGCAGAGTAATGCAGAATAGGGCAGGTAATGCACATAATGTAGGCAATTTACAGATAATATAGATAATGCACATTTAAAGCAAGTAATGCAGGTCCCTCAAGGGTCTGCATTAATAATGCAGACAAAGAACTTTCACTTTCGGGTTTTACCGTGTTAATGGATTTTCACTTTCCGACGTTTCGTCTCTTACTACTAGAGACATCTTCAGGGATTAATCTGAAACTAAGTGTTACAACCACATTTCTGTGTTTGTATTTATTTTTAATTTGGGTTTTATTATACATAATTTCATTTAATTTCTTTACTTAGTTATAATTCAAAAATAATATTTTATTTTAAATTAATTGTATTTTTGTAAGTAACGCGCTGAAAACCTCCTAGCTTTTCTGCGCATGAGTTCGGGGAGGTCGCCTTCCGCAAGTAGTACCAATTTGACGCTCGAGAACAATTGATGCGTGTCAATACAAATATACTCAAATCCGCTGACGAATATACCACGCGCGGGCATTCGTTAGAATTTACCATATTTACGGCTGCAAACTATAGAAATAAGTTCCATATACACATATGTATTTAAATAATTAGTAGTGTATACCTACACTGGTCAAACAAACTTTAATTCGCGTACATCAGTTTCCAATTATGTGGTGTCTCCTGTGAAGAAATGGCGGTCATGACCTGTCGTGCTGAATGCTGTAGGATTACCATATATATTATTGGAACTGTCGTTTTGTCTTTAATATTCTTTTCAATCATTAATACCTATTCGCAGTCCACTTAATTAATATCATAAAGGCGATGTTACGGAGGCAATCCCATATCACCGAATGGGACCTTTCGACGTCACACAACATGGCCCTTTCGAACCGGATTTAAGCTAGCAGAACCATTATAACATGGTCCGTTTTGAACCGGAATTTTGGCACTAGTATAACTATTTAACATAGCTTCATAGCTTTTAAATTCATTTAACTAGATTTTGCTAATTTTACAGTGTGTGTGTGGTAACTTTCTTTTGCAGTCGTAAAATTACATATTTGTTATAAATAACAATATCATATTTGGATTTAGCATTCGAAGATAGCTTATTTATTAACATTAAAATTATTCGTTATAAATAAATATATCATATTTGAGTGTTGCATTCGGAGATAGCTTATTTATTAACAAAAAAAAATCTCGCGTAAAATCTTATTTTGAATAAAAATTATTTTCAAATAGGGTAATTCGCTTTAAAAATATATTTTGGATTTTTCGGTTGAAAAAATTAAAAACCGATAAAATCGTAAACCTTGTGCTCTATAAAAAAGGCAAAAAATTATCAGCTGTATCCAAGCGTTTTTTTCCTTTTTCTTTGGACACAATCAAAACCGCAATTATTATTTTATTTTGCAAAAATACAATTTATTGTTAAAATAAAAATAAGATATTATTTAACTTGGCCTTTTGAAAATTATTATTTTAAAACTGGTGATTTATTTGGGCGTAGAAAGATTCTTAAAAATATTTCTGTGCTTTGAAAAAATAAATTAAAATTTATCCATATAATTAATTACATTCGATAGAACTTATTTGCGAGCAAGATATTATAATTAAAATACCTATCTAGTAGTAATAGATTTAAAATTTACCTATTGCTAGTAAAGTTACATTAGGGTGGAAACAAAATTACTTTTATATTTTGATTTTTTTCCTTCTAATTTGATATATTTTTTGCGCGCAAAAATAAGATACCTTGTCCAAATTCTAGTTTTACTATTATACAGGGAGTTCTTATAATTAGGAACTTTTGTAAAACTTATTTTTTTATATTGGATATCTAGGTATTTTTTCTTGTACTTTTCGAATGTATACAGGGTTATGCAAGTGGGAAATCTTGAGCTGTATCTTTAGTGTATACCAGGTTGAAAAATAGTAGAAAACACTTAAAAATATAATTTTAATTTTTATTTTATTTTCTTTTTTATTTTTTGGAAATACTATCGGTACATAAAAAATTGTAATTTTCAAAGAATAGGTTAAAAATAAATTTAGCCCATTTCAAAATGTTTTCATACAGGAGAATTGAACTTAGATTATAATCTGAATTTTTTTAATATTCTGTCAAATATATGCATACAGGGTAACCTAAAGCTTAATTGTAATTTTGAATTTTGCCTTTTTGAGTATCCAGTCCATATATACAGGGTCTTAAATTGTACTTTTGAGTTTTTGTTTTTTGTTTTTTTATATTCTGTCAGAATATATACAGGGTAAATTGTAATTTTTTGAATTTGTTTTTTTGGAAAACTCTGTGCAAATATACAGGGTAACTCATAGTTTGGATTATAATTTGGAATTTTGAATTTTGTTGAAAATATTTACAGGGTGATTCATTACTGAGGTATAAGTTATATTTTAGCCATTATATCTGGAGTTTTTCTTCTACAATAAATTCAATTTAAAAAATAAAATTTGAGAAAAAATTGTGTAATTTTCCTAAAATTATTCAGTTTATATTTTTTTTATAATTTTTATTTTTTTCTTTTACCTTTCAATAAATAAATTTTATAAGCCATGGATCTAAACGAATATTGTATTATGGACAACCGTAGGCAGTTGCAATATGATAGGCTAAAGCGAGTTCAAAAGGCAGCAGTGGCCGCTCAAAAAGATATCACAAAACAGCAACATTTTAAAATTTGTTATCAACAGCTGGATGTGACTTATAAGCAATGGCATAAGCTGGCTGATGACATACTCGCTTTCGTCATATCAGATCCTGGACGTACGGATGCTATCCGAAAAACGGATATAGCTAAAGAAAAGGAAGCTGCTGCGGTGATTGATGAAATGTTTTGGCAGATCCAAGGTATTTATGTACAATTATTTGGAAGTTCTTCAAATGCTACGACTTCAAATGTCAAGCTTCAAAAGTTGAATTTAAAACCTTTTAGCGGAAAATTTCCAGACTGGCAAACTTTTATAGATTTGTATGATTCTGCTATACATACAAATCCCCAACTCTCAGACATTGAAAAATTTTCTCATTTACATTTATTATTAACTTCGGAACCACTTAGCATTATTAAGTGTGTTCAATTATCGGGAAGTAACTACTCTGTAGCTTATAATCAGCTGCGTCAGAGGTATGACAATAAACGATTATTGGCTAATACGCACTGGCAGGCAATATGTCAACTGCCAAACATCTCTGACACATCATCAGCCTTGATTATTTTCCTGAATACTCTTGTCGAAAATTTAGCGGCACTCGGGGCCTTGGGTCTTCCAACAAACGAGTGGAGCTTTATTCTTGTAGATATGGTGTACAAACGTATTCCAAAAAATCTTTGTGCTAAGTTTGAGGAACAAAATAAAAAGAATGGTTTTCCCACATTTGACGAATTAAAACTGTTTTTGACAGCACATGCTAAGGCTTTAGAAACTGTTGAGGCTTTATCTTCTAAAAAAGCACCAATCAACAATGTTCAAAAGCCAGTATCAAAACATGTTAAGTTAGATTCATATAATAATTCTTCTTTTGTGACAAATACTGATATTTTATCTTGCCCTGTTTGCAAGTCAAATCATCATGTTTCTCAGTGTAGGTCGTTTTTATCAGAAGCTCCAAAAAAGAGATATGAAATTGCTAAACAGCATAGGTTATGTGTCAATTGTCTTAGCCATTCACACAACTTTAAGTTTTGCAATTCTACTCATTTATGCAAAATATGTAAAAAGCGACATCATTCCACTTTACATTTTGACAAGCCAAATAACACGCAGTTAAAGTAAATTTATCACATTCTGGTGAAAATAACGTAACCCCTCCCTTATCGGTTCAAACGGCCGGTACATCGGGACAAAACTACGTAGGAAATAATGACTCTAGCGTCGAGTCTAATGATCCTAACGTTTTTACATCCATAACGACAGTACCAGCGCCAATTTTATTGGCTACTGCTATGGTACACGTAAAGGATGGTCGTGGGCACTATCAATTAATACGTGCTTTAATTGATAATGGCTCTACTTGTTCATTTATAACAGAAAGATGTTTGAATCGGCTAGGATTACACCGTTCGTCTTTTCATAAGACCATAACGGGCATTAATCCTAATTCTCCGGTAACATCCAAGGGCATTACTCAATGCGTAATAAAGCCCACTCAAGCTAAGAATCCTATTCTTAATATTGATGCAGTTGTGCTGCCGAATCTTCCTGAACGGTTGCCGGCATGCGCACTCGATACTACCCAATGGCATCACATACGCCAGCTAAATTTAGCAGATCCCGAATTTAATAAAGTAAAAGCCGTGGAGCTTTTACTGGGGGCGGAGGTGTTTGCTCAGATTTTGCTCAGCAATAAAGTAGCAGGGGATCTGAGTCAACCGGTAGCCATTGAGACAGTTTTCGGATATATACTCATGGGGAAAATATCCTATCCCTCCCCGACAAATTTTGCACTTGTCACATCCATGGAAACCTTTGATCTAAAGTCCTTTTGGGAATTAGAGCAGGTACCTCAACAGGAAAAATTAACTCCTGAGAAAAAATGGTGTGAACAACAATATACTGAATCATGTACACGAACAAACGATGGACGTTACATGGTTGCCCTACCATTCAAAAAAATGGAACCTACGTTTATGGGTGATTCTCGCACAAACGCACTTAAGCGTTTTTTCTCTTTAGAAAAACGATGCTTGCAAGATGAATCCGTAAAAATATCATATGCTAAAATTATTCAGGAATATTTGGATTCTGGGCACATGGAAGAAGCACCTCCATGTGAGGCCACTGCACCGCATTATACGGTTCCGCACTTTGCGGTACTAAGGCCGGATAGTAGTACTACCCAGGTACGCATAGTTTTTTATTGCAGTGCTAAAACATCAGAGGGCTACTCCCTTAATGATTTATTATGTCCAGGACCTAAATTACAAACTGATATAATTTCCCTTTTATTAAGATTTCGCCTTCATACTATTGTTATAATGGCAGACATAAAACAAATGTTTAGGCAAATTCTTATGGATCCGAAGCACCGAAATTATCAACGATTGCTTTGGAGATTTCATCCCCAACAACCAGTAAAAGAATACCGACTTACAACGGTAGCTTTTGGTAATACTTCCTCTCCCTTTCTAGCATTACGCACTATTAAACAGTTAGTAACAGATGAGGGTAAAGATTTTCCTATGGCATCAAAAGCTCTAGAAGAAGATACCTTTGTTGATGACATTATCTCAGGGGCTGACAACCTAGAGCTAGCACAGGTGCTTTGTCTTCAGCTAACTGAACTTTTACAAAAAGGAAAGTTTGAATTGAGGAAGTGGGCGAGCAATTCTCCAAATTTATTGAAAGATATCCCTGTCGATCATCGACAGCATATATCATTTGATTCTGAAGAAGATTCATATCTTAAAATTTTGGGACTTCAATGGACTCCACATACAGATTTTTTCTCTTTTCGGGTGAAGGCTTTAGAGTCTACACCAACTAAGCGTTCTATCCTATCGGATATTGCGCGTATTTGGGATCCACTTGGATATCTCAGTCCAATAACCTTTGTAGCCAAGCATTTAATACAGCATTTATGGTCACTAGGTTGTGATTGGGACCAGCCACTTCCCAATGAAGTGGTAACAAAGTGGTTACAATTTAAATCTGAATTGCACATGTTAGCAGATTTAAAAATTTCCCGTTTCCTTGATATAAAAAACGCCAGTGGTTTAGAATTGCATGGCTTTTGTGACAGTTCTGAGAAGGGCTATTGTGCTATAATTTTCTTTCGAAAACCTCTGCCAGATGGAAAGTTTGAAGTTTCCTTAATCTGTGCAAAGTCAAAAGTTGCTACTTTAAAGAAATTATCAATACCCCGCTTGGAATTGTGCGCTGCTGTTTTATTAAGTAATTTAATAAAGTTTGTTCGCAACACTTATAAAAACAGCATTACTTTTCATAAAACATATGCTTGGTCAGATTCCATGGTAGCCTTATCATGGATTAAGGCTCCGCCCCATCGTTGGAAAACATTCGTCGCAAATCGCGTTAGCCACATCCAAGATTTGGTACCACCAGATTGTTGGTATCATGTTAAGTCTGCGGACAACGTGGCTGACCATGGTTCACGTGGGCTTTTTCCCAGCGAGCTTATGCAGTGTACCCAATGGTGGGCGGGACCAGAATTCTTGTCTACCTCCCTGGATCTTGATACGGATAGTTTTACACCCGTTACGTCTCCAGATGAGGCCAAGATTATATCCCTAGTTTTAATAGAGACTGATCAATTTATTGATACCCTATTAAACAAATATTCTAGATTATATTTTTTGTTTTGGTTTCAATTTACGTAATCCTAATCAAAAGGTTACTACTGCTTTAGTTGCAAATGATTTACAAGTGTCCTTAATGACTTTGGTTAAAATTGTTCAACACCAATATTTTAAGGAAGATATTGTACGTATCGAGCAACAAAAGCCGGTTAATAAAACTTTACGTAAATTAAATCCTTTCATAGACCCACAAGGAGTTTTACGAGTAGGCGGTAGGCTAAAAAATGCACATCTGCCGTTTGAAAGTAAACATCCCGCATTATTACCTCGTACTCATCGATTGACTTACCTCATTATCGAGGATATGCATGTTAGGCATATGCATCCTGGGATTCAAACCTTACAGTTTTTATTGAATCAACAGTTTTGGATATTATCCGCCAAGCGGGCCATAAAATCTGTTGTTTCAAAGTGTCACAAGTGCTTTAGGGTTAAGCCAAACACTATCCAACCTAGGATGGGTGACCTACCGAGCTTTAGGATAAGTCAGTTGAAAGCTTTCCAAAGCTGTGGCGTGGACTATTGTGGTCCATTCAATATAAGCATGGGACGAGTACGTGGTGCAAAAACTTACAAAGCTTGGATTTGTGTGTTCGTGTGCTCGACCACAAAAGCTATACACTTAGAGTTGGTGTCCTCACTTTCTTCTGAGTCCTTTTTGGCTGCTCTTCGTCGTTTCATTTCTAGACGTGGACGCTGTAATCACATTTTCTCTGATCAAGGTACAAATTTTGTTGGTGCCGCGCGCCAATTAGATGAGTTGATGCAGCATGCCACTGAAACTGAATCGATAAAGTGGTCATTTAATCCCCCTTCAGCCCCACATTTTGGTGGTCTGTTTGAATCTGGTGTTAAGTCGGTAAAAACTCATTTTTATAGAGTAGTTGGTTTACAACGACTGACATATGAGGAATTCTCAACCTTCTTAGTTCAAATAGAAGCCTTATTGAACTCGAGACCTCTCTGTCCAGTTAGCTCTGACCCAAATGATTTATCGGTCTTAACTCCCGGACATTTTCTTACCCTGAACTCACTCTCTGCCCCGCCAGAGCCTGATCTACAAGACTTGCCTCTTAATCGTCTAAATAGGTGGCAGCTCATTCAACGTATGCATCAGGACTACTGGGCCAGGTATCATTCCGAATATTTATGTACTTTACAGCAAAGAGTTAAATGGAATGAACCCTCTAAACCGATAGAACTTGGTTCTATGGTGCTGATAAAGAACGATTTACAGCCCCCTCTTCGTTGGTCGATAGGTCGTGTAATAGAGTTATTTCCAGGTGCTGATGGTGTGATCCGAGTAGTAAATGTCCGTACAGCTCAAGGTGTCCTAAAGAGGCCCTTAGTAAAATTATGTATATTACCTATGTGTTGTTAAAACACTCTAATTTTGTGTGTTTTGGTGGGCGGTAATGTTACAACCACATTTCTGTGTTTGTATTTATTTTTAATTTGGGTTTTATTATACATAATTTCATTTAATTTCTTTACTTAGTTATAATTCAAAAATAATATTTTATTTTAAATTAATTGTATTTTTGTAAGTAACGCGCTGAAAACCTCCTAGCTTTTCTGCGCATGAGTTCGGGGAGGTCGCCTTCCGCAAGTAGTACCAATTTGACGCTCGAGAACAATTGATGCGTGTCAATACAAATATACTCAAATCCGCTGACGAATATACCACGCGCGGGCATTCGTTAGAATTTACCATATTTACGGCTGCAAACTATAGAAATAAGTTCCATATACACATATGTATTTAAATAATTAGTAGTGTATACCTACACTGGTCAAACAAACTTTAATTCGCGTACATCAGTTTCCAATTATGTGGTGTCTCCTGTGAAGAAATGGCGGTCATGACCTGTCGTGCTGAATGCTGTAACTAAGGTAGGATTACCATATATATTATTGGAACTGTCGTTTTGTCTTTAATATTCTTTTCAATCATTAATACCTATTCGCAGTCCACTTAATTAATATCATAAAGGCGATGTTACGGAGGCAATCCCATATCACCGAATGGGACCTTTCGACGTCACACAACACACATTTTGTCTTTTGTTGAAGTCAAACATTGACCCAATTTTTGGTTGGACCGAAATATAGGCTTAATATTTGACTTTTTCAAAAGTTTACCTATTTTATCCGTGATACCGCTTACATGGGTCAATGTTTGACTTCAACAAAAGACAAAATACCCCTGAGTTCAGAAGGCGTATATAAAATACCCTGCTCCTGTGGTACGGTTTACATAGGTGAAACTAAGAGAAAAATTTCTACAAGACTTCAAGAGCATGAGCGCAATATAAGAAAGAAACAAATTTCCTTATCGGCAGTAGCCGAACATGTACATGAAACAGGTCATAAAATCAATTTGTCTGAAACAAAACAAATATTAACAGAAAACAGAAAAATGCCAAGGAAGATACGGGAATCGATAGAAATCATCAAGTATCCTAACAATATCAATCGGGACACTGGTTACCACTTACCTGCAATATGGAAGTCTTTGATAGGAAAAACCTCGTCACGGGTGAATAACCACAAGTCGTCATAAATAGTGACACAAGTTGATTCGAAACTTAGTTTCAGATTAATCCCTGAAGATGTCTCTAGTAGTAAGAGACGAAACGTCGGAAAGTGAAAATCCATTAACACGGTCTAAACCCGAAAGTGAAAGTTCTTTATATCTTAATGGCCGTGAAAGCTTAAAATCTAAAATGCAGACAAATTTGTACATCGAATGCAACCAGTAACATCGAAAAATCCTCAATCAATGTTAGACCTTTCGCCATAGTACAGTTGTGAATAACAAATAAGAATAGCACTTTAATAGTAAAATGCTTGATAGGCAAATTTATTTGAACACATAAAATAAAAACCAGTTAATAAAAATAGGTGGGTATACTTACCTACGTTTGCGGTCTGAATTAATATAGTTTTTTTTTCATCACATTTGTCACGCAATGTATTATGAAAAGGGTAAATATAGCATGAAACATGCCACATTAAAAACAAATATATTGAAACTATGGCGTATAGATATTACCACTTTCGATTTTTAAATTTGATTAAAAAAGCCGTTTTAAATTTGAAATAATCTAAAGAGAACAATTTTTCTTATGAAAATGTTTTTTTTACAGTTAAAAGTGGGTGACTATATTATTGTAAAATCTAGAAGAAAAAAAAACAGATTTGTAATTTAACACCCCAAAAAATGTTTAAAAAAATTAAAAGTATGTTGGAGATCCAAATCGAGGGGCTGACCGCGTCTGAAATTTGTACAAAAGAGTTCCTTTTTGCAAAGAGTTCCTCAGAGTTCCTTCGGAGTTCCTCCAGAGTTCCTTGGGAGTTCCTCCTGTGTTCCTTAAGAGTTCCTCTCTGGATGGGGTAATTTTTGGCAAATAAGCCGTAGAAATTACCGCTGTGCAACACTACTGCCAATAACTTATTGGCAATAAGGCACACTCAAAAAAACAAAAAAAGGCTTTGTCCCTGACGGTTTCAATCAACCAAACTTGTCGCCCCTACAAAAAATACATTTATAAAAAAAACCTTTGTCCCTGACGGTTACTACCAAACTTGGCGCCTCCTTCGAGAATAAAAAATGGCGCCCCCGATTTACCTTCCTTCAAGAAAAAAAGCTTTGTCCCTGACGGTTTCTACCAAACTTGGCGCCCCCAAATTACCCTTAGGAAAAAAAGAAAAAAAAAAAGAAGCTTTGTCCCTGACGATTTCTACCACACTTGAAAATTGGCGCCCAAAGGTAGGATGTTTTGATAAGGTGTTTGTAACGGCTCATCTACTTTGAAATAAAAAACGTTAATCCGCATGGGGGGTAATAAATAATAATTGTTTCTGACCGCGTCTGAAATTTGTACAAAAGGTTACTTTTTGCAAAGAGTTCCTCTGACTTCCTTCGGAGTTCCTCCAGAGTTCCTCGAGAGTTCCTCGGAGTTCCTCCAGAGTTCCTCCTGAGTTCCTTTGGCTTGTACAAAAGATTTCCTCGCGGTCAGCCCCTCGATCCAAATTTTAAGCTGATATCTTAAGCAGTTCAAAAGTTAAATAGGTGGGGGGCGGACTAGACACGCGCGGTACATAATGTGTAACGATATAAATCGTCACTTTGTAATATAGCAAGGGTTAATTAAACTATTCGTTTACTTACGTTATAATTTATGTTTATTTTGTATATAAATAGTTACGTACGTACAGAACTATTTTGTATCTGGGACTATTTTGTAGCAGGAACTGAATTCTAACCATATAAGTCTCTATTCCATAGTTCTACCTGAAAATAACATAAAGAAAACATAATTAGAATATGATTTTTAATAATAAAGAATCATATGACTTATTTCTCTATAGTGCATTTGTCTATGGACTTACCTGGTTTTTATATGTTTCAGAGTCTATTGAGGGTTGGATTTCACTGGCTTTCATCTGTAGCTTGTTTCTCCTGGAAAGTTTCGTATGATTATTCCTTCGGGATAATCTAGAATTTGTTGAAAATAGTTTGCTGGAACTGCTTACTTAGATTCAGTATTTTGTTTATACTTAGTTCACAGGACACTTAGTATTCTGTTCGTATTTTTATTAGTTTTGCTGATAAACAATAAGTATTGTTTATATTTGTTTCTTAGAGTAATATTTTGAGGTTAGATATCACTAATACGGATTTATTAGGAAATAGTCTTTTTGTTATTATTTTTGGTGTAGTTTTCGTTACCTTTATTAGGAATCCTATACGGTAAAACTGTAGTTGATAATGACTTGCATAGATGTCGCTAATAGTTCAGAAATAGGATTTTATTTACCTGAAGGGTTCATACCGGTTGATAAGGTCGATTTTCGCTCCTTCTTGAAGCAACTCGAATACAATGGTGGTGTCATTTTGACGAGTGTTTATTTTCTGTAATCATCGAAGTAATCCTTCATGTATTTTTATTTAAAGTTAGTGAAAATGAATATTTAAACAATGCGGAAGATATTGTAACGGTTATTTTCTACAATTACGCATTTATAACGTTTCGATGGACATCGAAGACTTAGTATGACATGTAAGTTAAGTTTTTCTGTTTCTTAGAATATTTCTGAGATATAATTATTGTTTTAGCACCATTAATTAAGCACCATTATTACTACATTACTAGACCATTAATTAATTACCATTAATTACTCACCATTTCTATACCATTAATATGGAATTACATTAATTTAAGTTGAAGTTTATTTTGGTATATTTGATATACAAGTTCTCCGCATGGAGTGATGTTCTGTTGGAACATGGTTTTGTAATTTTCGGCATAGATAAATTCTATATGACCGTCTAGCAGACAATTTTACATTGGACATAATTTTCAAAAGCATATTTTATCCCGGACAACATTTTCAATCGTACATTTTATCCTGGAAGATGATTTTTCCAAAGTAGATGGGACAGCCTATTTTTTTTTCTTTCATTTGAGAAATGAATACATCAGCATAGGGGAGACTTGTACAGATGGAGACGATGGAATTCATACCTCATGGATTTTGCAGAAACCAGCTAAGTACTCTTTCTGAAAACTTTTGAAAGCAATATTTCATATTTTTAAATTCTTTTATTTCAATATTCTTATAACTGTAAACTTTATCAGATCTGATATAGTATTGATTAATACTATATGCCCTTCTGGCTTTTGTTCATTTTTAGGTACTTATTTTTTTTAAAACATTTAATCTCATTTATTAATTATTAAATATCATACTTTTGATTAAATGATTTCTAATTTAAGCATGACTTTTATACACTGCAAGAAATGATTGTTGTTTACATACATTTCTTGGTGCTTGCTGAACTTCATGTTTTCTTTATACATTTAAGTCGAATGATTTCTGAATTTAGTAATTTTTATTAAGATTTCTTTAATTATATCTTAATATAATTACACATATTTTTTATATATATTAATACATTACTTGATGTGCTTTCATTAAGTTTATTTATAATAAATTTCTCAAATGAGTTATCTTATTTTATTTAGGGGTTATATTTTCTCAAACTGAAAAGCTTAAGTATTTACACTAGGTTGTTACTTACCTAAAGGAGTAAAAGCTAAAGTAACTGGCGCCCCTAACAACATTAATCAATTCTTTCTATTTTTCCCTTGCCCATACCCATTGCTCCGCTGTCAAAACTAGCCGTTGGCAGTGAACGTATTAATTACGGTACACTAATATTGGCGCCCAAGAACGTGGTATTTGGATAGATAGAACACTTGTTTTTTTAAATTTTACTCCATTTTTCTCAGTGTATTTTTTATAAAAATCTAAAGCTTATTTTTTTTCAGTGTAACTTAAAGTTCATTTTGAGAAAACCTACATATAACTGTTGAATAAAATATTTTTTGTTGAAAATTAAGTCAAATTAGAGTTAATCTGATAAGATATATCAGATATGTGTTTTTTATGTTTTTTCTGAATTTTATGGAATAACATGGAATAGAGAAGTTTTGGCGTGGGTTCAGTTTTTCTAGAAATTATCTTTTATTCAATAGAAATAAATGGATAATAGGGTATTTATTTATGCGAAGGATATGAATAAATATTAGCTAATTTTGTAGTTTTGGAGACTATTTATAATTATTAATTTGTCCAATTGAGATAAATAATAATTTAGTATTTTTTTGACATATTTGGGAAATTTTCCAAAGTATGCAAAAACTTTGTTGAACAGTGTACACAAAAAAAAAAATAATTTGTGGTACAGTATAAATATTTTATTATAAAATAGATATTTTGAGTAAATTGAATTTAAATTTTGAAAATAAATATTCAAAATGGAAGATTTAGATAAAATGGAAATTCGATTTTTGACTGCAGAAATGGTAAATTATGAACTTCGTATAAGACATTTAACAGCAAAAAATAATAGAGCATCTAGAATTAAAGTTTTAGGTAGAGCCATAGCTAGGGAAGATCCTAAAGTAAAATATGTAGATCCGACTTTTAATTTTAACAGTGAAGTGGAAAATATTAATAGAATTTTAGATAGTATATCTTCAGAAATTGTAGAATATCATGGTGATTATAGTTTAGCTGATTTAAGAAAATTAAAAACTTATTTAGTACATGTAACAAATCGTCTGCAACGTTTTCCTGAAGTAGAAGAAAATAAAGTTAGACGTATTCAATTTTTAGAAATAACAAAAGCAACTTGTTTAGAAATAGAAGCAGATATTTTAGATCTTTATGAAAAATCTGGTAAAAATTCAGAACTTACTCAAGTAAATAATAATATTTCATTACATAATAGTACACAGTTTAGTCCTAATGTTTCTAGTAAAAAAGATAATGATTATTTAAAATCAGTACCAGTTTATAAATGGAATATTAATTTTGATGGAAAGTCTAATGTTTTAAATTTTATTGAGCAAGTTGAATATATGAAAATAAGTAGAAATGTTACAGACGAAATGTTATTTAAATCCGCATATGACTTATTCAAAGAACCAGCATTGTCATGGTTTCTCTCAATTAAAGATAATTTAAATTCGTGGTCTCAAATAATTCAAGCATTAAAAAAAGATTTTCTTCCAGCTAACATAGATGATAGAACATGGGATGATATCCGTTCTAGATATCAAAATCCCGATGAATCTATCGCAATTTTTATAGGTGCTATGGAAACCTTGTTTAAACGTTTAATTCATGCTGCAAGTTTATATACTAGACTTAAGACGATTAGAGAAAGAATATTACCACATTATTTTACACCATTATCACTTATAGAAATAAATGATTTAGAAGATTTAAAAGACAGTTGTAAAAGAATAGATGAAGCTTATCAATTAAAACAAAAGAGCATAGCAGGTAAAAGTGTGGCAAAAAATAAAACAGTTAATAAAGTAAATGTCCTAAGTTCGGATATAAGTCAAAATTTTAGTAGTAAATGTAATTGTAGTCATAATACCACAGTGTCCAAACTTACCCCATCTTCCTCTACTCGTCAAAGTTCAGTATGTAATAGTAGTCAAGTTTCTCAAATTAGTCAAAGTACCAATCAAAGCTTTAATAATACACAGAATAGTAGTAATAGTAGTAATAATAAAATTAGACAAGTAATTTGTTATAACTGTAACCAACCAAATCATATTTTTAGCAAATGTTTAGCTAAAAGAACAAAGTTTTGTTATAAATGTGGATATAAAGATGTAGTTTTTAAAAATTGCCCTTCCTGTACAAAAAACTAAATAGGAAAGTGGATGATTTTAGTCGGCATTCACTTAATAAAAAGGCTAAAAATAATAATGACAGTCAGGTAAAAAAGGATAACAAAACTACTTTTTGTAAAAACATTTATTATAATAAAAATAATATCAATTCTTTACAAAAATCAAGTGTAACAGAAACAAATAAACGATTTTATTTGAATGAATGGAAAGATTGGTTGGATAAAGTTAAAATTTTTTATAAACCGTATAGTTTGTCTGTAATTAATAAAAGTTCTTTTATTAAATTACCTAGAGATAACCGTCCATATATTAAAGTAAATATTTTTGATAAAAATATAACAGCTTTGATTGATACAGGTGCAAATTGTTCAGTGGCTGGTGGTCACGCGATTAAAATTTTAGAAAAATTTAATTTAAAAATTGATAAATGTCTTATACCGCATGTTACTACAGCTGATAAATCTAAACAGTTAGTAACTGGTGTTGTTTATTTACCTATTAAAGTAGATAATGAAGTTAAGATTTTACAAGTCTTGGTTGTTCCTTCTTTGGAAACAAATTTTATTTTTGGTGTGAATTTTTTACAATTGTTTTCTATGACTCTGGATTTTTCTGATGAATCTTGGAATAATAAAATTAATAATTTGAATGTGATTAGTAACAGTGATAGTCAGGATATAAATAAAGATAATTCAGTAGGCTTATGTGACTTGACAGACGAACAGAAAAAGATAGCAGATAAATTTGTTAGTTTATTTAAAGAATTATATAGCGAAAAAATAGGTAGAACAAATTTAATAGAACATGATATAGATACAGGAAATAATAAACCTTTTAAAATGCGTCAATATCCTTTGTCACCTTATTTAATAGAAATTTTACATAAAGAGTTAGATAAAATGTTAAAAGATGATATAGTTTCACCATCTTATTCTGATTTTAATTCACCAGTTTTATTAGTAAAAAAAGCTAATGGTACATACCGTTTTTGTTTTGATGGACGTAAATTAAATTCTATTACAAAAGGTGATTCACATCCTTTACCAAGGATAGACTCCATTTTAAGTTTATTAGGCGATGCAAAATATATATCAAGTATAGATTTAAAAAATGCTTTTTGGCAGATTCCACTTACAAAAACTGCTAAAGAAAAAACTGCATTTTCCGTACCTGGTAGGGGACTATTTGAATTTAATGTAATGTGTTATGGACTCAAAAATGGAACACAAAGTCAGCAAAGATTAATGGATAAACTTTTTCCTTTCTCCTTTTATCCAAATATATTTGTTTATATTGACGACATTATAATAGTATCAAAAACTTTTGAGGAACATATTAAATTACTTCAAATAGTACATGAAAAATTAAAATCTGCTAATCTTACAATAAATTTTGAAAAAAGTAATTTTTTTAGAAAATCACTTAAGTATTTAGGTTTTGTAATTGATAATTTTGGTTTAAGAACCGATCCGCAAAAAGTAGAAGCAATAATAAACTATCCTAGACCAACAAATAGTACAGAGATAAAAAGATTTTTAGGTGTAGCTTCGTGGTATCGTAGATTTGTTAGGAATTTTTCAACAATTGTTAGTCCATTAAATTCACTTTTAAAGGGCAAAGGTAAAAAACAAGCCATTAGTTGGAATACTGATGCAGAAAAAGCTTTTTTATTGTTGAAGGAATCTTTAATAAATGCTCCAGCTTTAGCAAGTCCCAATTTTTCTTTACCATTTGTTATACAATGTGATGCTTCTTTAGTTGGCCTCGGTTCCATATTAACACAAACGCAAGATGGTCAAGAAAAAGTAATAGCTTATGCTAGTAGAGCTTTAACACGTAGTGAAATAAAATATTCTGTAGGTGAAAAGGAATGTTTAGCTGTTTTGTTTGCTATAGATAGGTTTAGACCATATATTGAAGGTGTTAAATTCACAGTAATTACAGATCATTCTTCATTAAAATATTTGAGTAATATGAAAGATCCCTCTGGTCGCTTGGCTAGATGGTCATTAAAATTACAGCAATATGATATGGATATTGTATATCGTAGAGGTAAATTAAATGTAGTAGCTGATGGGTTATCCAGAGCTTTTGATAGAATAGAACCAGAAAAATCAATTTTTCCAGATGTAAATTTAATTAATTTTAATGTAAATGATTATAATAGTGATAAATATTATATTCAGTTGAGGGAAAAAATTGTTAAGAGTCCAGATTCATATCCGCAATTTAAAGTTATTGATGATAATATTTATAAGTTCATACCGACCAAGACAAAAGTAAAAAGTAATATTATAGAGTGGAAATTGTTAGTGCCTCAAAAATGTCGTAAACAAGTACTAAAAGAATGTCATGACGATGTATTAGCTTCTCATATGGGATTTTTTAAAACTTTTCATAGAATTTCAGAAACATATTTTTGGCCAAAAATGCGTAAAGATATTTTAAAATATGTAAGATGTTGTAATATTTGTCAATCACAAAAAGTTAGTAATTCTGCACGTTTTGGATTGATGGGTCGTGAAAAAGAAGTAAATTATCCGTGGCAAGTTATTTCATGTGATTTGCAGGGACCATTTCCCAGAAGTTCTAAAGGTTTTTGTTATCTTTTAGTTGTGTCAGACTGGTTTACAAAGTATACATTATTACATCCTTTAAGGGAAGCTACTGCAAATGCAATATGTAAATTCATTGAGAATGAAGTTTTTTTAGTTTACGGAGTCTGTCAATTTTTAATTGTCGATAATGGAAAACAATTTGCTGGTAAAGTTTTTAAAAAATTAGCAGATGAATATAATGTACAGAAAATTTGGTTTAATGCACTTTACCATAGTCAAAATAATCCGACGGAAAGGCAACATCGCACAATTTCTACTGCTATAAGATCATATATAAAAGATAATCAAAAAGAATGGTGTAAAAATTTAGCAAAAATAGGTCTAGCTTTACGAACGTCTGTAAATGAAGTTACGGGGTATACGCCGGCATTTCTTAATTTTGGGAGGAATGTACCTATCACAGGAACTTATTATGGCAAAATGACATCGACTGATGGTGTTAAATTAGAACCTTGTGACAGAGACTCGTGTAGCCAAGACTTGGGAAATCTTAAAGAGATTTTTGTTGATGTAAAGAAATATTTACATGAAGCTTATGAACGTAATAAGCGTACTTATGATTTGCGCAAGCGTGAAGTAAATTTTGATATAGGTGAAAAAGTTTGGAGACGAAACAAAGTACTCTCAGATGCTAGTAAAAGTTTTGCTGCAAAACTTGCTCCAAAGTACATACTTTGCAAAGTTGTTGCGAAAAAGTCAAAGTTAGTGTATATTTTGGAAAATGCAGATGGTCATAGAGGCGACTGGCATGTTAAAGATCTAAAGAAATATTTTGGATCGAATAGTGACATTTCAGTTGGCTAGATTTTATTAAATAAGAATATATTCTTAGTATCATTCGGAATGATATTTAAAAAATATCAATGTATTGAAAATATTTAAAGGGTACCCAAAACTTTTGTATATAGTAAAAAAAAAATATATAAATATATTTTTTGTAGAAGAGGATTCTGATGCGCGTAGTCAAGTCTTATTTCTATTTTTTTTTAAACTTGATAAAACTTAGCTAAAAAGAAAAACAAAATTAATTATGACAATTACCTGATTATGACAATTACCTGTTTATGACACACACCGATAAAGTCCCAAAATTATGTTCTACATAAGAGTAGGCGGATGATACACGTAGTTATCAAGCTTAGCTATTGTTAATTATCAAGTAGTATTTCAAATGATTTACATAAAGTATTGTATTTTTTGTTGATTTATTAAATAAAATATAGTATATATTTTAGCTATTTAAGTTAAATAGTTTTAGAGTTTGGTATAAAAATATTTTTTGTATATTAAATATTTTTATTATTTTTGGAGGGGGCATGTGTAACGATATAAATCGTCACTTTGTAATATAGCAAGGGTTAATTAAACTATTCGTTTACTTACGTTATAATTTATGTTTATTTTGTATATAAATAGTTACGTACGTACAGAACTATTTTGTATCTGGGACTATTTTGTAGCAGGAACTGAATTCTAACCATATAAGTCTCTATTCCATAGTTCTACCTGAAAATAACATAAAGAAAACATAATTAGAATATGATTTTTAATAATAAAGAATCATATGACTTATTTCTCTATAGTGCATTTGTCTATGGACTTACCTGGTTTTTATATGTTTCAGAGTCTATTGAGGGTTGGATTTCACTGGCTTTCATCTGTAGCTTGTTTCTCCTGGAAAGTTTCGTATGATTATTCCTTCGGGATAATCTAGAATTTGTTGAAAATAGTTTGCTGGAACTGCTTACTTAGATTCAGTATTTTGTTTATACTTAGTTCACAGGACACTTAGTATTCTGTTCGTATTTTTATTAGTTTTGCTGATAAACAATAAGTATTGTTTATATTTGTTTCTTAGAGTAATATTTTGAGGTTAGATATCACTAATACGGATTTATTAGGAAATAGTCTTTTTGTTATTATTTTTGGTGTAGTTTTCGTTACCTTTATTAGGAATCCTATACGGTAAAACTGTAGTTGATAATGACTTGCATAGATGTCGCTAATAGTTCAGAAATAGGATTTTATTTACCTGAAGGGTTCATACCGGTTGATAAGGTCGATTTTCGCTCCTTCTTGAAGCAACTCGAATACAATGGTGGTGTCATTTTGACGAGTGTTTATTTTCTGTAATCATCGAAGTAATCCTTCATGTATTTTTATTTAAAGTTAGTGAAAATGAATATTTAAACAATGCGGAAGATATTGTAACGGTTATTTTCTACAATTACGCATTTATAACGTTTCGATGGACATCGAAGACTTAGTATGACATGTAAGTTAAGTTTTTCTGTTTCTTAGAATATTTCTGAGATATAATTATTGTTTTAGCACCATTAATTAAGCACCATTATTACTACATTACTAGACCATTAATTAATTACCATTAATTACTCACCATTTCTATACCATTAATATGGAATTACATTAATTTAAGTTGAAGTTTATTTTGGTATATTTGATATACAAGTTCTCCGCATGGAGTGATGTTCTGTTGGAACATGGTTTTGTAATTTTCGGCATAGATAAATTCTATATGACCGTCTAGCAGACAATTTTACATTGGACATAATTTTCAAAAGCATATTTTATCCCGGACAACATTTTCAATCGTACATTTTATCCTGGAAGATGATTTTTCCAAAGTAGATGGGACAGCCTATTTTTTTTTCTTTCATTTGAGAAATGAATACATCAGCATAGGGGAGACTTGTACAGATGGAGACGATGGAATTCATACCTCATGGATTTTGCAGAAACCAGCTAAGTACTCTTTCTGAAAACTTTTGAAAGCAATATTTCATATTTTTAAATTCTTTTATTTCAATATTCTTATAACTGTAAACTTTATCAGATCTGATATAGTATTGATTAATACTATATGCCCTTCTGGCTTTTGTTCATTTTTAGGTACTTATTTTTTTTAAAACATTTAATCTCATTTATTAATTATTAAATATCATACTTTTGATTAAATGATTTCTAATTTAAGCATGACTTTTATACACTGCAAGAAATGATTGTTGTTTACATACATTTCTTGGTGCTTGCTGAACTTCATGTTTTCTTTATACATTTAAGTCGAATGATTTCTGAATTTAGTAATTTTTATTAAGATTTCTTTAATTATATCTTAATATAATTACACATATTTTTTATATATATTAATACATTACTTGATGTGCTTTCATTAAGTTTATTTATAATAAATTTCTCAAATGAATTATCTTATTTTATTTAGGGGTTATATTTTCTCAAACTGAAAAGCTTAAGTATTTACACTAGGTTGTTACTTACCTAAAGGAGTAAAAGCTAAAGTAACTGGCGCCCCTAACAACATTAATCAATTCTTTCTATTTTTCCCTTGCCCATATCCATTGCTCCGCTGTCAAAACTAGCCGTTGGCAGTGAACGTATTAATTACGGTACAAATGATAAAATATTTACCCGAAATTCGGGGCCCTAATAAGTGTTTATTCGGTGGATTGTTAGACTAAAAACTTTTTAAATTTTAAAATATTATTGTTATCTGCTTGATAACTATTTATTCGGTGGTGTAACGAAGGAATAGAACATATATGGAGGGGGGGGGGAGATTACCAAGATTCACCAATTAATAAAACTAAATTTGCTAAAATTTTTATGGCTACAAAATAGGTCTTCATTTCTGAAAACAAAACAACTGCAGGGCCCTGACAAAAACTTTGATGACTAAAGATAAGGTCCTTACATCTGAAAAAAAGCTTTTCCCTGTCAAAAAATTTGAGGATCAAAAAAAGATCCTCACCTCTGAAAAATAGTTGTAGTACCCCAGGCAAAATTTTCGATGACTAAAAAAATGTCCTCATCGCTAAAAAAACACAGGTTTACACCTTGCAGAAACAAATTCTCCACTTTTAAGATATTCCCCAGATTTCCCAACTCTGCAAGAGTCAATTTTCCAACTTTTAAAAACAATCGAGATTTTCCAAATTTTTTTATCCAGATTATTTTATTTTTCGCTTGGTACATTTTATATTAAGAAAATGTTCAACAATTATGTCCAACCTGAGCTCATGATGGGGTCTAGCTAAACGTGAAAATGTCCATATAAAATGTTCCAATTAACATAATGCAGTGGTAACAATGGGGGGTTAGGGAGTCTAAAAATAACAACAATTCGGTGACATAATTATTCAGCAGCCTCTAAAAAGAAATATTTTACTTGAATTTTTACCTAATTTATTATTTTTTTTACTTGAATTTTTTTAGAATAACATATTTTTACATATTTATATTTTTACAGTAAAATTGTTTTTGTATTTGTTTTTAGAGCCCTGAGGAAGTAAATATATTTTACGAAACTTTTCAAACAGTAGTTTTGCTTAAAACCCATTTAACTAAAAGTTAAAATAGTTTATTTATTTATTTATTTATTTATTTATTTCCAACAGGCCGAATCGCCCAATTACAGGAAAATTTACAAAATTATATGATATGTAAGTACTAATCCTAAGTAATAACAATAATATAAAATAGTAGCTAATATAAATTGGGAATTGAATTTCTAATGAGATTTTTAAAAATGGAGAGTGTAGTGCAATTCATATCAATATTATTTAAATATGTGTTAAAAATTGAAAGACACGCATTTAATGGACAATTTTGGTGTGCATTTGTTCTTGTTCGTTCAATGAAGAATGTTGCCGAATGTCTTGTATTTGTGGGTATAAGAAACAATATCCTAAAAAGTAAATCAGGGCAATCAACAAGAAAATTAACAATTTTATATAAAAATATAGCACGAGACATCATTCTTCTTTTGGAAAGGGTTTCAAAATTGAAATTAACTAACGAGTCAGTGTAGGAAATGTTATAAGTTCCATGTTGTTTAAAATGTTTAAATCTAAGAAATTTCTTTTGTATTTTTTCTACAGTACACGAAAAAAAAAATTATAGCTAGGAGCGCTATAACACACATACCAAGCACATTATAATCGCTTATTATATAAATACAAGGCTTTCTCTTACAATTATGGCAGTCAGTGTAAAAATTTATATGAAATACTTTAATTGTTTAGTGAATAATAAAATATAACAAATAGTACGGCATTTATAGCTTAAATAGATTTAATTATTGTCCGTGCTAATAATTTTTATAATATAATAAAATTTCTGTAAATTTATAATAGTGCCTGTAATAAATATAATCGTGTCTGTAATATATATAATCGTTTCCAATTTATTTTTAACATTATTAGTTATTGTGTCCCTTATAATCTATAGCTTAAATCACTATAATTTGCTACTGTTACCAAATATCTTATAATGTATAGCGCAGAGCCCACTAATTTCTTTCCGTGTATTCGAATGACACTGATAATATGGGCTCCATACTACACTGGCGTACTCTAGTTTGGATCTCACAAACGCATTATATAATATGTCTAATGTTTGAGTTTTTAAAAAACTTTGAGAGTTTCTAATGACAAATCCTAAATTCTTATAAGCTTGCATAGCTACTTTATTAAATGTCACTAAACCAAATTTATTAAGAAATATTTATCTTGATTACACTTAATTTAATTTTTTAATTTATTACACTTGATTTGAATACTTTGCATACTTGATTTTTAAATACTTTTGCATATACTGCGATTTTAAAAATTTTAATGATATATTAGTACACGTTTTCTGGGATTACCCTATGCATATAATTTATTATGTCACTGAAATTTAAAGAGCTAACAGGGTAAGGCCTATTCACAGGCTCGCATAAGAACATAATATATAATCATGCGATGCCGTGATTGGCTTGATGTGCCGCCATGTATCTTGTAAGCCAATCACGGCATAGCATTCTTATGTTTTATGTTCTTATGCACGCTTCTGGATAGGCCTTAAGCATGTAAAAAGTCCCCCAGCCCGATACGAGCTGAGTATTTGTGCAAAAGGTAGCTCCCATAGACGTCAGATGATTTTCAGACTTTCATCCCCCAACAACCATCATCTGTAATTTGTTTGGTCTTTAAGAGACAGGCTCAGTGCCTATGGCTCATTTATCTAAAATTTGAATTAATTTGAATGGATAATTGGGGGAGTGAGTCTCTGCTCACTGATGCTGATTTGCATCTGTCATGAATTTTTGGGTGTTGCGACGAGGAAGGTGGGAGGGGGATTTGGGGGGATGGAGTAGGGATTGGAGGGAGGTGTGGGGGAAAATCCCAACAACCAGAATTATTTTTTTTACTTCGACACGAATTATTTTTTTCTCCGGTTGTGTGGATCCGATTGACTTTAAATTTGGAACGCATAATAAGGACTATAAGGATAGTCTATAAAAAAAAATTGTCCATTGGCGATCATTCTAACCTATAAAAAAAATCAATCATTTTTTTTTTGAGGGACCCAAAAGGGACATTTTTGGCCGAACAAAACCGCCTTTTTTTGTTGTGTATTCGCACGGTGTTCTAGAAGAACTTTTAAATGAGATGACAACTTCCATTTTTTTTCTTTTTGGAATTTGTTATATGAGCTCTAATTAAAAAAATAAGGCCAAAATTTTAAAAATCGTTAGAGCCGTTTTTGAAAAAAATGTGTTTTTTAGAAAATACCTCTGATATTTCACGCTAACATACTCGGTTTGCCCTCAATGTCTCGGATTTTGACCAAACTTGGCATAGTGGTACCACTATGGTACCTAAGCACTCTATCCAATTTTTTTTCAAAACGGTCCATCCGTTCACTATACTGGGTGTCCCACCAAGTTCTTGAAATAGCTTATCTCCGTTATTTGAAAAGGTATTAAAATTTGCAAAAAATAGCATTAAATCAAAGCCAAAGAGGATTTTACTGACTTATTCAAAACCGCCCCTTGCTTACCCACTCCCTTGAAACTACCCCCAACTTCTGTTTTTTAAATAGCACCCCCTAGTTTGTATTAAAGACTATGAAAGTGCACTTTATTCTGAATTCAACCATTTATTATAAGTGGTATCTAAATAACAATTATTATTTATTTATAGAAAGGTGGCATTTAAAACAAAATTGCTGGTAGTTCCAGGAGACTGGGTTGTTATGAGTTGGTTTTGAATATATTAATCAGTTTTCTTTTGGGTATAATTTAACGTAAGTTTTTGGAAAATTTTCTGGTTAAATTTAAAATGAGATGTGCAAATATATTCTTTAGTAAAATCGGGAAGTGCTATTTAAAAAACTAGTTGGAGGTGGTTCCAATAGGGAGGGTTAATAAGGGGTAGTTTTGCATATGTCAGTAAATTCTACTTTGACCCCAATTTTACATGTTTTTACATTACATTACATGTTTGTTTAACCTCGTACTATTCTACTTAATTAAGCATCCCCTAAGTCCAGGACTTGTGTGGGCTAGTAGTAGAGGGAACCACCGGCTTATACTGACTTTCGAACCAGTTTCTAGGGAGTGTCCGTTTCACTTATCGCCTTCGACAAATTTCAATTATTAATTAACTGAAAAAGGCAAATCGGCGCCAGTGAGAATCGAACTCACGATAGTAGACTTGCTATGCATACGCGCTAGCCACTACGCTATGCCTCCCACAATTCAATTTTTCTTTTTTTTTTCTTTTTTATATTTTTAAATAACGGAGATATAGACTGTCTAAAACCAGGTGGGACATTATTATTACTAAATAATAATTGTTATTGGAAGCCCCTTAAAAGAATATAGGAGATACTATTTATAATACATGATTTAATTCAAAATGAAATGTAATTTCATATTCTTAGATAAAAATGGGGGTGGGAAGTGTTATTTGAAAATTAGAGGGTGGGGTGGTTACAAGGGAGTGAGTAAGCAATGGAGGGGGGGGGGTTGAATAAGTCAATGAAATCTTTTTTGGCTCCCATTTAACGCTATTTTTTACAAAAAATTTACCTTTTCAAATAACGGAGATATAACTTGTCAAGAACCTGGTTGGTGGGACACCCGGTATCATGAACGGATGGACCGTTTTGAAAAAAATTTGGATGGAGTGTTTAGAAACCATAGTGGTACCACTATGCCAAGTTTGGTCAAAATCCGAGATATCGAGGGCAAACCGAGTATGTTAGCATGAAATATAAGAGATATTTTCCTAAAAACACATTTTTTTCAAAAACGGCTCTAACGATTTTTAAAATTTTGGTCTTTTTTTTTTTAATTAGAGCTCATATAACAAATTCCAAAAAGAAAAAAAAATGGAAGTTGTCATGTCATTTAAAAGTTCTTCTAGAACAGCGTGTTCGTATTCGATCTAAATAAATACGGTACATGACCAAATTCGTATCTGACGCAGTTTTTATTTTTTTTAAACTGTTCTACCACATGAAAAAAAAATAAATTTTTGATATGTTTTAGATCGAATACGAATACAAAACATAAACAAAAATGGCGGTTGTGTTCGGCCAAAAATGGCCCTTTTGGGTCCTTCAAAAAAAAATGATTGATTTTTTTTATAGGTCAGAATGATCGCAAATTGATAATACTTATTTTTATACTATCCTTGTAGTCCTTATTATGCGTTCCAAATTTAGAGTCAATCAGATCGATGCAACCGGAAAAAAAAATAATTCGTGTTGAAGTAAAAAAAAAAAAATTCTGTAGTTATTGGGGGCTGAAAGTCTGGGAATCAACTGACCTCTATGGAAGCTACCTTTTGCACAAATACTCAGCTCATATCGGACTTTTTACATGCTTACCCTGCCAAGCTCTAATTTAAAACATTTTCATCTCAATAAAATTAAATTGTTTATTTATACGGATATAGTGGCAATTGGTTGTCTAGACAGTCGGAACTCTAGTTGTTCAAAAATTGATCCTCATCATAAAGTAGATGAATCAGCTTTGATACTTATAAAAGTTTATAAATTTAGAGCTCATAAAAACAGTTTTTGAAGCCTAGATAATTATTATAATTAGGCCGTTTTTAGGATTCCGTACCTGAAAAACGAAAAACGGAACCCTTACAGAATCGCTTTATTGTCTGTCCAAGATCAAGAAATCTAAAATTTGGCAAACACTTAGAACGCCTTCACCAGAATCTTGTAGTCAAAATGGCAATAATAAAATTTTGACAAAACCTTCAAAAGAATTTATTGAATATATTTTATCCAACACCTTCACAGAAACACTTGTTTTGAGCACTATTTTAAATGTCAAAAGTGAGTTTTTTTCCACTAGTGACTAAAAAATTTTTCATCCAGTCTTTTACGTACAGCTTTTGATCTCACCCAAAATTAGTTACATACCCTATTAATTAAGCATTATAACTATTCTACAAATATAATCACGTTAACTAAACCATAAAAATTAAAGAAATCCCAAATTATTCTTTAGTTTTTTAATAAAATACTGTTTTTATTAAAAATTCTGTCATCACCGCGTCCATTTTGACGTTTGTAAGAAATGTAAAAATAGCAATTGTTTATTTTTAATATGCATACTTAGGCCATGGCTATCTATTATTTTAGTATTAAGAAAACTTAATCTTAATATTTTTGACATATTTTTTCGCAAAATTATAGATTTTTATTTAAAAATAAAAGGTGTTGGATAAAATTAAATTCTCAACTCGTGTATTAAGTGATTTTATCCACTTAAGAATATCAGCCCACGAGGCCGTCAGCGTGGATAAAATGCTACTTAATATACTAGTTAAGAAAATAACGATTTTTTAGTTTTTTTTTTAGTCAAAATGACAATATTTAATTTTGACAAAGCCCTATCGAGTTTGGTATCATATGAAAGGTTACGCATCTCAAATTTTCAAAAAAAAAATGTTTTAAAAACTGTAAGAAAAAATTTAGAAAAAAAAGAACAATTAGCATGAACTATAATTTTAAGGAAAACTATAAAGAAGTGCATTAGGGTGGGGTAAAGAGGCCCAAAGGGGCAAAAATAGTATTTTTTATCAATCTCGCTTGCTTAATATCTTATAAAAAGGAAAATTAATCTAAAAGAAATCTCAAATCATTCTCTAGAAAAAATTTCATATTTTTTTTAAGCTACGACTAGAACTCTTGAAGATATTGGCACGAATAAATAAAGCTAGGAATGGAACGCGAGTCTAGTCATCTACTACTAACTTTTTGTTATGAAATTGGGTTAAGTTTTTTTACATATATATATATATATATATCAACCTGAAGGGGTCAGCTTGGTCAAAGGCTCAAAATTTGTTCCTTGTCTCCCCTGTTTCTGTTGCCTTTCTTTAGAGATCGGCTTTCTAATTTCTATGAATTTGTTAATTTGTTATTAAAAGTTAATTTCCATCTGCTAAGGGTAGTTATTACTTACCAACCTTGGTATATAATATGTTTTAACCCTTTATATGTATAGGTACAAAAATTAATTTGCATTTTAATTATTAAATTTTATTCAAGTAAATATTTATATAATTATAATATCCATAATGTGCAAAAAAAACTAGTTAATATGTTTAAAAATAAAAGGATCACCTACGCTATTTTCGGTTTTCATGTGGTAATGAGAAAAGAAGAGAAAGACGTTAGGTCTGTAAGTTCTGGCTTAATGAATGAAGTATTAGTTTTTCTATTTCTGTAGTATCTTATATCCTTATTATTAAGAATAAGTTATTATGCTCTTCTTCTTAACTTCAAAATTCCTCAAAAATTACTGTAGATAAAAAAAATTGTAGGCACTTATAACTAGAGATCGGATTTTAGGGAGTCGTGACGTCAAAATGCATAGCCGGGTACAATAAGTTAACAAATTCATATTAATTTTATAAAAATGTTTAATATGTTGCCAAACTACTGCAGTACCAAAGAAAATTATATAAATATTATAAAAATCCCCTAACATTTTATTTAAGTAAAAGAAAATTTAAAAAAATAACAATTCTGAAAATTACGATTTAGTTGGGCTCTTTAATAATCCAAATTTAATTTTATAGTATTGTGGCATGGTACCTGGGTATTACTATTACCAAGTTAAAAAAAATCTGCCTTGCCAATCGTTTTTTATTCGCAATAAAGGGTCACGTGATTTTTTATAACTTGTGATTAAAATTAATTTTGAATTTTTTTACTTACTTTAAATATTAAATTGTCCATGCTCCTGATCTCCTTTATAGCTTTTTGTATTCACATGTCTTAAAATATTAGTTTTTCTTTCACAGGTTAAGTCTTTTTTACAAAATGTGCAGTGTAAAATATTGCCGTCGAACTCCAACTGGATAATCTTCAATCCACGAATTAACCGTAGTAATTAAATTAAAAAAAGTCCAACACATTACTTAAGTAATGGTTTTACGAAAATTTTATTAAGGGATTTAGCTAATCAAATGAACGGTGACAAATGAATATTAGATTATGCCCAATAGGTATATTAAAAACGAAAAAGAGCAAAAAAAAAGAAATCAATTCGCACTGCTAAGTCAAACTAAATAACTCAATTTACTTGCAATAAAAACCTTGTTTCCACATGCACGTGATTCTAACCAATAAAATAACCTACATGGTACACGCTTAATCTTACATCTCACTTATTTCGTCGCGCGCATATGGAAACAAGTTTAGAGCTTATAGATCTCTGCAGACTATATATTTATAACGAGTTCAAAAGATTTCACCTTCCAGTCACCTCTTCACAAATTGAATAAAACACAAAAAGATTTCGTTGGTATTTTGTTTTTTCTAAAAACACTATATGTTTTAGTTGTCTAATTTTGTATTTTATTTATATTTTATTTATAATATGAAAAACAAAAGATTTGAGTAAAAATAATAATTTCGAAGAAATTTTTAAAAACATTTTTCACAAGTTATAAACGTCACGTGAGCTTTTATTGCGAATATAAAAGGATTGGCAAGGCAGATTTTTTTAACTTGATAAAAGTAATTGGGAGTAATGGGAGATTTAGCTCAGCGGTCAATGGCATCGATATAGCCTGACACTGATCTAATGATCGTGAGTTCAAACCTCACTGGCGCCGATTGCCTTTTTCAGTTAATTAATAATTGAAATTTGGCGAAGGCGTACTCCCTAGATATATTGGTTCGAAAGTCAATTAAAGCCGGTGGTTCCCTCTACTACTAGCCCACACAAGTCCTGGACTTAGGGGATGCTTAATTAAGTAGAATAGTACGAGGTTAAAAACAAACATAAACATAATACCCAGCCACCATGTTACAAAACTATTAAATAAAATTTGGATTATTTAAAAGTCCAACTAAATCATAATTTTCGGATCTTTTAGTTTTTTCTTAATGTTCTTCTACTTAAATAAAAACGTTAGGGTATTTTCATAATATTTATATACTTTTCTTTGTAAATGTAGTAGTTTAATAGTTTATAAAACAGTTTTATAAAATTATTATTAATTTGTTGTACCCGGCTATGGATTTTGACGTCACGACTCGGTAAAATCCGATCTCTACTTATAACAGTTAATTTTTTTTTGTGCCGAAAATGAACCTGTAATATTGTTTCTATTACATTGTTATGTGAAACATATACCGGGTGTTTTTTTAACCTGAAACTTTCAAATATCTTTAATACTATGCATTTTAGAAAAAAAAAATGTTGTTTATTTTAATGGGAGAAACAAGATAGCTTATTTATATTTAGGATATTTACGTTTTAAGGTCATTTCAATGTCAACTTTGTTTTTAATTTCTTTCAACATGTCATTTGACATACCGGGTGTTTTTTTTTAATGAAACTTTCAAATAACTCGAATACTTTTCATTTTAGAAAAAAAATTCTGACAAAAGTTGTTTATTTTAAAGTGAGAAGAAAATGGCTTATTACGTTTTCAAGGTCATTTCAAGGTCAACTTTGTTTTTTTTTAATAAAAAAATATATTTTGTACTGTTATTTAAATCTCCTCAAAAAAATAAAAATCTTTTGTAAAAACTTTTTTTGATCGGACCTTTAGTTGCAGAGATAACACAGCCAAACACAATTTAAAAAGTTGGATCTTCAACGGACTCGACTAGTCAGTTCCTTCATCCTAACTATTCGTGAGACAAATGTTTAAATGTTTAACCTCGTACTATTCTACTTAATTAAGCATCCCCTAAGTCCAGGACTTGTGTGGGCTAGTAGTAGAGGGAACCACCGGCTTATACTGACTTTTGAACCAGTTTCTAGGGAGTATCCGTTTCACTTATGCCTTCGGCAAATTTTAATTATTAATTAACTGAAAAAGTCAAATCGGCGCCAGTGAGAATCGAACTCACGCTAGTAGGCTTGTTATGCATACGCGCTAGCCACTACGCTATGCCTCTCATAAATGTATTTAAAGGTTAGAGAAAGTAATTTAAATCATAATAAGTATATGCATTTGGAATAAAATTAATTGCACTCAAGGTGATTTATCTAATTAATAGATTTTTTTAACGCTTGCTTAAACCTATACAATAATTACGTTCATTACAAAATTTACACAATGTTTAATACTATGCATTACTATGAAATAACAAGGAACTAATAATTTGTTATAAAATTGCTAAAAAGATTATTTATAGCCATAATTTCTTGTTGAATTATAAATTGTATGTAAATATTATAAATTATAATTATAATAAGTACCCGGCGTATTTCCAGTTATAGTCCAGTTAATAAAAGAGGCTTTACCTGGAAATAATTCAGGGATTTAGATTTTTGGTTTATTGATTAGGGTTTACGGCCACAAATAAACAATTTTGAGACATTGAACTCGATTTGGAACTCATTTTATTAACTTATTTTTCACAAAAAACGGACTTTTTAAAATATCCCAAGATCGGTGCATCCTAGGACAAAAAAACTTTTGATATAAAAATAAAGAGGACCAAACGGAGTATTCTTGAATATGCAGCGATTATTTGGTCCCCCTCTCAACAATGTTATAAAAACTTGATTGAAAAAGTTTATCAAATTCTTGCTGTATAAACTTAAAATAATGAAATTAACTATAATCATAAATTAACTTTGTTGGGAATGGAGTCACTTGAATCTCGCCGAACAAATATTGACAAAATATTTATGTTTAAGTTATTTAATTACTTAATTGATTGTCCGGATATTTTAAAACTTTTTTCCTTACGTGTTCCTGGAGTAAGCACGCGTTGTACATCTTTATTGCATATTCCGTTTACTAGAACTAATTACGGTCACTTTAGTAGTGTACCTAGATTGGCCAGAAATATAAATTCTTGTTATATTGACATTTTTTGCACGAGCCTATTTTCTTTTAAAAGACTTCTTAGAACAAACAACTAATTAATTAAGATTTCTATTTTATTTAGATTATATTCTAACGATACGTTTTATATTTGTAATATTTCTTTTTATTGTACTACTTGGATGTATCTGTTTGTACTAAATAAATAAATAAATAAATCTCCAACCTTTTTTGTGTACATGTATTTTTTTGTACGATTTATACCTAATTCACGGCACCGCCTTAAACGTTACACTGTAGGGTTAGATTTTCCTTTATGACTCGGTAGGAAGTTTTTTTTATGCTTAATACAATAGTGATTCAATCGAAAATCGGTTTAATCGAGATAATGCGGCTCAAATTATTGAATTATTAAAAAAATTTTTTTACGTAAATTAAAGAAAGTACCAGATAGATTTTTTTAATTTTCACCCAAAATGTTCTAAGGGGCATGCCTAACCGACGATAAAGAACAATTTTGGTTTTTCGAAAAATACATTAAAAATCTAAAAGCGTAGTCTAACGTTTAAGAGATATTTCAAAAATCCGTTTTTTTTGTGAAAAACAAGTTAAAAAAATGACAGTTCCAAATCGAGTTCAACGTCGCAAAATTGTTTTTTTATTTGCGGCTATTAACCCTATTAAATAAACTGAAAATCAAAACTCCCTGAAATATTTCGAGGGAAAGCCTCTTTTATTGACCTGAAGACTGGACTACAACTGGAAATACCCCGGTTGCTGATTATAATATCTGATAAAATTTATTAGAAATTAATAATTTATACTAAGTAGGTGCAGTACAAATTATGTTATAAATATCACGTTATATGAACACGATAAAATCCAAATTTTGGCATTTTGAAGAAACAGAATTAATATTTAAGGCGAAAGGTCCAGGTGTTATGAGTACCTATGGAAAAGTCCATTGACTATCATTTCAAAATATACCTACCTACTAGGTACCTAATTTACATATTCACTAGAAATAAAAATCACATCTCTTATCTTTCGAAATTTATTAAATTTTATGTGATATTTTTTAATAACATAAATACATGTATGACTTTGACTAAGGTTTTTCAGAAATTTTAAAATTATGTCCCTACTGCGTAAAGCTTTAAGTGAAATTTAATTGCGAGTTAAATAATTAATTATTATAATTATACGGATTATATGCATTAGTAAATGCCTAATAAATTTTTTAATGTAATTTCTTTGTAACAATATACCTATGCCGCATTATTTTATGAACAATGTTTATATTGCCCTACAAAAATTAATATTGAATTGAATCAATATTAATTTAATATGCATTAAGGTTGGGAATAATGCAGTGTCTGACTAACTGGTTAGTTTTTATTTAAAATACAGGCTTATAGTTTATTAAACAAATTTTGTCTTATTAGGGATAAGTATGAATTTTGATTAAGGCTAGCTCACCGATGATTGGTCATTAGGGTGACCCACCAAAATTTCAAATTGAAACATTTGGAAGTCTCACTTCTTAAATTTGTTTATTGGGTTTAAAGGTATCATCCCTGAATTTTTTCAGATTTTTTGAAAACAAATTAGAAGTCTTACAGCCATTTTTTTTTAAAATGTGTTTCTTTAGCTTTTTAATTTTTTTTTAAGGCTAAACGATTTTTTTTAGGTGTTTTAAATCACTGCACGGCATAAAGGGCTAGTAAATGGATAATGCCGGGTAAACCGGATAGTTAAGATAAACCCAATAATTTTATGGCAATTTTCACTTAAAAACGGCTTAATTTTGTTCTAATATCAACCAAATTTTTAGAGAAACATCGGATAACTCGGATAAGCCAGATAACTTAATTAAGGGGTCACTCAACTATTACGACATACTAAAAATCTTTTAATTGCCGCTAAACTTGATTCTGTTTCCTGCAATATTAAATGACCAAGAGAAAATGATAAAATTTGTGATTTTACCATAACGCGTTATTTGATTATTACTTAACGCTTAAAGTGTAACCAAGTATTTAGTTTAAAATAGGGTTGGTTGGACTCTTGGGCGCTTAAACAAAAATATTACAGAATAGTATTCCTCAGGTAAAGATACATAAAAAAGGTACTCTTATTGTAATACCATAGGAAAAATTCATTTGAACGTGATATTTCACATATCGAAGAAGAAAAATAAAATAATAAAATGTTGAAAACCTAAATTTTAATGAAGTGAGGTGGTTCTACATCAAAAACTGCATTTTCTCGAAAATGGTTTATCCTACGGTATTACAACAAGAGTACCTTTTTAATATGTCTTTACTTGAGGAATCCTATTCTGGTAATAAATCCATAAAAATTTGGGGAAAAAAGTGATAAGGCCCTCCATTTCGGACGTCCCTGGTTAAAGTAACCACATGTAAATGCCATTGGCTGGTAGGCCTTATTAGAGTTAGATCACATGCAATACCTAGTTGCTATAACACAAAGAGTGCCTGAGTTATTAAATAAAAATAGAATTTTTGGAACCCCGTTTAAAGGGGCGTAGCTTCCTTACGAGTCGTTTTAGGACATATGTTTATAGAAAAAATTATACGGGTAAGGAATTACACCCTGAAGTTACGTATCGTACTTAGTAAACATCCTGTATACAGGGTTATTCAGAAATAAATCGAAGAAATTTAAGAGGTGATTCTACGTTAAAAAATATGAAAAAAAGTTCCTATATCCTAAGGTTGGTCCGGAAATAAGCCCTAAGGGAGCTACGACCCTGCTAAAGCTACATCTAAAAAGTAGTTTTTATTTAATATTCCTGGAACCCTATAAACCACAGTAAGTAAAATTTTTGCACATGCATTGGCATTAATAAATAAATAAATAAATAAATGATAGCCGTTATCAGTGCTAAAGCATGTGCAAAATTTTTTTACTGTAGTTAATAGGGTTCCAGATATATTAAATAAAAACTACTTTTTAGATGTTTTTTTTTACATTTACATGTTTGTTTAACCTCGTACTATTCTACTTAATTAAGCATCCCCTAAGTCCAGGACTTGTGTGGGCTAGTAGTAGAGGGAACCACCGGCTTATACTGACTTTCGAATCAGTTTCTAGGGAGTGTCCGTTTCACTTATCGCCTTCGCCAAATTTCAATTATTAATTAACTGAAAAAGGCAAATCGGCGCCAGTGAGAATCGAACTCACGATAGTAGACTTGCTATGCATACGCGCTAGCCACTACGCTATGCCTCCCATACTACGCTATGCCTCCCATACCCTTAGGAGGGTCGTAGCTCCCTTAGGGCTCATTTCCCGACCAACCTTTATTGGAACTTTTTTTCATATTTTTTAACGTAAAATCATCCCTTAAATTTCTCGAACTTATTTCTGAATAACCCTGAATTGTAGATTCTGTTTAGTGAGGGACATGCCGAGATATTTGGTGATTTGGGTCTTTCTCATGAACCAGGAGTCATATTGTGAGTACTTTGTTTTGAAAGGACTGAAGTTTGGATAAAAGAGTTTTTTAAGGGTGATTTTCTCCAAGCTGGAGCTTGGTAAAAGAGTACTATCTTAATTGTAGAGAAGAATTTGTTTTTAATGGATAGAGGGCTTTTTTACGCATTTGGGGGTTTAACATGGTTTTCCTAACGAATGTCTTGGTGGAGCCTTTCTTTTTTTTAGAAATAATAGTTGCAGTACAAGCAAATGTGAAAAGTATAGCATATATACCGGGTGCTTCAGGAAGGTGGTTCACCACCCTTAACTTTTTTATTTTTTTATGCAGGATCGTGAAATTTGCAGGAGCTATATTATGTATAATTTAGGATTTTTTGACATGGTTAGGCATTTTTTGGCACTGCCGGTTTCACCGAAAATTAATCGAACTTTCGATTTTTAAATGGAAAACCCTGTATATTTTTACATATTTCTATTTAAAAATCAATTCTGAGAACAAGCATGTCCACTTGTCAATTTTTGACAGGTCATGTAATTTTTTATTAAAATTTTTATATTAAATCTAGAGTGCTTTAAATTAGTTTAGACCAACTAGTATCAGAAAAATACTATTTTGATTTTTTTCCCAAAACTCTAAATGTGGTGGGCTCTTAAAGGTTCGAAAATTATACTTTGGTCCATAAGTATTTTTTTTTTCAAATGGAAAGAGGGTGGCTCATTGGGTTAATATGAAATATAATTTTCTTGCGAACATTTTGATACCATACATGAATAGTTTATTTCAAAGAACTTGTCATTAAAACACAAAAGATTTAAAATGAAGATTTAACTAAAAAATGACATGCCCTATCAAAATTTGACAAGTGACACATGCTTGTTCTTAGAATTGATTTCTGAATCAAAATATGTAAAAATATACAGGGTGTTCCATTTAAAAATAGAAAGTTTGATTAATTTCCGGCGAAACCGAAAGTGCCAAAAAACGTCTAACCATGTCAAAAAATCTTAAATTATACATAATATGGCTTATACAAATTTTAAGATCCTACCTAAAAAGTACAAAATTTAAGGGGGTGAACCACCTTCCTGAAACACCCGGTTTATAGGATATATCCTTAAATATTATTGATCCAAAGTAGAGTGTCCTATTGTTTGTTTATGTGGAACTATAATTATTGGCTCGTTTACATCATATAGACCAAATATTTAGTCCGAGTACCAAATTGAGATCAAAAGACTATATTGTGGTGATACCATATAAAACCTACATATTATTTTTATTGCGTTGAAAGGTTATGTACTTTTGTTTACTATATGTCAAAACTTCAGCATTTCAGTGTAACCTTGACCTAGGGATTTTTATAAATTACTAATTATTAATTAATTATTATTATTAATTAATAATTATTAAAAAGTCCAAACCTATATTTCATTCATTTTCACTGCGTTTAGTTAACTTTCTACAAATCTTAATTTTTCTCAACCATCCTTAGGGATAATTACTTATATATTATATATAAGCTATCCTGGTGTTAGGTAAGTGCTTCAACAATCCATATTTTAAGTAAATAACTAATTATTTTCCTATTTTGTTAGAATTTTGAGATTCGTTCATTCATTCACCATTTATTTACGAAGTGCTGGAGTTGTTGACCACCTTGTTTCAAGGAATAAAGCTGAGAACCGACTATAAACAGTTTTTTTCTTTCGAACCTTCCACCCCGAGAACCGTCACCGGCGCCCAATTATTTTTTTTTCAAAACCGTTCAATCCAATATATTTAACTTTACGATATACTTCGTTTTTGTTAGTAAGTAAAGTTGCATTCTCTTTTTAAAATTAGTTAAGTAATAATTTTTCAAAATGCATTTTTGAAAATTATCTAATACAAAGTCACGATTTGTTTATAAGTTGAGTTTTTGCATTAATTATAATTGGAGATTTCAATAGATGATATTATAATTTAGATACGTATCTAAATTGTTTATTTAAATAATAGTTTATGATCTAATATTACAAGAACAATATAGATAAGTTTATTTCACGTTTTTTTTTTTCATTATATCGATATTTTAAACCATCCATATTTATCAATTTATTGAATTCATTTTTTTAACGTCCTTAGCGTTATAACATGGATGTTGGTAATATCGCAAAAGTAAAAGTAAAATATCAGAAATCATCATGTTTAGCTCTTTTTATGGACCTTAGCGAAGCATTTGACCTTGTTGACTTCAATAGTTTCTAAAGGAACTAAAAATTTACGAATTTTGAGGGTTAGTATGAGTAACTTTCTAGCAATAGGAATCATGCTTCCTATCTTCGTGAATGTACTGACGTTACTCACCAGAATACAATTTTGCAATTTTAGCTAATTATAATTATATCAATTCAACTAAAAATTACACAGGCCCATAAAAAAAAAACGTTATTACTGTAAACCCTGGGGTGATAAAAACAAATTTAGTAATGATTAGGCCGCTGAGTTGTGACCAAAGACACTTTTGGTCGGGAAGTCAAAAACTCTAATATATCCAAATTTCAGCTAAACTTGACTTTAACCACTTTTCATAACAGGGGAGTAAGGTCCTTTGGGGTCTGCGAGCTGTTTGGACTTTTCGTATTTTCAAATTCGTTTTCAGTGTCCAAAATTTTTTTTAATTCCTTTTTTTTACATTTTTAAAAGAGATTTTTTTGAAAAAAAAAAAGTTTCAATTTTAATTTGAACAAAATTTTTTTCAACATTGATATTTTTTTTTAATTTTTGAGTCTTTCGAAAAAAAAAATAGCTTGTTTTTGTTTAAAGGCCTACAGAGGAAACACACTTTTGTTGGATGCAATATTTTATTTTGCGTTTTAAATAATTTTAACTTGCGTTTAAGTACCTATTTGAGAAAATGCAATATACCATCCACTGTGAATAGTATATAATGGAATGCGTAGCTTTAAATATCTTCATAACTTCTTATAACTTTCTCAATGATATATTTACTGCTTTTTTCGGTATTTAGTAAAAACAATAAAAATGTTGTATGGATAATGAAAGTGTTAATATTCACAGAAGAGATAAATGACAAAATACATCCTTCCGAATCAAATTGTAACGGATTGTAAAAAGACAAAAGGATATTTATTATATATACTCTTCACAGCATATTGAAGTACTAGTTTCATAACATAAGTTTTTAGCGCACGAGTACAAGTTTAGAAAACGAGCAGCTTGCGGCGAGTTTACTAAAGTACTAGTGCTCTAAAAACGTGTTATGAAACGAGTGCTTTATACAATTTTTTCTATTTTGCTCCAAAATTTAAATTGGTGACTGATTTAGGGATTTTTGTTTTGGGTTGGCATTACAGTTTACACTATGTTTAAAATTCTAAGAACAAATGATATTTTGATATATTTTACAGTCATCTCTTCTTTTTTCACTGCAATTAAGCAGTCCACAATTTTAACAAGGTAAAAAATAACCCAAACACAAAATTTTGTAAAAAATTAAACTTTAAATCGACATTGACATTTGCACGCAAAACGTCAAAAGATAGGCTTTTGTATGTTGCCAACCCAACAGAAAAAAAAGTAGAGACCTCTTATGGGCCTATAAGAACACGCAAAATGCGTGTGATTATGAGCTTATAAGAGTCGCAAAATAGAAAAATAATAAATGGGCATAAGCAAAAGAAATCATATTTTTGGAAGCACATGGAGAGAAAACGAAGAAAAGAGTATACAACGAAATACAAAGCATTACATATCTTTATGGATTTTTTTATTTTATGGCCTAGGAAGGCCAGCGGAAGCGCAGCGACGGTCAAGGAACTTTTGTGTAATTTATATAAATATATATGATTTTTGGTCCTAACACCTAGGTCTGTACTAATATCTACTTACATATACACTGATAGAACACTAGCGTAATTAATAACGTAATTAGGTTATAGTGTACAACAATCAAAAGTTTAATATGCGCCAACCACTATATACACGGTGTATTTGAAATAGCGTAGGAAATTTTAACAGGTGATTCTACATGATAAAATATGACAAAAAGTTCCTATAAACATGTCTAAAAATGCGTTATAAGGGAGCTACGCCCCTTTGAAAGTGGCTGAAAAAATCGGTTTTTATTTAATAACTCAGGAACCCTTTGAGATATATCAACGAGGTTTTGCACGTCAACTAATCCTACCAAGGCCCGTTTTTATGTGTTATTTTCATGTACTTATTTCAACCAGGGGTGTGCCAAACGGGGGGGGCTTATCAGTTTTTTGTCCCAAACTTTTTTCTGTGTAACTTTTTTGCAATTTTATTTTTGGTATATGATTCCTCAGGTCAAAATACATAAAAAAGGTACTCTTGTCGTAATACTGTAGGATTAACCGTTTTCGAGAAAAATTAATTTGAAGGTGAAATTCCACGGTTCGAGGACGAAAAATTAAATACTAAAATGTTGAAAACCAAAATTTTAATGATGCAGGGCGAATGTACATTAAAAACTAAGAAAAAAACCTCATATACAGGTACTTCCAAAAATTCAATCCTAATGGAGCTATGGTCTCCTAAATATGCACCATTTTTAAAGGGCTATGGTAGCTTTAAAAGCTTTTTTTCGACCTACATGTATGGAAACTTTTTTTCTTAGATTTTGATGTAGAATAACATAGCATCATTAAAATTTTGGTTTTCGACATTTTAGTATTTAATTTTTCGTCCTCGTACCGTGAAATTTCACCTTCAAATGAACTTTTCTCGAAAACGGTTAATCCTACAGTATTACAACAAGAGTACATTTTTTATGTATTTTGACCTGAGGAATCATATTTCAAAAATATAATTGCAAAAAAATTACACAGAAAAAAGTTTGGGACAAAAAACTGATGAGCCCCCCCCCCCCCCCCGTTTCGCACACCCCTGGTTTAAATAAGTACGTGAAAATGACATACAAAGATGGGCCTTATTAGGATTAATTTACGTGCAAAACCTCGTTAAGATATCTCAAAGGGTTACTGAGTTATTAAATAAAAACCGATTTTTTTAGCCAATTTCAAAGGGGCGTAGCTCCCTTATGACGCATTTTTAGACAAATGTTTATAGGAACTTTTTGTCATATTTTATCATGTAGAATCACCTGTTAAAATTTCCTACCCTATTTCAAATACACCCTGTATATTGCATAGAATACAACAAAAAAGTAAACGTGTTCGGTATTTACAAACTAGCGCAGTTGTTTGATTTACGACAACAAACTGTTATGCGATCAGATTTTTGTTTGCCTCGCAAAGAGCGGGGCGTGGCTTGCAAATCTGCATGGTCGGATTGCTGTTGCTTCCTACGTCACGATCCTCGCTTCAAAACGTAGGTAATTCAGCTGACCCATCAGTCCGGCTGGCTAGCAGAGATCCTGGCCGAATCTCTACTGCATTTACAAATTTGGTTTAATGTATTTTAAATATTTAGCACATAGAAACTACATATCACATGTAATTACATATACATTTACATGCTTATCGTTGAGTATACTTATGCACATAAAAATTTTAGCCCAAAATGCCTACTTTCAATATTTTGGTAAAACATTTATTGGAATCGGCTGATTGCCCCCATGTTTATTAATCATCCTTCCTGAAAAAACTATTTTAGTAAGAACAACGTTGTTGTATTATTAAATAATATGAATCTACAATTTTAATAGTGTATTTAATATAACCTTATAATGTTTTAAAATAATCGTAAAAATGGTATTATGTACCTCAAACTTGTTACAACAACTTTTGGTTGTAATATTTTTAGATTTTTCTATCAGTGTAGATGTATTACAGTATACGGTCCTCGATTAGGAAGGATGTCCATTTGGTCCTATTTGATGCGTCATTCCCAAGCACCCGAAAAGATGCATAAAATCTTAGATTTTGATAATTTTTTCCAAACAATTATATCCGGCTTCTTTTTGTTTAGAAAACTTTAATTTCATATATTTTTCTTTGATAAGAAAAAAATTTCAAAATGGAGATTTAGTTAGATTAGACAGGGACAAAAGTTCTACCCAAAAAGGATAGAAGACATACATACACTCCCACCCAACCAAACAAATTCTGTATTTGTTCTTTGTTGAACAAATACAATATTTACTTGGCCGGGCGAAAAGTGTAACTATATTATTTTTATTAAAGAAATTACTGGCGCCATCTAAATTTTAGTAGAATTATTTTATTCTACAGATTCACATTAGCTATGTTCGTTCGTGCCGCTCACTGCTACACTTTCCGGCCAACCAAATAAATACTCTATTTGTTGTATGAAAAACAAATACAGTATTTATTTGGTTGGCTGGAAAGTGTAGCACAAATGAGATAGAGATAGGGTAGACGTCTTTTGTTTCATAATTCTAGTTGTAGAGAGCTCCATTACTGCTGCATAAAACGCATAAAATGTTAGATTTTGATAATTTTTTTCAAACAATTATATCGGGCTTCTTTTAAATCCCAAAAGTTTAATTTTATGTATTTTTCCTTGATAAGAATTTTTTTTCAAAAACGGACAGATTTATTTTTTTCATGAAACAAGAATTTTTTGTCTTGGATGATTTTTGAAAATTTTGGAAAATTTGAAACTACCGTATAATACTATTCTAGCGCAGACGCTGTGAATAGTATAATAATATCTGAATATGGACAAACCTCGGGAACAATAAAAACATCCTATTTTATAAAACTAACCTACGCGGTTCATTAAATTCCAAGTTTAAGTAGAAATGAATAATAAATATAGATGCATTGAAGGATATTTAAACAACGGTAATTTACCATTGTTTGCTAAATACATAAAATTAACAGAAATATACGAATAAAGGAATTTTATCCATGATTGTTAAACAGCCCACTATAGACCAGGAACTCCCTAAAATTGGCCAAAATTCAAAATAATAAATAAGAGTATCACATTCTACAATAGTTGTTTTATATATGGGACGTTCTTTGTTAAACAAAACAAATCTCCTCCCAAAATTCCTGTTTATGGATTTTAGTGACCTTGGGTTTGGACAGCCCACTATGGACCAGGAACTCCCTAAAATTGGCCAAAATTCAGAATAATAAATAAGAGTATCACATTCTACAATAGTTGTTTTATATATGGGACGTTATTTGTTAAACAAAACAAATCTCCTCCCAAAATTCCTGTTTATGGATTTTAGTGACCTTGGGTTTAAAATTTTCCTTATTGATCCCCCCTTAAATTAAATCATGTCATCTCATGGTTTTGGTTTTGGTCCGCAATCTTGAATTATGCAAATCTGATTTCGGATTCGTCATCAGCGACCTCAAAAGCCCCCGTAAACGAAATTTGGCCTAAATCGGTTGATTTTCGAAAATTGGGACCGCCATATTGGATCCGCCATCTTGAATTTTTCAAACCTTTGGATTTGTGATCAGCGACCTCGAAAACCCCCACAAACCAAATTTGGCATTAATCGGATGATTACTTTTTATTTCGACGATTTCGTTGTTTTAGCCGCCATCTTGGATCCTCCATGTTGAATTTCTCCAACCTACCTTACAAACTTTTTGGGGACGTCAAATACCAATAATTTGAGCCCAAAACCAATCGAATCGAAGGCCATTTTTTTTTCGAGCTCTCGATTTTTCTCTGGTCCAACCGCCATTTTGAGTCGTCATTTTGAAATTTTCCAAAACGCCACACTAGCCCATAAAGGGGGATCAATAAGGAACATTTTAAGCCCAAGGTCACTAAAATTCACCAACCGTTTGACAAAGAACGTCCCATATACATAAAATTTTAGTTAAATTCGTTAAAAAATAAATTTTTTAGATCGCCTTCAAAAGTTATTGACATGTCCACCCCCAAAATCCCTCGGGTAAACCCTGGAGATATTAAACTAAAAATGGTGCTGTTCCACCGCATTTTCTTTCCCGCGAAAATGTGCCGATAAGTTCTGAGGTTCTGATTATTATTTTTAATTTGCGAGATAAAGATTCAGGGTAATTCCAGCTTATGGCGTTCATAAGTTATCGTGCAGAACGACCGCCAAAAATAAATCGACCGACGGATCGACAGAATGAGCCACCAAAAGATCGACCGAACGACAAATTGTTTTATTTGCTCTAAACTGATTTATATCGACATAAAACATCATAAAACGAAAAAGTAGGCAAAAAAAATTTGAAATTGTTGCACAAATACAAGGCTTTTCTAAAATTTTGAAAGCATTAAAATGGGAAAGCAATACCTGGGACAAAAACTGAAAGTGTACTAGTCGGAGAACACTCTCGGTATTGCAATACATTATCAAGGTAGTCACTTTATAATGCTAACAAATATAGGAACTTTTAATGTAACCTAAGCAACGAATTCACTTGTAACGTAACCCTATTGAAAATGACGGGTCTGCGCGGGTATAAATGTTGCATAGACTGAACTTGAGCGGGTGAATTTCATCCGCTCAAGTCCGGTTTATGCACCATATATACCCGCCCAGACCCGTCATTTTCAGCAGGGAAGCCACATTCTTTAATACATAATTCAACAATTCTTAAAGATTTAAAACATTTTGGCCTAACTTCCAAAATATTTTCAAATGCAAATTTAGTTTTAAAAAGATTTTATTTTTATTTTTGTTTTATTATTAAATTATAATTTATAAATTTATAATTATAAATTTATCACAAATTAAACTTATTATACTAATTATAAATATATGTTTTGTTACTTTGTTATTTACTAAAAATAAATATTGTCTTTAAATATTATGTCTTTTAATATAATTAACAATTTCATACAATTAAAAGTTAAAATAGGCGTAAGATGTGACGTAAGCAACCCTTCACAATAATAGCTTCGATAGTAAAAACACTCCAGGCCCATGCATCCAAATTAGTTTTAACACACCTTGCATAAAAGCTGTGATTTTTCCAGGGAAAATTACGTGTTGTTAAGTTTTTAGTTAACATTAACGAACACAATTTGACCAAAATCAAAAAATTCCCCTAAAAGTTTAAAAGCTAGGATAAATACATCAAACTCTGTAAAACTTATGCCATAGCATAACTTTCTTCTCTCCCGAGTTCGCTCCAAAGTAAGTCTACACCCTAAGCGAAAATGGGCGTCTTTCCTCTAATATAATAATAAAGTACTCATAAAAAGTCCAAACGAAAATCAGTATACCTACCTATTTATATTAAATGTCATACCTTGTTGTCAAAGGCGATAAATCGAAAAAGAAGCAGTTCAGTTTAAAAGGTTCAACGCACAATAGGACAAGATTTCCCCTAATCCCTACAAATACCATTGTGTTAGATTTCTTTAAGGTCATGGATTTGGGTGTCAGGCAGGCGAGTCAGTGCTCATTTATATGTGGCGGCCGGTATTAGAGTGAGTGGCGTGTGTACTAGTTTATTTATATGCGGCTGTTTAACATGTGTTTATAAACATACGGATCTTTGCTTTTTGGATTAGTTTCTTTTCTGATAAAGGTATGCTTAAGATTTTTTTTCGAGTGGGTGTAAAAATATAATCATAGAACCCTAGGGGCTGTTCAAAAATTATGTAAACGAATTTTGTAATATTTTTAGACCCCCCTCATTATCACCATTTCTTCACTATAATTGAAACATTTTATATACAGAGCGGTCCAAAGTCACCCCCCCCCCCCTCTTAACTTTTGAACCAGTTGAGATATCGACTTCAAATTTGGAACTTTTAAATAAGACAACTTAAACTATCTTTTAGCATATATTTAATACTTTCAGCTCTTAAAATGTGGACAGGGGGGCATGGGGGCACATTTTTTTAAATGGATAGGGGGGTCGTGTAATACATCATTTTAAAGCTTATAAAATTTTCCATTTAACTCCATATTTTTAAATTAAAAAAAAAAATGGGTTTAAAATGGGGTATTAATGTCAAAATTCCTCTAAAACAAACAAATAATTTTTTAAAAATGTCTAATTTCATCATAAAAAAATGTTAATTATACTTTTAAACTAATTTTAGTTGACATAAATAACAATTTATAAAAAAAAACTTAAAAAATCGAATATTTTAGCACAAAAAATTGAAAAATCAAAACCTTAAAAAACATTTTTAAAAAATTTAAAAATATTAGTTTAAATAGAGAATTTTATAAGCTTTAAAATGATGTACCACACGACCCCCCTTTCCATTTAAAAAAAATTCCTCCCATGCCCCCCCCCCCACATTTTAAGAGCTGAAAATATCAAATATATGCTAAAAGATCGTTTAAGTTGTCTTAGAGTTCTAAATTTGAAGTCGATATCTCAACTCGTTCAAAAGTTAAAGGGGGGGGGGGTGACTTTTGGACCGCACTGTATATGGGCTGTCACTTTCAGCTCGATCCTCCCTAGGTTGGTGACATAATTTTTAAACAGCCCTATAGTCTAATATTCATAGGCATTGTTTAGGGAGTCAGGTGTGGGACCTACTATGCGATATTTATTAATTAATTATTTTTTCCTTAAGTTGTTGCTCTACCTAGACTTTCCCTTTCATGAAAAATAGAAATAAAGTTAGGGCGCCCAGTGTTAAAAAGATCAGCAAAGATTAAAAAAAAAATTAAATACACAAATGAATAAATCTAGAGCCCAAGCAAGGGCTTGAAAAGAAGAAATTAAAATTGGTGTGTCAGTGCCCCCAGAATGGTATCTCATAACACGTCAAAGTTAATGCTTTTTAAATTTTGTCGACCTAGGGCGAGATAATCTTCATCAAAAGGGGCCCCTCGCAACAACACTGCCAAATCGCAATTGCAATTTTGGTAAAAACCCCCAGCTGAGCATTTTAATTTAAAAGATCGCTTTTTTCTTTGAACCCTTGATCATTATCATGTTTATTTCCCAAAAAAAAATGCGTAAGAAATCTTTGGTCTAACTTTGGACTTGAACTTTGAAGCCTTTTAAAGTAAATTTAAGATAAATTTATAAATTTTTAATGTTTATTTCCCAAAAAAATGCTTAAGAAATCTTTTGTCTAAGTTTGGACTTGAATTTGAAGCCTTTTTAGTAAAAAGATAAATTTCTTAAAGAATAAGTGAGGGAAAGAAATATTTTTTTTTATTTATAGACTACGGCCCATGCATGGATATTTTATAAAATATCTCGTACTAGAATTGCTCCCATTTTTTATTTATATTCTAAATATTTAGAATAAACAGATGTACCTAGTAGCATTCTGTTTTTGTTTCCTACTGTTGACTGTGTTTGCTAAACGCTGTTAAAAATACATGGTGATTATTTTAAAACACTCCCTTATAACTTTTTTAGTTTTTATTGACAATCATCTTCATAAAATAATTTACCTGAAACATTGGAATTTTTTCAATTTAGTTTTGATTCGAATACTCTTCAATCCTTAGGTCAAATCTACTACTAGAAAAATATAACGAGTATGAAAATATTAGTTCATAATCACGGGTCGGATCGACGTAGCCATTACCGGGGGCATGCAAAAATTAGAATTAAAAAAAACTCCTTTTTCAAGTAAATATACACTTTAAACTATTGTTCACCAAGCGGAGTGTTATGTCGACGCTGTTAATACTCAGTGAGTCACTTGGTCATAGTCCATGACTCATGGAGAAGGACTTAATTTTTTTTTTTGAAAATTGTTTCTCTTTACAAAAAACGAATAGTTAATACAAAAATATTGTTTTTTTATTATTATTACTATTCGTTTTTTGAAAAGGGAAACAATTTTCAAAAAAAAAAAAAAAATTAAAGTCTTTATCTATGAATCATGGACCATGACCAAGTTACTCACTGAGTATTAGCAGCGTCGACATGATATTCCGCATGATGAACAATAGTTTAAAGTGTCTGTTTAGTGACTTCGTCAGATCAACATGGCTCCGAACCTTCATCTCTCCGATTTCGCTCAAACTTGGCACATCCTCATCAAATCGTCTAGATAACTAGATCATTTTTGAGGTTTTCAACATTCCAAAAACATGACTCACATAAATCTAAATATCAGGACTTGTGTATAAGATAAAAAGATAATTTTGACAGATATGAAAAGAGCATTAAATTTCAGTATTAACCAACACAAATTTTTACCACCAATTTAATTTCAACATGGCGGTCTACTAGATGCAACTTGTCAAATTTAAAAATGCTATCCCCAAAATACACCCGCTTCGATTTTTTTCTTATTTTTTGTCAGTTGACCCATATAGAGTGGTAGAGTATGCCTATAAAATATTAGAAAAAGTATTTGACATTTGTAGAAGTTATAGAAAAAAATGCCCGATAGAGGTCCAATAGTCCATACCGAAAATTTGTTTTGTCTTCAGAAACTATTTTTTTTTATCAAAGTAGGTCTTGAATTTAATACATTTAAACGTAACATGTATATGTCAAAATGTTGCAACAATTTAAAAAACGCTCTCTGCAACCCCCACCCCATAAAATAACCCCCAAATGTATTCAATTTTGTCCCAAATTGTTTCCAAAATCTCTTAGGGGTGATTAAATCTCGTTAAATCCAAAAAGTTCATATATTTTTTTTAGCTACGGCCCCTTACTCTGTGAGAAATTTTTAACAAAAAAGTACTCTACGCAAAATTTAATAAAATGAAGTGTTTCCAAGAAAAAGGCACTTTTTTAAATCTAAGGCAGGAAGACCGCAATAGTTATTTATGTACCAAGGGTATTAAGTAGATGTTTATGCCCCGAGCTTACAAACCCAAGGGCCTCTGCTAGTAAGGGCAACTTGTTGTTAAGCGAGTTTAAGAATCTGGTATTCACAAAAATTTGACTTGTTACCATTATCCGATTTCTGGTTAGAGGAACCAAAATTTGTTGTTCGGTATATATCGATTGATCTGGTTGCTTCCTACCATATCTTTTTTCGGTAATACTAAAACATAGCTTCAAAGTTGGATGATTTATAAAAAACATTCGGTATATTCGAAGTTTATTTATGTTAAAATTTCAACGCGTTGGGCCACTACCTGTTTTTAAGTCCTACTTGGAAGCAGGCCACGTGTGAATGATCGGGTGTTGCTTAAATTAAAACAGATTAATAATAACTACAAGTCGGATCGTGGTATTCAGTAATTAAAAAAAGTTTTAATTGACTTACTATGTACTAATAAGTGACTTGCTGTGTAGTAAGGGATTATACTTAAAATATGTAACGCACTTAGGGGGGAGGTGGTAGTGCTTAGCGTTACGAAGGGAGAGGAGGTCTGATAGATTATTTTTAGAAAACAAAAATGGTTTTTATTTTCACCCAATTTTTACTAAGGGGCTGCTAGTGTTACGTGTTTATAGAGGGGGTATAACTCCTCGTTCGAAGGGGAGGGGAGGGGTCAAAATTCTAAAAGTTTGCGTTACGTTTTTATAGTTTGACCCCTAATCGTCGACAATTTAAATATTTCTGGGAGTTCATTGACTGCAGTAAAGAGAGGTTTTGCATTTTTAGTTTTGCAGCACATAGGATATGATTCATAACGCAGTTTTCGATGTTAAGTAGGTTTAAGACGAGGATTTAGAGCTCCGAAAGGTCGGTCTTGGTCTTAACCCAAGCACATTTACACCAATTAGTGAGACTGCCTATATGACAAACAAAAATTGTTGGAAATTTGCTCCTTAACAAAATTGGTAATATGCATTTTTATCATAAGATGCATATTTAGCGAGATAACCGAACTCATCCCTAAAATTCAAGATAGCGGACACCCCTTACCTAAATCACCAGGTGAGAACTAACAGGAGTGTTCTGTTACCATCCACTACTACCCTTTAAAATATCAGCCCGTGTACATTTAATTTAATTTAAAGGCGTGCCGTTAAATTAGTTTTCTTTTTTATCGACTGGAACAATTATTTCGTTTTTTTTATACATTCTGTAAAAGATCCAACCAATTGAAATCAAGCATTTTCAAACTGATGACAGTAAAACGTACTATATTTGAAATTTTAAGTCAAATTATTTAACAATTCACCTCTGCTTGAAATATTTTTACTTACATTTTAGGTAATTTTAATGCTTATCAGCTAAGCCGCTCATGTGCGGCTTGGCAACAGAAGAAAAAAGCGCCTTACTTTTCAAATTAGACAGTTTTATTTGCCAGTGTCAGTACTTGGGCGAAATTAATTTGGTTCTGATTAAGACCAAAATTAAGATTTGCCTTTTTTGTGCCTATAATCTTAATATTTGTCTTGTAGCCACTCGGTCTTGGCAATTTTTTGTTTGTCTTTTTCGCTACATTCATTAGAAGTACCCGGCGTATTTCCAGTTCTAGTCCAGTTTTCAACTTAATAAAAGAGGCCTTACTTGGAAATAATTCTGGGAGTTTAGATTTTTGGTTTATTAGGTAGGGTTTAAGACCGCAAATAAATAATTTTGCGACATTGAACTCGATTTGGAACTGTCATTTTTTTAATTTATTTTTCACAAAAAACAGACTTTTTAAAATATCTCAAGATCGGTGCATCCTAGAACAAAAAACTTTTGATATGAAAATAAAGAGGACCAAATCTCCAACATTTTGTGTGCCATATATTTTTTTGTATGGTTATAGCTAATGTACCGCCTTAAACGTTACTGTAGGGTTTTAGATTTTTCTTTATGACTCGGTTAGGAAGGTTTTTTATGCCTAATACAATGGTGATTCAATCGAAAATCGGTTTACTCGAAATATTGGGGCACAAATGTGTGAATTATTTAAAAAATTTAATTTTACGTAAATTAAAAAGAAAGTGCCAGATATTTTTTTTTAATTTTTCACCCAAAATCTTATCAGGGGCATATCTAACCGACGATAAAGAACAATTTTGGTTTTTCGAAAAAAACATTAAAAATCTAAAAACGTAACGTTTAAGTTATATTTTAAAAGTAGTGAAAAAATGACAGTTTCAAATCGAGTTTAACGTTTCAAAATTGTTTTTTTTTTATTGTCTTAAACCCTACCCAATCAAAACTCCCTGAATTATTTCCGGGTGAAGCCTCTTTTATTGGCCTGAAGACTGGACTACAACTGTAGTCGGCTACTGTTCATTAGCTTTACATTTAGTATCTGTTTATTAGCTTATAGGTAAACTAATTCTGTACGGTAGCAGACTGTATCAAACATAGAAAAAACGGATTCCTTGAACCAAGGACACGTGTCTTTGTATATGTTCGAAGCCATATTCTCTTGTTTCAAGGCTGGCATTTTCTTGAAACAAGAGAATATGGCTTTGAACATATCCAAAGACACGTGTCCTTGGTTCAAGGAATCCGTTTTTTCAATGAATTATAAGCATTTCCTAATTATAATTATCAGGCCTTAAAAGATTCTTAAGTTAAAAAATTGCACTTTTTAGCATCTTTCTGAGAACAAGTATTTTTTCCTCTTGCTATATTTATTGTCTGGTCTTGGAATCGATTCCCTAATTGGATTTAAGTAGGTAGGTATACTAAGGCGAGTCATTGTCACTAATAACACTAAATTATTGAGAAAACAAGCTGTAAAGATATGTAATGCTATGCATTCCATTGTATATTCTTCACAGATTTATTAAAACGAAAATAAATAAAAAAAGTCAAAAAAGATAAACAAAAAAAAGCGGTAGCCGGGGATGGAATTCAAACTCGAGACTTCTGGATCCATGGAAGCAAAAAACAAAGGTATAAATCGCGGCTTCGCCAGCTGCTCTATAGGGGTCTTTAACTTCTTATAGTTTGTAGTCATTATTTTCTCTTCAAGTTATGCCCCCATTAATTTTATTTAATTAATTTTTTTTTTGAGGATTGACCTTTAAAATAACAGTATTTTTTTGTGAAAAAAATAAGCAAACATTTAACCTTTTTTGTTTGGGATAAAAATCTAATAAGCCCCCCCCCCGTTTTACACACCCCTGGTTAAAATAAGTAGATGAAAATACATACGAAGATGGGCCTTATTAATATTAGTTCACGTGCAAAACCTCGTTGCTATATATCAAAGCGTTCCTGAGTTATTAAATAAAAACCGAATTTTTTAGCCACTTTCAAAGGGGCTTAGCTCCCTTAAGACGCATTTTTAGACATTTGTTAGGTACTTTTTTTCATATTTTCTTATGAAAAAGTCCAAACCCCTTAAAATTAATGATCATTTACTGGACATCCTCTTTAGTGGTTGGCGCATAATATGCGCCGCATATACAACTATTTATTATTGTATTCTATAACTAACTATAACCTTATTACACTGAGAGCTTGTTACCGTAATAAATACTAAATAAAGGGGTCAGGGGAAAAACGATCATAGTCCATTTTTGTCGAAAATTCGTTATATACACCATCTTGTAGTTCGCGACCCAAGCTTTCAGGTGACTATGTCGATTTTAAGCAAAAAAAATTACAGTCGCTGTAACGAATTTAAATAGAAACGATATACAACGTAAGAACGGTCAGAGTCCGAGCGATACCATAAAAAACAATTAAAGTCCATAGTTTCGCATCGGTAATTAAGGAAACGTATTTTTGATTGTAAATGGCGTTAAGCAGGTAGTTTAATTTGTGGAGTGGCAGTTTGTAAAAAATATGGAATTTAGTGAGGAAAATGAGGATGAAGGCCCTAGTACCAATATTTTTAAACCGAAGAAAAGACCTATAAGTGGACGTATTACGGATGTTTCGAAGAAACTTAAAGTAAAAGGTTACGTTACCGGGCTTAGACTAAGAATTAAGTTTTGTTTTTTAAATAAAAATGTGGAAAACTACAACTTTGTTTATGATTTTGCACACTTACTGCACTAAGACTGTTGGGCTGCTTTATAACATAAAAAAAACGATCAGAGTCCTGGACTGTGATCGATTTTATAAAGTCATATGTGTAGTTCTGTTGCATTTTTCGCTTTGAACCTCAAAGGTAATGTTAAAAACCTTGGTAGGTAATATTATTTTGCTGTGAAATAAGTATGTGACGAGATGAAACAATAATTGACGTTACTTTGCAACTGTAATCATACAATATGAGTCTGTAAACCTTAATTTCGCAATTCTGTGAAAAGTAGTTTTTGTGACTCTGATCGTTTTTCCCCTGACCCCTTCAAATGTTTTTGCTTATAAGTAACCCCACGAAAGTTTAGTTAACAATCACTGGTTGTTACAGTTACCAGAACTATAACAACGTTAAGTATTACTGTAACAACCAGTGAATGTTAACTAAACTTTCGTGGTGGTCCGTATAAGCAAAAACGTTTAGTATTCACTTCGGTAACGAGTTCTCAGTGTACGCTATTGATTACGATAGTGTTCTATCAGTGTGTAATACACCTTTTCAAGTTGTAAATCAGAAAGCGTGATATTAATTTCAGACAGTGTAATTTGTTATTCAGATTTTTAAAATAAATTTCAGAAAGTATAAATTATAATTCAGATTTTTAAATTATATTTCAGAAAGTGTAAATTGTAATTCAGATTTGCAAGTTATATTTCAGAAAGTATAAATTGAAATTCAGATTTGTAACATATATTTCAGAAAGCGTAAGTTGAAATTCAGAAAGTGTAAATTATATTTCAGAAAGTATAAATTAATTTTCAGAATGTGTTATTTTATTTAAATTTGGATCTGTAAATTCAATTTCAGAAAGTGTAATTTAATTTTAGGAAACGGTAATTTGTAAATCAGAAATCATAATTTTTATTTCGGAACGTATTATTTTATTCAACAAAATTTAAAAAAAGTAGCAGTTATGTATTATACATATATTCGGTATTAAATATTGAACAGCAATAAATTAAAATTTAAAAAAAAGTATTTTTTACATAAAATCAAACATTTAACAAAATTAATTTCTAAATGGCTAGGTCACTTCATTATATTACATACGTATAAATTATAAAAAATAAATTATAAGATAGATAAATATTTCTAAAATTTAATTTACACTTTCTGAAATGCAATTTACACTTTCTGAAATACAATTTACACTTTCTGAAATACAATTCACTCTGTAATAATAATATAAAGTTATAATTTCTGAAATATAATTTACACTTTTTGAATTTCAACTTACGCTTTCTGAAATATAATTTACACTTTCTGAAATTTAATTTATACTTTCTGAAATATAAATTGCAAATCTGAATTACAATTTACACTTTCTGAAATATAAGTTGAAAATCTGAATTACAATTTATACTTTCTGAAATTTAACTTGAAATTCTGAATATCAATTTACACTTTCCTATTTACAACTTGAAAAGGTGTAGTTATTTAAGTATTAAGGGCAGTAAGTGCATTTTACCGGTTGAGGATTATTTTGGAGATTGAGACGAAGTCGAAATCTCCAATACTACAGCACTTAATGGCCCTGATGCTTATTAGGGTTTTTGCATGATCCAACAAAATAAACCCCAATAAGATTTATATAAGTGAAAATAAAACGTAAAATTTATTTTACTGTAAAAATCAAGTCAGTACCTTTGATAAAATTTAACTCTAACAACGGGTTGCTACGTATAATAAACAATGGCTAAATTCCTAATTTTGTTTGGCGTTTGTCCTGTGTGCCAATTAATATCTTTGTAAAATAAACAGTTTTTGTAAAAAATGATGATTGCAATTTTGAGCTTTAAGGTGCGTGCAATATAAGATGTTTTGCAATTATACCCGAAAAATCCAAAGATCAGTATGAAAATAGTTGAAACAGGGTGCAGTGAAAAAAAATATGTGAAAACATAAAAAAGTTACTGTTGGCTTATTAATAAATAATTATTTAGTTCGAAGAAGAAACCTAAATAGTCCAATAACAGTTGTCGTTCAAACTGTAACTATATATTTACTTTAATAAAAACTAATCTAAAGCTTTAAAAATTAAAAATTAGATTATTATTTACTTAACGCCTCCCGATCGGTAAGTAATTTACTTACCGTTTAGCAATTTGTAAACATAACCTACTGCTGTCATAATTAGGCTAATAAACACGTCAAATTACCCGATCGTGCAAAAACTACGATATATATTATAGGTACTCTTCTAGCACGTAAACGCAGAGTAGAGTATAATAAGATACTTTAATTTGTCATTTTAAATTGGAAGAATTAAAATGTTAAAGTCAGAACGTATATTGGTTGCCTCAGTTTGGGAACTTTTACTCATCATAAAATTATTATTCATCTTTCCTCCCAAAAATAATATGAGTTATCTCAGATATAAGATATTATGTTTGGAAGGAGGGAGAAATAATTTTTCCAGAGATAACTTATCCTTGATAGTTTTATTATATCGTATGGAATTTTTAAAAATGATAATTTCGATTCTGTAAATGTTTTTTAACATTCCTCGAACAGGTCGACTTTTATTTTGAGCAGGAAACACAGATTTGAAATATGTGAAATCTGTGGCAGGAAATCTTTTGATTTAACTAACACGAGTGACATCATAACCTTTTGTCTTCAAGGGTAAGGACACTAGATCAGACAATTCTAGATTACTTTCTACTTAATCTAGTGTCCTGTTTTTTTTATTATAAGAACCTGCCTAGTTTCAACAGTATATCGTTTTTAAAAATTCGATGAGTTGTTCTCGAGTTATTGGACATTCATATGTTTCAAATTGATATATTTAAAGGACTAAAGCTCTCTTGGGAAACCATAAATGACACTTGACGAAAAGAACGGTTTTTATTACCTTATGACGTAAAAGTAACTTTTAATATTCTTATTAAAAAAATATATTACGAACAGAAATGCTTTTGCTTAATAATAAAAAGTTGGAAAAATAACTGAAGTTTGATAGAACGTCATATAGAGTTGACGTAATAATTAAAATGATGTATCACGACCCCACTTTCCATTAAAAACCAAACCTCACCCCATGCCCCCCTGCGCACATTTTAATAGCTGAAATGATTAAATATATGCTAAAAAAGTTTAAGTTGTCTTATTTAAGATGGTTTTCGCAGAACTTGATTATCCCTTTTAGTTTTCGAGAAAATCGCTGGGTAAATAGAGTTGGGACACCCGGTATAATATATTATATAAATTTATATTTATACAGGATTATTCAGAAATAAGTGCGAGAAATTTAAGAGGTGATTCTACGTTAAAAAATATGAAAAAAAGTTCCTATAAAGGTTTGTCCGGAAACAAAAAAAGCAGCAATAAAATTTTAATGCTGCAGGACGATTCTTCATTTAAAACTAAGCAAAAAAGTATTCTTCACCAAAACACCTAAATTTATTATATTAAAGGAGTAATAGCCTTTTAAAAAGTAACATTTTTAGTGGCACCAAATGTCCTCTTAGATGCATTTTTTTAAAACGGATTCTCCTAAAAAAAAGTTTATTGTTTATTGTTTATTGTTTATTTGTTTATACTCATTTCTGGACCTTTAAGAAGGTAGTTTATACATATTTAGAGTGTTATAATGCAACAATTTAGATTATATTTTATTTAATTTACAACAGAGGACCGAAGACAATGTTTCCGTTACTTTCCATCATTACATGTCACATGTAAATAATTTTATCCATGTTAATAATCCTTCTTCTTCTCCAGATAAAGGCAAATTGGAGGTAACTTGTGATAACTATTTTTCACATTTTAGGCCAGCAATCCATTTTCTATCGTAAGATATACCAAATATAATTTAAAAATAATGATGTTCTTAATGACATTTTGACATTTTTTTATGTTAGTTACACTATATGAAATTTTTAATGTATTTTTACTCATGGAATCTATATTTTTTAGCAGAAATCTAAAAAAATATACATAAAAAAGTTTGGGGCAAAAATATGTTAAGCCTTACATATTTTGTCCGTCTAGGCACGCCCCTGGATAAATTAAAAAAAAATAATTAACAGAAACTTATTGCCCTTATTAATATTAGTATACATGCAAAAGCTCGTCACTCTAGCTTAAAGGGTACAAGTTATTAATTAAAAACATTATTTTTATTGAAATTTTAAAGAGCCGTAGCATAATGATAATTATCCGATAATTATCGGACCAACCTTTATAGGATTTTTTTTTTTCATATTTTTTAACGTAGAATCACCTCTTAAAGTTCTCGAACTTTCTGAATAACCCGGTATATATTAATTTGTAGACGTATTTTAATAATTCTCGACTTTTGTGGGTATTTAAAGAATGTGTGAGCAAGCAGTATTTCATAATTAATTGCATCATAAAACAAGTCTTGAAGATACATACATACATGTATAATACACATATTGTAGTTATATTTAAGTTAGACTTAATTAAATTAAATTGGGATTATTCAAATTTGGTATAATTGTCGCTTGTAATAAACGTTTTTCTTTTACGTTTTTGGGGGATTTTTTCAAATTTGGGTGAACCTTTTACTAAAAGTAATTTTTTCTAAAAAAATGACGTGTATCGAATTTTCCTTCATTTTTTTTTTCGATTTTATTTTTAAATTTAACCCCTCAAATTTTTTTTTTTGTAGAGATTTTTTTTTTGTAGTAGTAGTAGTAACAAAACTAATCCAAACCAAAAAATTAGGTTGATCGGAGATTTTCTTTCACCAGTTTTGACTTTTTTAGTTTAGTCCCCATTATTATTTTTGGTAGGATTCTTTTTAACTTTAATAGGTTTCGATCCCTAACAAGATTTATTTTCCTGAAAAAGTCGATTGGAATATTTTTTCTCGAGGTATCATGCGGATAAGAAAACGTGACATACGGAGACTTTTAAAAATTGTCCTGTCTTTGACAAAAAAGACTGCGATTTAAGGTTCACCATCAGTGCAACCTAGCTACTTAATTGGTATTTCATTGGGGTAGATCATCACCTTCTTAGATGCCTGCCCTCATGGGATATCATCCTAGATGACTGCGGCATTCACAATAAATCTCAGGCCTGAGTACCATGGTTATTACAGGTGGCTCATAAGTCACTTTACCATTTAAAAATTGAATAACTTTTTTGTTTGTCAATTTTTTTTTATTTATTTCTTTTACAATATACTAGTACAGAAAATAGAATTTCATTTGAACTATGTATGAAATATCACGTCTTTTAAATGACGTCGATTTTTCACTTTGCAAGCACAGGCTCTTTTCACAACATTTTCCATGACGGCTCCTAACCTGTCTGACTTAAGCTGTTGAATAGTCCTGGGATTGTTGACATACATCCGATCTTTCAGGCAGCCCTAAAAAAAAATTCCGGTGCTGTCAAATCGTGAAGGAAAATGAAAATCCGAATTTCGCGAAATTATTCGCTCTTCGAAAATATTCCTTAAAATCTGCATTGTGGCTTTGGCCGCATGGGTAGTTGCCCTATATTGCTGACACCATGTATCTGGCATGTCATCCACTGCAGGGCGTACAAAATTTTCCAGCATTGCGCGATATCGGTGGCCGTTCACCGTAACTGTATTGCCATTTTCCTAGCAGAAGTAAGGCCCGATTACCATTTGGAATGTTACACCGTACCAAACCGTGACTTTAAGGGGGTGCAATTCACGTTGATGCATGGAGCCATACATGTTAAGAGCCGTCATGGAAAATCTCGTCAAAAGAGCCCGTGCTTGGACGTCATTTAAAAGACATGATATTTCATACATAGTTCAAAAAAAAACCATTTCCTGTACTCTATATTGTAAAAGAAATAAATAATAAAAAAATGAGAAACAAAATAGTTATTTATGGTACTAGTGGGTAAAGTAAGATATTGCCCATGAGAAAATTAACCTGCGAGGCGTCAGCCAAGCAGGATAATTTTCGAGAGGGCAATATCGGTTTACCCATGAGTGCCATACAAGGTTTTATCCAATAAATAGCTTAGGAATTCATATTTTTATTAAACTTTTAATGACATTTACAAGAAAATAATTTGACAAGTGACAGTTGAGTGGGTAAAATAAATAATTATCCACTCAATAAAGTAAAAGCTACGCGGGGGTTATTATTGAGTTTATATATTTAAAATAAAGCTGATAATTGTCTTATTATCTGTATGTATTGGATAAAAGTTATGTAATTTTTAAATGGTAAAGTGACTTATGGGACAACCTGTATTTTGTAATTGCCACACCGCTTCTGATGTAGATGATGATGATTATGATGATGATGATGATGATCATTATAATAAGTAGAACTTTGTAAGTTTCCTAAAACCTTAAATTTGGTAGATTTAGGTATTCAAAAGTTTGCTATTTAATTTTTATAAATTGATTTATTCTCATGAGTTATTCCAATTTAGGGCATATTCACAGCCTCGCAACACACGCATAATACATAAGGGTGCGATGCCGTGATTGGCTTGATGTGTCGTCATGTATCTTATAAGCCAATCACAGTATCTCTTTCTTATGTATTATACTTGTTATGCGAGGCTTTGAATACGCACTTAAAAGCAAAATATTATAAAAGTGCATTAACCATAAAAGTATTAAATTTCACCCACACGCTTACAAGGTCGATTTATAAGTGTATTTGGTATGTTAACGTATGTTTAAAGCACTTAGTATTAGCCATTATACTATAGTGTACATGAGTCAATTTCGAAATTTTTTAATGGTACTTATTAATTTTGTCAACCAAACATTTTGCAATACTTACGTAAATACTTATTAACAATATCTACTTGTATGCATATATATGTCTTATCAATTTTTTATCCATATCATTTTGTAGGCGAAATGGTTAGCATTTTTCAGCAGGGTCGGATGGTGTAAAATAACACAACTTTATTTTAGGACTTATATATGAAGAGTGCAACTAAGGGCCTAACCCTCAAAAAGCGGGTACTACTTAACGTACTTTATCGCTCTAATTAATAACAATTACTAATATGTTACTAGAAGTGGCAAAAAAATGCATTGGAAAATAAGGTTAGGGGTGCAAATTTTAATAATTTGTTTTTTTTTGTCCCACCCAAATGTTTGCCGTTAACTATTCTTAATTAAAAAAGGTTGTGAACCTATTTAAAACTAGAAAAGGCAAAAAACAATCTTATAATAAACGCGTGGGTAAGGCTTTTTTTAATATTTTGCTTTTTTGCCCCACCCAAATATTTACCGTTAAATATTCTTGATTAAAAAAGGCTTATGAACCTATTTAAGACTAAAAAAAATAAGATTTTATGCAAAAAAACCTTGTAGAAATGTGTGGGTTAGGCCCTTTTGATAATTAGGGCTATTGTTTAGGCCCTTATTTCAAGTTTTTTTTTGTTTAATCTACATAAAATGATGTAAACAATCAAACACTACTAAAATATAAGAGTGGCAAAAAAATGCATTGGAAAATAAGGTGAGGGGTGTAAATTTTAATAATTTGTTTTTTTTGACCCATCCAAATATTTGCCGTTAACTATTCTTAATTAAAAAAAGGTTATGAACCTATTTAAAACTATAAAAGACAATATGTTATAAAAAAAACTATCTTATAATAAACGCGTGGGTAAGGCTTTTTTTAATAATTTGCTTTTTTTGACCCACCCAAATATTTACCGTTAAATATTCTTGATTAAAAAAGGCTTATAAACCTATGTAAGACTAGCAAAAAGAAGATTTTATGCAAAAACAACCTTGTAAGAAATGTGTGGGTTAGGCCCTTTTAATAATTAGGGCTATTGTTTAGGCCCTTATTTCAGAAAGGCTTCATTAAAAAAGGGGTGAAAATATATAATGCTTCGCATTCTATAGTATACTCCTCACAGTTACAAGTAGTTTTTTTTCCTGGTGAAGTTTTAAGTTAGACAATTGAATTAATTATTTAAAATTTAAAGGGTAAATTTTCGCTTCTTTATTGAGTGAAACACAATAGGGCCAAGAAAGTGCTTGTTTCTACCTATTTTTTTAGCCCTGCAATAATCGATGCTACCCAGCTTGCGACAGTCAGCATAATCTTACAAGTTTTTATAGTGGAAGAGCATGTAACACGAACTGCGTTTTTGTGTACGCCATTACCAACTGGATACAGATATTTACAGGCATCTTTTTAATATAACAGATACACAGAGGACGAACTAACGAGTTTAAGAGGGCTGACAATATTAGGAGCATGCCAATAATTAGCTCACCAACCTTCATTATTGTACGCCGTAAAAAAAAATTAGCAAAACCACCACAGCACTCCTTGAATTGATGACAACCATACTTCAAACTTGTTTGTTTATTATGTAAACAGGTGGTTGACTCGAGACTCTGTGCAAAAACCTTGTGTGAAATTGATTAAAAATGATTGAAGAAGAATATATGGTTTATACACCTACAAATCTCTCTGAAATTGCAAATGCTACATTAGACAAGTTACCATCGAAAAGTGTACGAATTAGCCTACGAAAAAAAATTAAAATGAACTAAGAAAGGTTTAAGTGTATTTCGAAAGAGTTTTATTGGCCTATTTTAATAAAAAAAACATACTTTATTACTGAATAAATTAAATTCAAAAATTAATATTTAAAAAAATATATATAGGATGCTTGAAGAAAAAATAGTATGTTTCCCTCAGAGGAAAAGTGCTTTTTTTACTCATCTGTAGTTTCCAGACTCCGCTTCGCGTCGTCCGTAATTTTTACAGACTAGTAAAAAAAAGCTTAACTTTTCCTCTTAGTAAAACAATATACTATTAAATCATAAATTTTACAATTTAATCTTAATACTACTTTCTAATTTTACCCCGATTTTTTACAGTGTAGTATACAGGAAGGGCGTATCCATATAACACAAGGAAGTTAAAGTTTACTGGGGTAATGCTTCAACGAGTTGAGTATTATATTCTGTTTTGACACTCCTTAATAATACGTAATGTATATTGTATGACTATAAGTAGAATACGCGTGGTTGCATTAGAATCAACAAGATAAGAGAAATACATGGTTTCTATGTCGTGTGAATTATTTTTATAATTCTTTATTATAGAATGATAAAATGGGGTCACAAGGTACAAAGATGTGTGGAAATAGGATCCAAAAATTAAAGCAAATCAGAATTCACAGGGGCGTTTCGAGGTTATTGTCGTAGGGGGGTGGAGGTAAAATTTTCCTACTGGCGAAAAAAGTTTCTGTTTCCCCCCAGACGAAAATCCTAAAGAAATGTTCGTAACCTTCGAAAATTTGCCACCTATTAAAAAAATTTCCTTTTCTCCCTGAAAAAAAAACTCATGACTAAAATAATGGTTGTCTTGGCAACATGACCAACTCTTCTAAAATTTTCCGACTCATCTGCTGAAAATACCGACTGAGTCTTTCGTGGGTGTGAGGGACTTTTTTTGTCGCAACCTTTATCAGAAAAAGGAAGGTATTTTATTTATTCCCTAGGGCCGTAACTAGCGTAGATTTGGACTTTTTTAGACAGTTAGAGAAATGCTAAATTACCACTTTTTTGGGTAGCTCTAAGATAAGAAGTAAAACTACAATTTTCGTTAAATTATTTTTCTTTTTCTTTTTTTTACACAAATATAAATAGGACCGAGTACCTACCTAAGAATGAAACATATTAAGCAGGAAATTCAAGAAAAATTTTGTCAGACAATTATAATTAATTATAATTAACAAACCTTAAAACATGTAATGCTCTGTATTTTATAGTTTACTCTTATCAGTCTGGACTTTTACATAAGTTTTTTCTTTGAACAGTTTTTTATAGTACAAAAGGAGACCCGGTAAAATAGCCTGTTTTTGGCATTTTGGATGGAACGTAAGATTTATATATTTTTTGAAAGCGTAGTGATAAGCGAATTCGAAGGACCAAAGGAGGGTATCTTATTTTGGGCTAAATCGCCTGCAACGATAAGACTTTACATGCTTATAGATACATAAAAAATAAATACTTAGCCAAAATTTCAGCCTTTCTATGTCCGGGAACATACTTTAAATAATTATTTTAATTACGATTTTTGATTTAGCAACATTGCACATTACATTTTCATGTCTTATTTGGTTTTGTTGACAAGCTATTAAAAATTGTTTTTCTGTTCTGTGTTAAAAATAATGCTCTTAAAATGTAAAAAGCTATTAAGTAGTTAATGTTTTATTTGTTAAATATGAAAAAAATCATTGCTTTATCTTTACTGGATGTTGTTTCGGCCTTTGGTCGATAAATAAAATACAAGAAGATATTTCAAATACGTAAGTAGGTAGGTAGTAGTATATTTTTGCTTAAAAATAAGTGCCTATGTAATAACATATTTAGTTTTTAAACAAAAAATTAATAAAAATAACTTTTTAAGAAGATATTTCAAATACGTAAGTAGGTAGGTAGTAGTATATTTTTGCTTAAAAAGAAGTGCATATGTAATCACTGCCATATTTAGTTTTTAAACAAAAAATAAATAAAAATAACTTTGCACATTAATGTGTCAATTGAATACCAAGTAAAAACATGTATCTTTCCTGTGGGGCCAAGGGCAAAGTTTCAACCCATTCCTATTCTCTTAATGCACGAATATATTACCTTATAATCAAAAGCACAAAATTATTGAAGGTAAATTTATTACAAAAAAAAACAAAGAAAAAAATTGAAAGAATTTAAATTTTTAACATTAGGCTAAGGGAACGTTCAAGTATTACGTAAAGCAAATTGTACCAAAATTCATACACTTCATACCCCGTTTCTCGAGTTATTATAGATTATAGAGATTTCATATTTTGGCTAATAGGGGGTGTGTTAGGGGGGGTAGCCAAAATATGAAATCTCTACAGCCTTAAATAACGCGAGAACCGGGGTATGAAGTGTATGAATTTTGGTACAATTTGCGTTACGTAATCGTTGAACGTTCCCTAAAGAGTCACTTAGCGCATGACGAGTTTAAATGATGCATTGTTATCAGGTTTACGATAACACAAAAATGTAAAATATTCTTTTATGTAATATTTTTTTTCTTCAAATAAACTTTGTAACCAGTTTTTTATCATTTTTGTTTTCATAATTTTGCTGTTTTAAACAAAAACAAAATTTTCTCATTAGCCCAAAACTCGCCTTTAAAACGATATTCTTCCTTAAACTTAAAAGCAGAGGGGCCTTTTTAAAATGGTAGGTACTTTTTATGATATCTACAACAATCTAATGACTATATTCCTTTTGCGAATAAAGTCTAAAAACGTTTTCTTAATCAGCGTGCAGAGTTGACTCTTGGTGCTGAAGAGGGCCAGTAGCCCGAAACTGTCAGTCTACCAATATCACTCTGTACGATGATTCGAAAATAGATTGATGGAATAATAAATTTTTATAATATGCTTGCTACTTTTTTACGACCAAAGGATGTAAGCAAATAAGCCTAACGTACCTTTTTGTAGACTACGTGTGCAGCACACGGTGTGCTAGGATCATCAGGCCCGTTGATTTCTTAGCATAAGGCCCGAATTAAAAAGAAATTAGAAGGGACTGCTTTTATAAACCAAATAAGTAGGGCCAATTTAATTATTTATTATGCGCACCCTACATGTTTAAAGTAACTTATCATTTCATTTGAAACTATCGTATTATACTCTTCTTGTAGTTTATGTTGTGAAGAGGATAACAACGTTTGACTCATAAGATTCTGAGAATGGTAATAATTAAACTGTGAACTTTACATTTAAATTTAACCTTTTAATTTACCAACTTAAATTAACTAATAGTTAATAACTACATACGTAAGTAAAGAATCCTTACTGAAGATGATAAAGATTTTTTAAATGTTAATTAAAATTATAAAAAATTTAATTAAATATTGCATTAATCTATTTTTTAATCATTGGAAAATCTGGTCATGAAAAACGTATTATAAATATTTAAACATATATTCAATAAACTGTTAGTGTTTGGTTAATTATTGCTATTAATTACACAGGACCACAAAAAAAAAATAAAGTCAGTTTTTCAGAAACTAGACTAAATTTTTTCTACGTATTTTTGGGCGCTGAAAACGAATATGGCAATGAAAAAAATTCTTGACCCTCACGATCTTGAGATATAGCAATGAGTTTTTTTGTATTCGAGGCAAAAAAATAAATCCTCAAGAATTGATCAATTTTTTTTTATGAAAATATTGATAAATAAAAATGATGTATGCATTACTTGCAGATTTTAAATATCTACTCTAGTTAATTTTTTACAGGGCCTCAAATACCAAATATGGCACTTTTTCCGTGTTTTTTCGATATATTTCATTAAAAAATTTATATAAAAATTACAGATACAGGCAAAAATTTGTGTATTTGTATATTTGTATGTAATACTACTACATGCATATACTTTATAAAAAATACATATTTTGTTTTATCTCCAGTGGTGAAGAGTCTGGGGGGTTAACCTTGCACATGTTAAAAGAAATAATAATAAAATGTTCTGATACCCTTAACTGTTTTTTTCAAGTTTTGTTTTAATCCCTAATTTGTTTCAAAACAACAAGCACAGTGGCAAAATTTTATCACAAAGCTGGTAAAAACCGAAAATAATTTTTTTTTTGCGAAATTTGTAAAAAGGCGTTTAAGAGGTCGTGAATTTTAAAAATAGTAATAAATTTTCAAGAAATAAAACGGCTGATTTAATATAGTAGACAAAAATAATGTGTATATATTTTTTTTCATAAATATATTTATGTATACATAGTTTTCGATTTTAAAATTTTATTTTTAGTGGAAAGCATTATTTCTTTTTGCTCCTTATTAATAAAAAATAAAAATAGAGCCGTTCAAGTATTACGTAACTCACTTTTTGGTCAATTTTGACCCCATCCGACCCCCTGGCGAAACACCGTTAAATTTTCGGTTTTTAACAGATTTATAATAAAATTTTGCCACTGTGATTGTGGTTCTGAAACAAATTAAGGATCAGTGAGGTCTTTTAATGTCAAATTTGCTTAAATCGCTAAAAAAAACTTGAGAAAAACAGTCTGGTTAAGGGTATCAGACAATTTTATAATATTTCTTATTACATGTGCAACGTTAAACCCCCCCCCAGACTCTCCACCACTGGAAATTAAAAAAATATGTATATTTTTTATAAATCATATATATGTAGTAGTATTACATATATAAATTTTTAGCTATATCTTTATTATTTATATAATTTTTTTAATTAAATATATCGAAAAAATACGAAAATAGTACCATATTTGGAATTTGAGGCCCTGTAAAAAATTAACCACTGTATATATTTAAAATCTGCAAGTAATGGCATGAATCGTTTTCATTTAGCAATATTTCCATAGAAAACATTTTTATCAAATCTTGCCGGTTTATTTTTTTTCCTCGATTGTATAAACAACTCATTGTGCGCTATATCTCAAGATTTTGAGGGTCAAGAATTATTTTCATTGCTATATTTGTTTTTAGCGCCCAAAAATACGTATAAAAAATACCCTCACTCCCTCCTCTTAATTTTTGAACTAAGTAATTGCAATATTAACACTATGCACTATAACTAGTTTTTTTTTAACATCATAACTAATTAAAATGCCACAAGCTGATCATTTTAATTTATTAATAATAAAATTTAAATATTTATGAATATAGATAAAATTTATTTTAATTATTTTATTTCTGTCATTATTATTTCGATATTTATTTATTATAGATACTATGTATGTATTTATAAGTAAAGGCATATCCACAAGCTCGCATAACAACATAGTACATAAGAATGCGGTACCGTGATTGGCTTACAAGATACATGGCGGCACTTCAAACAATATCAAACAATTATCGCATATTTTAGTTTATTTATTTATTTTAAACATTTTAAGCAATGTTCAGTGAAAATTGACTTTATTAAAATACGTTTTTAAATAATTTTGATATTTTTAAAGAATTTAAAAAAGCATTCCATATTTTTTGCAAGAAATAGACTAATGAAACAAAATTTGGTTAAATGGCTCATATACATTGTTTTAACCCCTTCGGCTCCAGTCAGTTTTTCAAGGGGATATAGGGACCTATTATAGGTACAATATTGTATAATACCAGATTAATTTTTTTATGGAAAATGAATTTGAGAAAGATAAACTTTAAAATTTTGCGCAATAAATTTAATAACCATTATATCCCCGCCAGGATGTATAGGCTTCTACCACGCTCCAAATGTTTAATTAAGAAATTCTTGATCCTTACTCATATTGGAGTTGATTAAAACAAACCGAGTTAGAAAATATTAACTCTCCAAAAGTTGAATCAACCTTTGTAGAAAAAATCTTAGTCAATGGTAGAGATAACATTTGCTAATTTGGTTTACTATATTTGATACCAATAAAACACAATGCATTCTTATCCCGTATACGAATATCCAGCTGTGGATATTATGGTATATTTTTTCAATCCATATGTGAATACAATGAAGCGAGGGAGTTAAAATTAGGCAATTGATTTGTTTTGTAAACCTTTTAACTTTTAAATGGAATATTTGATTTTAAAAATTACGTTACCAAAAGATTAAGTAGGTAGTTTCCGTCACTTGGTAAATGGTTAAACATTGGTGTAGGGTAGCAGCCAGCAATAACTATGTTTTACCGATAACCCTCTTATTACACTAGGCAACACGGTTTCTTGCCCCGATTGGAGTCATATGTTTTTTAACTAATTTTGGGTCGCTGAAACCGAATCTGGCCTCAGAATATTTCTATTACCTAAGTTTTCTGAGAAAAATAAGATAAAAATGTTAAAAAATCATTATTTTATCCAATATTAGTTAAAAAATACCCAACTTAAAACACAGAAGCTTTAAATTCATAGGTAGAATAAATAGGGATATTATGAAAAAAATATATCAAAAAAAAAATGGATAATGTGACAAAACTAAGTAGGGGTGGAGGGTAAGAAGAAGGGTGCATAAGGGGACAAGCTTATCGCCACGTACTCATGCTAAAAATTGTCAAAAATCATTACTAGGGGGTAAAAATGAACTAAAAAAATGTTACGTATTATTGTTCTTATGTAATAAAGTAACATTTTTATGATGTAGAACCATTAAAAAAAAACAAAAAAAAATACACAGTATTTTGTTTTATAAATTTTTAAATTGGCATAATTGCATGTACTAGGGGATACAATGGTGTGATATCATTTTAAAGCTTATAAAATTCTCTATTCGAGCATATATATTTTTTTATTTTTTAAATAATATTTAATATATTATGTTTTTTAAAGTTTCCATTTTTGATTTTTTTACAGAAAATTTCGATTTTTTCGGTAAAATTTTATTCGTTCATTTAAAATTAGTTTAAAAGTATAATTGATGTATTTTCATCATCAAATAAACCATTTTTCAAATATTGTTAGATTTTTTTTTTAATTTTTGACGAAAATTCCCATTTTTAACCCTATCTTAACCCAAAATTTTCTCCGAAAAAATAAAGAAATATTTGGGCAAATAGATAAGCTTTAAAATGATGTCACACAGGACACCCTTTCCATTTAATTACTTGGGTTACGTTATTTACGTGTTCCAAATTTCAAATTGATATCTTAAGCCATTCAAAAGTTAAAGGGGGGAGGGCGAACTTTTGACACGCTCTGTATATTGCCATCCGTCTAGAAAGGGTATCCATTTTAGCTTGTTTAAATATTGAGTTCACTGATCGTAAAACCACTTTAGAAATAAATTGTGCTAACGGTACATATTAACATCTGTTCAATAAGTAACAGGGCAATTTTTTAAAACTAAAACAAAAAGTAACTAAAATAAAAGTTTAGACTGCGGCAGGTGTCTTAATAACACAGGCTTACATTGAATTTGTAGATATAATTTTCTAGATAATTTTGTAAAATTTTAAACTTTGGCGTAGGCAAAATGTCTATTTATAAATATGCAAAAATGCAAATATGCAATACTATTATGATTTGGTATATGAATATTATTCATTGGGTTTTAAAAGAAAGAAAATAATAACTGATAAATTTCTATGGTTCGAATTTGTGACGCTGCTTTTTTTGCTTCTGGGGATTACCTTCTTTATTTACGTGCTTAAATTTGGTTTTTGGTAGGTTACACTATCAATTTAAACAACTTTTACTCGAGAACGTGACTATAGTGGTCCAGGAACAAAAAAAGTGACAAAAATCTGAATTTTTGCGTACGGTTTTTGCATGGACATATTTTGTCTATGGGTTTTTGGTACTGCTGATTTCAAATACCTATCCTATTGAAATAAACTATTATGGTAAGGTTCCACCGTACTTATTGCCACTTGCACCAATGATGGTTTAACTTTAAACTTGGATTAAATTGACGGCCGACCAATCAGAACGCAACATTTTTAACTTAAACTCGGTTTAGCTGAGATAATCCCGTACCAAAAGTTGGTGCAAGTGGCCCTTAGGTACTTTTTCGCGAAAAGGTTCGGATAAGTTTTAAGGATTTAATTATTTTGTTGTTATTTTTATAATCAATTTCCACTTATTTTTGGTCATTATGAAAAAGTAACCTGCAAATGTAAACTTTAATCGGCTCTCGCCAAAATTGCAAAATAATATTTTGCAATATTGTTATGTTTGTAATTTACTATTATCGTACAAAATTTAAGCAAAGCCATTTTTGAGAATATCGAAATTTTCGATATCTGTTCATTATTAAACTACCTCTATTTGGCAGAGAAGAGAAAAATTGAGAAAAAACTGTAAGGAATCAGTATCAGCCACTTTAAATATTTAATTTTTAGTTTTAGGAACCTTAAGAACACACAGATACCAGTTTACACGAAAATACGACTACAAAACAAATGTAGGACGCGGAAAATCTCCTTAGGAAACTGAAAGCAGTTTGGACTTTTTGCATTTCGTTAAGTGACCTTATACAGGGTTATTCAGAAATAAGTTCGAGAAATTCATATTGATGATAGCCTTTATCAATGCTAAGATATGTGCAAAAATTTGCTACTTTGGTTTTTAGGGTTCCAGATATATTTAATAAAAACCACTTTTTAGATGTACCCTTAAGAGGGTCGTAGCTCCATTAGGGCTCATTTCCGCACACCCTTCATAGGAACTTTATTTCATATTTTTTAACGTAGAATCACCTCTTAAACTTCTCCAACTTATTTCTGAATAACCCTGTATAAGGTCAATAAAATGCAAAAAGCTTTGATTTTTTTTTTTAATGTAATGTTCTAACTGTTTATGTCTATGTTCTTTCTTTTGATTAAATAATAGTATTAAATATGACATATTGGTTATAAAATAATTGATTTTGATTGTTGATTTATTTTGGAATAATACTAGGTGGTTTAAACAGTTGCCTGAACTTAAGATCTAGTCTACATATTACATCCTTCTTTTAAAATACCTAGGGCAGAATAATTTAATAATACCTATACCTACTATTTTATCATGACTACGTTTACACAATAAACAACTACTGTACACAGTGTTCCCTAGCAATATATTGATGAAAAAAATTGACGAAGAAAACGAACGATGGATCCTTATAAGGAATAAAATCCCCGAGGATCATTTTTGGGAGCTGGCTTAAAATTTAAAAAATAACTTCATTGAAGTATTTTTAATCACTAGTTAATAAAATAATAATAACACAGGACCACACAAAAAAATAAAGTTATTTTTTTATAAACCAGACTATATTCTTTTTCCTTTTTTTGGGAGGCTAAATTCATAAAAAAGAATATGGCAATGAATCTTGGGATATAGCGCATAATGGTTTTTTTGTATGCATTCAAGGCCAAAAAAAAAATCCCCTAGATTTCAAAAAAAATACAGCCTGTTCCAGAACTCTCGTACATAAATTTAAGGGTATATTAAAAACCCTCTGAAAAATATGAAAAAAATGTAAAAAAAACCATCTTCTTTCAATTTAAAAATAAGAACGCTTTAAGTGGACCAATACTGTTGCTGATGTTAAATTACCTATAAAAGGTGAATTTGTAGCTATGGAAGCAAATTTAATTATTGCAGGTACATATTCTGTAGATCGACATAGTGATTAATGTGACATACATATTTATTAATGTCAAAAAATCACCGCCGGATGGAATGACCCTATTAAAATAGAATATTTGATAGCCTCTGTCTGTTTTTTCAAAATATAATAACCTAAAAATATTCTTAAGTTGAAAGTCTCAAACAATGCACGCGTAGACAATTAAAATGCAACCATAGTTACTAATAAGTAGGAAAATTAATTTGTAGATAATTTAACATCAGCAACAGGATTGGTCAAATTAAATAGCTTCCTTTTTAATTATTATTGAATATGGATTTTTTTTGAATTTTTTTTTCATATTTTCCAGAGGGTTTTTAATATACCCTCAAATTTCTGTAAGCGAGTTCTGGAACAGGCTGTATATCCATCTAAATATCGGTAAATAAAAATGATTGATGCCATAACTTGCAGAGTTTAAATATCTACTCGTTATTTTTTTACAGGATCACTAAGTCTAAATATATCCCTTTTTTCGTGTTTTCCGATATATTTTATTAAAATTTTTTTATAAATAATATAGATGTATAGATACAGCCAAAAATTTAAATATGTAAAACTACTACATACATAATATGTAGCATATTATGCTTTATAAAAATTTACAATTTATTTATATCCAGTGGTGGACAGTCTGAAGGGCTTTTAACCCTGCACATTATAAAAGAAATATCATAAAATTGTCTGATACCCTTAACCAGCCTGTTCTCAAGTTCTTTTTTATCGATTTATACAAATTTGACAATAAAAGACCTTCCTGAATAACAGGACAAAACTACCATATTTGGAATTTGTGACATGTAAAAAATTAACTGGGGTAGATATCGACACTCCCATGCAACAAGGATGTAACTCAAGTTAGACCCATTTTGAGTTATACTCATAGGTAAACGCCTTGAAAAAAGATACACATGGTGATACTACTCAGGTTTCTCTACAGGCTATTTTAACCAAACGTTTACCTAAAAACACTAAAATAAGAAATTCTAAACTTGAATATTATTAGAAACAAACAATAAATAAACAATAAATACTTATATAATTAAATAGATAATTTTATAAGCTTTCAAATGATGTATCACATGGCTTCCTTTTCCACTTTAATAATTTCCCCACCCTTAAATAACAAAAAAAATCCTTTAGAAATTTAGCTGTCCTGAAAAATGACAATATATGAGTTACGGCTTTGTTGCTTGGGGGTATCGATATTTAAAAATCTGAAAGTAATGACATTAATCATTTTATTATTATTATATTATCATTTTTATCCGGATTTTTTTTTGGCCTTAAAAAACCCCATTTCGTGCTGTATATCAAGATTTTGAGGTTCAAGAATTTTTTTCATTGCCATATTCGCTTTCAGCTCCAAAAATACGTAAAAAAAAACATAGTCAGGTTTATAAAAAAAACTAAGTTTATTTTTTTTTGTTGTACTGTGTAATTAGACTTTAAAAATTTTAATAATTTTTTTGATAACAATAACACAGGACAACAAAAAAAAGTTATTTTTTAATAGTAATAAAAGTAATAAAAATTGTAACACGTATACGTGTTTACCAGTTTTACAAAAAAAAAAATATTTTGGTTTTTATCAGATTTATTATTAAATTTTTCCAATTTGCGTGTTGTTTTGAAACAAATTGGGGATTAGGGAGGTCCTTTATTGTCAAATTTATTTTAATCGCTAAAAACGAATTTGAGAAAAACAGTATGGTTAAGGGTATCGGACAATTTTATATTTATTTTGTCGTGTGCAACGTTAAACGCCCCCCAGACTGCATATAAAATTTATTATTATTATTATTAATTTATAATTTATTATTATTATTATTAATAATTTATAATTTATTATTATTATGAATAATTTAATCGTTCATTGTTATTTATAATTTATTAATAACCCACCTTTAAAAAGGTTAATTTAAGTAAAAGTTTAAAAATCTTTTTATTTGAGTAGATAGACTCCAACCAAATAATCACCATAGCATTTTCTTCAATCACGCGTTAAGTTGTTCGTATTTTATTACCAGTTGTCCTTCTGAAAAATTCCGGGTATATTTTTTCATGCGGAAATTGTATATACCAGTGTCATATTTAAACTTCATTAACCTGTTTGAGAAATCTAATATGGAAGTAGTTATGCACAAAGCTAGCTACCCACAAACTTAATAATAGCACCTACACTGTAAAAAAAGGTATAACATTTTCCATGCCATGAGGGAAAGTTTGATTAGATTCAGTTTCAGCGACCCCAAAAACCTTTATATGCCAATTTTTAGTAACATACTATAAACATTTAAAAATGTTTATTAGGAAAAAAGTTTAACAACTTACTGTTATCTCCCAATGTGAGTTAAGATACTTTTGCATAACGCAATCCAAATATAATTTTAAAATCTGTAATTATTGCTTACCATTACTTCCGCTGGTGGTTAGGACGGTTTTTATTATGATTCATTCTCAGCGGCCCAAAAACATTTACAAATATAAAGGTACTAACTTTTATTAAAATACAGAGCGTGTCAAAAGTCCCCCCCCCTAACTTTTGAATGGCTTAAGATATAAACTTGAAATTTGAAATACGCAAATACATACCATAACTCAAATAATTTTTTGGTATATATTTAATATTCTTAGGGGCACAATTGAGACAGGGGAGACAAGGGGGACATTTTTTTAAATAGGAAGTGGAGTCGTGTTATACATTATTTTAAAGCATATGCAAATCTCTATTTACTTACATATTTTTTATTTTTTTCGGAGTAATTTTTGGGGGTTTAAAATATGGTTAAAAATGGGAATAATCTTTGTCAACATTTCTTTAAAAAAATCAAACAATTTTTGAAAAACGGTTTATTGCATGATGCAAATACATAAATTATATATTTTTAGACTAATTTTGAATGATATAAATGAAAGTTTACAAAAAACAAACTTAAAAAATCGTATTTTTTAGTAAAAAAAAATGAAAAATGAAAACCTTAAAAAAATGTTTAAAAAATAAAAAAATATATATGTTCGAATAGAGAATTTTATAAGCTTTAAAATGATTTATCACACGACCTCTATTTCCATTTAAAAAATTGTCCCCCTGCCCCTCTGTCTCCATTGTGCCCCCTAAGCCCATCAAATAAATACAGAAAATTTATTTGGGTTATTTTATTTAAGTGTACTAAATTTTAAGTTGATGTCTTAAGCCGTTCAAAAGTTAAATGAGGGGCGGACTTTTGACACGCTATGTAAACATTTAAAAACGAGGGGTAAACCGCTAAGAAATTCAGGTCTACAAATTGTAGGAAGGTGTACAAATTGGAGTTCATCTCTCGAGGAAGTCGGAGGAAATCTTATCTTTACCAAACGTGGAGTCTTATTTAAGGTAATTTTTAAGATTTTATGAAGACAATTCCGAGGAAATCTCATGAGATTTCCTCCTAGAAGCAATTCAGGTGTACAAAGTTTTTCAGCGGTTTACCCCTCATTTTGTTTTTGTTGTTTTGTTAATTTAACTTCGTTTTGGACTTTTTAACTTCGTTTTTAATGTCCAATTTGAACCCCCTTATTTAAGAACCTTACATAAAATGCAAAAACAATCACAATTTTCATAAAAAAATGTATACGTTTTAGCAATTCAGCCATTAATCTATTAAATTTCAAAGACAAGAGGTATTAAAAAAATATAAAAACTGTTTCCGCCTTTCCAATCATTACTTTATACGTGACAAAATTAATCAAGGTAAATTAGTTATTTACGCATATGGCCTACGCACCTATACGCGCGCGTTAGTGCGTCACAACGCGTCAGGATAAATAGGATATAGACAAGATTGAATGTTATGAACAGACCCCGGAATAAATATAACAAATCCAAAAATACAGGATCGTACGTGCATCAATATAGAAATATAGTTAAAATTTTTTGTTTTTATAATAATTAGTACCTCATATTTAAGACCTTCTGTAAGCTGCCAGACTAATCCGAAGGGCCGAACATCACGCCAGACACGATAAAAGGTACATCTGAAACGTAGTTTTTATTAAATATCTCTGGAACCCTATAAAGCAGAGTAACAAATTTTTGCACATGCCTTAACATTGATAAATGCTATCATTTCATGTAATTTTAACCAGGGACGTGCGAAAGGGGGGGGGGGGGGCGTCACTTTTTTGCCCCAAACTTTTTTATCCGTAATTTTTTTTTTTTACATTTCTTCGATAAAATATGAATCTTTAATTAAAAATACATAAAAAAGCTACTCTTTATATAACACCGTAGGGCCAACAGTTTTCGACAAAATTGCAATTTAAGAGGCAATTTCACGTTCTGAGTGTCAAAAATAGTAACTAAAAAATGCACCAATAAAATATTCAATACTGCAAGATGATTCTATACATCTATCCACAAATCGCTTTTAAGGGAGATACGGCCTCTTAAAAATGACGTAGGTCTGGCGGCTCTGTGGTGTTGGACTATAATGAAACACATTTGCATCCAAGAATGTTTTTGTCTATGAATGTTTTTTGCGATTTTGGAAAATTCGAAACTACCGTATTGTACTGTTCTAGGGAATGCTCCCTTTAAAAGTAAATAAATTGTACAGAATTAAAAAAAATGTAAAATTTTGAAAAGTTTCATACTGTAATTTTAAAATAATCTTGTAATTTCAAAAATTTGATTTTTGGATATTACCTCCCCGGGGAAAAAAGTTTATGTATGATCATGCATCATTATGCATAATTATGTCTAATTTTACCTAAAATTAGGTATAATTTTACATGATTATACATGATTATACATAATCATGTATGAATATTGACCATGCATGAATTATGATCATGCATAATTATGTATGCCTAATTATGTATGATCATTCATAACATTTTAAATTTTGGCGAAGGCGTACCATGCATGACAAAGTTTTTGTATGATTATGCATAATTTTGCATTATATTAACTATAACTATGCATAATTAATGTAAAATTAGACATAATTATAAATAATTATACATAATCATATTTAAAAATTTTTTCCTGAGATTTATATTTATCTATACCCGGGGAAAAAAGTTTATGCATGATCATGCATAATTATGCATAATGATGTCTATTTTTGCCTTAAATTAGGTAGAATTATGAATGATTATGGATGATTTTGACCATGCATGAATATTGACCCGGTATGATAATACCTAACCATACGTGATCATACCTGACCATACATGATCATATATGATCATACCGGGTCAAAATTCATGCATGGTCAAAATCCATGAATGGTCGAATTTTGTATGTTCATGCATGAATTTTTTTTCCCCGGGTCGTCATCGTAGAAAAGGTTAAATTTAAAGTTTCAGTTAAATTTTCTATGAAACAGTAACAAGTTTAAACTAAATTTTATAATTTATTCTTAATATTGCTCTCTTATTTTACCCCCATGTTTTACAGTGTATAATCAGGTATTTAATTTATGTATTTTTTCGAAGAAACTAGAACACAAGCTTTTTAACATATTGACCTGTTTTTGTGAAATAATAGATTTTAGCACGTAAGTCTCATGGAAACTTATTCACTAAAAAAGAAACTATACTAATTGAAAACAATTCGAGAAAAAATACAATGTTTGGAATTATATAGTAAACTCTTCGCAGTGAATGGTTTATTGCGATTTATCTCGACATACTTCAAAAAATATAAGTGCTTTAATCTCGTGTGCGTTCTTTATTTTTTATACTTTTTATACCAAGTTTTTTTATAGCTATAACGGGTGGTTCACCCCCCTTAACTTTTTTAGGTAGGATCTTGAAATTTGAAGAAGCTGTATTATGTATATTTAAGATTTTTTGACATAGTCAGATTTTTTTTAGCACTTCCGGTTTCGCTGGAAATGAATGGAACTTTCGATTTTTAAATAGAACACCCTGAATATTTTTACAAATTTTGATTCAGAAATCAATTCTGAGAACAAGCATGTGTTACTTGTCAAATTTTGACAGTTCATGTAATTTTTTAGTTCAATTTAAATCTTTTTTGTTTTAATGCCAAGTTCTTCCAAATAAACTATTTAAGTGTGGTATCAAAATGTTCGCCAGAAAATTCTCTTTCATTTTAACCTAATGAGTCACCCTCTTTTCATTTGAAAAAAAATAAATAAAAAAACTAAATTTTTAAACGTCAGTTCAAAGTATTTATTTGAGCAAATGTCATTGTTCAAGGCTACTTGATTTTTATGAAAATGTCGAGAAATATCATTTCTAGTAGTAAAAAAACTAATATATAAACTACGGTAGAGAAGACCATTATAGCCTCGCACTCTTAAATTTAATATGCTCGGCTATAAAAAATGTCTTCTCTACCTTGGTTTATAATTACTATTTAACTTATGTATTCGCTTTAGCTGTAGAAAAACCTTTTCAGTCGTTAAATTCCTTATTTTGTCATGCTGTACCTTTTTTGTCATTCATTTACCCTAATTTGTTGTTGATAGATAATACCTATTTATTTAACTATTATTTATTCGTTCTGTCGTTTTTCAATGGCCTTTCTGTCGTTCTAGGACCTACTCTGTCGTGCCACTAATATATGTAGACATTTATTTGTCTTGTTTCAGTTTTTAAAATTTTCGTGTTTGACATTAAATTCACAAAACAAATAATGTTTAAAGCCAATTGTAGCAAAAAAATAATGAAACTATGCGTGAAAATAGTTCCTCTAAGGAATTGTGTTTTCTTAACATGCAAACTGAATTAAAACCATACACAAAAAAAATATATTTTACAAAATGAACAATAAATTTGTTAAAACTAAATAGTAAAATTTGAAGATTTTGTTTTATAGATGAATGAATAATTAAATAATGAGATTTTTATATTAAATCTACATTTTAAGGGCAATTAAATAAGTTACATGACATCGTCAAAGTCTCAAACAGAAGAAGCAAAAATAACAATAAAATAATTATACTGCTCTAGAATGGTAGTTAAACTAGGTCATTTAAATTATGAAATAAAAATAATATTATAAAATAATATAGGTATTATATCAATTCTCAAATAACTCATACTTATTTTTCTTTCAGATTATGTGAATAGTCACAACTTTGAAGATGGAAATTCAAGATATGGATTTAATTAATTTACATGATGGGTCACCAGTATTACCTAGGGCACAAATTCCCTTAGAAAATGGACCAATCCGGGATGTGGAAGACAATCTTATTGACAGTGAACTTCCCATCCTAGAACAAAAACTACAGACTGCTAACAATGTGACAGTACATTCTTCTAGAAGAAGTAGTGTAGATATAGAAGAAATTTTAATTACGATAGATGATAATGAAGATCCTATCGAAACAGTAAATATCATACCAAAAACTAATGATTTAGTGATAGATTCAGATTTACAGGATTTACCGAATATTCATGATGATTCATTAATACGTGATAATCTCGAAGCTTTAATTGTTTTACAAAATTTAGATGAAGTATTAAATGCATGCTTTTCAGAAGAATGCGATAGCGATGAATATGAGGAAAATGATGTAGAAATGGTAGATGCCGATGCGGAAGAATATATTCCGCAAGAGGAAATAGAAGAATGTTTGATGGATTTAGATAATTACCTAAGGGCGTTGGACTCGAGCGGGTGCGATGAATATAGCGATAGTTTGTCAGAGTCAAATTCAGCAGATTGTGGCGACGATCAACCAAGCACGCAAAACAGTGCAAGTTCATTACAAGATTCAACGGAGCGCTCTGTTGTATCTAGCAGTGACCTTGACAATTCTTCCACTGAGACGTTGGACGAAGAAAGTTTAAGAAATAAACTGAGATTAATGGAGGAGAATTATACAAAGTTTCTCGCGGCAGGGTATGTTAACAGGGGTTATGTAGAAACGGAAGTAAATGAATTAAATAAAAGTGAAAATGATATCCGTAGACCGTTATCAGCTTGTGAAAACTCTAGTGGAGCGTTAAGCAGGAACCACCCGCTCAGAGCCACCGTAGCGGTAGTGCGTAGGGAACGGCCTCAGTTGCGTAAATCGATGAAAAATAGCAACTCCAGGTGTCCCGCAAACCGGACTTCCGGAACAGCTGGTGATTCGGATGAAGACATTGATTGGAGTTGGGTGCAGGATGTGGCACGTGACGTAGCGCAAGAACGACGCGCACACGGCGTTGGTGACTTCTGTACCGGAACCGTCGTGGTAGAACCGCCACGTAGAAGTGATTTACTTGCCAGTACTTCTGCTGTTATGTCCGAGGAACCTAAGGAAGGCGCCAGGCGCGGAAGTAACACGTGGTTGCGCAATTCTATGCGACGTCTTCGACACATTCCGCTGCCAAGTGACGCCGAGGCTCCTAGCGATGTTCCTTCAGTGCTGGACGCTGCAAGGATCGAGCCTTTTACGGCACCGATGATGGCATCTACGCCTGTTTCGGCGGCTAGACCGGTTAGTGCACCCTCTAGGTTGCCTCCCAGTGTTTTAGTGACAAGGACTAGATCGCGAAGTCGATCGCGAGATTCGCGACAAAGTGGTGTGTCTCACGAACCGAATGGTGGACGTGCACGTAGCAGTTCAGCATCCTCCAGATCGAGAAGACCAAGAAGTTTATCTTCAAGTGAGTCCAGTCTCGCTTCTAGTGTGGATAGTACTCCAAGTTGTACTCCCGTTGCTACACCTACTCACAACGCGCAGGATTCTACTGCATCGACTAGCGTCCCAAGAAGGTAAGTTTCAATGTTTTCACTTTCTAAATTTATGAATGACTGAACTGCATAATCTTTAAGTTATTTAAATTCCATTTACAAATACGGATTTTAAAAAACGATTATGGAATTATAACTATCCTTATATACTTTAAATTGTTACAAAGATTTAATATTTGTTCTTGATATACCGGAATCATAGAACCAAAACCAAAAGAAAAAAAACCTTTTATGAATAATCATATAGGTATTAACTAACCCCTTCCGCTCCATCGTATCCACTTGATATTTGTAGGCATAGCTAATTATACCACAATATCCACAGATGGATATTTTTTTACGGCATTTTCCATATACATTTTAATCTGGTGTGGGGACCTGTACCTTGAAAAACCGGATGGAGCCGAAGGGGTTAATAACACTAGTTTACAAATTTCAACTTTTGTTTTATGCGCAACTTTATTTACATAACTTTTGATGAAGAATCCAAATCCGTCAAGAAAAAAAAATCGTTGGTTCAGTTTTTGAAATAATCCACCCCAAAGTTTTTATAAGGGAAAATTATAGAAATCGTATATCTTCATTTAATATTAATATTTATAAAAATTGGTAACTGGGGGTTTTTAAAATCGCTAAAAACAACTTTATATTTCTATCTTTAACCCTTAAGGAGATGGAACCACCCCTTTTTATATTTTTTAAGTAGCCCGATAAGAATTAGAACCTGGGGGGTTTTCGTGTCGCTAAAAATATATTAAATTTTTAAAAATTTTAACTTCACCCATATAACCCATAGACCACCCATATTTACATTCTTTTTAATTAGCCTGATAAAATTTGGTACGTTGGGACTAGCAAACCAAATTTAATATCAAAAAAATCTGCCTACAAAAAATCCCAAAACACCTATGAGCTAATTAAAAAAATATAAATACCGCTGTCAACAAAATAATCTGTTTATTAAAACCAAAAACGAAAAAAAAAATAAAATTTATTTATTTTTTCGAAATACGTAAGAAAGCAATAGAAAATTTTATTTTTTTTCTAACGCTAACCCCTAATACTCGGGAAAGTATAAGGGGTAGTTCAAAATATAAATACAATTCATATCTATGAGTGTCCAAACCCATATGTACGATTTTTTATCACTTTAATTAAAAAATTATAAATAGGGGTGGTTCTACTTCCTTAAGGGGAGAAAGCAGAATTTTTTAAATATCAGATTCGTTTTCAGCGAGACGAAAAACTCCAGGTACCAACTCTTATCAGGTTACTTAAAAATATATATAAAAGGGATGGTTCTACCCTATTAAGGGGTGAGGATAGAGTTTTCTTATTATTAAATTCATTTTTAGCGAGTCAAAACCTCTAAATATCAATTTTTGTTAATATTAAACGAAAATATTTTTCTTTAACTGAACTGAACCAACGATTTTTTTTCTTGACGAATTTGGATTCAGCATTAAAAAATATGTAAGAAAACATTTAAATAAAGTTTAGCATAAAACCCTTGTAAACTAGTGTAATTAGAGCCAATTTTCTGTTGATGCGGACTTTATTAAAACTATTATCCTATAAGTTATATCCAAAACGTTTAAAATATATTTGGTTGTTGGAACGTTTAAAATATACTTGGGTGTTGGTTTTGGTTCTTATAATAATCATTAACAATTTGGACCACTTTCTTCTAAAAGCTGTACCAATTGGCTGGTGTGTTGATACTGTAATCTGAATAAAAGTTAGCAGTAATCGTGAATAATTATTATTGTTAATATAGGTACAAACAAGGATCTTACACGTGTTTTCCAGAGGCATACTTGGTACCGATATTAATAAACTTAATTAATCATCTTATCGTACAATTTATGGCAAGCAAGATGACTTTACAAAGTTATCTTGATCGCAAGTCAGTAGGTAATACAATAACGGGTAATATTAAATAATAAAAAATATACTTTATATTTTTTCAGTATTGACTATAGTATAGTCACATGCACTGAGATAAATTTTTACATCCACGTGCATGGGTAATTTACTTGCAGCTGCTGCTGATTTGAATTTACACTCGAAGCGTTAATATAAATGCGGTGTGTATTATATTTTTACATCCAGTGTGAAAAGTTTACACCAACGCGTAAATATACTTTTTACCTAAAACCCTTCAATTTAATAAAAAAAATAATAGAATAACCATTTTGTTATTTTTCTATTTATGAATAGTGTTTTATGGAAAAACTACCAACAGAAAAATAAAACGTATATTCGTAATCATCGCTACAAAAGTACCAATATAAAATAGAAACAGAAAACATACCCAAATCTTAACAACTCAACATTTGCAGGACAGTGTTACCGCCTAAATAAGTAATCACACTTTTTAAATATTTACTCTTAATCAACACTTACCAATTATTTCTTTAAAAAATCTAGCACACAAAATTATACGTACGCTCTTACAAACGTAAACAATTATAATGGTCGACAGCCACCAGACTCGATGAAGCAGGAATTCTGGCTTCTCGAGTCACGTGACTAGCTTAACGCCCGCGATTGGCTGGCTTGTACATCAGAAGTGTGATTTTTACACTTCAGGTGTATTATTGCTAAAGGTATGTTTATAACAATACACTTTCTTGAGCTCCGAGTGTATTGTTGCAGAAGGTATGGATGTAAAAATACACACTCTAGGTCAAAATCACCTTACCTGTGTAGTGTCACATCAATGTTGATGTACATTTATATAAAGGCGTAAAATTTACACATTTAAAGAGTGTATTTTTTTACACCTTTTCAATGTAATTTCTTTCAGTGTGATAGGTTGTTACTTTTTTAATGCAAAAAAGGTGTCACAACTACCGAACTACTAAAACTAATAAAACCAAAAAAACTGACTAGACTAAGCAACAACAAATCCAGTGACCCTATAGGTATAAGTATAAAAAAGAAACTAAAACTCCATATATAATACTGCCCTGCTAAGACAAGTTGTCCTATTTGCAAATTAGATGTTTTAAAATATGGCCAGTGTTATTGTTTTTGTTTGCACTTTTTGAAAACATGTTTAAAATAAATATGGCGTTGGGTTCTACTTTATTTTAAATAAAAAATACGTGATATCTTTTGAAAAAAAAAATATATTTTTTTTGTCAGAAAAATTATTTGTTATACTAAATGCATTTGTTCTATCTGAGAAAATTAGGACAACATGATCCAAAAAGTCCAATCAAATTGCTAAGATCTGTAAAGTTAGTCCTAGTCCTGACTTATTCGTCTAGTAAAAACTAGTTAGAACAATTTTATTTAGAAAACAGTGAAAATTTTCTACATAGGACAAACATCTTAGGCTAATTTTTAGGATTTGGGTTTTAGATAGGACATTTCTTTTTAGTAGACACATGGGGCTGGTGTAAAGCAAAAAAATGGTGTGCTTATCTCAGAAAGTGAATTTTTGCAGAACTTGTCTGAGCAGGGCAGAATAACAATTAATTGAATTACGTAAATTGAGTTTTTGAGCATTTTTTTATATTTTTTTGAAATTTTATTCTGAATTAAGAATCTGGTAAAACGACAATCAAATTTTCTGACTAAAAAAATCAAAAATCATAAGGCCCATCTTGATACAGGTCCGTATTTAAATGAATGAAAAATTTGCAATAAACAATACCCAGTAATAAGGAACTATTTAGAAACAAAGGCTTGAAAATATTTTAAATGCCTTCCTTTGATTGTCTTGTTTTATAAATTAAGAAACTTCCTTGACGGAAGTAAAAATATTAGCCTATTTAACTAGGCTTTTGGTTAATGTTTATATTTGGGATGTGGTAATAAATAAAATATTATAAAATAGTAATTTTAATTATTCCATTAAATTAAATAGAGACATACCTATTTAAAATATTTTATGGAATACTATACCATTACTATACATGGTGTCTCAGCTAAGACAGATCAATCGTTTTTTGGCGTTGTTATTATTAGAGCTATCGGAAGAAAATTTATGTCAGTCAATATACACCCAAAAATCAACATTTATGCCTCAACAAAAGTTTCCTACTGGCTTTTATTTCTGGGATACAATTCAATTTTTTTTTAACTGTCTCGACATTATGCTTTAAATAATATGTTTAAAAAATGATTATAATATTAAAAATAAAAATTTAATTTATTTACATACAAATCATATAAATATTAAAGTATTTTTTAATTAATTTCTTTAAAAAACTACGATTTTTTTTAATAAAATTATTTTATCAAGAATTTCATGAATTTCACTTATTTTGATTGCACTTAAGGGTTTAGCGAATTGAATATCAAATGTTTAAATGTCTGGATAAATGTTATATAAATTGTCGAAATTGAATAAACTTGGGTAAAATATTTGGAAATTATAACGTACGGTTAACGTAAAAGTAACACAAGAAGTAACAAAAGAGGCTTAAATGAACTTTATTCATTTAAAGTGTTAAAAAATACAGTAGTTCCATCTAGGAAATAGTTTTTGTACTTGAAACCCTTTACCACAGGGGCTAATAAATGATTTTAACAAAATAATAAATTAGGCTTATTCCAAATGAAATTATTTATAATTCAAATTCAAATTATGAAACATTATATGATCAATGTAAAAGAAATAAAAATATTTTTTTCAATTTTAGTATTTAAATTAATTGCTTATAAAAATGGGGTTAAATAAGCAATATCTCAAAAAGAAAAGCTAGTAAAAAACAATTGTTTATGCACTGTTATAGCTTGTTTGGTATGTATTGACTGACATAAATTTTATTCCGATAACTATAATATTAACGCCAAAAAACGATTGATCTGTTTTAGCTGGGGCACCCTGTATAAAAAAATAACAATGATTCTATTGTAAATGTGATTCCATGCAGACAGTTATCTTGGCAAATACATGTAAAACTTACTAGATTTTACATGTACTTTTACACTTTTACATTAATAAAACTGAAAAATTACTTTTTATTTTAAAATTACATGCGAAATTTTAAATTACATGTATTTAGTAAATGTTACATGTATCTACATTAAATTACATGCAAAATCATATGTAATTACAGTGTACCTAATCATGTACAGGGTGATCAAACTTTTAGTACACAGACCAATATCTAATGGTTGAAGTAATCAAAATTTTTTTTTACATTTATCTCACTGTTCTTGAAATTATTTTATTTACAAGAAAGGAGTAGAATTACCCAATTTTATTAGTTTATTTTGAAATAAAAGATTTACTAAAAATTGTTAAGTTGTTAAAAAGTGTATATTTTATTCTATTCAGGCTAAAATAGGCTGTTCTTTTCGTAACTACTAAGTTTGGACTTTTTTAACTTGAAAGATTAAGTGTTCTAGTAACCCTAAAATGTATTTTATGTAGGTTATGAAAAATGTCAACATTTTACAATTTACCTTCGATATAAATAATCACCTACCTATATAAAATACCTTTGTGCAAAAGAAGATAACACGTTGCAGTTTTTAACCAATTAACAGTTTTTAGAAAGAAATAAATTAACAAAAATTGTGTGATTTTGGTAAAAACGCATAAATAGGTCTCGCTGTGCGTTCCTCGTAAATAAGATAAAGCATAGTAAAAAAACCTTTTGAGAACAGATCAGTAGATAAATGTCAAAAAGAAATGTTTTTACTTCAACCATTCTGAGATATTGGCTTGTGTGCTCAAAGTTGGAACACCCTGTACCTACATAATCGAACACATTAAAACTTTTGCAATTTTTAAGGACAATTAAACAGTAAGTAACTTTAGGATTGATAAGATAAGTACCTAAGTATATAAAAATAAGGAAATAGTTTTTTTTAACTTAAGTACCTACAGTGTGTTGTGTAAATGGTTAGAAGTGGAACGGATACACAGAAGAGTGCGTTTTAGTATTAATTTATTTCACGGAACTTGATTAATGCACCCACAGTACTTACAGTCCGAGTTCAGTCATCATAGGGGAAGTTTGGGTAACTGAAAATACATTGTTGAAGTAGTATTTTAATACATTTTCAATTTAAAAATAAACATCTCTCGGGTGAGCGAGAGAACTTTCTCCTAAAAATATTGTTAAAAAATTGTAAAGAATCTTTTCGATTTTTTTTTTTGAAAATTTTTTTAGATATATATATATATATATATATATATATATATATATATATATATATATATATATATATATATATAATCCTAGGATATTATTTAAATATTAAAGTACCAGTAACGGCATCCATACGATATTAGCATTAATCGGAATAAATTCAGTTATGACTCATCAACGTTGAAAATAAACACAGAAACATAGGCTTACGGAACAATTTTGCCGAATTATGAGGGAAATTTTTATAAAGGTCACTAAATCGAAACATTTGACGACTAATTTGTTACACACAACAATATTGAATATACATATTAACTATAAATATATAAATATATCGGTGTTTTTCGAAGAAAATAAAAATGTAAATATTTAAAACCTTGCATCAACGATAAAATCGACGAGGCGCCTATGCGAGCACTGGAAATTCGCCGATGACTAGATATTAGATATAACAGCGCAGGAATGTGGATTTATGATATCACCAACACGTTATTTTCGAAATGTCATTGTGTGATATCACACATGTTATTAGGGGCTAACTTAGGACATCCCCACCATGCTACATTCTTGTTAAATGTGACTAAAATCACATGTCACATATTAACGTGGCTTTCACGTGAATGTCATGTTATTTTGCTACCTGGGTATTATACAGAAAAATTTATTTCTTAATATTTTTATAGGATTTCTCAAGGCATTTTCTTTAATTTGTTGGTAAATTTTATCCACAGACGCAAAATAGATCTTTTTTGTTTATTTTTAAGTTTGAGACAAAACCAAAGACATGTCACATTTTGTTGTCCATAATAAAAACAAAATGTATGAAACCTTTTCTAGACCTGTGGAAAAATGAAGACTTTTATAAAATATCAATTTGACTTTGGCTAGATTTCTTGTTTTCGTTTTTCACTAATTCTTCTCTTTTCTTGTATTTTTGGATTATTTCTTTTTGCTTTTTAAATCAAAAACGTAAAATATATTAAAATTTATTAAAATGCCTATATCTCGGAAACTAATACTGCCCTACTACGCTAGAAAGCAGTAACTCCAATTGTCGCCTAGCGATGTTTTAACGTCAGCTCTGATGTAATATTTTGAAACGCAGCTATGCGACAAATGGAGTTACTGCTTTCTAGCGTAGAGGGCAGAATAGTCCTACGATAAAAATTATCACATATGTTTTTGTAGGGAATTAAACATTATTTATATGTGTAATTTTTTTTGTCCTACTATAAATAATAAGATATTGCTAAAAATTATAGTTTTTGTCCGTTTTTTCCCTACGCTAATGTTAACTATATCTGATGTGATACAAATAGAAAAGGTCCTGAATCGTTTGGTGAAAGAATTTTTAAAATCGGACATTTCGTTAAAAACTTATAAGGTTTACGTACAGACAGACAGACAAACATCTTTTTGACACCCACTTTTTTCACATTTTCTCGACGTTTCATGACATTCTAAACCCGAAAATGCAAAAAAAGATGTTTTTCGGTGATTTTAATAACGGGTGTTTCCACCAATGAAAAACAATAAAAAATTCTCAGTAGGATTTTCTAAGTAAAAAATTCTTACTAGGTATAATAATAATATGATTGTACAAAGGGAAACACATACTCAGAAATACCGTTAACTAATTAGTTAATAAAAACGTTAAAAAATAATCGTCAAGATATTGAGTACTATGGACGACGGGTTTTATGAAAAAAAAAATCAAAAAAAAATCTTGGTAAAAAATACTGTATTCTTTCAATCAATAAAAAAAAATAAATTAACATTTCATGGTTAAATTTTAATTAGGATTCGCTAAAATAATAATAAATAATCTAAATTGTGCGCGTTTTATTACATTTTTTTTTGCCTATATTTGAAGGACAAGATCAAATCAATTATTATTGCATTCTATATACAGGGTGTATTTGAAATAGCGTAGGAAATTTTAACAGGTGATTCTACATGATAAAATATTACAAAAAGTTCGTATAAACATATGTCTAAAAATGCGTCATAAGGGAGCTACGCCCCTTTGAAATTGGCTAAAAAAATCGGTTTTTATTTAATAACTCAGGAACCCTTCGAGATATATTAACAAGGTTTTGCACGTGAATTAATCCTAATATGGCCCATCTTTGTATGCCATTTTCACTTACTTATTTAAACCAGGGGTGTGCGAAACGGGGGGCCTTATCAGTTTTTTGTCCCAAACTTTTTTCTGTGTAACTTTTTTGCAATTTTATTTTTGAAATATGATTCCTCAGGTCAAAATACATAAAAAAGGTACTCTTGTTGTAATACTGTAGGATTAACCGTTTTCGAGAAAAGTTCATTTGAAGGTGAAATTTCACGGTTCGAGGACGAAAAATTAAATACTAAAATGTCGAAAACCAAAATTTTAATGATGCAATGTTATTCTACATCAAAAACTAAGAAAAAAAGTTTCCATACATGTAGGTCGAAAAAACGCTTTTAAAGCTACCATAGCCCTTTAAAAATGGTGCATATTAGGAGACCATAGCTCCATTAGGATTGATTTTTGGAAGTACCTGTATATCAGGTTTTTTTCTTAGTTTTTAATGTACATTCGTCCTGCATCATTAAAATTTTGGTTTTCAACATTTTAGTATTTAATTTTTCGTCCTCGAACCGTGGAATTTCACCTTCAAAAGAATTTTTCTCGAAAACGGTTAATCCTACAGTATTACAACGAGAGTACCTTTTTTATGTATTTTGACCTGAGGAATCATATTTCAAAAATAAAATTGCTTAAAAGTTACACAGAAAAAAGTTTGGGACAAAAAACTGATAAGCCCCCCCCCCCCCGTTTCGCACATCCCTGGTTGAAATAAGTACATGAAAATTACACATAAAAACGGGCCTTGGTAGGATTAGTTGACGTGCAAAACCTCGTTGATATATCTCAAAGGGTTCCTGAGTTATTAAATAAAAACCGATTTTTTTAGCCACTTTCAAAGGGGCGTAGCTCCCTTATGACGCATTTTTAGACATATGTTTATAGGAACTTATTGTCATATTTTGTGATGTAGAATCATCTGTTAAAATTTCCGACGCTATTTCAAATACACCGTGTATAATATTATTTTTAAACTGTCCAACAGAGGAGTAATTTTTAAGGATAAAATTAAACAGGATTAAATGGAAGGCTAAAGTTAGATGGAGAGGGGGCTAGGGCCCCTGGCCTTGCTTTGAGCCCTCCTGGCGTTTTCGTTAGGCTCCACTGTAGAATAAAAAATCTGGTGATAAGACGTGCTTAAAAATAAAATAAAGAATTACACAAGTCAACAGCTGACTACCTACTCAAGGGATTCTGACTCTGATATCTAATATTAGGCCTAACTAAAAGTTTTCTACTACACACCGTTTTCAAGATAATTGCTGAAACCGAATACCTACGATGTTAAAAATTTAAAATTTAAAATGGCGAATCCAATATGGCGTCAAAATATTTAAAAATATTTTTTTGCCGAAAGTTAGTGATTAAGTATGTTTGAGGTCGCTAAAACCATTTAAAAAATGCCATATCGCCTTATCTGTTTTGACGCCAATCATTTTGATTTTGAATTATTAACATAGGATTTGGTTTCAGTGACCTCAAAAACACTTAATTAATTTTCAGAAAAAAATTTATTGAAATTTCGAGGCTATATTGGATCCGCCAATTTGAATTTTAAATTTTAACATCGGATTCGGTTTCAGCAACCCCAAAAAACCCAAGGATACCCATTTTCAAACATATTGTGTAATCTGTCAAAATTCTAATTAATTTGTCTTTTTTAAATTTGGGATCAATTATTTCGAAACCGGTTTGTAGTAGAAAACTTTAGTTAACAGGCTAGTAAGTAGGCAAGTAGTCATTAGGTGGATTCAGAATCCATTGACAGAACCCAGGCACCCTGAAATGTGTTTTATTTTGTAGAGCTGTGGTATTATTCAGTTTTTTTCACATTTATCATTTCAAGTACAGATGGTTAATTTACACCGATTTACATGCTTCACTAAGAATTGTATAATACTGCAGAAGGAACCTATCTATTGTCTTTATAAGTATTGTTACAGAATCAAATTCAATAAAAGTCTCCTGATTAATCAGTAAAAGTAAAAGAAAACTTTCTTAAAGTCAATGATGGATCCCTGGGCTATTTTAAATAAAAATTTTCTGGACCCCTACATTTTTTGGACTAAAACATAACTGATGATATTAGAAATCAATTCCCATTTGAAAGAAAATCGTAAAAGATACACTTTTTTAGACAGATAAAAAATAGTATATTGTTTTACTAAGAGGAAAAGTGAAACTTTTTTTTGCTAGTCTGTAGAATTTAAGGACGACGCGAAGCGGAGTCCGGAAACTACAGACTACAGACTAGTGAAACATACTATTTTTTCTTCAAGCATCCTATATATATTTTTTTAAATATTAATTTTTGAATTTAATTTATTCAGTAATATAGTATGTTTTTTTTATTAAAATAGGCAAATAAAACCCTTTCGAAATAAACTTAAACCTTCCTTAGCTCATTTTAAATTTTTTTCGTAGGCTAAATCGTACACTTTTCGCGATTTCGATGGTAACTTGTCTAATGTAGCATTTGCAATTTCGGAAAGATTTTTAGGTGCATAAACCATATATTCTTGTTCAATCATTTTTAATCAATTTCACACAAGGTTTTTGCACAGAATCTCGAGTCAACCAACTGTTTACATAATAAACAAACATGTTTAAAGTATGGCTGTCATCAAAGTCAAAGAGTGCTGTCGCCAGTGGTGGTTTTGATAACTAACTTTTTTTAACGGCGTACAACAATGAACTCATTTTTTTACTGTAAAAAAATAGATCACTTCTAACTAGTGTGTTCAGTTATAAAATATGAACATTTTAGTACGCTTGAAGAAAAACGTTTTTTTGAGTAATAAGGTGTGTCAAAAAATCGCGATTTTCAAAATCAAAAACGCTCTCTGGCTTAAAAGTTGCTCCTTAGTGAAAAACAGTATTCACTCAAAAATGAGCCAAATCGATAAATGTTTAGAGGTAGCTCAAAGCACTCAAACTTAAAAAAAAGTCGGTATCTGTTTTTCGGATAAAAACTGATACCGATAAAAATTGAGGAAATTTTGGAGGGTTTCTTTGGTAATATTTAGAAACAATACTAAATGTAAGAGCTAAAACAATTATATCCCCCTCCCCTTAAGTTATAACATGAAAAAATCGCCAATTATTTGAAGGTTTCGCGAAAATTTTATTTTTTTAAGTTTTTAAAAGTGCATAAAAAATAGTTTTAAATAAAAAATCTGCAAAATTATATATTAGTATATAAGCATATCGTCGGCTTACAAGTAAAGAGCACTAAGTCCAAAAACATGGTTTTGAGATATTGACAAATTTAACTTTCATTGTTGTTTTTTAATTTTTGTAATACTTGTTTTTGGAAAAAAACTACCACAAATTGCAATGATATATAAAGAACTTTCACTTTCGGGTTTAGACCGTGTTAATGGATTTTCACTTTCCGACGTTTCGTCTCTTACTACTAGAGACATCTTCAGGGATTAATCTGAAACTAATCTAAAAATGCAATGATATGTTTGGACATAATAATTTCCCATTTGCAGTTAAATATAGAAAAATTGAAGTAGTTTAATTCAACTAAATTTGAAAAAAGACATGAACTTAGTGCCTTTTACTTGTAAGCCGACGATTTATACATGTTTACCTACATGACTATACAGAAGACATAATTTTTTTCCTCAAGTTGAGTAAAAAAAATTAATTTCGATTAGAAACCGGGTGGATTTTCTGTTTTTTTGCCTAAAACTTTTTTTGGTGTACTTTTTTTTTGATTTTTTGGTTGGAATACTTTTTTATGTAAAAATGCACAAAAAAGTTTCTGTGGTTTAACATCGCAGGTTTAACCGTTTTAAAGATAAATGCATTTAAAAGTAAATTTTTACGCATGAAGAACCAAAAATAAAAAAATTAAAAAATATAAAGCAAAAAACAAATATTTTAGTAATGAGTGGTTATTTAACATTAAAAACATAGAAAAAGTTTATATGCACCTTGGTCAAAAAATCATCCCTAAGGAAGTTATGTCCTTTTAAATATGCCAATTTTTAATAAATTTTTGCGATATCTTCAAATAATTGGCGTTTTTTTATGTTCTAACTTAAGAGGAGGAGGAATATAATTTTTTTAGTTTTCTCACAATTAGTATTGTTTCTAAATATTACCAAAGAAACCCTTCAAAATTTCCTTAATTTTATATACAATTACTTTTTATCCGAAAAACAGGTACCGATATTTTTCAAAGTTTGAGTGCTTTTAGCTACCTCTAAACATTAATCGATTTGGCTCATTTTTGAGTGGCCACAGTTTTTTTACTAAGGAGCAACTTTTGAGCCAGATAGCGTTTTCGATTTCGAAAATCGGGATTTTTTGACACACCCTATTACTCAAAAAAACGTTTTTTAATCTTTCTAAAACAGTGTATCTTTTACGATTTTCATTCAAATGGAAATTGATTTCTTATGTCATCAGGTATGTTTTAGTCCAAAAAATGTAGGGGTCTACGAAATTTTTATTTAAAATCGCCCAGGTGAACCGTGGGATGTAGACTGCAGGCAGGCCCCCTAGCCTGGCCTGGGGCATTGTTAGAAGGGGGTGAGGGACATACCCTCTTTGAGATTTTATGTGTGATCCTTTTGTTTAAAATACAAAATGTATTTATTTTTTCGTATGATTGTTATGTATTTTTTTTTTTTTTTGATAAATTTTTAGTTTTTTTTTTTATTTAGAAAAGTTTACAATTTTATATATTTTTTAGTAGCAAATTCTGCGTTTTTGCCCTTTTTTTCAAAATTTAATTACATATTTTAATGTTTTAAATATTTTATTCAAATTCATACGTGCATTTGCAATCTACTTTAGCGCCGCAGGCAATTTTTTTAGAAATCGTAAGATCAAAACAACTGAATTATTACTTTTTATATTTTTTTCTACCTCTGGGGGGAGTAACTACCCCAGAGGCGTTCCGAGGTTTTTATTGTGGGGGGGTGTGAAGGAAAGAGACTAGAGATGGAAAAAAAAGCCTCTAAAAAAAAAGTATTACCTACTTACCCCTGGAAGAAAATTTTAACGAGTAAATCAGGGTTCCCACCAAAAGTCGAAAATTAATTTCCCTGACTCATAATTGACTGATAATTTCCCTGACCCAAATTTACAAATTTCTCTAACTCATGCAAAAAAAACATTTTTTGCAAATATTCTTAAAAATTTTCAAAAAAAAAAAATTCAAATATTGTGCCGCAGAAAAAAATACAGTTAATATTAAAAATTATTCTTACAAATTGGAAATACCAAAACCGGCGACACAAATTTTTGGAAATATTTTAAAATTTTGTTAAAAACGCAGTGGTTTTATTTAATTATGATGGGTCTTAAAAAACTGTTTGAGAAATAGTAAAACCGGCGCCGCAGGCGATTTTTTTTGTAATTATTATTAAAAATTGGTTTGGACTTTTTGGACAGGCGCCACAGCTAAATAAAAATATGGTGACGCAGGTTTTTTACAATTATTATTAAAAGTTAGTAAATAAATAGCGAATCCGGCGCCGCAGGCGAAAATTTGCAAATACAGTATAACTCGGTTATAACGAACCCCTGTTTTAAAGAATTTCAGTTATAACGAACAATTTTTGGCCGCAAGCCATACTTTTACGGGTACTTTGGTCTTATGCGGTCAAAACATTTTTCGTTATAACAAATTACTTGAAAACAGGTGTTCGTTTTAACCGAGTCTGTATTCTGAACTTTTGACGACACAGGTCTATTCTTATGTATTTTTCATCGCTGAATCCAAATCCGAAGTCAGATTAAGGGGTTTCCTAGTGATTTTTCGAGAATAATGTAAAAAACATAATTTTGGCGATTTTGATGTTTGTTTTGAGGCTAGGGCCAAACCAAGATACGTTGGGCCAATTAAATTCTGGTGGCGGATTCGGATTCAGCGTGTCAAAATGCATAGGATCAGATACTTTTTTTACGCGCTGTTATGCGCTGCTACAGCTTTCCAAATTTAAAAATTTCGTGAAAAAAAAACTGACTGAATACAGAAGAAATTATTTTTAGAGAATAGATAAATTATTTCTTTCATGGGCCCCTACTTTGGTGCTTTTGCGCCTCCTGGAATGGTCCGCAGCCCCTTTGACCGTTTAGCACATTTCACCGTTTCGGACCCGCCCCCTTTGACCATTTTGCGGGTCCCCGTTTGACCGTTTCGCGGACCTCCGAGGACCTAGCCGGCCTGGGTCCTAACTACCCAGGCCACGCCCTGTATGGATTTAAACAAGTCTAACTTTTTTTTATTTTTTAGTTTAATATTAACTAATTTAATATGTATTTGCCCAAGTATACATAAATAAATAATAGGTATTTATTTTTATGAAAACATTTCGAACTGCGCGTGAACCGAGATCTTTAAATCTCGCGCGGAAATATGTTTTAGAAAGACAGCATTAAATTTACAAGCGCCTAATTGCAGCTCTTCGTGCCGGAGTTTGTTTTGGTTTTTTGTTGTTTGGTGTTTTTTTTAATAAGGGGCCTTGGTTTACGTTAACGTTGGTTTGGTGTCTGTTTGGTATTTTTTTTCCTAAAAAAATGTTTTGTATTTTAAATAATATATTAAAAAACGGTCAGCTCATGCGCATGCGCAGTTTATCAAAACGCGGTATGAACAGCTGTATATAAGCGCTCCTTTAAATTTCGCTAGAGGTCGACACTGTCGCAGCGCCGAAACTGTTTTGACGTTTGTCTTTCGGTTATTTATTAAAGATGTCTTCTTGGCCAGCCCCCCAAAAAGTGTCTCCGCTCATTAAGGTAACTTTAAAATTTACTACAAATTTATATTCTAATTTAATTTACCTATATTTAGCTATGCCGATACGGATTTTTAATCTCTGGGATTTTCTACGGCAGTGGAAAACGCGCGGTTTATGCATCGATTGAAGAGGGTTCTAGAGAAAAACGAGAAAAATTAAAGGTAAAATAGAAGATACAATTTATTCGTAAGTGTAAGTAGCTTATTAACAGTAGTCGGCATAAACTCAGTTATGACTCATCAACGTTGAAAATAAACACAGAAACATAGGCTTACGGAATAATTTTGCCATATTATGGGAAATTTTTATAAAGGCCACTAAATCGAAATATTTGACGACTAGTTTATTACACACAACAATATATTGACTATACATATTAACTATACATATGTATATAGGGGCCCGCGAAAGGTCTATGGGGCCTGAAAAACGGTCAAAGGCTCGCGATACGGTTGAAAGTGGTTAATATTTTTTTTAATTTAATAAAATCAAATAGGGCCCTTTTTATTACTTTTTTATGCGCATATGCGGACCCATAGCTATAAAATCAGAGCGGATTTTTTTAAATCGGGTACTAGGAAATCTGATCTGGGGTTCTGACTATGTTTACAATACGGTTTTGGGGTCGCTGAATCCGAATCCGGCACACAAAAAAAAATCTCGAGTGCGGCAGACCAGATTAGTCAATTCTTACGTATTTTGGGTCGCTGAATCTGAATCCGAGGTCAGAATTTAAAAGTCAGCATTCAAAATGGCGGATCCAATATAGCGGATTAGATTTTTTAAAGTTGTTCAGATTTGCTTGAAACTTGGTACTCGCGGGTTTTTGGAGACGCTGATTACAAATCTGGTGCCAGTTTTCAAAAATTCAAAATTGCGGATTCAATATGGCGGATTAAATTTTCCGAGAAACTTTAAAAATCTAATCCGGCTTATTGGATCCGCCATTTTCAATTTTGGAAAATTAGCACCAGATTCGTAATCAGCGACCCCAAAAACTCCCGAGTACCAAGTTTCAAGCAAATCCGAGCAATTTTAAGAAATCTAATCAGCCATATTGGATCCGCCATTTTAAATTTTTGGAAAACTGGGACCAGATTCGTAATCAGCGACCCCAAAAACCCCCGAGTACCATGTTTCAAGCAAATCCGAGCAACTTTAAAAAATCTAATCCGCCATATTGGATCCGCCATTTTGAACGCTAATTAAATTCTGACCCCGGATTCAGATTCAGCGACCTAAAATACGTAAGAATTGACTAGTCTAGTCTGCCGCACTCGAGATTATTTTTTGTGTGGCGGTATTATAGTTTTTCTGATGTTTTGGCAAAATACTGACATGATGGAGTTAAATAGACATCGGATTCGGATTCAGCGACCCCAAGAACATATTGTAAACATGGTTAGAACCTCAGATCAGAAAAAAAATTGTGTGGCTGTGTTATCAACAAGCCCTTTTATAAAGTAATACAAGTGACACACACTTTAAGTGAAAGTGTAACACTTTCACGGCTAATAAGAATAATTATGAATAATTAGTTGCCAGCAATTTTCCCTCGAGGGGCCCGAAGTATACTTTAAGGGGGGGGGGAATTTTTATGACTAATAAAAAAAGTCCTTACTTATATAAAATTTTCCCAAATAATTTTACCGACCAAAATACAAAAAAAATGGGATATTTTACAATTTTTTACCCTGAGAAAAAAGCTTTACCCCTGACGAAAAATTTTCATCACTAAAAAAAAGGTACTCACCTCTAAAAATTTCCTCTCTACCACTCAATTTTACACAAGTTTAAATGTTTGCATTTTGTACAATATGGCATACCAGATATATTTGATTAAAAAAAATCGTGCCTTAGGTATAATTAAATAAAATTGAAAAATTTATTTTTTTTCCAACTTTCAAATAAAATTTTGCACAAAATTTAATTTTTGTATTTTTCACATGAGGGAACTTTATATTAAAAAAAATCGAGTTTTTTTAAATGCCCCAGCAACCATATAGTCCAAACAAATAATAAATGTAAATTGCAATACACAGGCTGATATTTTAAAGGGTAGTAGTGGATGGTAACAGAACACTCCTGTTCGTTTTTCACCGAGTGATTTGCCTAACGGGTGTCCGCTATCTTGAGTTTTAAGGGTGAGTTGCTTAATATGCATCTTACGATAAAAATGCATATAACCAATTTTGTTAAGGAGGAAATTTCCAACAATTTTTGTTTAGATGATTTTTTAAATATATTAATAACAATTGAGTTAATTTAAAAATAGCCATGTTGGAGGTGAAATTGTTTTTTTCCATTTTTCGCTCAAATTATTCACGGGTGATAAAAGTGGTTATGAGCAAATTTGTAGCCATTGAAATTATCTATAAGTTTCATATATTATAAATTTTCATAGATACTTTGATATGGTTACAGAGGGCGCAACTCGACTTTCACCGCCCACTGTAACCGTTACAAAATATTTATGAAAATTCAAAATGTATAAAACTTATAGAGAATTTCAAGAGCTAAAAGTTTGCTCATATTCACTTATATCCTCCGATGAATAATTTAACTGAAAAATCGAAAAGACCTATTTTACCCCCAACATGGTCATATTTGAATATTTATAACTCGATTGTTATCATTAATGATTCATTATGATAAAAAAATAATCCAAACAAAACTTTTTTTCTTGACGAAATTGGTCATAATATTTTTTGTAGGATGCATATTTAGCGAGATAACTGCACTCACCCCTAAAATTTGAGATAGCGGAAATCCCTTATGCAAATCACCCGGAATTTTTCTTTATTTGACTACACTAATATCTAACTGAATCATGCTACACTGTTTTTTATAAACCTTAAAGGAGGAACGCGACTGCCAAATTGCACTTGAGAAAAAAGCTGCATCGGACAGGGATCTTGCTGACATAGCATCCATATTTGGCGAAGCGACTCCATCGGAAGAAACTTCTGCTGTCCATAAACCGCACAAACCACGAAACGTTAACCTGTTTAAAGAAGATGAATACCTAGAAAAGTTTGACATGAAAGTTTTTGATTTATCTGAGCATGCAGAAAGTGAACATTCAAAAAAGGAAAACCGAAAATTGTTTGATAGAAAATTTAAGCCCCGTCGTGATTTTGAAGATGATTAGACTGAGCCTAACAGACTTAATTTTCATAAGTCATTATATATCTAGTTAATAATTATAAATAATAATTATAAATTTAAATAACATTGCCTGAATAATTTTTTAAACAATACCATCTACAAAAATACGCTTCATTAAAATATAAATTAAAAAACTGATTTTACAATTTTTCCGAATTAGGATTTGCTGTCCATAAACCACAAAAACCATACAACGTTAAGTTGTTTATAGAATATAAATATCTGGAAAAGTTTGACACACTAACGTTTTGATTTTTCTGAGCTCCAAAGTAAAAATTAAGGCCAGCTTACTCCAAAAAACGTAATTTTTTTCAATACATTTTATTTATAGTACAAAACATGTTGAGTAATCAATTTTTTTACATATGAAAGCACATATATGGAATTACTTGAAAAAAAAATTTTTTTTTCAAAATGGCGGTCCTGAAAATGGCTGCTGAAACTCATCTGATTCGTAGATGGATGACATCATTTCTTGAAAAAGAATTATCTGAAAGCAAAAAACAAAACGGTTTCATGTTCTGTATCGAATTGGCTGTGGCCTCAAGCAGAATGAAACATTTTCGATGAAAAAAAAACAAAATGGCGAACTTTTGAATTTTTTTTACCCTTTTTTTCACTTTTAATTGTTTATAACTTTTTAAAATAATAATGAATATTTCTGGTTCTGCTTGAGGCCATAGCCAATTCGATACAGAACATGAAACCGTTTTGTTGTTTTTTGCTTTCAGATAATTCTTTTCCAAGAAATGATGTCATCCATCTACGAATCAGATGAGTTTCAGCAGCCATTTTCAGGACCGCCATTTTGAAAAAAAAAAATAAAAATTTTTTTCAAGTAATTTCATATATGTGCTTTCATATGTAAAAAAATTGATTACTTATCATGTTTTGTACTATAAATAAAATGTATTGAAAAAAATTACGTTTTTTGGAGTAAGCTGGCCTTAATAAAACGCAAACTGAAAATAGTTTTATAAGAAATTAAGTCCCGACGTGACTATGATAATTAGATTGAGCGTAATAGACTTTACTTTCGTATACGTGTAATTAAAAATTTAAAATTTAAACAACAGATATATATTCTGAATATTTTTTTTAACGGTACTTACAATAAAAATATATAATAATAATAATAATAAAAATATTTATTGGATAAACCAAAGGGCTAACGACTGAGGTCTTTCTGCCCATAATTTACAATACATTGGTATTTACAATATTTTTAGTAATTAATACAATCAATTTTGTAAAAAAAGAAAAAAAAACTAATAATAATGTTTATAAATAATGAAAAAATGTTCATTGAACTAAGGACTGATAAAGTGGTAGAGAAGGGTGTCGTCTCTTAGGATTGTGTGTGGGATTATCATAGTTTAGTACTGTTTGTATCTTATTCATATTATCGTTGTTATCACTGAATTTTTTCCTTAGTCTTGAAAGTCTGTAACAAATTGGTTCTATACCAGTTTTTTCGTATAAAAGGTTGTTGGACGGATTGTGTAGTGGGTTAGTGGGGTTCCTCATTTTTGTAATCGCTCTTAAAGCTTTCGTCTCGGTGACTTTAATTGTGTTTAGAGTAGTACGCCTAATAATAAAAATATATTTAAAAAAATATATAAAATTAAAAAAATTGACGCAAAAAACTGCGTTTACACATTTAAATAGTGTGGTGAAGATTAAAAAGCATTAAGAACAAAATCCGAACTGATTTGAGAAAATTGGGTCTAAAAAGACCCAAAAAGGCTCAAAGTTAGTTTTTCTCACTATAAAAAGTAAATATACCTTTAAGCTGCAACTAAACTAAGTCAGTGCCTGTTTATTTTAAAAATACACTGCCCAGTAAAATCGCTTTCCCACTTTTCACCTCCGCGCGTTAAATAGATTTTTTTATTATCAGATTCAGCAACCTCAAAAACCCCAATATACAAATTTTCACTAAAACTACCCCCCACCCTCCAGGGGGTTGAGTTTTGAGATTTTTTTTATTATCAGATTCACTTTTAGCTACCTCAAAAACCCTTTTATATCAATTTTCAAGAAAACCACCACCCACCCCTCAGGGGGTGAAGTTGGATTTTTTTATTATGAGATTAATATTCAGCAACCTCAAAACCCCCTATTTACCAACTTTCACAAAAACACCCCCACCCCTTAGGGGGTGTAATTGGAAAATGTTATTATTAAATTCAGTTTCGTCGTCCCCAAAAACCCCTATATACCAATTTTGACGAAAATATTGAAAATATTTATAAAAATTTACCACCTCAAAAACCCCTATACAGCAATTTTAAAATTTTTGTGAAAAATTACCCTTACCCCACCCCAATGTTTATCAAAACAATCCCGGGCGAGAACTTTTGGTAACATATCTATATGCCAAATTTCAAGTCTACAACTTAAAGCGTTCTTAAGTTATCGTGGATACAAGATTTCCCGGACAGAAGATCGACCGACCGATATATTTTTATATTTTTTTGCTTGAAATTGATTTATATCGACATAAATCGTCAAAAAAAAAAAAAATTGAAAATTTTTGCACGAATACAAGGCTTTCCGAAATTTTGAAAATTTTCAAAATGGCAAAGCAATTAGTCCTAGGCCTTAGGTTCAACACAAGGACCTTAAAGTCTTAAAATAAGGATGGTCCTTATGTTGAACTTAAGGCCCAGGGCCAATTTTTAAAACAAACAGGCACTGACTTAGTTTTGTTGCATCTTAAAGGTAGATTTACTTTTTACGGTGTTGCAATATGCAGTTTTTTGATTTCAATTGTTTTTATTCAGATTAAAAACCTTCAATCTGTAATAGGACTTTTTTGGGTCAAAAACATTTGTTTTATTAAGGACAACTGTGTATCGGCAGCGTATTAACATAAATATAGTTTATTTAATAATTTAAGTCCTAATTTACATATTTTTTAAGCCTATATATTCCTCTGACGACTCAATAATCATTTTACCAAATTCTTTATCACCAGCTTTGGGTGGAAAAAAGAACTGCTTGCAATCCAGGAAAAACTGTCCAGTTACATTTTCTAATTCTTTTGCCATTGCCACGTGTGCTGTAGTTTGAGATCCTTCCCATATATCCTAAAAATAATAATAAATTAAATAATTAAGCAGCTAAAAAAGTTATTTGTGTTACACAAATTTTGTGCTTACAATGTGGAAAAAAAGACAAAATTGTCAGTCATCCTAACCGGAATTTTGCTAACTATTATTAGATATCCAGGATAGATACAGATAAAATTCCAGTACACACAGAAATTTTTTGTCTTAAATCAAGACTATATTTGACTTGTATAACGAACAGAGTATATTCTCCTTTATGCATATTCTTAGCCTTCCATATTTGAAGAAAAATATTGTGTAACATAATTTAAGATTAATTTATATAAAACATTTTACTATTCCTTAAAACGACTTTTGTTTGATTAACGCAGTCGTCCCTCCGAAGTGACTGATCGATTTCGTGCTTTTTAGCACTCTTCAGAGCCACATATCGGTAGTAGGGACAACTACGAAAATCAAAACCTTTCCATATATCTCTACATAGAGTTTAAAAATCGTTGTAAGGAAAAGCAAAAACAGCTAGCGACATCTACTGCTAAAAGCAGAGACTGGATAAACCTATCGACAGTCCAAAAAAGGAAGCAGTTATTGGTTACAAGAACCTATTGCACGCTGTCGATAGGGGGCAGATTAATCAATGCCACGGTGGACATTGCCGCCAGTAGATGTCGCTAGCTGTTTTTGCTTTTCCTTACAACGATTTTTAAACTCTATATAGAGATATATGGACAGGTTTTGATTTTCGTAGTTGTCCCTACTACCGATATGTGGATCTGAAGAGTGCTAAAAAGCACGAAATCGATCAGTCACTTCGGAGGGAAGACTGCGTTAATCAAACAAAAGTCGTTTTAAGGAATAGTAAAATGTTTTATATAGATTTTTTAAATTTGTAAATATCAAACAATTTAATTTAGTTTAAGATTAATTTAAGATTAATTATTGTTCTAAAAGAAAACTATTGTCTGTTTTTTTAATCAAGATAGTAAATTAAAAATCGCACAATAAATATTTTTACAACACTTTTGAATAGTATATGTTTGTGTATAGAATAGTTATAGTTATGTTTTATAAAATAAACTACGCAGTATATTTGCACATCCAATATTCGAATCTGTTTTGAAAATATTCACTGTGCGATTTTTAATTTACTATCTTGCTTGAGAAAACAGACCATAATATAAATTCCTAAATAAAAAATGTTGGTTTCGTTAAAGAATATTAGGTTTAGTCGAAAACAATACTTTTAAGAGAATACTTTTTCTAACTTAAAGAAAAAAAACTTTTTTCTGTGCGTACCAATATAGGCAAAATGGTATTCTTTGTTTATTTATAGTGTAGGTTAGAAAGAACGTCTTTGTTGGTATTACCAACAAAGACGTGACCTTAAAGGTCACTAGATCGGTTTTTGCTTTGGTATTTTGTGGGTTTTGGTATTTGGTCGGTTGGGCGGTTTTCTGACCAGAACTTCAAAAAACCCAACTGACTAACAACCAAAATACTAGATAAACAACTGATCGGGTGACCCTATTCGCTGGTCAAGTCTGATTTTTCGAGAATTTTAGGTACTATTTATCAAATCAAGAATTAGTGAAAAAGTGAATTTTAGACAAACAAAAGCGCTTTTTAAAATGTATGCCTAATAATGGTTAAATTTATTATGGCATAAAATCATTAATAGGAGACTTTTAAGATCCATGCTTTCGTAGACCAAACTAAAGTATGGATCTCAAAATTTTCCCACTAAAGATTAATGCTAAACTGCATGTATTTTATATATAAACTCGGCGAATTATAATGGTCTAGTGTACCAATGGTCTAGTGTGCCATAGATTAGGATGATCCATTGTATCATCGGTGCTTTGTGACAATGACGTCCCTAGCAAAAACAATGGTCTAGTGTGCCATAGATAAGGATGATCCATTGTATCATCGGTGCTTTGTGACAATGACGTCCCTAGCAAAAAAAAACAATGGTCTAGTGTGCCATAGATTAGGATGATCCATTGTATCATCGGTGCTTTGTGACAATGACGTCCCTAGCAAAAACAATGGTCTAGTGTGCCATAGATTAGGATGATCCATTGTATCATCGGTGCTTTGTGACAATGACGTCCCTAGCAAAAACAATGGTCTAGTGTGCCATAGATAAGGATGATCCATTGTATCATCGGTGCTTTGTGACAATGACGTCCCTAGCAAAAAAAACAATGGTCTAGTGTGCCATAGATTAGGATGATCCATTGTATCATCGGTGCTTTGTGACAATGACGTCCCTAGCAAAAACAATGGTCTAGTGTGCCATAGATAAGGATGATCCATTGTATCATCGGTGCTTTGTGACAATGACGTCCCTAGCAAAAAAAAACAATGGTCTAGTGTGCCATAGATTAGGATGATCCATTGTATCATCGGTGCTTTGTGACAATGACGTCCCTAGCAAAAACAATGGTCTAGTGTGCCATAGATTAGGATGATCCATTGTATCATCGGTGCTTTGTGACAATGCCGTCCCTAGCAAAAACAATGGTCTAGTGTGCCATAGATTAGGATGATCCATTGTATCATCGGTGCTTTGTGATAATGACGTCCCTAGCAAAAACAATGGTCTAGTGTGCCATAGATTAGGATGATCCATTGTATCATCGGTGCTTTGTGACAATGACGTCCCTAGCAAAAAAAAAAACAATGGTCTAGTGTGCCATAGATTAGGATGATCCAGTGTATCATCGGTGCTTTGTTGACAATGACGTCCCTAGCAAAAACAATGGTCTAGTGTACCATGAATTAGGATGATCTAGTAAATCATTGGTGTTTTGTGGCAATGACGTCCCTAGCATAAACAATGGTCTAGTGAACCAATGGTCTGGTGTACTAATGGTTTGGTGTAACAAACGATCCAGCCTGCCATGAGCTATGATGATCCATAATTATCTATCTGAGTAACAAACTGGATTAAGGAAACTATGATTGTGCTTTTGATAATTTTTTACATTTAGATTAAAATAACTGTCATGTTACGTCCTACAAATAATTATAAAAAGTTTTTAAAAAGTGAAAGTTATAATAAAAGTAGGTTTTTTTATTTATAATATGCTATGAAAATAAAATTTTACCCTATATGAGCTTAAATGATGTGTTTTAAATAAAATTATGAAATTTTAACTCGCCAAAAATAATATTTCCACATCGTTTACTGTGAAACCCTTATTTAGCACTGTATTTGTTCCGTTTCCACGAAACATCAATTTATTATTTTAAATTTCTTATATTTAAATTCAAATTTACCGCGCAAAAGGGTTTCGAAACTTCCTATGCGCGGAGAGACGACAACCGGTCTGAATGACAGACACACACACACTTGTTAACCAACCGCTCGCAATACCGCCATAATATGTTTTAATTAAACTATTAGTGATTTATTACCGCTTCTTAATATAATGTAACCATCACCGCTTGTGCTACATCTACTCACATCCTGGCATCATCACTCATCACTCTAGCTAGAGCATCCCAGGGGACACCGCAGGAGATGAAAGGTAGGATTTTTCGAGCCCTCGCTTTTCTCTCTTATCATCATTAATCTCATAGTCTTTTATTTACCGCTTTTCACCGCATCACGCATTACGCAAAGGCCGCTTAAATATATTTACTATTTTTACCGCTAGTTCTCAACCGCCGCAGATCTACATTTCGACTTACAAGTCCATCACCCTAATAATCAAAACTAAACAGCAGTCCACTCCCAAACAGTATTATATTGCTTAATTTTTACTAAACAGTTGTAAATTGATACTTTTGTTTCCATTTTAAAGACGTTTCTTTTAATTTCTTCTTGCTTTTTAATAATTATTTGGGTTTTTTTTAAACGTCAAAATAATGTTTGTATTGACAATGAATTTGAAACTTGATAGCAACCTTACATAGGGAAATAAATTTATTCTACCAACCATACAACAAAAAACAAATAAACATCAACTCAGATAGATTCTGCGCGGAGTTTGGCCTTGATTTCATAATAAATGGAAAAGTGGGGTTAACTAAAATGTTTTCCATAAAGTTTAGTTGTGTAAATGTAGATTATTTAAATAGGGTTATGTCTGTTTGACATTTATAAAAATAATGTTAGTTCAACCATGTCAAAATCATATGTTTTCTTATTCTATGAATTTGTATTTAGTAAACACTATTTGGACTTTTGAAGCGTATTTATTTTTGAGGGATTAAAGAAATTAAAGACTGCCAAATCTCAATTCTTAATTACTGTATCATTAATTATTTATATTCTAAAATATCCCTATACCTAAAATGTCTATTATTAAATAAATCCCCTTATCAATATATATATATATATATATATCTAAAAAACTTGTCTTAAATACCTTTATTCTTAAAAAACACTACTAGTAAATTGTCCTCCTACAACTATTCTTCATTGTTTAAAAATTATGTTTATCAGTATTCTTGTTTTTCTGCTTTGTTTCTCATAATAAAAAATAAATAATAATACTCCAAAATGTTTTGACTGTAACGCTGATGGGACATCAACAATACTGACAATTTAAACTAAATTTATTGACAAGTAAACAATTACTTGTCAAATGGTAAAACTCACAATGTATTTTTTTTTTATAACCCCATTTTCATTATTTCTGAACCAAGTGTAAATGAATGAATTTTTCTGCTAAAAACTTGGGGCTCAATTTTTAAGTTTATGGGAATTTATTTTCACATGAGAAAAAAATACGTAATTTTCTCCTGTTTTGTTTATAAAATTCAGAACGAAAATTACGTAATTTTCTTGTGAGAACTAATTCGTATAATTTCAAAAGTCTCTGATCGAAACCTACCTTAGTAAACAAGTAAAACAAATACGGATAAACCCATCTAAAAAACAGAAGGGAAAAAGAAAAGTCCTTAGTGCTGTGTTTCAAGGTATTGGCCAGAAATGGACTTCTGACAATTCCGGGATGTACTGAATTTACAGTAACTCCTGTACCCTTTAACTTATTAGCCAAATCAGTGGCGCAAATTAGAGAGCATTATTTTGCATTGGCATAGATTCTCATTGTTAGTTCATAACCATCTATTCTGTGGTAATTTGTTGGGTTTAGGTCCTCTTCTTTGTTTAAATTGGCGTGGGTAAATATTGCTATTGAACAAGTAAATATAATCCGGCTTGGTGCAGAAGATTTTATAAAATCTAAAAAAAAATATTGACATTAAAAGAATAAAGTAAAAATCCATTTTTCTTTAAAAAATGTTACTAGAAAATTTTTTTATATCAATTATAAAGATTATTGTTCCCCGACCCCGGGGGTAGAGTTAAAAAAAATTTAACTATAATTTCATAAATTTATTGATTTCTAAGTCGCTGAATCTAATGGTAAAATAAAAAAGTCTTTACCTCCAGTGAACGTTGGAGAAAAAATTAATATATTGTTAAGAATACATAAACATAAAATTTCGAATTTAACATACGAAATTTAAATAATATAACAAAAAGGCATAAAGGGAAAGAAGAAAAGTTCAAAAAGAAGCGTGTAAAAAATAGTATTTTTTTGTAGCCTCTTCTGAGTGTGTTTAATTCAGTTTCAGCCACCTGAAAAGCCACCAGTTCTTACGAATATGTAAACATTAAAAAAATTTGCCTCCTTCTTTCCAAAAAAAAACTGCCATAAAAAAATTTATGGGCACACGTACAAATAAACAGAATCTTAACCCTTTGGGAACTAGTGGTCCCATATTGATACCAACTTTTTATGATTATTTATGAACGTTGTGGCTCAGTGGTAACTAATGGGTAACCAGTGAGTAACATTATCATGTAGCCTGTGATGCCAACTATTAAATAAAATAAAGATCATATCTTAAAACATTACTTATTCTCTAGAAACCGACACTAAATAATCACAGTGAGGGCACACTTGTTGCTGCAAGTTTGTTTATTAATATGTTTAACATTTTTAGTGTAAAATGACTGGAAAGTAAATAATAGTTATGAAAATAGAATAAATTTATCGCAAATCAGTCTTTTTTAAAAAGTAGATTACCATTTTTGGATATTTTTGAGTTTTTTAATTAATATTTTGACGTTTCGACGTTTTTTAGTTAAAAAATATAGTTTCAATAAAATAAATATTTATTTTTCATGAATTCATGTATCCGTCCGCAAAGGGTTAAACAGCGCACTCACATATCTACTCTTTTACATCTCTGCTCTTTCACATCTCCATTCTTTTACTTCTCTCCTCTTTTACTTTTCTACTCGTTTATTTGACGTCTCTGTATACAAATTTAAATATTTTTATTATAGTCCGTCCAACTATGCAAGATAGTAGTTTAAAATTCTCGCTATTTTTAAGCTACATAATTGGTTAAAAACTCGTACCTTTTAAAATATAAAATATTGTGACATTTTTTCTCTATGACAATAATTGACGGTCGTTAAAGCTA